>JAPFBE010000007.1:12027667-13227667 GCA_034336665.1 Luscinia megarhynchos
GTTTCTGGTTAATTTCTAAGCAATATAGAAAACGCAGCTGAAAGCAAGCATGATATTAGAAACATGTCCATGTACAACACTGCCAGGTAAGTATGGATGTCTATAAACTAGACAAGACTAAAATACTCTTTTAAAACCATGAGAAAGTTCTAAAATGTTCTAAAGTTTTATTATACAATCTCAGACTTTCTGTAACAGCTATTTTTGGAATTCAACTTTCAGCTCTTCCAGCAAATCTTGTTAAATGATCCATTTTCCTGACCCCTAGCAATAAACTTTTAAGGAACTGCTGCAAGTCAGGAACCCTAAAGTGAACAGTCCAACATCATCATCAGTTCCTCTTTAAGGCATGTTCAATTTCAGGCAAATCTCACAGGACTGTAATCCTTTTTTGTTCCTAACTAATAGTTATTGAAGTAATGTCATATCAAGTGTTATATTCCAAGATGCATGAAAACATATCCAAAAATTTTCTCCTCCATTTAGCTGCTCACTGCACTTTGTGTGAATGTATTACAGCTACAGAATTATAATTTTAGTTTTGTTCCCATATTCCAGATTGAACAAATGTTATGCAGAGAAAATAGATACATTTTATGGATGTATGCAAGTATATTATTCACTGATTTATAAGACACTGGTGGCTAATAAGAAATGTTTATACAGGCAACCTTCCTAAAATTCTATGTTGTATGTTAATAGGACTGCAATTCTGCCTGAGATTAGAAGTAAATTACTGTATCCAAAACCACACTCCAGGTATAAACATAACTTTATGAACAGCAAGTCTGCCATACATATCATTTTGCCGTGGACATAATTGAACATACACATTAGCAATGCAACATTCCAAGAAAAACTGGCAGACTTGTCACAGCTCTGGATCCAGCAGTGTGGGGAAAACTCATAAAAATGTGTGACTGGAAAGCAACAAGTGCTGATGGTGAGACTGCACACACATCCCTTGGCTGGTCCCAGAAACAAACTGAACAGCTGAACTCGAATGTTAAACAACAGCAAATCTTTCAGATGCTTCTCATCTTAAGACTTCAACCAGTTTCAGGAAAATGTTCCAAATTCAGACTGCAACTCTGCCTCACTGTAGAAGATTCACTAGTTTAACTTTAAATGTTACAAATGTAGCCAAAGTCTGAGGTAAATGGACAGGCTCACTTCTCATCCGATGAAGAATGACAAAGACGAAAAATATAGAGATAAGAGCAAGATTCAGGAACATAAAAGATGAGGGGTTTGATCATTTATTCTTCACCTCAGTCATCTCCCTAATATATAGCAACAGAGATGAATAGTAGTTTTGTATGTTTTTCTTTGGTTTATTTCCATGTTGGAAAATGGTTTATTTCCATGTTTATTTCCATACTGGCCCAGCAGGCCAATATTTATAGAATCAGTAACATTCTGATTCTTGTTTGATACAGTCATAGCATTCACCTGGTAATCTTTTTTATTTATTTAAAGACAGTATTTAGAAAAATTACTTTTGTAACCACAAACTTGTTTAAAGAATATCACTTTGATTCCCTTTGAAAAAATAAATCAGCATTTCCCTCAGGAGTGGATCACTCTCACTTTACTACAAAATGCAAAAGCACATCAGTTGCATACACTGTTACACCCTTTGATATTTTAACATTGTTGTTCAGTTCTTTGATTCACCATCCAATATTTGTCAGCGATGTATACTTTTCTGTTTTCTTATTTTACTGAGATTACAGCAGAAGTAGTCTAAATTCTTGTTTTACTAAGGAAATTCCATTGAGGTATGCTTTGAAACCAAGCTGTACAGTGACTAAATTTAAATCCTCACCACATGTCAAGATTTAAGTAAGGATTCAGAAGTCCCACTTTTTCATACATGGAACAAACTAGACTTCCTTCTACAATTTTTATTTATAGCTGATCATGAAAAACACCAAAAAAAAAAAAAAAAAAGAAAAAGAAAAAAAAAGCATTTCAGAAGCCAAGGTAACTATGAGAGAGCAGGCATTCTATGACTTAGGCAATACTGTGCAACTTCCAACTAAAAGCTGGTACTAAAGCAGCTCACTCTTCCTCTGACCTGCATAAACAAATGCAAGGTGCCAACACTGCTAAGTCAGTTTATGCTCCAAGTCCACAACTAAGAGAGTGGGAGGTAAAAAAAGGGAACAAATGCTTAAAATTATGAGAATTATTCCTTAAAATGAAGAGAGGTTGAACATTCCACCATTGCATAACTTTTCTCCTGAAGCTTTTATAAAATAAGCACTTAAGGCAGCATTACTTTTGTCTCCCAGTTAAAATATTGTATCCTCTTGGCTTCCTTCTTTTAAACACCAACAGTATTAAAGCACTTTAATCCACACCTCTCCTTTTATGTCACATGAAGGCAGAAGTCATTCTTCTAGTGACTTAAATACCACATGAATTGAATCTTTTACTCATGTTATGAAAGGAAAAGTAGAAGGCATCATCAAATAATGGTTCATAATTTGTGACAGTACTCATGATTCCTTTTTAGGAATTTTTAAGCCACATAATTTCAAAGTGAACGCAATCTTTCTTATTTTATATTTGGGGAAGTCTGCTAGCAAAGACACCTTGATAATCAGTTTTAAATATAAACGTAATTACCCAATATTTTTAGACATTACATTGGCATGTAGACTTTGAGACACTTTTCAAGTATATTTCCAGAGGCTCCTGGGACACCTGTTACCAGGGCAACCTCTGAGGTCACACAAGCTACTGTAAATTACAGAAGTTTCAAGAGACTCGAATTTATGTTAAAATTACATGTACCATGCATGACTGCAACCCACTGCACCGCATCAAACCCATGCAGGTGCTGCTGCCCTACAAGGGCCCAAGTCCAAAAGGGTGCTTCAGAGAGAATTCCTGTCAACAAAAGTGACAGAGTGCAACATGGGGAACAGTAATTCTCAGCCTCAACACACCTGACCCACTGCCTGAAGCTGCCACACCTTCTCACATTGCCAGATTCCACAGTGGACTCATGTAACAGTAAGCCTCATGTCTGATCACATTCCTGATTTCCCCAACCATGCTCACTCCTCTCCAATAACCTCTTCCCATCTTTTATGGTCCCCTCCCAACCTCAGCAATGCTCCTAACATAGCTCATGCAAATCCTGATGCTTCCCTTTGTTTGTTTGGCTTGCAGGGCAGCCAAGAGGCGGCTGCACATGTTGCAGCTTATTTGGAACACCACCTGTGCTGGAAGGCTTGGCAGTGCAGACCTGGCACCTGCTCAGTAAGCCAATGCTAAAAGAACAGATAGTGACTGCACTTTCCCCAAGTTACTGCCATGAAAAATAAACTCTGCCTCTTTTGGCTTTTTTTTTTTCCCCCCCAGCTAAGAAAGGAGATCTGTCTGGATCTCTGGATCATTAAAGGGAAAACCCATTATATGGCAAACATATTTGTCTGAGCACTTCAGACAGGAAGCACATACAAAAGATCTGTCTCCTGCTGGCTTCATAAAAACCAGATATCTTTTATGGAAGAGAAAAGACTACAGACTTGGAGAAAACACAGTAAAACCTGGGTGTTTTCTCATTTATCAGAAATGTTTCCATTCAAATGCAGCAAGTCATGCTGCCACACAGAACTTTCAAATTTGTTTACTTTACTATAGCCCCTCTGCCCCTCTTACATTTGAAACTAATTTGCACTATTCTTTGAAAGAATCACAGCTTTCTATTAAGTTTAGTTTATAAACCTTTTACTACAATTTTAATCAGCAATATAGAAAAGTATCTGCTCTTTATTATGTCCTGGTTTTGGAAGGAGTCTAGCCAGCCTGTAGTACAAAAAAATAGCTCATATTAGAAGGTGCCATCAGTAAAAAAGTAAGTGGGCTTCTATTATCTATAGATTCTTTCACAAAAACACATTCAGATAATCAGTAAGAGTCTTCAAGTTCAGGACTCCAGACAGAGTAAAGCACAGCTCTGAACCATTTTAAAAATAGCTGACCCTATTCCTCTTCAGCACAGTGGTAACAGAGGAAAAACTGATCATCACACTCTCCAAAAGTGATATTAAAAAAAATAAAAAAAAAAAAACCAAACAACCAAACTCTGTAATATACTAAGAATTAAAAACTGATATAAAATTTTGAAGAGTCTCAGAATTTTTTCACTCATTCCAATAAGGAAAATTAATATGCTTTTTAAAAGTAAAAAAAAAAAAAAAGAGCGGGGATAGAAACAAACTACTTTCTTTTACTTTGGCTTTCTTATACATTTTATTTTCAATATTAAAACTATGTCTTATATATATATTGTATTTTCTAGAGTTAAAAACACTTCACAGTAAAGGTTCAAATTTCTGAAAAGGGATCTGCTTTTTCAGTGGAACCAAGCCATGATTCCCAAGCATTGAGCATCACATGCTCAAATGAATGTACAAGTGTAATGAAACAGCAATGGGAGGGGAGAGAAATTTAGGGGATACTGGGTATGTACATAAAAATACATGTAAACACAAAAAGTCAAACAGGATGGGGAAATGGCCATCTTCCAGTCTCGTATAGTTACTAGTTTGAGAAGAAGCACAAGGCCCTGCAATCCACGAGATTTTGATGCCTGTATTACATGTCTCTTGTCCTATGTCCTTCGATTGAATCAGAATGTTTTTATACCATTTGTCATACACAGAAGTGATCAAATTTCAGAGCAACAAGCTTTCAAAATTTTAATCAAACAACACACTTCAACCTGATTTTTCAGTGTTTTACAATTATCAAGAATTATCCAGATCCATAAATTATGGGGGAGTGCATTCAATAAATTATATAGATAAGCACTGGAAAAAACTGTTTGCAAGAGTTTCTAGAAACAATGTGGTTTCCTTCCAATGAAAAATGTTATTTGAATTACAAGGTTCACCCACAACATCTGAGGCCCAAATGATGCATAAAATATTGCATGCACTATATAAGTGGGAAAGAGAAAACAATAGCTGGCATTCATTCTGAAAGCTCAGTGAAATGTACCAAAAAGGAATGAAAATGAAAACAGAATTATAAATGTTTATTCAGATTGGTCTCCAACTCTTACCCAAACATACTTTCTACATCTTTACATCTGTACAGTACATTCTCTACATTTTATAAGAATGAAAATAGGTAATATTGTTCTCAGGAATAAGAGTCAGAAAACTTTTCATGCATTTCCTTACTTCTAAATGCACAGTCAAGTGATCACACATATAGATTGGAAGCAGAAGTTCATTTGTTGTTGCATAAAGTGACATTCTCAACATTCTCAAAGTCTTGAAATTCCCCCCCAAGAGTGCTAGCCCTTCACATTTCATTGCAAATATTTTAAGACATATTCAATTACTACTAAGCAGCAATTAGTCCCAAAGGAATGTCCTGTACTTTCAGAAGAAACGTTTTGAAGGGTATCAGTGAAATATTCTGACTGGAAAGAGGGAAGAATATTTTGATCTGTGTACTTCTCAATCACAGCTGTTTTTTAATCTCCTCTAGAAACATCTGCACTTAGAAAGCCATAGCACATACACAAACACATACATAAGGGACTGATCTGGAACTTCTGTGATACAGGTAATTTTTTAATTCTTTATGTCTGCTTGGGCAACACATGTGTTTCAGATTTAACCTGAAAACACTTTGTATGTAAAAACAGGCAAAACTGAAAACTTAAGAGATTACTAAAAATAAGTTTATCCAATTCAGACAAAGCAGACAATGCCAGTGAATGAAGATCATGTCTGCTCTGCAACCCATCCATGCAATGATTCTAAACCTGTAAAGACAACATCCACAAATAAGCAGAAGCTACAGTGGAGTAAGAAACATTTCCTTTTGTAAGAATGACTATATGTGAAAAAAATTACGTCTTATATAAGGCAAAAAATAAAGGTTGCACTTCTAATCAAATATACTACCACATTTTTAATATTAATCAAACAATGGTCTCTTTCTCTCTTATTACATGTATTATTTGCCTTCAGCTGAATTTTTTAAGTAGGTGCTAGCGATTTGCAAAATCAAACCGTGCCTGAGGTCTTCTAGGAGTTACTTAAAAGAACAGGAATCAATGTTATAAAAAAATTCTAGAAAAAAAAATAGAAATTAGAAAACAACAAAATAATTGTAATGCTATTTTAGTAAGAATTTTCTGTTCCAAAATTGATGACCTTGTCTTAATTTCCCCAAGAGAAACTTTCTCAGCTCTGGTACTCCCTAGCTACTACACCTGCAGAATAGCAACCAGATTTCCCCTTATTGACCTGCTTTTAAACCAAATGTTAAAATCAAGTATTCTGCTTTTGCAGTGCAGTGCAACTAAGCAAAATTTCACTCAACAGCCTTGAAATTACACTAGAATTAGCTTGTTCTGGACATTTTTAGAACATAACTGGTGATCTTATTGTTCACAGTCTCCATGGACTTCCTTATATAACTTCGTAGGAAATTTATTCTAGTATGTACAAGTTTTACTCCATGTGTAAGCTTTTTTCCCTTGCAGACACCATAAAAATATTCACAGCATGCATTCCAACAACAATTATCATGATAAAGATGAAATTACTCATCATTTCCTAAACAAGGTATTGTGTGTTTCATGAAATTCTACAATTCTGTACTTTTCAGTATTATAAACCAATTGCTCCTAGGCAGCTAAAAAGACAAGAAAGAGTGAAACCAATTTTGTATTAATCCAATAATAACATAAAATTAGAAAACAAATTCTTTAGTTAACAGCAAAAATGTGTTTTTTCATCTGGATAATGCTACTTTAGATTGCCAGAAAGATTACCACCCATTTTGCAAAAACTAGTTTTTCATTTAGAATTATTTGCCAAGTCCTCAACCACAAGATCCTCTAACTACCGCTCATAAGGCCACTGACAGTACCACAAACGTTAATTAATCAACCACTGCAATTAAAAAAAAAAAAAAAAAGCAATGCACTCACCAAAAAAAGCTCTTGGAACATGTATTTTAATTTTATTGGCTCTACAAAACACGTTACTAAAATTAGCTTGGTAGAGGAAAAAAAGAATTTAAGTACAGTTTATTCTCTTTCCTGTTGCAGCTGTTTTAAAAATAATTAAAAAGCTTCCCTGCCCCCCTTTCAGGCTGTTGGGTTCAAATGACAGAGTGACCTGGCATCAGCAGTTAGAGAGGATGCAGCAGATTGAAGGAATGCAAAATGTATTCAACAAGGAAACTTCTTTAGTCAGACTACAGTTACAGACTATAGTACACGAAAAAATTATATAGCATGAGTAGTACCAGAGTTACATTACAATCACATATCAATAGCAAAAAGCTCCCCTAGAAAGAAATCAAATTCCTACAGAAGAATATCAGGCAGGGAATTTATGACAGACTGCAGCATAAGAAAAGTCAGATAAGGTCTTGGCATTCTTCCAAAGGAAGGGGTTTTTATCCTGATTGATGCAACTAAGTTTCTTCCTTCAGGCACAGGTAAGTCTGCATTTTAAACTAACTTTCTCTAAGAATACACAGATCATCAGTAAATACTTTAAATGTTCACCTAGCTGTCTGTCTTGTCCTCTTGTAGTCCCCTACTTAGAGCTTTTAAATGTATTAGTCTATCTTAAAGAAATCTGAAAAAGGAAACAGATATCTTGACATTATTTTATTCCAATGGTTTTCCTAAAAGTTGGTGTGGAGAAAGAGAGGAAAAAAGTAGGCAAAATTAGGATGCTCATGAAAAGCCATCACCCACTGGCCAATCTACAGCTACCAGTACAGATGCCTTTTCAAGAACGGGGCTTAAAGTGAGAATTTCACAGTGTTTGTAAAGTTCATTTGATAGACATCATGAAGATATCTGTCAAATTTTATAAATTTTTATAAAGCCCCATGTCTTCAACTAGCTGTAAAACACTTTGTGTACCTAAACAGATACGCGAGTGTTTGAGAATCTCAAGATCTGCATTAAATCAGCTGTCTTAGACCCAGAATTTCAAACAAAAGCATATCCTGCACTCATCTTCAGCTTCTTTAGACAGCAAAACTGGAGCTGCTGATTTGGCAAACTCGTACAATGTTGTTTTGGCCAGTGTCTCACCTTTAGACCCAAGTGATTATATTTCCAATTTCATCTTCTCCAAAATGGAAAAGTGGCATTCAAGAAATAAGAATCTGTGTTTTGACTGAAAAACTGTTTCATTAACACTGACTTCCAACAGCCAAGCTTCTTTTGCTGTAGACAAGGGATCAGACACTCTACTCAAGGAGATTTTACATAGTCTACCACCACTGATAAACAGCCTACAGCTGGATTTAAGATCTTAAGGTCTTGGTATACACAGTTAATCCACTCTGAAACTTGAGTAGTTGCAGCAGATGGTAATCAGAAATCTCTCATCAGCCCCAGAATACCCTTATGGTATATTGTCTATAAATAAACATACCCCTTTCCCCTGGGCAGCAGAATTGATTATGGAACATTGGAACTTTCTTTGAATTATAGAATTATCAGAAAGATATGATGCTGCCAAGGCTCACTCATATTTTTGAAGTATTTTTGTGACAAAGTTAATGCAGTTTAGAAAATGTCTGATTGATGTGCAGCTTAGGCAGTTGCAACTTTACACTAGAACTTCTCAATTTTCAAATCCAGTTTTTAAAGCATCTTTTGTCTTACTACTGCTATTATAGGCATATTTTGAGTTTTACAGAATTGCAGTCAGCTAAGAGTAAAAATGATGAAAATTGATGACTTGATTTGGTTTGCAGAATGAATTAGCTCTATGCTTTTAAAACCTAGTGCTACTTATTCAAGGCAGAAAATGGTACATCTGAGGTTTGATCACTGTTGACAGGTAATAATATATAGTAAAAAAAAAGACATCTTCAAGAACAATTCAGCATGAGTTCCTTAAAGAATCCTGACTTTAATCTCAGTCAGGGGAATAGAGAGTAGGGGGTAGGTATAAATGACTCCAAGCATAACAACAGCCACTGACTACAGCTTTTACACGTTTTCTATTAATTTCTGTCTCTTCCCATGCACATATAAATGTATATAAATCTTATACATATCCAGTGTTTCTAAAAAATAGAACCTGAACCAAAACTTACATCACATCACTTTGAATTGTTTTTTCAACTTTACTTTCCAAAAAATCAAAAAGTAATATTTATTTTTTCCCTTTAAAGATTATTTGCCAATGAGAACATCATGTTCTGAAAATGTAGCAAAATAGTTATTTTCATTTACTTCCTGAATGTGGCAAAGTCAACAGTTGTTGTTACGTCTTCTGGCAACAAGTTGCAAGTTCTGGGTTTACCTTGCCTGTAGGGTCAAAATGAAACTTTATTTTCATCTACTCTTACATGAGGTAATAAAAGTTTACCAATTAAGAACCACATCAGCATCAAGATCTCTTGTTGGCCAGGAACCTTACGACTTGAAATGCAAAAAAATGCAGACTCATCTCTTGGTATATGGTTATATACAAAAGAATTTCCTCAGACAACCCAGTCCAACAAGATTTTAATGTTGCAGCAGAATGTAATCCCCATCAGGACAAGCATGTGAAATACTTCAGAACATCTCTGAAAGACTTTAGAACCAAGTAAACTCTAACATGACACATTTAACTTCCACACATTTTTATAGCAATTTTAATAATATAAGCTTTAGCAATTGATTTATATCATGTTTTTTAGAGATCTCTTCTCCCAACACATATTTGTCTATACAGAATGTCAACAGATATAGCTATTATGAAAGTTCTGATTGCATCAGCAGCACAGTCAAGGACCCAGATAAATATAAGTAATTAAAGTAATAATGTTTGTTAAGCAATCAGTACTTCATACATTTCACTTTCAGTATTAAATCTTCTATTTATACTGACACAAGGGTTGCAGACACAATAATGCATGAAAACAATTACATGTTTTTTCTAATGATAATGATCTGAATAAACAAAAAATTATTCTGTATCAAAGGTTATACAAGTCTTTCAGTTATTGGGGCAATTCAGGCAACTTTCAATGCCAAATGTGGAACTGCTTTGGCTGGGAAGGGAAGAAATTACTTCCTGTGACCACTGACAGACAAACACACCAAAAATAATCCTTCTGCTTCTCAAAAAAGCAGTGAGGAATGTGCCTGAACTCAGCATTTACTAAGTATATGTTGCAACATGATATAAATGGTTAGATGTACCCCAGTATACCTTAAAATGTCAACACCAGTCACAAAATAGTTTTTAAGTTCTGATTTCTAATGAAGCTATTTAAACACCTGTATTGATTTGAGAGTTTACTATCACAGGTTTTAATAACAATGGGAAACATTGATTTACATTCATCCATTATACCTGCAAACTTGAAGGTCAATATCTTACCCATTTTTCTGTCATCACACTGTATACAACCTTGCCAAATTCAAGCTCTTATTACTATTACCTTGTGATCTATAACTCCCACATTTTCCACCCACAAAGTCCTCAGCAAAGGAGGACATTCTATATGAATAGCAGGAGTAGCTTTCAGAACACTGCCTTATCCATTATCTCACTTGAACTTCTGTTTAAACTACATATACACTGAAATAAATACCAGGAAACTGTGATGTCAGTAGGGCAAATATAAATATTTTTAAGCTTTACTAGATTATAAAATCTGGATAGGGTACTTATGCGTACATGTCACAAAACCAGGCTGCCAGTGTCAGTGCTGCACTCTATGCCTATCACTATTTACAACTGGTAGAAGCTGTTGCTTTGTAATTAACTAATTTCTGTTAGCTACATACTCGCATTTCTAGCTGCCATGCCATAAAATCTAAGCAAACACTAACAGCTACTGCAAGCATACTAACTACAGAATTATCCCCGGAAATTTATTCTGCTCTTGGGTGAGAGATTACAAATGTTTGCACACATTTCACTGATTCCAGAAGGCCAGCAGTAGGAAGAGACATAACCTCTACCCTGACCTCCAAAGTTTGAACAGAAGTGGATGCAAAACCGTGTCAGTTAAACAATTACTACGGTATGTTGTGATAATGCCCAGAGGGACAGTTAGGAAAGGCACCTGAATATAGTTATTAGACACTGCCATTTTCAGAGTCTACAGAAATAAATCAAAAGTCCATAGGTTTTGCTCTACAGTCTATAAACTGCTAAACAACAAGGCTGAATGTGTCATTAAAAGACCATGAATTTTTTCATACACTGAGTTATGAGATCCTTCAGTAATAAATCATGTATAGGTATACTGCATTTCAGTGCTGACAGGGCACACAGAATGAACAGCATAGAGAGAATAAGACAGCATTTGCAATTAGCAAATTAGTCCTTGAGGTTATCTCACCAAGATAAAACCTGGGGAGCTAGGATAAAACTGGATAGAACCTAAGGAAAGCACAAATAAAAGGAAAATGATCCACAGAGAAGCAAGGGAAACAACAAGGTATTGTATCACTATAGAAAGAAGCATAATGAGGGCAACCAGAGGAAAACAATCAGCACTGGTGAAGAAGAAGGCAAAAGCCACATTACTGCTGTATGGTTTTGTTTGTTTGATTGTAAGAAAACAGGACTGGGTTTTGTGCCAGTTGATGAAGATTGCAAAGTTCTGCTTGACCCGCAAGATCGTGGAACTCAGGGAAAAGGCAAAGGCAGCCTGAAGAAGCCTCACAAGGAAAAGGGGGTAAGGAAGAAAGGAAGTGGTGATTTGTGAGCAGCATTTCACATGGTAACTAACCTATCGCTGGGCACTTTTCACTGAAAAACATTGCAGCAGTGGTACGAAACTCAATCCCAAGAAACGATTTCTAGAGGACAGAGATAGTACTCCTTCCCCAGCACACAAGTCCCCTGTGTGGTAAATGCCTCAGAATGGAGTTGTGCAAGCACATTTAGACATGACAACACAGAACTATTTTCACTCTTACTCCTTGGAATAAGGATATTAATTATTATTTTTACTAGCATTAAAAAACATTATTATTAATAATAAGTAGTTTTAAACATTTGCATCTTAATTAAGTCTCCAAGATTCCTTTCTTACTCCTTTCAAAAGATATATCTATATATACTACTTTATTATTTATTATTTATATTATTTATAGATATATATTTTTTATATGTGACCAAGAAGTGATAATATTAGGCAGACCAAATTAGGCTGCTGTGGCCTGCTACTGTCTCTGCAGTAGTACAAATCTTTACAAAAAGATTCTGAAAGTGGTCATTCTATTTGTGCATTTCTGCAATCTTGTTTTTATTAATTATATCTAAGCAACCTAAGAATCACCTACCTATTTTCAAGCTTGCATGATTTTACTATTATTTTACTGCTCCTTATCTAAATACTACAAGCACTCTGATAAAAGTTGAAAAGAAATGGAAAAATTATATTTTTAACTTCTGGTATCTTCAAACTCCTGCAATTTAGGGAAATGATTTTGCTCATGCAATTTTTTTTTAAACAGAGTACTGAAGCTTATCTGCAATTTTCTTTTGTTTCTGACTGTAAGTCAAAAAATCAGTTCTGTTCAGCTGACCTCAGAATCTAGAAAAAAGTTTTCTTCCATGGTTAAGCTTAATGAAGTGGGAGGGAAGCCAGCTACTCACAGTCACACCTTTGGAGGCAATGCAGAAACTGTAATGATTATCTCATTGTTTAAAATTAGCAAACACTACCTTTCAGGTCAGATCTTATTTTGAGAACAGCATGAGCAAAAATTCTCAAACACAACACCGGAAGTTCATTTTTCGCTTTTCCTGGTATGACCCTTGCACTAATGTGCTTAGCACTGAGCCATATAACAGCTGCTTACTTTTGCTTTAGTGAGTGCAAAGTGCAATATAAGTTAGGTTTGTCTTCATTTCAGCACTCCACCAAAAAAAATGCAGCTGGCTGTGTAACCTGCAACATCTCACAAATTCTTTCTACACCTTCATCTATTAAATCTTTAAGCTTCAAAATATTTTTTAAAGACCTAACACTATTTTATATTTCAAAGACTGAGAACATAGTAACATGTGTAAGTATTAGGATCCAGAAGAAATATTAGATTCTGCAAAGTGGCTATTTCCCCCCACTACCTTTCCTAACTTCTAAATGGATGCTAATTAAGAACCATGCTCTTCCTACATTCTCTTCAACTTTGGCAAGTTTTGTAAGTTAAATTATAACAACTAAGGAGTGAGTGTAAAAATAAGGAAATATATGATAAAAATACCAACTTCAAACTATTGTTTTTAACAGTGTAATGTCCTTGGTTCCAGCATTAACAATACTTTACTGTTCCCAAATCTTAAAAGCAGTTTCTCCCGCCAGTTTGAAGATACCAACTTTAATAGAACGAATATGCCTTAGTAAGATTAATGAATTTTTCCTAACAATGCACGACAAAAAACCCAACTATCTGTCATTTTAGTGACAGTTGATCAAAACTTGTTTGGGGGCTGAGCACTCCTCTCTCTGCAGCTTCTCTATGCTGTGAATGAAACACAGTCTGCATCTCACACTCTGTCCTTCTACCACTACTGCAGAGAGAAAGAAAACTGGCCAGAGGATAAATCCAACACTGTCTTGGCACTGCTTTCTCCTGCTTCTAGTACTATTACTGTGCTTCTTTTTAACCTTTCCTCCCCTAACATTTCAGACAGACCATTCTCAGATATTTTTGGCTGTGACAGGCTCAGATGCCAGGCTTGGGAATGTTCTTTTCCATTGGTAGCAGTTCAGTCTAGGGCTGCCTTCCCAGCCATCTGCTTCTCAAGCCTTCTGATGACCTGTCTGCTTGCCCATCCAGCAAAGCCAGAGCACTGCACAGCAAACCAAAGTGCAAGGTCAGGCAAAAGGGCTTCCCCATTCCTCCATCTGTATTGCATCAAACCACAAGAGGAGCCTGAGATGCTAAGGGCACTCACATATTGAGCTCTGCAACAACACAGAGGTAAAATTAGCACTGCCTTGTTTTGTAAAATATTCAAAGAAACATTAAGCAGAGAGTGTATGATATGCATTCATGTGTCAACCAAAGTGCACTTTAGCTGGCAATATTCTGATGGCCACAGAAAGTAGTAATAGATGTATGCCAATTCAATTAATGCTAATTTAACATTTGGTGTATCTCTCATTTAATTCAAAACCATTCATGTATAAAATTGCATCTATTTGTGCCAATGTAGTTAAGATACAGAAAGACTTCAAATCAAGCTTTGCATTTTCTCTAAGCATATATACACTTTTATAAAAACCCATATAGGCTGAAGAATAACTAAGAGAACCAGAAATCATTTGTTGTTTTTACACAAAGCTAGTAACTTTCAGTTTTAACTATAGGTTATATTAAGTTAACCATCAGTTTGTTTTCAGAAAAGGAAAAATAGAAGATACAAAATCCAGGACCTATTTCTCTAACTCCTGCTAAGCTGTATAGTAATAATAGAGGCTCTAAATCAGCCTGAACAATGGAACAATAACTATCATAATTTCTCTACAGTTTCTGTGCAATAGTTTTCTATCTACGTAAATGATAAGTTTACTTTTAGCAAATAAAAGTACTTTAGATTATAAGCCATAGCACTTCCTCTTAGAATTCAAGACAATTTTTTATAGTTCAAAAGCAATTGTTTTACAATGTTATTAAAATATTATCTTATCAGACTTTTTGACCCACATTCATAAAAACTGACATACAATTTCTGCAGTTATAAGGAAGTTTAATGCACTGGATAGATTGTGAAATGAAATGCAAAACTGATCAAAGTCTTCCATTGTTACTATTATTAAAATTAATACTTTGAAAACCTATGAAGATTTTAGCTCTCTGGCACTGAAAGGAGTGAAACTGTACCCCTTTCCAAATTACCAACATCTACCTTTTTTTTCTTGTTAAGGGTGAAAATACATGACAGACTCAAGATTTTTTTATGAATGCCACTCTCCTCAACTGGCAAAATGACAGGAAGATACTTCTATGACTGTAGAAGAGACAGAAAAAGATATTAGCAGCAGCCAGGGAAGTTTGAAGACAGAGCAGTTATAAAGCCAGACTTGATGGCCTGGACACTGTGCCAGCTTTGCAATGATTTAATCTCTATGACAGATTGAGTCAAAAATTTTAATTAATGTATGTAATGCTTAAAAAATTAAGTACTCAGATGACCTGTTGAGCATTTAAATGCAATCACTTCTCAAAGCCATAGTAGCCATATACAAAGATTTATGATCAGAAACCTATCATACTCCTTACATTCATCAACATCAAACCACCAGAAGAGATTTATTTAAAAGACATCAGTGTATCAAATTGAAATACACAGAGAAACTCCAGACCATGCAATCACGTATTTATTTTAGAGACTTGTTTTACTCCTGATGATTCCTGCCCTGGCACATGGGAAACCTATGGTCTGGCTGGCAGCTAATTTTCTTCACAGCCTGTACAGAGCTGTGTTTTGAGATTGTGTTTGAAAGGGTGTGGATAAGACCAATGGTTTGGCTGCTGCTGGATTGTGCTTACACAGTGTTAGGGCTCTTTTTTCACCCCCTCACTCTGGCCCCATTCCAGCAAATGGGCTAGGGGTGGACAAGAAGGTGGGAGGAAAAAGAGCCAGAAGAAATGACCTGAGCTGATTACACACTGTGAAACTTCATGCTCAGCCACAAAACTCAGCAGAAAGGAAGGGTCTGACTCCTGGGAGCCACCAGGATGCTTGTGGGAGGTAGAAAGCAACTTCCTTTGCATCACTTGTTTTTTTTTCCTCTTTTCTTCACCTATTACACTGTCTTTATCTTAAAGCAGGAGGTTTGTTGCTTTTGTTGTTCTTACTCTCTCCTGTAGCCGTGGGATGGGCAGGCAAACCAGCAACCGCGTGGGTGCTTGGCTGCCCTCCAAGGTCAACAACTCACTACACGTGGTAAGTTAAAGATCCTTTCCAATCCTGTCTTCTGTTAAAAGGATGATCACTGGCATCTTCTTGGGATTAATAACACTCTCCTCTTGTAATTAAAATAGCAATATATAGAGGAAAAAAATGGAGAAAAAAACAGCCAAGAAAAATGCTGCAGAGAAAAAACAAAATGCATAAGTATCTGACTAAGAAAACTTACCAACTCAGTTTCTTCAATTTCTTCTCATTACTTTGATACTAAACCTTTACACACTTCTATAAGTCAGGGAAGTAATTTTAGATCCTTAAGTTAGGAGGAGTCATTTTACCACATCGTTCAACAGCTGTGTTGCCAAAGCATCTCCATTTTTTTTCTCGGTACCACAGAAACTACCATTTGTTTAACCCAACCAGTCACAGTCCAGATTGCTTTTTCTAGATCCTACTTCCAAATTATGTCTGGTTTTTAGTACTCTAGACAGAAAATGTGTCCAACAATCTTCTGAGGAACTATCTATTCTCTGTATTTCCCTTGGGAGAAAAGGAGGGTTCTCCCAAAGTTCTTGACATAGACTGGAGTTCGAAGCATCTAACTAGTATCAAAAGTAACAAACATATTCTCACTTGAAAGCCAAACTATAGCTCCTAAGAATTCTCCAGGTAGAAACTGTCATTATAAGCAACCAGATTTACGAGGTCATTTTCCTTACAATCCTGGGGTTTGTGTTTAATTCTATGTTTTAACTTAAATTTACAATTTAAAAAAAATTCTGGTTTTAAAAAAGGATGAAAATACTACAAATAGGTTTTATATCTTCTTTTCTTCAATCAATAATAAATACATGGTAGCAATAAGGTCTGAATCAGAAGCTGTGAAAGAAAATGTCTCTTGCAGCCTCAAGTTTTTAGGGACAAACACTGAGAACTGTCACCACTGCAGAATATTCTTCAGTTCCAAACAATTCAGACTGACCTGATAAGAACCCTTCAGATCAACTGGATTTTATCAATTTCCATCAGTATATTACTAAACACTATGGACAACCACCAAAGAATTTTCTGCTCATTTTCCTCTCTCATAATCACCACATTTTCCATTTTTGCTGAGTGTGAAGGAATAATTTGAGTACCCATCATGAGATTGCCACAGGTATCTTAAATTCAATGCAAGAACTTTGTTAATGGATTCAAGCAGCAAGCAATTTCTGTTAACAAAAGACCAGCTTGACACAAAAAGAGAAAAAGGCATAGGGATGAAGAAAATAACTTTCCTCTCTCCCACACACAGAAGTCATCAAATTGTTCCAATCATTTTCAGAGCTAAGAAAGGCTTTTTTCTTATATGGGTGGAAGGGGTGAATGGAAGGGGAGGAGAATAAGTAATACACTATCTTCCAAGAAAGGCGAATTCTGGGAAGAGTAATTCCAAGTAGATTTGCCAAAACTGGAAAAAACAATGAGCACATGCAAGAAGAAGGCTTCCCCTAAACCAAAAAAGAACAGGGTCAGTGATTTAATTCAATACTTTCCTGTGACCTTTTAAATTTTAATACCTGAAAAAAGCTGTGAAGGATTCAACAGCTCACAGTTCACAAATCCTTTGTGGAATAACCACACTAACACTATATACTCAGATAAGAGAGAGGATAGAAAGTGACTACACTTCAATAGAGATGGAGGATAGAACTGAAATATTTAAATAATGCAGACAAACAAGATGGAGAAACAGGAATGCCAAACCTTAAATGAGGATGTTAATGTGACAGGTGTTTCAGAAACTCCAGGTAATGAAGACTATCACTGGGAAATTATTGCCAGCAGAAAAGTTCATCAGTCAAAATAAGTTGTTAGTGTAGAGGGTTCTGCTATGCATGAGAGGTTCCTTACAGTTAAATCAGACAAACTAACTCTGTCAAAACATATCACAAGATCCCTATGCATTGAGATTTCAAGTGTGACCAATCTACTTTCACATATTGAGGAAAAATAGGCTGAGGGATACAGCACATTATTAATAAAATACTTCAATTTCTTTCCAAGTAGATAGCACAGCTGTTATGTTTAAAATAAGATGCCAAAGCCTAAAGAAACCTTTTAATCTATACATCACACCCAACTGCTTCATAGGAGCACAAATATGACATCAGAATATAAAATAAAACAAAGAACAATAAGAAATGATTTCTCACCATCTCACCCTACAGAGAGAATAAAGACACATCAAATGAAATTAGCAGGTGGCAGATTCACAATAAAGAAGAGTGGGTAGCTTTTCCTCAGCAGCACATCCAAGTTACAAAACTCTGAGCCACGGGTTGTGCTACAGATGCCAAAGTGTACAGGGTTCAAAAAGAAACTGGGAAAAAACAACAGGAGCAAAACCTATGCTTTAAATGTAGATACTAAATATGAGAATACCACCACTGACTCTGAGAACCCAGGTCACTGATCAATATTGAGGGATAATGATGCAGGTTAGTTCATCACTGCACTTCTCCCTGCAAAAAGCAGGGCAGGGGGAAGCACTGAACTTCAGTAATGAAAAGCCAAAGCACTTCACTGCCTGTCTCCTTCGTGCACACTGAGGCTCCTGAGACAACAGGGGCTGCTGCCCTTGCTTCCATGCATGGCCAAGCTTGAGAGGCTGTAACAGCACCTGGGCCCTGAGGCCTCTCAAAGAGGTGATGAGGCTGCACAGCTGGATGCCTGGCTCCACAGAGCTGCAGCTCCCACCAGCATCCATCCCTGTGCTGGCAGCCTTGGCTGCAGCCAGCAGCTCCAGGACCAAGCAGCCCAGGAGGCAAAGGCAGCAGTGATGGATGGCTGCACTGGCCCCAGCATGACCACATCCTCCAGGTGACCCCACTGGGAAGCACCTGGGTTCCAGAGGGGCTCCAATGTGAGGCTTTGTTACCTTGTCCTTCCCAATGCCAGAATCCAGCCAGTGCTTGTGCATCGGGGACAACAAAGCCTAGACATTCAGCACTAAGTTATCTTTCTTTTCTCACTTATTGGGAGTTTGGCCTTTACCAAACCATGAAACTGCATTCCCTGTACTCTTCCAAGCAGAGTTTCCCCAACTAGTATCTATTTAGTGAGCACACACATCAGTTTATTCTGTCTTCTTGCTTTTCCCTTGCCTAAACAGCCTTCAGCTTTGCCCTTGCATGTTTCTCAGAGCCCACATTCAAGCACTCTTCTGCAGGCCCACTGGAGACAGGATGATGGACTAGATGGAAAAAGGCCATTCTTAACACAAGACTTCACATAGCTTATGAAAAGGTGTATATTTAGGAATTTGTTTATTTCTGTGCTTGACTTTCATTTATATTCCAGTTTTTAAGTCTCTGATCCATTTCAGACTATGGAGATCATTGCACTGCTATGCCTGCTTTACAGCACACCAATGAACAGAGCAGCTCATGACCGCCAATTTAGGAGCTTCCAAAACCCACCTTTTGTTTTCCAGGAGTAACACAAGCTAGATAGAAGCATTTTACTGAGGAACTTGCATTGAGAGCCTTTGCAGCAAATCATGGCAACAATCCTACTACCACCTTTGTGGATGGCCCAAGAGGAATACTTAATGAGAATCAAGAGGAATATATAATAGAATGGCTTACAATGGAAGGGACCTTAAAGACCATCTAGTTCCAATCCTCCCTTCCCCCTTTGAGGGCAGGGATGCTACCCACTAGACCAGGTTGCTCAAAGACCCATCCAGACTGGCCTTGAACACTTCTGGGGATGGGGCATCCACAACTTCTCTGGGCAACCTGTTCCAGTGCCTCATGACCCTCAGAATAAAGAATTTCTTCCCAGCATTTAATCTACATCTCTTCTCTTTTAGCTTAAAACCATTCACCCTTGGAGATCAAGGGCAGTTTTGAGATATTTTCCATTTCCTTTATCCTTGGCTGTTTGAAAGAGTAAAGGAAAATGAAATGTTAAAGAACCTGAGCACAAAAGATGTGAAATTTCAGTGGTTTGTAACTTTCTCTCTTTTCTTTAAACAAGCACTCTCCTTTAAGGCTGTGACCTGCTTTGTTGCATGGTTTTTTAACAATACAAACATTGGAACAGCAAACTGGTATCACGATGGACCAGATGCTGCTTGAACCATTAGGAGCACTACAGCAACACAATATTCTCTTCCTGTGTACTCAATATCCTCCAATCCATGAAATAAACCCCAAAAGCAACTATTTTAAATTAGTCTCAAATTAAATAAGGAACAGTTTAAATATTTCTGCTTTTAAACTTATATTGACAATTTTAAATGCAAGTTGAATTTTGTTTTATTCCCACATCTGCCTCTTCACATGAACCCTATGAATCAGGAACATTCCTATGAATCAGGAACAAATGTAATGAAAACTGCAATTCTGATTCACTCATATTAAATTGAGTATTTTGTCTTCCTGGTAAATTCATCTTCCCCATATAAATACCTACATATATATATATATATATATATAATCTCCACCAAACTAATACTAGTCTATTCAATTAATCCTGCACATTGAACTAAATAGAATCAGTTTACAAGTTTAACCCAGAATAGTAACATCACCTTATGCAAGTACCTTTACAGAAAAAAGAAAATGTTTCAAAACCATGGAGTGATACACAGTGAATACACGTTACAAAATCAAGAACCACATATAATAAAATTACTCTATTCTTTCTGTTGTTCTAAGCTGCCAACAGAGGTCAACTACCTGAACTCAGGCCAGACAAGAGACCTCCCAGTCTCACACACACAAAAACCCCAAACACATAAAATTCCAAAATCACAAACAAACAAAAGGGTAACATTAATAGAATTTTTAGTGAAGGATTTACATTATGCCACCTTAAAAATTAGCTTTCTGCATCATTTGCTTATTTCCTCTATCTGGAAAATTGCCATATTTCTTTCCAAAGCGTTTGTTAGGAAAGATTTTCTTCACGACACTTCTGCCCGTTACATAGATTTATGAGGTCTTGTTTCTTTATGATAAACAAGTGAAAATCTAATGTCTCAGACCTGATAAGCTTTGCAATAACTGAAGAAAAACAGGTTATGACAGCAAAGTATAACAAATACCTTTAAGTAAAGAATCCCAAAATAATTTGGGTGAGGAACTGAAGAAAAGGTGCCCATAAACTCTTAAATTTTTCAAGTTACAACTTAAAATCTGGGGTTTGTTTTTGGAGGGGGAGGGAGGAGGTGGTTCTAAATTTTTACATGTAAGCAAAACAGTGTTATAAAATTCTAGCAGGTGTCATCTTCTCCCAGTCATCTATTGTGAATACTGAAAGAAAAAGTATAAAGTGAAATAAGTACATTTTTCAGTAACAGTTTGGTTCAAAGTCTCCTAGAGTTTTAGTACATTTCTTATTGTGTTTTACAGTAACAAATTACATTAAAACAAAGACTTCCTGGAGGCAAGAAGAAATGGGTTTTCACTGCTTATTTAAAACAAGTAATGAGTTTGGCAAGCTACAAAGACAACAGAGATGGAAATGAAGTTTCAAGCAGCACAATTTCTGCCTCACAGAACTGCAGCTAATGCAAGGCACAGAATGGCCACATAGTGAAGAGAGTTCTGTATAATCTGAACACAACTGGATGAGAACATTTCTTAGCAGTAGTATAATGCAAGGCAGAAGTTCAAACATTTTTTATTTCCTCTAAAGTGTTGCTTCTCTCCCTTTCCTCAACAAAGCAGGTACAAGAATGGCAGTCCTGTTTTGTTTTCCCACTGGAAGAAGTCTGCTCCCTGGGATGACCATGACTTTTATTAAAAACAGGGTGGTAACAAAACAAAAATATTAGACCCAAATTTTATTCTGTCTATATTAAAAAACAAATCTTATAAACTAGTAACCATCATTAAAAGAACCCTATTTCCAGAAAGAGGGTTAAGAAATGTCACATTTGTTTCATACACTGTAGTGTTACAAGATGATTTGAGAAGCCACAGATTGTTGCTGCTGCTCAACAAACACTACCTTTCACAATAAGATCTCCCAAGACACTTCCAGCAAGAAATTAACTGATATTCCACAAAGAAAAAAAAAATAATCACTGCAAAATACTAGTAAACGTAAGCTTTCCACAACACTGTACAGGGCTGGAATCTGTGAAAACTATGAGCTACCAAAGTTGTAGGAAAAGAACTCAAAAATATTTTGCCTCCTTCAGTCATGTTATTCTTTGCACAAAACTCATTTTGACTTACGACCATTATTTTTTTCACCCTACTACTTGGCAACAAGGATCACATTCCACACCTAACATACCTCTTTTCTGTTTGTTATCCTATGGAATACCACATTTTCCAAGTAACTCCTTTAAACACTGTGACTATGATTTATATCTCAGCTGTCTGTGAAGTCATTGTATTTCCTCTGCAACCTGCTTGCATTCTCATGCCTCTGGTTTCAGGAACCTTGGATTCAGATTTAAATTCCTTCCAAGTAGTTGGCCTGAAATAATACAGGATGCTTTTTCATCCTTTCTAGTACAACAAATTGAGAGCTTTGAATTGAGGCCTTGCCCTTTTTTTCTGAAGTTCTGCCTGTCAACAACAGCATTTTAAGAATGTTTAACTGCATTATCACCTGATCAGTGCAAGACAAAGACAGTTTACATTGTCCTGCAAGGACTCCCAGAAATTTGTTACCAAAGTCTCCTAAACAAGTAAAAAGAGGAAGGTTTATACAACAACATTGTTAACAGTTGCATAAGATTCCTTGGACCAAGAGTTCAGTCTGCATTACATTTTTGAAAAATCCTGGAATAAAGAAGCAAACACAAAAGCCCACCTGGCTTATGATAAAAGCAGCCAACAGAAGTTTGCAGAAGCTCATGACTTATTCCCATCAACCATTGCAAGCAGTGAGATGAGACATTTAAAATAAGAAAGGGTTATAAGGTGTACATTTCTAGACAACAGAACTGTATTCCAAATATTTTAAATAGTAAGGAAATAAAAGTAGGGATTAGCTTTCACCATGATTCATTTTGACTCTTGCAAGATTCAGTGACATGGCAGCTAGAAGTAAGGCTCTGAACCAAACAGGAAAAACCATAATAGTACTCTGCATTTGTCTTATATACCAAAAAAAAAATTATTTGTATTTATTTCACGAAAAAACTTTTTTAAACATTTATCAGCTACATTGTATTTTAACAGAACACACAAGAAAAATCTTCTTTCTCCATCACCTCAGCCAAAGGTACCATTTAACAAATTGCTTTTAGCAGATTTACATAAAGCCTGTGTGATGGTGGATAATCAGGCACTAGGTTAAACCACCAGGTGACAAGTTTTCCCCAGCAAAAGATGCATTTAGTTAATGGCATCCTATCATGCAGTTTTACTAAATTCACCAGAAAAAGTGTGTAAGATCTGAAATTAATTCAGTAATTCAATAAATTCACTTCAGAATACTTCCAATACCTGAAGAAGCGATTTGCAGACTGTATTATAAATCTAAGCATTAACACCTCATTTTTTTAAATAAAATTAATTCAAGATTCTTAGGTATATGGCAAGTGGTTCATCTTGTAATCATTATTAATGGCCAAAGCTTTAATCACAAGACACTCAAATGATTATAGTAAATTTTATATATCCACTAAGGACTGAGTTGAATATGGGATTAGACGTAGAAAAAAATAATACATTTGCTGCAGCAGAATCCACTGAAAGTATGTACTTGAGCTATGATTTCCAACTAGTACAAAAAAACATCAGCCATTATCGGGACAAAAAGCAGTGAATTTTCTCCCAGCAAGGCAAGAACTCCTAAATTACTTTACTCCTAAATTATTTTTGGAGGTTAAGTTCAATACTTATAGACAGAAATATTAATTTCCACATGTAAAACAATGAAAATCCATGTAATGTTCTATTATTGCTACTCCAACTGGGAGTATGTCACACACAGCAGAAGAATAGCACATAATTAGATATTTTAGAACAAGCAGGAGAACTACCTGAAGCTTTGAGACTTAATGCTGCTGACAGCAATGCTCAGAAATTATGAGTCAGGCACTGGACTCATGTCACAAAATGGGCACATAAAAGCACGAGGATTCAAAAATCCTCAGGAATTCAGGAATATCAAGGTATGTCTCAACACAGCAAAACCAACTGAGCAGGAATAGGCTAATGGGATTACTTTTCTTCTCAGTAGTGAGAAAGTACCCAAGAAGAGAAAGAAAACAAACCAGTTTCCCTCCTTAAAGGAGAAAGACAAGCAAGTGTTGGGATTTCCTTCCAAGACAGTGCTGTTGTATCAGTCTTGTGGGATACAGAAACTTCTAGTTACCTTTGTCCTTCATTGCTTACTGTACTTAATAATCTTCTTAATCCTTGGTTGAATAAGTCTCTGAAGTGAAACTTCAGATGTTCTATTTTCAGGAAGCTATCTGATCTCATTGTTATACTTCATGTGAGTTTTCTAAAGAATAAAAATTCCTTCTTGACTCTTCTGGACTCTGACACAGGCATTCTGAAGAGCCTCAGACATTATAAAGCAAAATAAATAAAAGATTGAATAAAATAATCCATTAACATGAGTAAATGGACAAGAAACTTTAAAGTCAACCACAGCTAGAAGCTCAATGTGCTAATCAGCAATGCTGTCACCAGCACCATGAAAAGACTTCCAACAGAACTGTCTCCTGCAAAGAAGTTAATGGCAGCCACTTCCAACACAAGAATCAGCAGCAGCATTGCCCTTCTTACACAGTTCTTTAAAAAGAAGGTTTTAAATATTTAGCAAAAGGTTTTAACAGCACTCTCCCACTGCCAATTAGCAGCAATGATACCATTTAAATATTTGATGATGACAACACTAAAAATAAATAAATTACAATCCAATTTAGTATCATAATATTGCTAAACCTTCATTATGTTATAGTGGATTTACACATTTGACTGGCACACATTTGGAATACCATTTTAGTCTGGCACTGCAAAAAATTAAGAACATGGAAGGAAAAAATATATAAAAAGAGCACCACAATAAATAAAATAGAAAAGCTTCAATAGGTGGAACAACTAAAATATCAAGATTTTTTAGCCCAGAAAAAAAATTACATAAAGCAAATGTGAGGAACACCTCTCAGCTCAGTGAAAAAGAGAAAGTGTTGTTCTAACACAAGAACCAGGGAATACCGGATAAACAAGCAAATAGCTGCCTGGTAAAATCAAGCAAAGAAAAAAACAAAGGGGAGAAAGAGGACTTCACACACACATGGTTAAGAAACTGCCATAGGATGTTACAGTGGTAAAAAGCTTCCAAATGTCAAACTGGCCTTTGACAATTAATGGGGGGGAAAAACCATCCATAAGGATTAAATGCATCTTAGCTCCAGATCACTTGAGGCTGGAAGCAGATGTCAGGAAAGGAGGCTTTTTCTGTTCTTCCTGTTGGAGGCAACATCACGAGCCAAATGGACTTTTCAGCCTGACCCCAGCAGCCATCCTCAAAATTCACAAGGGCTGGGAGCTTTTGAAGACTGGGGGAAACAGATGCATCTACCCCAAGCTGTGCAGGCAGCCTTCATCACAGACAGCTTCAAGCCCCAAAGCCTGTGGGACTTCAACCCACGGGGAAGGCTGAGTGCCTTGCACTGGAATGTGCACTCCCTTTTCATCACTCCTTTTCTGGGATTCACAAGCACACACCAAGCACTGCACAGAGCACACTGAGTTCTGCTCTGCTCCAGCCCTTTGCTGGGATTAAAGGGTTCTTCACCAGCTGTTCCAGACAAAAAGCAGAGTGTGGCCAGGCTGCCACTGCTGAAGCAGGAAGGCCAAGCTGTATGAGGGATGCAGAGTCCCAAGAAAGGGAGGGACAAGCAGGCAGGGTGACACAAGCAATGAGGTGACAGACACAAACAGGATCCAAGCCAAACAGGCTAGTGAAAGACCAGCACTATCAATTCCACAGCATCTTTCTAAATCTACAGAATACCACGGGATAATTCTCACAACTGAAAGTATTCAGTGCCTTCACACTAGACCAGCACTCTCAGAGCAGATTCCAGCCCAGGCTGGGCACTCACTGAAGGACCAAGCAAGAGGCAGGTGGAACTCTTCATTCAACATGTGGAAAGTGTTAACCTCAAACAATGCTTGAGAAACACCTCTGCAACTACTGCAACTAGGAAGAACAACGAGAAATTAGAGGGACACTTGGGTTTAACAAATTAAGTACATCCAATAAGCTGTGTAAAGCTCTTGTGGGGTTCTCCAAAAGCAAGGAAACCCAATACTACAGGGATTCAAACTACTCTTGTCTGATCTAGATTTCTCCACTATGTGGTAGTAATGTGCCATGACTATACATATATTCTCATTTCACATAAAAATGTAGTCTTGAACTCTAGAATTTACACTGGCTTTTTGCAACAACCTGCTATCAATATATCTCAAAAAAAAATTAGGGACAATTCTCTATAAACAATAAAATACATTTCAGTTGATTTGAGCCATTTCCTGAAGTGATTTATTTCCAACTACTACTGAGGTTTTCCTGCCTTATGTAGCAAAAATTTATGTACTTACATTGTAAACGTGAATATTGCAATGATGTAACTCAGCAATTCAGAAACTAACATTGGCTGCAAAACCTACATGAAAGAGATTCATTCTGCTTTAAATTTACTAAACTAAAAAACATGGTAGAGTATAAAAAGTCACTGTCTTGCCTTTTTTTTTTGTGTCCCTGCACTGTTCACAGGAGTTACTAAAAATCAATAAATAACTGCTTATCCTAAAACCCCCAACAATAGGAAAGAAAACATTCTAAATGAAAGCTTCAACACAAGCTAAATTCTTGTCCTTTTACTCCAAATTATACTTTGGTGTTACACAGAAATTAAATTATCTTTTTTAAATAAGCAGTCATTTACATTTTATTTTAAGGAATGCAGCTGGAGCAAACAGCTGACAATGTCAAACTCTTTTATTATAGGGAAATAGGTAATGAAATATATAAAGCATCCTGGATTTTCCATCATAAGAGGTACTTCACAAAACAAAATCCATGCAGACCATTCTGTTGCTGCAGAATTTCACAATCATTCTTCCTCTCCTATCCTACAATAAAAAGGGCAGTAAAGGATGGGGATATGTTCATAGATGGTAAAACATGAAAGCACACACAGAACTGTATAATGCTCAGTCTTTTTTAGTGTAAGCAAAATAATAATGCTGGTAAGAAGAAAAAAAATAAGAAAAGTTATAATCACAGAAACTAAATAACCAAAAGATCTTGAAAATTCTGTGGGTGTGTTTTTTACAAAAAAAGCAGTTCTTTTTCTCCTGCAATACTGATTATCTCACAATTTGAAGGAAATATGGACCTATTTTAATCAATTCTAGCAAAGGAATTAGGACACTCATTGCACTAATATCAATTAATATCATAATATCAATTATCTGCTATATACTTGTAAGGTGCCCATTTCTTATACCAAAATAAAACACCTAAATATGTTTCTTTTGTTAAAGGTTTTTTACAATTACTTTTGAAATCCAGCTTAACATCTTGCTGGTTTTTATTGTTCATTTTATAAATCTGTCAGCTGCTATTCTGGAAAGGACTTGGTCTGTTTGTTTAAAGATACTTCCTGTCTGCTTGCACTTATTTCCAGAATGTGAATATTCTGTATCTGAAGAGATCCCTGAGCATGGTATACAATCTGAAGTACTCAGGGATATTTTATTACTTATTCCAAAAGACCAAATGACATTAAAAGGAATCCCAAGAAAGGCAGAAATGAATCAGAGCTATTTTACTTTCCCAAGGCTGCAGCAGTTAATGCTGTGAGCCTCAGTGCTGTCCATTTCCAGCCACTCACTATCTGCACTTCACTGTTTTGAACATTCATGTTTTGTGAGGTCACAGTCTAGGAAGGAACAGGTGAGTGAACTCAGGGATGTTCCTCCTCAGAAACGAGGGGCAGATGAGTCTATACAGACAGCTCTGGAAAAGAAGTGATTTAAGTAGATACTGAGAGATGTACTGCAGTCCAGAGGGATGGGCAACAATCCTCTCAAAGGACTGCTTCATGCAGAGTCTTCTACCACAGGGAAAAGTAAGTGCAGTGGTGGCACTGCCCCGTGTTTAAAAGGCATGCCAGATGTGAAGATCGACTGTAAAACAGTAACAATAGTCTTCACAAACACAGCTGCAAAACAGGGAAAGAGGCCACTTGCTACTTACTCTCCTTAAAGACAAACAAACCAGCCCCTTCCAAAGGGCCCTTTTTGTGCCAATGTGCAATCCAGCAATAATAATATCAATTTGTACTTACCAATTATTATTTTAATATATTTAGAAGGAACAATATTTTCTCATAAATTGTATTTTTGAACTAGATTCTGCAACAACATATTTCTTTATTTACAGGTGGTGAAGAATACAAGTAACCAATTTTTATTTTAACCATGGAATATACAATTTGATCTTGTACCAAAATCTACAATCACTTTACAAAGAAAAAAATCACATACCACGTATGATAAAATGAGATCATAGTTAAAACAGGATGTTTACCTGAAGGTGGAAGAGCTGCATGCATGTTAGAAGGTAAGTTAAAATCAGAAAGGACCCACAAATTGAAGGTATAATCTGAAATAATTAGAATGCAGTTGGTAGGACAAGTACAAGCTTTTTGCAGATGATTGCTTTTGCCCATTACAAAGAGAAACAATCAGGCAGCAGCCTGCATAGAAGGATCACAAACAAAAGGTGATTAAAAGACAAAAGCATCATACTGAAATTTATTAACAGTTGATCCTGTAGCAGAGCAGTGGAGCAGAGTAGACTGACCTCTTGAGGTCTTTTCTAGCCCTATTTTTAAACATTCTTCAATACATATACATTGCTGATTTTTATACCATTTTTACAATTTCCCCCTCTCCATGTGTATTACACATAAATTATTAAATACCTTTCCTTCCCCAAAATCCACCTGCTAGTCCGTTTATATTTACACTTCTAAATTTTGAACACAATCCCATATTTGTGTGAAAAGATAAATAATTTAGAATCCATGTACTAATATTATGTGTTCCAACTTTATTTGGCCCGTAGAGATTGACAATTGGTGAATTTTATATAAGGGTTTTTCAGAATAGAGTTAGTGCAAATAATACAAAGATTGATGGTAATATCATCCATGGACCAGGAAAGGCTGGGAAACTACACAATTAACTTGTCCTGTCAGTCTCTGTTTAAATTCTTTTAATCTTCCACGAATGCAATCAAATCATGGGAGGACAGTGTATTATTTGTGAGCCATGGGCAGGACCACCACTGCTCTAATTCCCTGTTTAAAAATAGGCTAAACTAGTCATGTCACTGATCAAGCCTGATAATAGGCATAAGTAAAAATCCCAACAGGTATTCATAATGATTCTTAATTCAAATAATTAATTTTTCACTACTGAACAGACTATGTTTTGTGGATAGTCTAAGGTTTTGTGGGCAGAGGGCTGAAGGAGTTGCTAATATTCACACTGGCCAAGCTCTTTACTCAGTCAAAAGAAATAGATAAGCTCTTCCAGAAGAGAAGTCAGAGAAGCTAAATTCATCCAAATTAAATTCCTGCTTCAACTTAGCTTTTGGAAAAAGCACTTCTCTTCCTGGGCTATAGTACATAAGCTAACTGCAGTATCCTCATGGATACATTTCTACAAACAACTCTTTTGTGCATGTTGCATATCTTCCAATAAAATTTTGATGGCTGTGGTCTACAGAAACTACTCATGCAAATCAAATCCATACCAAACACAATGCACAACATACCCACTCAGTGGCTGTGACATACGGGGTCACAGCTCACAAGCAGTAAACTGCCTGGTACATAGTTCTAATGTATATATATGACACTCTATGCAAATATTTAAGGCATACAGCTTTTGTATCACAGGGGATGTAATCTTTATGGTGTTAAATATTCTTGTGAAAATGTTCAATTTTTTAAAAGTTAGGAAGCCAGTACACAATCAGTAAGTAGCAGAGGATGGAGAAGGAATACAAATATGGATAGGTGCTGGTAACCTTCTATAATCTAGCTGAGAGTCCAACAATTCACAGAGACAGCACCCTCTAAAAGAAAGCTCCAGCATTCATGGAGCTGCAATTAGCTATTCAGGTCTCTCATACTGACAAACCAGAGATAAGACAGATCTGCATTAAAACAAAAGGGAAAAAAACTAAGAAACAAACAAAAACAAATCCAGAAACAGCCTCTCAGAAAGACCTGCACTTTGGCTGTGTAGTTCAATGGCTGTCCAGGGTAAGATGTATGGGGAGCTCAACTATCACAGCCTTCCTTCCTAAGTAGATGCTTTTTTTGTGCTGTCAGTTTTGGTGTCTATTAGCTCATGTGCTCCAGGCAAAACACCTTTTACTACTGGGGCATCCACGTCCTTCTTCCAAAGATCTGCAAACAGAAGGAATTCAGCTGATACTGTTGCATTTTGTTTCCAAGGGGAAGGGCACGAGAAAACCAAACGTGTTAGTTTTCTCCTCCCTTCTTCTCTATGGCTGTTTCCTTTGAACTTAAGGAACCTTAGCATCTTTGGGCCAAAGACTGCTTAATCAAGTTCACTTGCATTGTTACACAGGTTTCTTTGCAATATGAAAAACGATTGAAAATCTGGTAATTTCATATACTTTAAACTGAGTCCAGCAACCTATTTCCTTGATATACTCTCAGATGGAAGCCAAATATGTATTACCTGCTCCTGGGCCTCCATGAAGACTTGCAAACATTGTGGCTAAGATAATTTAGGACTGCAGAGAACCTAAGTCCACTGAAGATGCTAGAATTTACCATGAATGCAAAAGGGTTTATATTAAAGCCTTTAAAACAATCATAGTTGTAGAAAACACTGTCCAACATTCTCCATATTTCATGTTTTTTACACCTGATACAAATGGGTTTACAGTATGAACTAGAGATCACAGAAGACTGAGAACAAGTCAGCAACATATACTGCCATTTTAACAAGAAAGAAAATCTTGATGTATAAGCTGTCTAAATACCCTGTCATAAAATCACATGGATATGTTTAGTTTCAAAAGCAAAGCCCTGCTGAAAATTATACCCTAGAGTATCTACCTGCTAAATTTGGTTCTTCTTTTCTTACAGGCTTTGGAAGTTAGGAGTTTACAATGCTCAGCAAGTACATGAATTTAGAGGATGAAAGCTTGAGTTTAGACCAATAAGAAAAAAAGAAAGATGCAAATTTTTTTAAGTTATCAGCCAATAAATTTATTGACACTAAGATCAGTATTGGTATATGCAAAAAACCACCCTGGTCTTTGCTTCCACACACATGTTGATAAAAACACACCTGCTCATAGAATTCTGAAGCCACTTTCCTCCACATGTTTCTCACTGCTGCCTTTCTAAATAACTGCAGCCTCTCCTAAGTGCATCTCTTCTCATTTTATTACTGCAACCTGTCTCCTAATAAAGACATATTTATCCCCATGGATCTCTTCCTGTCTAAGTCTATAGCTTTGGGAAACCATGAGGCTCTGTAAACATTTATTGGACACCCCTGGAAGCAAGCAGCTCTGAGGAAACACACCCATAGAGCACAAGTCACTTGCTGCCTTAAAGATTCTCAAACGCCTACCGCCTCGAAGTCTCTTTAAGAAAGGCGTGGAGGAACCTCACACAAAAATAAAGCAAGCTCAATGCCAACTGTCAGAGCAGCTAAGAAAAGTTCACAGGATGCTTAAACCCACTTTGAACTGCAAGATGTAAGTTCGTTTCACAGAATATTATAGGAAATGTTGTAGGAAGTTACATAATAGGAAGCCACAGCTAGCTGCACCAAGGAAAATATTATGGAAAAACAAAACAGTCACCCCAAAATCCACTAAATATAAACAAACATCATATAAATTAGTTCACAAATCAAGTATCCAAGACTCTTAATCCCATGGATGCACAATGTATCACCACTATTGCCTCTTCAAAAATTAGAATCTCATAAATACAGAGAATAAAAAATAAAAAGTGAAAAAGTCTCTATAAACACATATACATAGTCTCTGGTCCTCAAATTTGGTTCCACAAAGGCAAGCAATAAAATAGGCTATTCCATTAAAATTGCTACTAAAGAAGAGCACAATCTTTAATCCTTTCAGCCTAAACACAGCTGATACATGAGAGTGAAAGGCCAAGTAAACTACTATATATAAAGACTGTGTTACTTTTTCCAGTAACAGTGGCTGTACCACCTGTCATCATCCTAGGTGACATCTCAGCCTCAAAGAGGACATTATCTTACACCAAACGAGAAAGAAAAAGTCAAAAGCAGCTGTACAAAATAAGACAGAAAAAAATATGGAGCTACTGGAAAAAGGGAACAGAGACTGCAAGTAAGAAAGGAAAGGGAAAAAGGCAGCAACTGCTCTTCTCAGAGTTATGAAAATAGACAGCCAATGGAAGCAGAGACTGAAACCAAAATAAAACACGGATCTGTGCTCCTGATTTTCATGCACAAACATGTGGATCTAAAGAATTTAATCTGAACTAGGAATATTATTCAAATGTCAATTTTTCCATTTGTGACCTAAACACCTACACCAGTAATTGGCAGACACAACGTTTAAGTATTAAATATTCCATAAAGGTGCATTTTACAGATCAGCTACAAAGTCATGTTTTGCATGAATGTATGAAATCTACATCTGCAAGGAACAGACCTGTTCCTTGAAGTTACTATCTTCTTTAAGAGCAGTTTTAGTGATATAAGCTATTAGAACCCCAGGAATACTTTCCAAAAGCATATTACATGTTACTTCTTCCACTCTTTACAGACTTCTGTTCTGCAAGAGCAGTCAAGAAGCATCTTAAGGTTTACTATCTGTGCCAGATGCTCCAGAAGGTTTCATAGTGAAAGCCAGGCACCAACACACCTGGACTCAAGCCACCTGAACTACTGAACTAAGCAGGCAGAATCATATTCAGAATATATTTAGACAAGTCATTTTTCCCAAAAGTATAAAAACAGTCATATCTAAAAAAATATGGACCACATAACTTTAAATGCAGTGTTGTCACATTTTTCACTTGGGATAATTATTCAAATAATAACACAAAGTTTTAGTAATCAGCTCTTGGCTGCTGCACAGATTACTGCTCACATCTGCAAAACAGTATTCAGCAGCAATAATAGCAGAAAGTTGAATAATTTCGTATTCCAAAGTGCTATCATTGCTGTAGAAACTAAAAACCTTGACTCGAGTACCTATGAAATGTAATTCAAAACCTATTTCCTTATCTCATGCTTCTTGATCTTAATATCACAAATCCCCAGGTACTGTGACCTTGCTTGGTCCCCAGAGAAGCAGAAGGTTGCTGTGTAATTAAATCATACACTACAAAGTAGTGCAACAGTGCAGCACATCCTGCAAAAAACACCACTGTCTTTCTTGGGCTACCACAGAAGAAACAAGAAACTATTCAGACCTGTAAAAAAAAAAATCACTGGCAAATCCAGCAAATATGAAGAATTCCAATACCAAGCTCAGCTGCCCCCTATCCATTGTTATGATTTCTTTAGCACAAACACACACACACAGGTACACGCCCAGCATCACTGCTCAAACAGGAAGGGTGGGTACAGCCTGTCAAATGTGTTCCACTGCTCACTGCCCTTGCTCTCCCCTTGGTTTTCACAGCAAGACCCAGGAGACAGTAACACAACTTCCAATACACTACTAGTCTTGATATTCTGCATGTTTTTTCTAACGTCCAATCAACAACAGAGATAATGGACGAAACACGGACTGATGGTGTGAAATTTACATTCTAACCGTGGTGAACTGTGTGTGTTTTGTTTGGTGTTGTGATGGTGGTGTTCTTTTTCTTGGCCTGGGGAATTCTTTTTTGTTGATGTGACTGAGATTTGTGAAGATCATATGATGGATGTGGATTTTAATGATAAGGGGTGGAATGTCTCTTGAGTTTGCATGACAAGATTTTGGCAGCAGGGGGGCTACAAGGGTGGCTGCTGTGAGAAGCTGCCAGACGCTTCACCTATGACTGGCACTGCCAATGCCAGCCCCACCAGTGACTGCAGTAGTGCCCCTGAGATAACACTTAACAGGGTAGGGAAAAAAGACAGATTGGAAGCACTTGCAGCCAGAGGAAGGGGGGCACAATTGACAAGCGAAACAACAGTGCAGACACCAAGGTCAGGGAAGGGGTGGGAGGAGGTGCTCCAGGTGCCGGAGCTGAGATTTCCCTGCAGCCCACGGAGAAGCCCATGGTGAGACAGGCTGGTCCCTAGGGCAGGAGAGCCCCATGGCAGAGGAGGTGGATGCCTGAAGAAGGCTGCAACCCTGTGGGAAACCCACGCTGCAGAGGGCTCCTGGAAGGAGTGGTGATCCCATGTGGGATCACACTGGAGCAGTTCATGAAGAACTGCAGCCTGTGGGTAAGACTCAGGCTGGAGAAGTTCATGGAAGTTCATGGTTCCTCCCATGGGAGGAGATCCAGCGCTGGAGCAGGGTAAAAGTGTGAGGAGTCCTCCCCCTGAGGAGGAAGGAACAGCAGAAACATGTGATGAACTGACCACAACCCCCATTCCACATCCCCCTGCACCACAGGAGAGGGGCAAAATGGAGGGAAGGTGCTTTTAATATTTGGTTTTATTTCCTATTATCCTATATTGATTTGGTTAGTAATAAATTAATTTCCCCAAATTAACTGTAAATAACAAATTACTGACATCTTTTGTCCATGACATTAATTTCTGAGAGATCTCTCCCTGTCCTTATCTCGACCCATGACTCTTTTATCTTCTCTTCCCTGTCCAGCTAAGGAGGGGAGTGATAGAGTAGCTTTGGTGGGTATCTGGAATCCAGCCAAGGTCAGCCCACCACAGCTGATTTTTGAAGTATATAAATATCTAAGAAGGCAACACATCTAGCTTAATTTAGATCTAGCTGATCTTGATTAAATTCAGATCTTAAGTACTTGAAGATGTGCCTCATTTCACAGCTGTTATACCATTGGAGCAATTTCTCTATGTTTTCTCAACCTTTTCACTGGGGTTGAGAAAGCTAACCCAACACATATCGCAGGAACCATGGATTTAAGAGACCAAAAACAAGCTGATTTGTAGAAATAATTGTATTAAAAAAAAAAGCATTCCTTTTTGCCCAAGCTACATTCTACCACTGATGCTCCCCCTGCTTTTCAAGCTGAAACATAAGTGTTCAGAATATGCAGAGCTAAGTATAAAGATGTTTCCATAGGTGAAGTACAACTCAGCCTACTGCTAAACGAGCTGTCATTTTTAACAAGAAGAATGTTCCCTATTATACTGTCTCCCACCCCCAGCCCAATGAGATCCTGAATCTCTCATCACCTGCTGTGTGCCTGTCACACACACAAGCCAATGGAGCCACTAAATTGCTCTGCACAGGTGCATCCCAAATAACAAGCATACTGTGCAATTCATGTCTTTCCCTGCCAGGCTGGTGCCCATGTTGTCTTGTCACAAGCCAGCTAGTTTATCTCGCCTTCCCTAACAGGAGTTAGAGCCTTCTACTTTAATAAACCTCAAAACATGACGCCCTGCTACCCCCAATCTTGGACGTATACAAAGCCATCCTCTCACTGTTGTCCACTTCTGACAAAGGAAAAATCAAGTCCCCTCGCCACAGGGGGGAGAAAAAAAGAGAAAGAAAAAAGCTCCCTGTCCTTTCATCTAGAGCCAAGGCTCAATGTATCGCCCGGATCTCCCCGCCTCTGTCACAGAGAAAAAGACCCCGATGGGGAGGAGCAAGAGCTCTTACCTTAATTATGCTGCTCCTCCGGGGGATGCCGGGTTTGCCTTCTCGTTGTTGACTGGTGGAAAATCCTTTTTCTTTGCTGCTGCTCTCCGGGCTTGCAGGAGGAGCTGATCCCGGCTCCTCACCGGCTCCCGGCTGAGCACAGTCCCCGTTGGAGACCCGGCTGCCCGCACTATCAAAGCGGGATCTCCCGCCGCCGCCTCCTCCTCCTTCCCCATCTCCTGCCTTGAACGCCACCTTGCCTTGGAGCGGCCCCGGGGAGGAGGGCAGCCCCCCGCCGCCGGTGCCGCCGCCGCTGCCAAACTCCGCCATCAGCCTCCCTGGCTACGGCAGAAGCACCGCCGCTGCCCCGCTCCCCTCCTCCCGCGGCCGCCCGGCGCTGGCTCTCCTTCCGCTTTCTCTCTATTTACGATCGGGGGATTTTGAGCCAAAGTCTCTCCCCCCCGCGCATTTGGCAGCCGAGGCCGCGCAGCTCCGAGAGGGGAGGGGGGGACGGACGGAACGTGTCGGCGGCGACTCGGCGAGCACCAGTCCCGCAGCACCTGGGGAGGGAAAAGGAGACGAAACGTGACAAGCGGTCCTGACACGAGGCGGGGGAGCGGCGCATCGCGGCGCGCTGCCCTGCGCGCACACACGGACACGCGTGGGAGGGAGGAGAGGGGCTGCCCCGGGTCCCCGCCCGCACACGCGCGACCCGCCGGGGGCACCGAGCGGGCGGAGCGCAGCCCTGGGGACGGGGACGGGGACCGGCCCGCCCGGGGGGCAGGAGGGGACCGGAGGAACTGCGCTTGTGGGGCTGCTCAGCCGGGAAAAACGAGAGGCGTTGATGGCGGTATTTTCTCACCCTGACACAGCGACACCCACAATCGCTGAAGCGACGAAGCGGGAGCGAAAAGAGAACTTGCAGAACAACACGCCCCAAAGCCTCCGGCCCCGGCCCGGGGGAAAGCCCGTCCCACGCGCGGCGGGGACGATCCGCCGCAGCCGCTCTCCGGCCACGAGCGGCGGAGCACGAGCAGGGTCGCCGCCCCGCCGGGCAGCCCCCGGGCGCCCTCGGCAACTTTTCTCCCTTCCCGCTGCCCGCCGACATGCAGCCGCCCCGGAGCGCAGCCAGCCCGGCCGGGCAGCGGCAGCCCCGGCGCTCCGCCCGCACCCCGGCCCCGCTACCCACCTCGGCGGCGAGCGGAGCCCCGCGGCTGCCGCTGCTGCAGGAGCCGCTTTTCCCCCGCTTTCTCCCCTCCTCCCCGCTATGGTCGCCGCCTCTGCCCGGAGCCGGATACAGAGAGAAACTGATTCATGTGGCTGCTTCCCTCGCTCGCTGCCGCTGCCGCCGCCTTCCCCGGCCCAATGCACGGCAGCGGTCCCGCGGGGGGAAACGCCGGCACCGCCGAGGGGAGAGGCAGCCCCGGCCGCCCCCGCGAGGAAACTCTCCGGGGAAGGCAGGGCGAGCGCCCCGGGCTCGCCCCCCGCCGCCGCCAGTCGCAGGGCCGGCCCCGCGCCGATGGGCGGCCCCGCCGCCGGGCCCGCTCGCAGCTCGGGGGCGCTCCGCCGGGCAGCGCCCGCCCGGCCCCGCTCACCGCGGCATTCCTCCGCACCCGCGCCGCTCGCCCGGGCTCAGGGCTGCCCGGCTCACGAGAGCCGCTCCCCGGCCCCGGCACCCTCCGCTCTCCCGTCGGGGCCCCGGCGCTTCTCCCGCCCTGCCCACACGAGGGGCTGCGGCCGCCCGGGCGCGCAGGAAGGGCGGGGGGCGGCGGTGGAGCGGCTGTTCCCGCGCCCTACCGGGTGCTGACAGGCCGATGAGAGCCCAATTAGTCCAATTAGAGGCTTTAATTAAAAAAGAAACGAATGTGATGGAGTGCTGGACTATTAAACGCTTAACGGAAACTGCAACTTGATGGTTGCCCTCAAGCGTGTCTACAACACGGCGTGCTCGGCCGGAGTGCCCTCACATACCCCACACACACTCGTTTAGGTTTGCTGTGAGACAAACAGGAGGGACTTGGTGGAAGAGCAGTAACTCAGAGAGCCACGTATTTATTTTTACCTCTTAACGCGACTGCACGTTACAAGATTTTGGTATTTCACGATTAAGTTGAATAAAGGGAAATGAAATGCCATAGTTGAGGTACTTGGCCCCTTTGCTTGAAATTCAGAAATTGAGTCAGTTGGGGAGACAGTACATTGAGAACATGAACAAAATTTGATATTGCAGAAATAAGAGTGCAAAGAGTCACACTGAGCAAAGAGGCATCTAAGATGACCCACACGATCTGACCTTCAGCATTTGGCTGAAGTGCTTAATGAAGGAGCTTGACTCGGATTATAGTCGAATGGAAGCACTACACTTTCAATTTAAGTTCCCCCAGTAGCCCTCAGGAGATCACTGGCTGTGCCTGGAACTGCTGGCACAGAGATCAGATACCTACCCTAGATAGCTTGAGTAAGGCAGCATAAATATCCCCCTTCAGCATACTGGTGAAAACCCTGGATTGAAGATGCATTTTCAGTCCTGTCCCCCAGCTCCAGGGCTTTATCACAGACTGCAGAGCAGTGCCACCACACCTTTGTGGCCCACTGCCCTGAGCTGTCTCCGAAAGGAAGGCACCTCCATCTTTTCCTTCAGAACACCAAGGGACAGCTTACTACTCCAAAACACAGAGCCACAGGGATGATTCTGTTCTTCTGTCTGTTTTAACTGTTGAGATCACTTGTAGCATAAGAGCCCTCATTTCAATCTCCTGTTCCTGAAGATATTCACATCTTTGTCCCCACGGTCATAAAACAGCCACCAACTTACAGAATGGTGCTGGTGAGAGTGTTTTCTTCAATATTCTGCCTGCAATCTGGATGATGGTGCTTGTCACTGCAGCAGAAAAGGAACCATAAGGTGTGATGCAGATTGGAGGAAAGTATGATGCTCTTTGGACAATATTACTTATCATTTCTAGTGGGTCAAGGAAGTTCAGACTCTGACACTGCTACGTGACTCATATATGGTCCCAATTTAACCAAGCTATAAACAAAGCTTAAGGTTAAATGAAAACCTGAACATTTGCAGGATTTAGACAGTAAACACTAGGGACCTTAATATTAAACTTAAGATCTGAAATAGGCAAAGTTTGTGGTTTTCATTAGCTGGTAATACAGTGATTTTACCATTTGCCCTTATGTGAATATCTCTTGCCTGAACATCTTGCCTTGCCATTTAACTAGGAAAAGTCAGCCTTGAATATTAAATATTATCCAGTATTGTATCTACAGAGGTGGACATACAAACCATCCCTATGGGAGACACTTTGTCATTAGGAGCATCACTGTTTCTTCTGAAGGATGAAATTTATACACAACAGGTACAAAATGTTATTAGACTCATTTGTCACAAACCGTTGCCAGTAAATTGGTGAGGAAGATGTGTGCTTTCTGTCATCTTGCTGCTTAAGATGCACATAGTAGAATACCAGTTTTAAGGCCTTTAGCAAAATTTGATCAGTCCTGTCTCAGAGAAAAAAAGCCCTTTTCAACTCTGCTTATCTGTCCAACCTGTATAGAAACAAGATAACAACACTGAAAAATAAATAATTTCACTTTAGCCTTGGCAGTTCTGTAATGAATGATATTAAGACCTGCAGATATTGCCAGACTTTTAGCTGTGAAGGTGATGATCCAATACTTAGGAAATAGTAAAACTTTTGAATCCAGTCTTAACACAATCAATGTAACGGTATCTGAATTAAACTAATTCTAAATATTGAAATTCAATTACTGATAAAAATATTGTATCAGACACTAAACTAGAAAGGTTTTTTGTGCTAGCAAGATGGAGGTAGCAAATAATTAATTCTCCAAAGCTAAGATTTCTTCTGATGACCATTCACTGATTTTTCTTATTGTCCCATTCTGTTTTACAGAATTTCTTTAAATTACTATGGTGTTTATTCAGATGCATTTTGAATGCTTAAAGTTGACAGTTATTTCCATATACAAAAGGAGGCATTTCTGATAAACAAAATCCCAGAAATTATCACCAAGACTGACCTACTTCATAGAGACCTTATTTATCCCTGTGAGCTCAGGTTTCCAAAGTAGTTCATGTGATACTAATGTGAACTGAGTACTTACTTTGCCAGAACTTTTTGAAGATCAAGGGGTGAAGAAACTTTTTCATTATCATTATTCAACAGTGGTCTCAGCAGGCTCTATTTGTTTAATTGTTAAATGAAATAAGGATTATACTGGAATCAAAAGACCCTTCTATGACAATATTTAACTGTGAGAACTTGCAGTCATGTGCACATATTAGCTATTTTCATAAAATCCTATTAAATATCAAAGTTCCACAGCTAAGCTAACATTACCCATTGAACTTTTCTAACTCAAATAATGTGGCAGTAGAAACATGCCAAGAAACAGGATATGTTTAAACCCTTAGCCAGTGGCTAAATGACCAGTGTTTGAAGAAGCCAAATACCAGATTATTGTTAATACACTAAATACTTTTTATTCCAAACATGAAAAACTTTAATTAGCAATTATCTTGTTCAAATGTTGCTTTTCTGACACCTCTGCTTGAAATATGTTTTTTCATTATTGTAAGTATCTCTACAATTCTGGTGATAATTTAAATTGCTTGAGTTGATTGTTCAGGTCACAGTCTAGCACATACTTGTTTGTTATATTTGTTTATAATTAAGTATACATGTTTAAGCTCTCTCATTACAGTCAGAATCTGATTCATAATTATCCAAAGCAAAGTTTATCTATAAATAATGCATTATTGTATACAACATCTGTAAAGTGCAGGTGTGTTATATGCACATAAAACATGCAGACGGTGCAATGTGCACTAAAGGTGGCAAAAAGACGTGGAAAAACTAAAATTGACAGATGTGTCTATTGCAGAGCATTTATTAACATTGTGTAAATGAAGATTTTTTTTTTGCAATTATGGAAAGTTCATTACACTAGTAGTGACTATAGGTGTTAGCTGGGAGTTGGACTTAGATAATCCTTGTCGGCCCTTTCCAGCTAAGGATATGTTATGATTCTATAACTCTAAGTATGAGGATTTTTTTTTAATCAAGTAACTCAACCATTTTAGCCTATTAAATACAGCTTAAGGAATGTTTGCTCTCTATCCTACCTATAATGCCTTTTAGTTTGGCTACCAGCCTACTCAATGTGATGGTTGAGAATTAACAAGAGCTTAACAGTAAATCTACTCTTCCCCTACAGGCCCTTGAATCCAGAAGGAGTGCTTTTTTAAATCAAGATAATTCAACAGTTCTTCTCTAAACCGTCTGTTTTTAAGACTATCATGCTGCAGTGGTTAGTTGGTTGCAACACAGCTTTAAATCATATTGCTATGAAAATGGACTCTTTGTATGCAAGATTTCAAAAAGGTCAAGGTTTTTAAAAACTGAAAGAGAGTATTCCCTTCCTGCCCATTAAAAGAGAAGACTTTAAGGGAAAATTAAAGAGCAGACAGGAAGGACTTTCTGGATATCAGAGGCCTCCCTTAAGGCCTCTGTTTACAAACTAGAAATTAAGTCTTTTTTAAAAGTCTTGACCTAGGCACTAAATCTGAGTAACTCTTTTGGGAATCCTGGAGTTATTTTAACAGGAAATTACAGTTTATCATATTCTAATAGCATGCTGTTAGTTTGCCATTCTTGAAAAGGCTGAAAATCAATTCTTTGTTTGTCTTTAATATCATCATTTGGAAAACTTATTTTGTAGCAATACTATTTGAGGTATTTATGGATAAAGTTTCAGTGGAGCAAAATTTGCATTTTGTTCTGCTCGGAAAGGCAGGCACCCTGGAAAAGACTTTGCATCATGCCCATTTCAGCAGAGGCACATACGTTTTATCAGAGGGACCAGGACAACAAACCTGTTCTTGAAGTGTTTCTGATGCATCATCAAAAAGAACTTACAGTGTTTCCCATCTCCTGGCGTTGTACTCTGCCCTCTAAGGAGAAGTTACAGAGTTACAAAAACCGGATGAGAGTCAGGATTCTGCAAAGGATTGGATTTCATATTTTCCCTCCTTACGTTTGTTAGTAAGTACTGGGTATATATAGAAGCATTTGACTTGTGAGACATAAGACATTTCATAAGTCATCTACTTTTGTCATTTGAAGCATCTGACTCTGTTATTACAGGAGCATGCCAATAAAATAGCCCACAACGAGCTTTTATAACTTCTTCAAACCCAAACTTTTTAAACTAACAAAAGTGTTAATAGTTATCAAAAGCGTTCATTAAATTTGCATAAAGACATAAAACTTTTAATTTGTAATTTCAGCATTATGTGCTTTGTGAATTCTCATCATAGCAGAACATTAAACATTTTTTGAGAAAAACTGCATCTTTTCCATTATAGGTGAGTAAGTAAATAAAATCAGTTGAATTTTTTTGACAGCCCGAGTTCCTTCTATAATTGTCTTCATTTTATCATGTCCATGAGGGTAAACACTGGGTCTGCATGTGCTAAGTAGGAGTTGCAGTGTGTTATGTCTTCACTTCTGAGGGTTTAATGGGAGAGTTAACACATCCACGCTTCTGCTGATAAACAATTATCTGTGTGCTGGTGTCAGCTTGTCTTGTTAGAAACCTTGCAGCACAATACCACAAAAAGAGGAATATATATGTCTAAAAGAGGAATGAAGTGCTTTTATTGAATGGTAGTCAAAATCCAAATAATTTACTTTAGCCTAGCAACTTTTCTGAATTACAAGAAATCACATTGATTCAACTTGCTATACTCCAAGACAAAAATGCATTTCTTTTCAGTCATGTGAGAAAAATCACACAGTGCAAATTATTTGGGGCAGGTTTAAAAAGGTTTGGTAACACATGGGGAACATAGTTTTTCATTCTGACATGAATATGTCAATGACTATGGATACTGGTAGACTGCAAGACAACAGCCAGTGAGATTGTATCCTGTCCTAAAGCTTGTAATGGAGTTCCTTAATCCTATTAATTTTTGTATTGCTCACATTAGCAATTAACATCAGTTCCTGTCCCTTAGGGATGGTAGATTTGGGTATGTTGCACTAACCAGCATAGTTCTTAACAGAAGTCGATTTCACAATTGAATTTTTTATCCAGTATTCCAATTTCTGAGGCATAAGTCAGTTCATATTTGTTTTCTTTATTTTTAGTTCTAAATATGCGAAAAATTTATTTATAGATGGTTTCACATGCATACTCAAAACTTCTTTACTAGAAATAGGTTTATGGTTGAAATTTCAGGTCAGAAGACCTTAACAAAACATCTATGGGACAACCATCACAAACTGACAGGAGTCAGTAGACAAGTCAAAATCTTTTTAATTTCTCTGAAACATTTATATTTGGCATAAACCAGACATGAAATTCAGGGTCCTGACCACTAATGTAACCTTTCCTATATTCTCTGGATTTTCAGAAAAAATATATGTTCAAAATCTCTCTGTTAATATACAGCCTATATAAGAATATACTCACTTTCTGAGTAAACAGCAGCTGAAGCAAAGGGAAAGTACCACTTTTCTTCTGCCAAAAACCAAAAGGAAATTCCCAGCTTCTGTTCTGTTCTTTGCTATGGCAACCTTCTCCTGGAAGAAGAGTCACCAGGAGGGAAAATCTCTGTTGGGATAACAGTAAAACTAAGCAGTATTTGAAGATTTTTTGGTTCTCTCACATTCTGGCTTCACATATCTAGTTCTCTCACATTTTGACTTCAGGCTGTGAAAACAAAGTTGTTGCAGATGGCACTCCTCTAACTCCTTTTTGTACAGAAAAAGCCCTTCCATCCTTCCTTTTCTCATCTGACTTCCCCTTTCTGTAGAGATCTATAAATTTTTCTTGATTTCATTGTACAAATTGCTTTTCCCTCCTGCATCAAAGATAAGAAGCTGCAGTGAAGTTCGATCCTCTGAGAATTCCTAGGTCACTGCTCAAGGACAGGAGAATCTCCAGAAAGGTTAGGAAAATAGTAGGGAAAGAACATGAATGAAGAAAACTTATGAAAAGGGCCAGCAGAGAAGGACAATAGCACATAATGGTAAAAATTTAACCTTTACTTATAGCAAGCTTCAAGATTTCTGTTATCATATTCCATAGCACTAATATAGAGACAGGAAAAATGAAAAGAGTGAACACTGAGTGAAAGAGCAAGTCAAAATTAGAGAGGGAGATAAAGCTAAGGAACCATGGTAGCAGAAAGAGAATAAGAACTGTTAGTCATTAGAATTTAAAAACAAATTTGAAGAGAGAAGACAGAATGAAATTAAATAAGATTGATAAGATGGAAGAAAAATACATTATTGCAAAAAAGTCTTAAAATACAGTATCAAAATAAAATTCAAATAACTTAATTGCCAAGGGATATGACTGTACAGGAGAAGAAGGGAACTAGACTGATCACATGGAATGAATATGAATGCAAGAGCTCCTCACTTTCAGATGCAATGGGTAAGTAACAGACACAAGCTGAAGAAGGGATTTTCTCTTGCAGATTACATTGCCAACATATGTTACATATGTGTTTTGTCCAGCAGAAGCAGCTGAGGCCTAGATGCATGCCTGACTGTCTGATATTGCTCATTTCAGTACGTAATAAAGTCACTTTCTGTAGAAAGAGATGCTGTGGTTTTGCTCTACTTAAAATTCTTTCTTTTTTCCCTCTTAAATTCCGAAGTTCTTCCTAAGCAAGAAAAAAGACGTGAATTTACCTGTGGGTGAAGAATAAGCTCTAATGACTGATTTTAATATTTTTTAAATTAATTATATTTGTATCTGTGTTACAGAGAAGCCTAAAAGCCTCAGTCAACATGAGCTTGCTACTTACTGCTGTTGACACTGTATAAATGCACGGATCCAGTTCAGAGCCAGCACCTACCTGTCCAGTTTGGAATACAAACGGTGTGATCTTGCATCTGCTCCCAAAAGACCACACAGACATTCTCTAAGTAATTTAGAAATCAGGACCTCCAAAATTTCTGACCATCTTCCTAAGCACTTAGTCATCTGTTTCGAGAAAAATGTTTTCTGGATCAAATGTGTATGGGTAGCTAGAAGGAATTTAGGATAAAGAGCAGTGAAGATCTGGGGCACTGTGTACATCAAAAGTATTCACCAGTGTACACCCACTGATGGATTCTGATGCTCACATAAAACACTATTCCACAGATAAAGCCAATGAGGTTTACACAGCTTCTGAGTTTAACTAGCTGCCAGATAAAAACAAAAGTTACATTCAGTTCTATTCAAGTGAACACCTTGAAATTTGAAGACTATCTCCAATCACATTTGAGCTACACACTGGGTCCACTGATTTCTACCAGTCTGCATCTTTATTTTTTCATTTGTTTTAATTATTTTAAGGTACCATATACACTTAAATCTTATTTGAAGTTACAAGTAAAAGGCACTATAATAAAACCAGCCATTTTGCATAAATTATTCTGTACAGGTGCAAAGGGTGATGGTGTCAATGAAATGGAAATTATCTTGATTAATCTTCGTTAAGTACAGAATTTTAACATAAGATAGGCAATGAAATTCAGGGACTGATTTACTTAATTTCCTATCTTTTAAAGCCTCTCAAAGGTTTCCTGGGCATTTAGAAGTGCAGCTGTGTTTAACCCAACTCCTCAAAACTAAGCTCAACTCTTTTTTTGACCAATTATCTCAGAACTCTCAATTCTGCTGTTTTCAGTAATTTCTTCTGACTGAAGAGGCACCATTTAAGTTCTTTAAATATTGTTCATCTGGGAGAAAAAACAATTCCTTTGACTTTTTTTCCCCTGCTGCCTAAGTTCTTGAATTATTAATAATGCTTTGTTTCACATTGTTTATCAGCACGATTTCTGGATTATGACTATGGGCACACAGACACACACACGTTCACAACTATTTTCTCAGTTTTCACATTCTGAGTATCCTTGGTTTTCCCAATAAGAAACAAAGCTGTGCTCTGGGGACAAAAAAATAGGTGAAGTTACATGAAGCAGATGAAATAGATTTCCAGCAAGACAAACTATGTGAAAGGAGCAAATGAAGCTAAAGAACAATGTACTGTACTGTTCCCCAGTTCCAAATATGAAAAACACCTCACAAATACTGGTTGTAAATGAAAACATGAGTTGTCCAAGGAAAAGAGAAAAACTGGCCAGAGAAACAGTAGGTACTTTAAATAGGTACTTTATTTGAATTTCTGGTTTTGAAATCAACTTAAGATTTTGATATGTGAATGACGTATAAATCCAGTGGGAGTCCAAAATTAATTCAGTGGAAGAAAAATCTTTACCCTGAGGCATTACAATTGTTTCATTATATGTGAACTAGTTTTCCTGAAATTGTCAAGTATTTTTTAAATTTAGATAGGGCTAGTGTAAGATGTACAGATATACTCCACAGTAATTCTTCCTTTTCCTTGTAGCTAAAGACTGGCCTTTCAGTTCACTAGCATAAATTTCCTTGAAATATCTGCCAGGCAAAGCAAAGCTTCCATCTTGGTTGTACACTTCAAAACAACAGTTTGACCATTACAAATCCAAGTATTAAAACATACCATTCTACATATAGAGCTGCTTTCCTTTCAAATGCAGACCATAATTAGCTAAGGCCTCCTCTCTGCTCTACCTCAGCATAGAGTTGTGCTAGCTGTGTGTGGAAGTATGTATAGTTAGGCATAGCTGATATACTCATTTCTTGGTTCTCACACTGGCAAAAAAGCTGTTATAATACAAACAGTTATTCCCAGAGAGGCAAAAAGTGCCAGGCAGCAGTTTGATATTACATATTCTACATCTTGTGAATAGTGATTTAATTAAAACTACCAAGATTATCTGAATATCTATATTTTGCTTTGAAAGTAAGAAACATTACATACAGGACAATTTTTTTCTTGTACAAAGGCAGCAGTTGAGAAATTTGCCACACTCTCAATTATTAATGTGAGCATGAAGTTAGGTTGGCCACACCAACTGAGAGTATGACCTGCAAAACCACAGCTACATTAGCTACCCTGAAGGAAATTCTATTTCATTCACAGTGACATGCTTGGGCTTACCTTATATTCCCTTCCATCAAGGAAGAGACAACCACTGGCATTTAGATTTTTTTCATGGGGTTAAGAGCAATCCTCTACAATGGACCTTTGCAGACAGCAGTTCATGCATGGACTTCAGACTCTCCAGAGAGATAAGGATCCAGAGGGAGTGTGCTCCATCCTCAGACAAGCTGGTTTTGAAGGCAGCTCCATTGCTGGGACTCCAGAATCAGTAATGCAGAAAATTATTTCCAGAGAACACCATAACTCTGAGTCACTGATAAGATAATCACTATCTCTGTCACAGTCACAGTCCCTTTGCTTTTTAGGCCTATTCCATGTTTCAAATACCTGATCATATTTCCTGCTATAACTGCCTTTAAATAGCAATAATCCTGTCTGCAATAATGCCAATCATTAAACTACATTCCTTAAATAAATGAGCAGCTAAGTTATGATGTGATACTGTCCTTTTTCATTTTGCTTTGCTTTTCCAGGACTCTGCAGACTACAGCCATTTGCAACAGGTCTTCTCAGGACCTTGTCTTACAAAAGACAAAACGTTCTGGCCCCAGTCCAGGAAAGCACTTAGATACATATTGACATTTAAGTAGATGAGTGGCCTTAGTGAGGTCAATTGGACTACTTACTTGTGTAAAGCTAAACCTGTCCTGAAATATTTTGTTTGATGGACACAGACTATTCAACACTTTGAATGATTGAACCCTCTGTCAGATCATATGCAATTACTATTATTACACAAATATTCTATGTGGTAATAATTGCCTTACAGATTATTTGAAATATGCAAGTTTATATTCAGTGAATAATTAAGGTATCAAATTTCAATCCAACCCCATGTAAAAGGTACACAATTACTTCCAGTAAATATAAGGTGTTTCTAATGCATGGTGTGTTTTTCTGCAGTGTTTTCGTGTGTTGAGATTGCAAGGATAGGGTCATACTAGGGTCTGAGTGTGACCCCAAACCTGCCCCACAGAGCATGGCTAAGGTTATGTCACCTCTCATTTGCTCTCTGGCAAACACTTGCAGCAAGGGTAGTTCCTGAATCTCTGTGAGGCAGTGGGGTTTGTAAAAAAGGGCAAATGACCGGACCTCAAACTTGCCAGCATTTTTGAAGGAAAAATAACATCAAAATACCTTGGCATTATATTGTCTCTCTAGTCATAAACTAGTATTGCAGCATGGAAGCTGAATGTTGCTTTTTTGCCCTATAATCCAGCAAGTCCATTTTTTAATGACTTAGCTGTAACTCGGACTTTATTTTTTATTCTTCCTCTGTAGAGACTGAATGGCTGTCTGTCCTCATTACTGGTGTATGTTTCCTATGTAGCATCATTAACAGAAATTCACAAAATATGAGATTTTGCCATCGCTTACAGTTTCTTTCTTGGAGGTACCAAGCATGGAAAAGAAAGAGAATACACTTTTTATTTTGTTTCACAGGAAAGTTCAGCTCTGTGTGGCACTTACAGACCTCACCAAAATAGGTAGGGATCTGTAAATGGTTTTTGCTGGGACATACTGAGAGCAAGGCTTTGAGATCTCAGTGAACCACTCTACTAGGGGGAAATTATTTTCTTAAAAGGGGAGTGATCGTGGAGTCAGAACAACAGGGTTTATCTTATAGCTTCCTCCAGACTTCTGTCAAATAACTTAGATTAATGATTTTAGAAAAAAAATCCAAGGCTTTCTAATAGATCTGTATTTCTTCTTGGTCCTGATATGTATACAACACCTATATAAGTAAACAGGTTATATTAATTAGTGAGATCCTAATTAAGAATTTTCTAGTTCTTGTCTATTTGCATTTTTTATGATCTTCAAATTGTTCTAGAAAAGGAAAAGTGAAAAATTAATACACAAATATGAAGGGAATCTTCTTCTTGATGCTTTCCTCATACTGTCCATGAGCTCTCTGCCACCAGCTGAATGCCACAGAAGGTTATAATGGAGGAGTTAATCTGTGACCTTAATTTTTGCAGTGGCTAGTAATCAGTGAAATGATCAACATCCAGAGGTGTGCAACTCCTCTTTCTTAGGATTCTGATGCTCACATAAAACACTGTTCCACAGATAAAGCCAATGAGGTTTACACAGCTTCTGAGTTTAACTAGCTGCCAGATAAAAACAAAAGTTACATTCAGTTCTATTCAAGTGAACACCTTGAAATTTGAAGACTATCTCCAATCACATTTGAGCTACACAACCCTCATCACTTCTCAAAACCCTGCAGTAAATCTTGCAGCAATAAATGTTCTGCAGGCACTCAGCACTTCCTGCTCGCTCTGCATGAGGAAGGGCCACGAAGGACCGTCACTGCTGCCCTGGCTCTGGCCACAAGCAGGAAGCCAGGGAGGCATTAGACAACAACACTATAACCCAGACTCTTGAAATCCTCACCAGCACTTTGTCTGAGCTTGGCCAAAGGTTAAACTGGCTCCTGTGAGCTCATCTCTTCTCCCTTGATTTGGTGCTGACTTTCTATTGCTTGTAAAACAGGAAGCAGTGGCCAGACTGAACTCCAGCAAAGGTATTTTCTGAGTTTGCTTTGTGATTGTTTGACTCAGCAAATCTACTGTTTGTTAGTTGTTTGTATTATGATATCTGGGAGTTGGATAATTAGTCAGAGCATTTTGGCTTTAAAAATATGTCCATGATCGTTCACAGTTCATAAGAATATCAGTTCAAAACACTTCAGCATATTAGTTTTGTTAAAACACTATCAGTATGCTATTCTAAGCAGAACACACCTTCAAAAAGTATTCAAGAATGCATGTGAAGGAAAAAGGAACATTTCTCTTTCTAAAGTATGTAAATTGTAAACATGGCTTGAGAAAATAAGCCTGGTCATTAAATTCCAACACGAGAAAATATCCTGCTGGGCTTTTTGATGTGAAAAAAATTTACAAAACCCTATGAGAACCTTGACCCGAACTCCTCTTCAAATCCACCTTTATAAGTCTTCTACTCAAGTGTGTACAGTTGAGCTTTCTCTTTCTCTTTTTCCATCAGTGTTTCCAAAGTGCCTCCCTCTCGCTGGTTACCAGGCAACAGAACAATATTGCTCTGCATGCACATCCAGCAATAAATGACATTATACTGTATTTTTGCAGAGTTTCTGAAAGAAAATAAAGATGTCCTGAAATACTGTCTTGTGAGATAAATAGCTACTGCCCAGAAGTCATTTAAATGCTTAAAATGCTGGGGTTTTTTCTTCATAGAAAGGCAGAGATTGAAAAAACTAAACCATGGCTCTAATAGAGGAGGTCCCATCCAAAATGAATTTATAATGCTAAAATAGACCACACTCTAAAAGAAAGCTGCTTCAGTTGATATTTCAAACAATTAACAGCCTTTTAGGTTCTACAGCCACTTGCATAAGCCTTTATCTTACCATCAAGGCAAGACTAATGAAGCAGCAAGAGATATCAAGTTAAAGTACTTTTAGTGTCCTAAAGACTAAAATGCTGCCTGTATGACAAAGCTCTTTTTTCCTGTTTTGTTTGCTGGTTTTATGTCAATAAAACTCAAGAAAATTATGCAATTTGCCAAAAACTTTGGTTTTGATAGCAGTTATTAAAGATGGGTCCAGATCAAATCAAACCCCATATCTTCTCTTAACCTAAATAATCACTGAGAGGAAGGGATGGTTTGCAGCCCTTCATCTGCAATCAAAATGCATTTAAGAAAGGTCTGATTCTATATCCTGACCAAAGTAACTCTATATTGTTTTATGTAGTTTTGATTTAGTTTCAGATTTCATATTCTAGGTCAAATTCACCTTTATGTAACACAGATAAGAAACTGAAGGCTTTTGCAGTTTTTTCACTCCCAAAACAAGGGGGAAATCTTTAATTAAAAGCAAAATACCCCATGTAATCCTACCAGAACATGAACTGTACTGAATTCTTAATCCCTAATTCTTAAATACAAAGGTATGCACTGGTACCAGAGAATAGTCCCCCATGGGTGTATTACACAAATATATTTTAAAACAATGTCAGGGGTGAAATCTCAGAATTTTATTCTGCAGTGGTCAAATTACATCATTTTCTAAGACAGTTTTTATTTAAATTTACATGGAAAACTTTCATTTTTGTTACATTTCTTTTAGGCTGGGTTTTGTTTGCTTGGCTTAGATGTTAAATTGTAAGTGATTAATGTTTTCAGACTGGATAAAAATCTGTTCCCAGAATGTTTTGACACATGACCTTCAGGACAGACAGAGCATTGGGATATATTTGACACCTGAAAAAATAGTTCCATTCCCTGCTGTTGTTGATTTAGTAGTGGTAGAGAGTTACTTGCTAGATAAGAGCAGAAAGATTTGTGGTTTGCTTTCTTGGATCTGGGAAAACGCAGCACAGCAAAATGATGCATTCTCAGCTTGTCTAGATAGCATAAATAGCATTGCTCTATGCATACACAGACTCCTTATTTACTCTGAAAGTCAGCAGAGATGAGCATCGAGCCTGTACTATAAACACCTCAGTTCTGTTTCTAGCTCCTGCAGGAGGAACCAAATGCAAACATGGGATTAACTTATTTACAGGATGGCTGGAGAATTAGCTGGTGATTGCCTGTAGCGGGAATATTATGCCCTGGTCAAAAGAAAGACTTCAGTCTGCACTGAAATATAAATAGCAATCACAAGAACTAACACCTCAAGGCATGACCTGGTTCGTAGTTTACTGACATTTCTTGTATGCCAGTCCTTCCCCACACAGAGCTTGTTTTAACTGAACAAAAAATATTATCAGCTTATTTTACAGTTCATACAATCCAGTACACTCAAGAGTACTTGATGAGACTTTCATAGAAAGTCCCCAAGCAGTAAGCAGCAGCCTGTTCTCCCTGCAGAAGAGAGCAAACAATTATATCAGTTGGGATGAAAGTGAGTGATAAGATGACATGTCTAGAGAAATCAGTCAGATCCCTTATGTGTTCATTCTAACAGTTGACTTTATGAATAGAATTTTTTTGATTAAATGTTCTAGTCACACAGCAAAGGGGAGATGGTGGCCTCTGCACTCTTCCGAAGCCAACTTTATTTTCCATCTTATTAAAGTTATATTTGAGTAGTCCTACTAATAACAGGGATGAAAAAACACTCAAAGTGAGTATTTATTTTTTATATGTTGTCAATGATGAGAAACAATATTTGCATATTGAGTCCTTTTCCACATATACAGGCACACAGCTTGCAATCCACTTATTGTAAGCCAAGCTAAATGAAAAACTAGACTGTCCTATCTCCTAAAAAAATCAATGGCCACTGTAGGGATCAATAATCTAAAAAACTATTGATTGCTCATGTAACAACCTGTACTTTCCATTACACACTGAACACTATTGTAGATCAATATTTGCCAGATGTCCATTTGGAAACGAAACATCCTGCCTATGGTGTCTGTCCTTAACCTTGCAAAAAGCGCTGGTCCTTACATTTAATTTAAACATCCCCTGGTGTGCTGCAGTATTCCACCAACAGCACCTCCCAGAAGCCTCATTATCTTCCTTTTCTAAACTTAGTGAGAGAGTTACTTTCCATGGCTTTTATTACTCTGCTGGTAACATTGTACAAATCAGTCTTCATCATTTTGACAGTAGAGTTATGTGTGTTTGGAAAAGGGTGAGAGGAAGATACCTGATCTAGTAATGAAGGGGAATTCCTTATCTTTGAATATAGCTGACTATCAAGACTAACACATTGGACAAGCAAGCAAGATTCTCTTTTGGTAATGGATCTCCTAAAAACAATCACCTTTTTTTTTTCTCCAATGAAAGGCTGAACAATTGAAAAAAAAGCAGCTGTTACAATCCCACTGCTACTCCCCCAAACAGCTTTGAGGCACAGAATTTGTTCAGCAAGGAAATGTTCCTTCCCACCTCTTGGTTTTGGGTGGCATGGGCACAAGGAACTGCATCACTAAGGCTCCAGTGGTGGGGCAGAGGGGCAGCAGTGGCACTGCCAACTGGGTTTCTCTCCTCTGAGTCCTGAGATGAGAACTCAGAAAGCACTGGGGCACTTTGCATCTGAAAGAGGAGCCGGATCTTGTGTTGTCAGAAAGGGAGAGAAGGTTTAAATAGGTAATTTTTAGAGACTGTCAAAACTGAAAAGTGTAAACATTGTTAACATCTCTTTAAAATTCTGGCAGGGAATGAAAGCCACCTGGATGTGTGCCATCCCCCAGTTGCAAAACCGTTTAGCAAACCATATGCTGCCCTAGAAGACAGGTCCTAGACAGGTCTTTGCTGATGGCTTTGGGAGCAGCAGCCAGTACCATTGCCCAATCCATGCAGCACCACTGTTTCCTCTTTCTGCAACAGCCTTTGCTAAATGGGTCCTAGAGACAGCAGGCACTGCTGGGGAAAGTGTGCATGCATCTCTTTTCAGCCTTGTACAGAGCCTCTTTCCCTTGACATTCATGTAAAGGGGATTTAAACACCCTTCTGATTTACCTGTGGTTACCAAATAGAGCCTAAGTCTTCTTTGCACTTGATTTTGCACTATATGGTTCTAGAGAAAATAGTTCCCCTTTTTCAATATAATTCTGCAGCAATTTTATGGGCTCCTGTAGTTCTACATCAGTGAGAAATGGATGTGATTTCAGTCAGACATTAGGATTTTTCACAAGTTCTCTGTCGCTCAGGAAAAAAAGTCTGATTTAATAACAGCAATGTAGAAGTTTTTAACATGCTGTCAATTGCTGATTGCTATGCAATAAGACTCTGAAAATTAAAAAGTCAATTGCTTACATTTTACTGTCTTGTCTGAGCAGTTCATTTGTCAGTACACCAGTGTATCTGAAGCAGAATGTGGCCCGGTGATGTAAGATGCCCTTAGCATTTCAAAATAGGCAATGTTTTGCAACGTGACAAATAGCCTATAACTCACATAAATTACATACACTTGCACAGACCTGTTTGGTCACACAAAAGATTCATTTTTTCTCTCAATTCCAAGTGGCTAAATCTGGATGCCTTATCCTCAATCCTGCATCCCTACCATCTCAACATTAATTAATAGTATGCTTCTCATCCCTGTATCTTCTCCATCTCATAATTCTGGCCCTTTCAGCCTGACATTAATTACAGTGCCTCACAATTCACACTGACACACTTTATCTTGGACTCAAACTGTCTCTTAGGGTGATAGCTCCAACCATACATACCAGTCCTGCAGTTCATATTGGTCTCTCCCAGCTTCAGTACCTGTAGCCTATATCTATCAGCTTCATCATCCTATCTTGTCCACTGCCCATCACTGCTCCCTCTGTACTTACCTAGGTTCTCCACTGCTTTTTCAGGCGCTGTGAGAAAACTTCAGAAATCACTCACTCCCATCCACAGCCCTGAACACAAGGCAGGAGGACAAACAGGGTATTTTAGCAGAAACTGGGGCATAGACAAAGCTTAAAAACATGGAGAGCTCATTATAGATTAATGTCTTTTCCTAGTGGATTAACACAGAAGTTGGTTTGAGCACCGTACTCATTCAAAGATTGGTAATTTTTCATCTGGTTATAATCTAGATTTCTGCTATATTGGGGAAAATGCAGTTTCCAAAAGGGATTAATTTAGGCATCCTGAGCAGGCTTGCTTAGCTGGGTAAAAGAGCAACAGTGTGGTCACCTCCTGTGGGAAATTTCCAGCCCGATGGCTCTGCAGCATCTGTATTTTGGCACTTCCACCAAACACTCCCGGGAGCACACAGCTGCCAGCTGGAGGCTGGCACAGCCTCCAGGGGTGATTTCTGCCAGCAAACGCCCTGGAGGCCTCACTGCCTTCCCCAAAGGCTTCTTCCCAGCCACGGGAAGCTGGTGCCGGGCAGCGAAGCCACAGCTCCGGAGGCAAAACAGCGCGGAGACACGAGAGGTCTCGGGAAGGCAGCAGAGCTGCAGGGCTGCAGATCATTGCACTATGAGAAGGGAAATGATGAGGTGAAGGCAAGGAAAATACCCAACCTCCTTCTAGCTAACTACGGTGCTCCTCCTCTGTTTGCCCCATCCCCCTTTTTAGGATTTTTAGGAAGAAGAAGACCCCTGCCACCCTCTCAAAACCTCCCTCTTCATGGTGAGCACACTCCCAGGGGCTCACATGGCTGTGCATTTCAGTCACAGCCAGGGGAAGGCTGTCCCAGCCACAGCCAGATCACCCCAAGGATAGCAAAGCCTATCCTGTTATCTCAGGAGATGTTTCTGCTCCCTGCAGCTGCAGCAAGAGCTTTAAACTGGATGTGTTACATCACTTAGGGAGCCTGGCACCATGCACTGCCACACTGCAGAGAGAAGCAGGACTGGAGGTAGAGACATGGAGCAATATACTCTATACAAGAGCTGTTATCCCCTAAATGTCACAGCTGCTGGCCTCCTTGGGACAAGAAAAGAAGCAGAGAGTGGAACAGCACAGCAGACAGAGAAAGAATCCAGGCTTGGGTATAAAAACAAGGGAAGGATTATTTCCAGTCAGAGAGCAAAATCACAGCTTAGCAGAAGGCTCTTGCAAGGGACAGTGTTCCTTTGGGAAGGAAGCCTGCTCAGAATTCTCATTTCAGTCAGAAAACCTAATATGATTTTTACAAACATATATGCCAGATCTTTCTCTTACTCTAGCACATTATTATTTTCCCTCTCAGCTTTACAATCAGAAGTTTAACCCCAGTGGCAAGTCTCAAACCTTTTTAAAAATAACCTATTTAAACTCTTCTTTATTTGATTACAGGATCATGAAAATTTCCAGGTGCATTTTCTGAAATTATGCTGCTAAGAACCTGAGAATTTTTGCTGTCACAGTCAGCTAGTGCAGTCACTCCAGACATCTGCTTTTCAAGGAAAACTACCAGCATCCCAATTCACACAAAAATGGCTTGGAGAAGCCTAAGCAAACCAGCAAGACCATGATGCAGAAGGCTGTGGAAATCATCAATGTGTTTTACTAATTAGATTAGAATTAGCTGGAGGTTGTGCTATGTACTCTGCTGATGCTAACATGATGTTAAACTACAGCTACATAAGAAGAAAAGCTTTCTCAATGAGTAATGAAACCAATATTTTCCTACTGAACTTTTGAACCTCTATTATTTCAAAATGTATTAACATTGCTGGTAAAGGAAGAGAGAGAGATTTATGTCTGATGGTTTGGAAATTCTTGCTCTGTGAGGCATTCTGAGGACAAAACAGTCATGAGAAATCTACCCCCTATCTGCCTAAGCAGTTGGTGCTCCAAAGCCAACCAGGAAACCATCCCAGCCAGTATTCAAACAGATGCCAAGAACAAATATAATCTGTTAAAAAAAAAGTTAATAATTCTTTAAACCTCAGTGGATGTATCCAAACATAAACAGGCCAACAAATGTATGGCTGGAGATGTCACCATTAAAGACTGGAAAGAACTGAGCTACCAAATGCTACCCTGGTGGTAATCATGCGACACCTTGTGCTTCTGTAACTTGCTGAAGAATGTCCCTGATATCACTGGTTATGGTATTATCCAGTAATTTGTAACATATTTAAATACCAAGCATAGCTTTCCCATTTGTCAATGGAATAATGAAAGTTTTCACTAGTTTACTGGAAAAATTACTTTAAATTTATTAATGAAAATCACTTTTTTAACAGATAATACTAAATCAGTTTTCATCTTTGTTACTCTGTTCTTTGTATCCCAGTTCTCATTGATAGCTTCTTATCTTCCCTGTTATCTTCTGTTGAATATTTTGGTAGAGACTGTCTGGTCTGACCACACGCATGAGAGACCAGAGAACACAACACAGCCATCTATGCACCAGGCCCACAGAGTCTGGCTGGCTTGTGGCCAACAAAGATGCCTGGTTTTCACTCTTTAGTTTTAGTGCTCTGTCCCTATTCTTTTCTTCTTCTCCAGCAGGCTGAAATAATTCATACCACCAGAGACATAGGAGCCGTGTGACGCACTTCCTCGCCTGTGGGGTCCATCAGCTGAGAGATCGTGTTTGATTTCTTTTTCTTTATTATGTAATTTTAAAATATAGTAATAAATTGTAGCATAACTTTGGAATTTACCACAGGCCACAAAAAGATGTGGTTCACTTTGTCAGAGTGGAGTCTATCTGCACAGATATTGCAACAAAATACTGTACCTCACAAAATCGATAAACTGGGATTTGATTTAATAGATTGGGAATATTGTTTAAATAGTGAATTTATTGACTGCCTTTCTATGACAAATTATGCAGAAAATTCAAATCCTTTTTATTCTAGCATTGCAAGGAGCTTAGGGACTATCCAAGAAAAGATATAATGAACTGTATATAGTATTGTATATTGATACTGTATTAATTTTGGGGTTTTTTTTAGATAAATCACTTTTTTCAGTAGATTCATACTTATAGATTATCAAAAAATTTCTCCTTCCCCCTCTTTTTACTGTCCTTATTTGCCTTTCCCACTCCTTCACTTATTTTTAAATACCTCCCACACTTCCTGGCCCTCATGCTCCCCCTCCCTCCCACGTCCATCTTTTCCACCTTTTTTGCAGTATTTTTGTTTTCTTCATTCTTCCTGTGGACATCCCACCCAGGATGATGAAATATTTCCTTCTGTACTGTTCATTATTCCCCGCCTCCATACAGTATCCAAAATACCATCAATGCCTGCCTGCATCTCTCTCTCCCTTCTCAGAGCCTCTCCCTGTCCCCTGTGCCTCAGAACGCTTTCTGCACATGCTGCATACCCTGCAATCTTCTCCTATTATCCCTCCCGCTATTCATTCAAGCTCTTGAAGCCCATCCAGCTTCTGCTCTGTACTCTGGCTCTTTTTGCTGCCAGAAAATGGTTCAGTTCTCATATTTCTGGGCAAGGAAACAATCTCCATTTCCTATCTCACTTCCTAGATACTGTTTCACCATCAAATGTCTCTGTCCTTTATATTCAATCCCTCTTTCTCCTCACTCTTAGCAGATCTTAAATTTCTATCTTGCTTTCTGCCAGTTAGAAGTTCAAGTATCGCAGCATTGTTCATCCTCAATGTGTCTCTGCCTTGTTTATTTGTAACTAATCCATGTCAAATATAGATAACCAACCTACCCCAGACCCCTCCAAGAGTACACAGTTATTGAGATACAGTTCTTTGTAGACAAATATTTACAAGCCCACTTTCATTGTAGAATAAGGAATGACATTACATCCTTCATAAAATTAATTACCTCCCGAAAATTCTATTCAATGCAGTTTCATGTTCTGCACTGTTTAGAATCTAAACCACAATAGTGATTAGATTAGGTTAAAGTCCTCAGAGAACTAGTAGTTCTTTCCTCTGAATATCTTGGTTTTCTCCCATTTCCTCATTCATCTGTCAATATTTGTTTCAAAGATCTTTCAGGTGATAACTGCTCTTTTGGTCAGTTCTGCTTAGAAATTCATACATAATTTTGATCATCAGTTGTTTCCAGTGTCCCAGGTCTCTAAACCCAAGGTCAAGCTTCTCTTTTTTCCTCCTAAGAATGACCACTTTACTGATGACATATTGAACCTTTGACTCAGAGCCTTAATTCTCTGCTAGATTTTTCTGAGATGGTAGAAGTCATATGTGGCCTAGCTCTCTGCTGCTTCTTTGGAAGAATTAATTATAGCAGTGCTTGCTTCAGTTCTCCAATAAAGGAGCAGTATTCCTAGATATAGTATAAAATTTCATATTCAAGGGAAAAAAAAAGTGAGCATTTCACTTGGGCTTACAGTTAACTCCTCTAGTCTAGACTTCAAAGTGAGATTGTATTTATGAGATTCAGTAAGTCCTGAGGGCTCTTAGTCTGAAAGTCACTGAAAAACTCTCTGAAAAGCAAAAAGTGTGGGATCTTCCCTTCCTCTTGGAACAAAGTTATGATTCATGATCAGCAAGCAGGCTAAAACCAAATCTTTAAAAAATCAAAAAGAAAAACAAATAGAGTCCAATCATATGGTATTAAGGTTCAAGTTGTTAATTCTCAGTGAAGGTAAATTCTGCATTTTTTCCTAACAATTGCTGAAGGGGTCTTATTCAAACTGCCTTCATTATGGAGAGATACTAAGCTCAGCTTAGGAATGTCTGTAAGAGTAACAAAGGATGAACCCTCTGCTATTTTTCAGTGCTTGTAATTCTACAGTTAGGAGAGACCCTGAAGATGAAACCTGCCCATCTCCTGTGCTCATGACTGCCACAGCTGCTGGGTGCTCAGGATTGCCCCCTTTAACAAGAAGAAGCTTCTTGTAGGTTACAGAATCTGGCAAATTCTTTAAATAAACCCTGTCAGAGAATTCTTATCCTTCAGCCCTTTTCTTTTTCTTTGATTTACCAACCACATGAAGAGGGAAGCAAGAATGTCACTAGACAGTCTCTACAGCACAGAAAACAAAGCAATCCTCTCCCCATTTATTTGCCTCTAGTCGGTCAGGGGAGCAGCTACTGCTGCTATTTCATATCACAAAGTGGCTGTACAGTATTAAAGAGAGTGACCAATTATTTTCATTACTGTCTATATGGTTTATAGCAGGCTGCTGCCAGCCTGTAAATTCTAGATGTTAAACAGTAGTTTTGATTATATTTTATTATGGGAAGAACAGTCTCCACTCTTCTTGGAAACATTTTCCCCCTTCCCTCTCCTTCCAAGACACCCATAAATGATTTCAGCTCTTTTCAGAACAGGGATTTCAAAGTGCCCTTTCAATTAAAAACCATTTTTACTAGCTTGCATGGTTCTCTGGTTACAGTTTGGTTTTTATAGTTCTAATTTTAGGAATATGGTAATCTGAAACTACAAGGGACGGAATACCACTGGTTCTTCCAGCAGCTGAGGATGAAGCACATTCCAGAGTTACATGGCTCTTGGTTAATACTTAAACTAATTTCATCTATAATTATTCTCAATGCCTGAGAAATGTCTGCATAAGAGGGAAGATTATGGTTTTGTGGTTGTTTGGAGTTTCTAAAATCCTTCTCGTTCTATTGTGTTGCATCTGTGCACCTCCTAAAAAAGATAAAACATAGCTGAAATTTGACATTTCAGAATATAAGGCTGGTGCAAACTTTGAGAAGTAAAATTTGTGTGACGTGATTCAAGAGAAAAAAAGGTAGCTAGAATTCTTCCAGACGTGCCATCCTTGAGCACATTGCCATAGATATTCAAGATCAAACACTTCTCAGACAGCAGCAGCTTTAGGATGGATGTACACACATCCTTCCTCCTCCCCTACTGAGCACGGGTACACAGCATCATGTCTGCTCACTGCACAGCCTCAGGAGATTAAAGAGACCCTGGAAGAGAGGAAGGAGAGTAAATGATGAAAGTGCATATGGATGATGTATCTTGAAGGTTGCTGTTTACAGAGTGGATCTATGCACAGCCTGCCATGCTCACTAAAAGCCACAGGCTCAGACAAAAGAAGAAAATATTTAATCCTTTTGAAATAGAAGGACATGGCTTGTTTAACATGCCAGGTGTGACAGGAACCTTTATCCCTAGAAATGAAAAGTCTTTTAAAAAAACATAAGCAGGTTAATATTCTGGTTTTGGTGAAAATCTGATTTAGCATACACAGAAACTGTCTATGAGGAAAAGAAAAACACAGTTTCACTTACTTTGTGAAAAAGTCTATACCCAGGTTTCTGTTTGCTTGGAAAATTAAGAACAAAATAACCCAAACAACAACAACAGAACTGTAAGGAAGAATAATGCTGCAGAAGAATTAAGCTAAACTCAGGCTGAGGAAGGCAGAAGAGAATAATAATTTTTGAAAACTTTTGAAACTCTTTATGGGATAAATCAAAATCCACAGCTCCAAGTAAACCTCTGAGCAGTGTAAGAGGAGTTACAACCCCTACTATCAAATCCCAATTTGACCTACTGCAGAATTTCCCTCAACTCAGTTCAGTCAGTATAAATAAGCAAGATTACTGAATCTATGATTTCTATTTCTCCACCTTCCTACTGTTTGTTTTCTAATGTAATTTGAGCAAGCTTTTACATTAAATGCTCCGAAAGAAGAGGGCAAACAATAGAAGAGGAATGTTTTGTGTGTATAAATAAATAAATAAATAAATATATACACACTGAGCAGAAATGGAGGGCAGGTGACACTGAAACAGTGCCTAAAGGGATGAGATGAGGTAGATGAGACAGGTAAAACTGGAGGCCCCTGGCTGCCTATCTGCAAGGTCTACTGACCAAGTTTTAAAGATGAGTATATATCTTTACCTAGGTCAGAGAAATGAGATCAAAACAAGACTCCCCAAAACCTTTTTCAGAAATTAAATGAAAACTTTTCCTCTCTAGGGCAGCCAATTGCATTCACTACCAGTTGGAATTTTTTAAATTATTGTATTTTTATTGTTTTTACAACATATTGCATAGTACTGTAGGCATTAACAGAGATCATAAAATAGCCTAAATTTACGCCAGAGATTGTATAAATACATATAAGGAGATGCCTTTTGCTTCAAAGAACTTGAATCTACTGTTGGTTATAGATAATAATTAAAGAAAAAAGGTGAGGAAGAGAAAATTACAAACAGAAGTATAACAATCACACAGCAAGTGAGCAGCAAGGTCTGAGTTTGATGCTGCTTATGCTGGAATAAATCTGGAGAGTGTTGACTTCAGCCAGAAGTCCTAAACCAGTTTAAAAGCTGCATCAATAGGAAGGGGAGGGGAGGGGAGGGGAGGGGAGGGGAGGGGGAGGGGGAGGGGGAGGGGAGGGGAAAGGAGAGGAAAGGAAAGGAAAGGAAAGGAAAGGAAAGGAAAGGAAAGGAAAGGAAAGGAAAGGAAAGGAAAGGAAAGGAAAGGAAAGGAAAGGAAAGGAAAAGGAAAGGAAAGGAAAAGGAAAAGGAAAGGAAAGGAAAGGAAAGGAAAGGAAAGGAAAAGGAAAGGAAAAGGAAAAGGAAAGGAAAGGAAAGGAAAGGAAAAGGAAAGGAAAGGAAAGGAAAGGAAAGGAAAGGAAAGGAAAGGAAAGGAAAGGAAAGGAAAGGAAAGGGTCTGCAATTTCTGGGAACTAAGAAAAAGCTACAAATTTATTTTTCATCATCAAGAAAGAAAAACAGAAGTTTAAAAATAACACAGGGTTGAGAAATAAGATGTTGCCACTTGTTCAGGAAGTGTTTGAGAACATTTATAGCACACCAATGCCCTTTCTCTGAAGAGAACCTGGATGAGCCCAGACGGAACTTAATATAAGCCAAACCATTGGAAAACAATTTATTTGGTGGGAAAGCAGGATGTTGACGGTGCTTCAGGCTGGGAAGAAAAGGGGAAAACAGATATATTAGTACAACAATGTACAACAGAAATTATGATGGCGGGCCACTGAAGACACAGCTCATCAGGGTTAGTCTTCCCATTTTTCTCCCCACACTTCCTACATGGTGTTCCCCAGCAAACCTTCCCACAGGTCTGACTACTGCTGGAGAGACCTGAAAGATGCTGGAAGGACATACACGAGGGTAAGCCAAGCAGGAGCTTCACGTCCCCTCCTCCCTGGCAGCCCAGCTCTGTCAGCGGCTCTTGCCCACAAGAACACTCTCCCTTCCCAGGAGAGGACAGGAAAAACACAATTTCTTATAGGTGCCCCCTACAGCCAGGAACTGGGATTGTCAGTGTGAGGGACTGACTGCAGGAAAAGCTCTACTCTGGACTAGGTTGCTATTTCTTAGGTGGCACAGAGAACCACACAAGCCACAAAAATATCTTTCAGCTGCTACAGGAAAAGAAGTTATTTGGTAGACTAAGTAAAGACCTCAATGAGATGCAAGGCAGTCTTTTCATCTGAGTTTCCTTTTTTGGGTTTGGTTTTCTTTACTTTTAATGTCATGACAATATAATGGGAGAAACATAGAGAGTCTCTACACAACAACCAAGTGCAGACCTGATCAGCAAGATAAAGCTGAAATAATGAGACTGTATGTAAAAAATTTTTAAGTGGATTGATTTCTTCCCCCCCACCCATATTGCCCAGAGATAAAATGAATACACAGCAAAATGAAAGCAAAAGGCTTCAGGACAGGTAAAAGGGGTAGTTCTAAAATTTAAACATCCTTCTTGAACCAGAGGGAAAATTAATTCCTGTTTTTGTATGCTGCCTAAGTGAGAATCACCAAATTAGGCATATTGTTTCTGTCATTTTATTTTATTGTGCTGTAGCTAGAAGAAGAAATCAATAGACACTAAAAAGGTGCATCTCCAGAGAAAGTTAACCAACGTGTTATTGACCTACCTACAGTTATTTTTTTAACAGAAAATATAAAGACAATTTTCAAGACTCAGATATCTCGATTGAACACAGAGTCTTGGCAGCATATAGAAGAGCCATCACCATGGCAGAAAGACAACAGGAAACAGATTTCACTGAGCAGAAGTCACTGCTAGAATACAATACTTCACTGCTAAGGACTTTCTAGACATTTTAAAGAAATACAGAATTTTCATTATGCTTTCCCTCTAAATATAACCAGAACAATATGCAAATGTATTTTGCAATACCTAAATGCATATTTACATGTTTGATTTCAGTGATATAAATGCTTGTCCAAAGTTAGATGTTCAGTCACCTCAGTTTTTTTTCATCTAAGTCTTTCTGGTAGGAAACTCTTCATCAGTGTCTATATCCAGAGTGGACAAACCCTGAGAAGTTACAAGCAATACAAGAGTCCCCTCACACTGTACAAGTCCCAATAAATGTGTTACATATCACATAACATTCCTTAGTTTTTCTGCAGTGCAATGATTTCATCTGCAGTGCATCTACTCTCTGTCTGCTGAAATAACTCACCTCATTCACCCAGAGGATATTTTCTAACAACAGAGCTGGTCTCATATCTCAGTTTAAGAACAAATAGCCCTTTTCAAAACAAACATCTGGCCAAACTCTTATAATAATAGCAAATGTTATCCTGTAACTGAAAGGAAATATCTTTACAAAAAAAGGTTACTCCAATTCATATGCCAAGAAGACTTTTGGTTAATTTTCCTGCTACTCAAATAAATTCACATTTTGTACTCACTTATATTTCAATTAAAGAATTATTGGAACATGTAGAATTTGCTTCCTAAATTAGATGTTGGGTTTTTTTTTTGCCATCAGTATAACCTAACAGATCAAAAGCTTTAAAAACCTCAGGTCAAACTTGATTTTCTGATGCACTCAAGTTTATTGCTCAGAGAGGAACGTATCTTAATACAGCATTTGAATTTCCTTTTTCTCTACAGATCAGAACACTAAGCTGGCTTACAGAATTAATCCTCAGAATCAGATAATTCAAGAAAATGTTTATTGATTTAACAGATGAGGCATTTATTTGATTTTGAAAATGTTACTTGTAATTGCTAATCACGTTTTTACCTGCACCCATTAATATTTTTATAGTGTAAAATACATTAAATGGAAGTCATCTTTAACACACATAAAGAACTGCATCATCTCCCACCTATACCTCTAATCCCTCATCATGCACAGCACAGAAATTCCAAGTAATCCAGTATTTCCAACTGCATTCATAAATTGTACTGGGAAAAATTTTTTCAGCTATTTGGAGAAAAGCCTGTTTTAAAAACCACTGAAAGAAGTTGGAAATTGGTACCTATTCTCAGCCTGCAGACAGATGTCAATCTTCTACAAAGATTCATGTATATCTATAGTGCAAGAGAATGGACACAAGAATGAGATCTTCCACTTCTGTGGAGAGTGTCACCTCAGCAATGTTGTTCTCTCTGACTCAACAGATACCTCCTACTGTGCAAAACACAAGTTACTGAGATACTCCCCAAAGCTGTCATTTTAAGATCTGTTCATTTTATGAAGCTTCCTGATACCCATTAATAAGTAAACCTTAAAATAGGCAGGATTTTCAAAAACATTTAAATTACATAGGGAGTATAAGACTCTAAGTCCCATTTTGCCTAGACTTTTCTTCGTACAGGATCTGTTATGATGCTTTAAAGAAAGAGCAAATGAAAGAGAGCTGTTCTTTCATAATTTAAGTTACAGTCTTCCATGTGAAATTCAGAATAAAATGTGCTCCCAGGGGGTTTACAGAAAAGGGCTTTATAGCAAACCCCAGGGGTTTATAGGAAAATCCCTTTGAGAGGCAATTACTTACAACTTCCTTTCCCAAACACAGCCATGCTAGCCGATAACATTAACATAATTCAGAATTTCACATCCTGGTGGATGTATTAGCTGATGGTGTTTGAGTTGCTTTGAAATGCTGCCTGAGCCTACAGATGCTCCCTTGAAGCATCAACACCAGCTTTGTCAGGTGGCAATAATTCCACTGCTGCTGCATTCAAGAGTAGTTATCTTGCTGTTAAGGCTGCTCCATTCTGTGCTCTCTGCCTGAGACTCTCATACAAAATACTTGAATCAAAGCCCTTATCTCCCTCCTTCCTGGTATTTAAATAAAGCACTATTCCTCCACAATCTGCATCCTTCTGATGCAAAAAGAAAAAATAATCATGACTAATTGACTAATTCTTGTGGTAGTACAGCTTTTTCAAACATAATTTTCTACTGTAATTATGGACAGTGTAATTTTCACAAGGAAATGGGATGCTCCAAGAGCCAAATCACTCTAATGGTTTGTTCCATCTCCCTGTCTCTTCATCTTTCTGTGATTCACCTGCATTTCTGACATCAGTTTTAAATACTATGATCGTATTTGGCTTGTGAATCCAAAGGTTGAATGAATTGTAAGTATAGAAAATGCTGGTTTCACATGTTCTTTTCTTTAACTTGGCAACCCTAAACATGGTTCAGAGTTTAAGTTTACAAATCGTTAATAGTTTGTTCTTATTTTGACAATCCCAGTAATCTGTAAGACTGACAGAGTATCCAATATTTGTACAGCTCACAGTACTCTTCAGCAACTACTTAAATTCATGTCCAATAAAGCGTAGCCTGTGGCAAACCAGAATGTCCTTAATTTGTAGCCAGAATTTCCTCAAGGAGTTATCAGCAACCTAAGCTGTAGATACACATTATAATTTCAGCAGAAAGCATTGTTATTCATGTAACACTGGAAACTCAAAGAACCACCTGCCCACATAAGATGGCAAGCAGAGGACTAGGGAAAAGCTGACCTTGTAGCCAAAAAAAAAGTGGGTTTTGCCTTGATCTGTGCCTGGCCATGGGCTATTTATCTGGGCCACAATCCTGATCCTGTGGATTGAGTGTGTCCCTGTGTCCCAGCAACGGTATATCTGGTAATGAGGATTCCAGGCTGACTGTAGCTGTCCCCCTACCTGGCTCCAGTCCTGGTGCTTCAAACCCCAAGGAACAGCCTTGACCTACAGGTGTGAGGAGTGACTGACAGGTGTGAAATGGAAAATGGAAAAGAATGTCCTGGCCCTAATATAATCCAGACAGTGCTGCAGGATGCAAAGAAAAGAAGAGCCCAAATACATCAAAAAGAATAGGGTCTGATCAAATCCCACTTACCCACAGTTTTTCTAATCTGGAGTAGGCAGAGGTTAATTTGATGAAGCCTTGAGCTGCTGACAGTTCACAACTCAGGTGACACAGTAGATCACTCTATCCCTATTTTTGCTTCGAATTGGTGCAGCAAGGTGGAACTGCAATTTATCCTTATGGAGGATACCTATATCAAACTTCACAAGAGATTCACTTGCCGTCTTCCTTTTAAAAACCAGATGGTAAGTGGACGTAAAATCTTCCTTTAATTTTCTGGACAGACTGCTGAACAGCAGCAGTCTGCTGTTGGTATGCAACAAATGGAGTTGGATTATTTTTGCAGCCTGTCTTAACAAATTCATACCTGCATTGCTTTAGGAGCCCAGCAAGTTCTCTGCTGCCAGCTTGGACTCATTTGCTTGTCTCTGCTTCACTTTCCTGTATCTTAGTGTACCACCTTATGAATCTCTATCCTTTTACTTTCAAAATGAAGATAAAATTGCAGCCTGACTCTTTCATTGTTAAATTGGAGCTGGATAACAGTCTTCTAGTCATTCTATGATAATATCTTTAGGACTTCTCAAATAATTTAATCAAACTCCACATTTCATCTACATCCAGCTTTTCTTTGTAGGTCAGTATATGTATAAAGCAGTTTATTACACTGATCTGCTATCCAATGCTGAAGACAGCATGTTTGCCACCACTGAAGCTCTTTCTGGAGGTGCAGTCTGCTTGTAAATGTTTACTTGTGGATGAAAATACCCTCTGCATCCTTAGGGAAGTTTTTGGCAATACCTTTTTGACACAAGAAACTTATGACCAACTCTGCCTGATGCTAATGTCTCCTACAGAAAAACAAAAAGGCCTTTTCTGCCTACAGATGTCTGCCAAAGCCTGCAACCCTGCTGTGCCTACAGGCTTTCACTTTTTAGTATCGACTATAATTCGCAAGAGCTGCACTCCGGATTTCACACGTCTGCAGCAAGACAGCTCCTTCCACGGCAGCTGTGAGATAAGGCAGACATGTGCCCTCTTCACCTTCTCCTAGTCTCACCTTCAAAAATCAGACTCAAGTTTCTCCCATTTACCCTCTGCTGATCCTGACTTTTCTTTCCAAGATAAGGCGGTTGCTGTAGCTGCAACAGCGACTGGTGCACTCCACTCCTACTTAAAATTAACAAAGCACTTTCTATTTGCTTGCAGAATGACAGTCTGCTCAGGTTATGCTGCCCTGCCCTCTGAGAGATCTGGGAAGGGTTATTCTCTGCTGTATCATCCAGGCTATGCATGGTTTGGAACTGCCTACAAGATTCATTTTTTTATCTGACAGAAATGTCTCCCCCTGTGGTGTCCCAGTCACAATCTGGGCTTTTTAAATAGGATTTCTGTCCCCCATCCCTAGTTGCAAAATGGGTCTTCTGCCTTAGATCAGCCACAAGAATCGCTCTCTCTCACATTGATTTACATTTATATGTTAGTATAATTTCTAAATATGTGTTTTTCTTCTGTCCCAGAGTTCAATTAGAACCATGGAATAAATAGAAATATATTTCACTCAGTGTGTGGTTTTTTAAATTGATTTTTGCCTTTTTTTCTGGAACAAATTATTAAAATTACTCTGTCAGGAAACATGATCTACAGAAATACTACAGGAAAAAATAAATACTTTTACTTTCAGTAAAAGACAAGCACCAAGATGCAAGGCTTGACAGCCTGACAATTGACTGTGAAACCTATGCATAGTCAAATACTTTCTTGCTCAGAGCAAATGTTCTATAGAGCAATAGAGCTGATTTTGGACACGCAACCGTAGCTTGATCTTTTGGGTGAGCATACTTGACTAAAATCAAGATAATGTCTGCGTATATATTGACTGATATTATTTTGTACAAAAAACCTCAACGAACCTCCCAGAAATTATGCAGTGAAAATCTAGTTAGTCATACACCACATTCAAAATTTTACTGTGAGAATTACACAAGCATCTTATCTTTAAGTTATTTACCACTCTTTTTTAATGTCTTTTATGCTATTCTCCCATTTCTTTTGTCTCTAACCATATTTTGCTGCCAGATCATGAACATTTAGTCTGTATAAGTGCATAATAAGGACACTAAGTCCATAATTAAAATCCTTCTAAGCAAAATGATTACTTACTCAATTAATAGAAACATACTCAAAATTGTTTCTTAATTTTAATCTGTTGTCAGTGCAACTGCTGCTTCCAGTGGTCTTTCTGTATGCATTGACTCTTCCAGTCAGCAGTATTACATCAATAAATGCATATGGCTGTCATGTCCTGATTGAATAACAAAACTGAACACTTGATTATTATCCAAAACCTTCTGTGTCACTTAATTTAAATTTTATTTTTCAACAGTTTGAACTTCAGATAGCTACAGTTTAAGGAAGGGACTTTTGAAATCATAGGAAATATTAAATACTGAACACTTAGGAAAAATAATAGATGTTGTTTGTATGTTGCAACAATTGCCCTAAGATCAAGGTACAATTTGTTCAGTAAGTTGTAAACACTTCTAGAGGGAGCATATGAAATAGTTAAAGTAGACAGTACACTGCAAGATAAAACCATCTGATTTTACTTTGTCAGAAACTCAGCTGGGACTTCCATTTACTGCCATCAGAGAAATCATCATAAAAATAGCTGAAACAGTGTGATTTTTTAAAGATACATATAACAATAGGTCAAAATACTGAAACATAGCTTCCAATATGAAGAAACACATACACACAACACATATACACATTTCACATACAATAGTGAAATACAAGAAAGGACAGGCATTGTTTTCAATAAAAAGACAAATGGGAAGTATATGGTTTCCAGAATGTATCATGTCAGGTTTACTTGCTTTCATTCCAGTTAACTCTCCTCACAGACATTTTCTAATTTTAAAAAATCTTCATAAATAACACAACAAATTGTATATAAAATTAAAAGAGAAACTATATTATATATGTTGAGAGTGATAAAAAAGGACTTCAAAAAGCATTGGTATGTGGTCCATGCAATGTCTGCTTTTCAGGATTGATCATCTATTCACTTTGAATTTTTTCAGACTTTTAAACACATGGAAACACCACCTGGAGCAAAACAGAATTTATGAGCAAACCTTATGAAACCTTTGAAGTCTTTGGGCTCCCCCTTGCATTTGAAAACATTGGTGCTCTGCATGCATTGCAGGAGTGTCCCCAGCTGTCAGTGTCACCCGATACGCGGCATGCTGTGATCTACGCACTTTGTACGTGTGCCCTGACAGAGGGGTGAAGGAAAGCAGTGGAGAAACACAGTGACACAGGATCAGGTTTTAAGCTTCTGGCTCAGGACAACGTGTTTACACATGAAAACTACACAATTTTACTCTACAGAAATCAGGAAAGTACGAGTAGCTTGAGCCATCTCTGGTGCTCACCCTCTAAGAGTTTATTCCTACACAGAAGAGCAGGATAAGCTGTAGCAATCAGCCTGTCCATAAAGGGTGCATGTAAGGAATTGCACAATGTAGCTCCATTGGAAAAGAAATTGCAACCCAACCACCTCACCTTCTTCTTATGTTGATATAACTACAAGTTGATCAAGCCTTAACAGGGACAGCGATTTGCCAGGACCAAGAGTGTCCCTGCAGATCTCAGAGAAAGGCAGAACAGTCCTGGGGAAAAAGACTGAAAATATATCAAAAATAATCAAAACTGACTTAAATCTTATTAGCTAATATATAAAATAAGCAAATACTTTAAATGAAGGCAGATAATAGTTGAGAAATTAAAGATGAAGTGTTTTTCTAATTCAGGAAGTACTCAAAACTGAATGGGGAATTGGAGTGTGTATTTTTTATGGTTTACTGACTGAAAATGATGATACAAATTAAACCACTGAGCAAGAAAGTTCATTTCAGGCTACTGCACAGTGCTAGAAAAACTCAGGGCTCTATTACCTTATAAAAGTAGTAGTGGCATACATCTCCACCTGATGTAGCATGCTTTTCTGTTTAAACAGCCTTACAGATGATGAACACAGCCATAATTTTTCAATAGTGGAGATAGTATCCACAAATTCAAACATAATTGTAAAAAATCAGTTTGCCAAAGGCTTACTTTTCAAAACTTATAAGAAGAAGAATGTCATTCATTAGAAACAGAGAAATGCCCATCATGCCTCCGGAGATCAATGTTTGTCACTCAAGGTATGTCTCTGTCACAATTCTGTTCACTCAGCTGGGAGAAGGAGTGATTATTGAGTGCAATTACCTTTTTTAAAAGAACCCTTTGTTCACTGTTTACCACAACGAAATGAAAGATAGAGTGTAAAACTTCATTTTTGCTGATCCAAACAGCATTATAAAAAGGCAGCCAGAGAGAAGGTCAGGGCAAGATCTATTTCACCTGCACAGCCCTCATTGCCCTGTGCGTGTCCCAGCTCACTGTGACAGCATAAAACTGCAAAAATCCCTATCCTCCACTGACTACATCAATCTCCAAATCCATTTAAAGCAGACCATTCCCATCAGTAGAAATGTTTGGTTGTCACAGAAGGGAATTTGTCTCAAATATGCACTCCTCTAAGCAAGTGGTGCCCAGGCAGCCTCCCAGCCACTCACATACAGGATCCAAAAATCAGAGGTGGCTGTGCTCATGCACACAGATCCCATTTCAGGCTTCCCCTGTTGTCCTTGCCATCCTAAAACATTTTTTAACCCCTGTCTTTTTCCATTACAGATGACAAAAAAAAGTGAGGACTGTGTTGTTGTAACATGATGCTGAGGGCATGTGCTGTGCACCATGAGGGCATGGCAGGGGGGGGAGGGGGGGTGGTGTTGAGATGGGACAGCAATGGAGGGCTGAGGAGAGAGCAAGGAGCCAAATTTAGTGCAGTCACTACTGCCATCTAGATCAGTAACTGAGGTGGAGCCTCCAGGCACACACAAGTTTTCTCCCATAGGAAACCAAATGCTTTGATCTGAAAGAGAAGCTGGGTATAAAGCAATGTTGAGCAGTGCGCACAGCAGACACAGGCCCCGGAATGAAGAGGAAAACTACAGCAGATACACTCTACTGTAGCCCCTCACAAATCCACAGTGAGGGGACAAGCTTGGTTGGTATCATCCTATCCCATCAAGCAGAATACAGGAAACTAATGGTAAAAGCAGAATTAATTACTCATGCAAAATTATATATTAATTGTAGCTGTATCTGCTTTGGCATTATTGAGCTCCTTCTAAGTGTAATGTAGAGTGATGGGCACAGGATAACAATTTGTGACAGAATGAAGATAAACACCCACTACTGAAGCAGTTCTGGAAACCAATTACCTAGCTACGTAGGTTTGCATCTGACTTCTATAAAATATTATTAGCTATGTATGACACTAAATAAGCTAAGAATGCCTCCACAGTCTGAGAAAAATTCTAATCTATCACTGTTCAAAACAAGGACATGCCGTTTTACTCTGAAAATTCCCTCTGCCGATATGCTAATCATATTATTATTATCTGATAATGAGAGGTGAGAGGGTGGAGTAGCCTAATAGAGTGAGAGAAACAGGAACCAGGGAGTATAACACAAGGCACAGACATGCATTCTCATAAACCTCACTTCACATTCAATATAACTGCTCCATTTTACTGACACTTTAAATCACAATGACAATTGTTACAGATGACAATATAATATTGGCTTTTACACGCATAGATTAGCTTTTTGCGTCACAAGTATTTTGATATGGTACAATTTATACTTACTTTTAAGTGCTCCTGTGTAGTGTAATCTGTCAGTCCATGCACTGTATAGTTTATATGAATAGTAGTGTGATAAATATATCTTAGGCTTTAGCAAAATGTTAAAATAGAGACTAAAATGCTTCTATGTAACCAACTCAGAGAATGGTGTAAAGCAATTATTTTTCTTACAGCTGTGGACTGGCCTCTCCAGGTGATAACAGCAACAGAAAACGGAGTATAAGCATCCGGGAAGGATTTTATCGACTCCTCGCTATCAGGCAGTGTGAAACACCAGGATGGAAACACAGGAAGACATAAAATATATCGACCTAAACTACAGAATGTCGTGCAGACAAGTCAGAGGTTAAAATCTAAGAATAAAGTTCCTATAACATCAAAAACTCAAAGGAGTGTTTGAATAACTCACGTTTGTATAAACTCATGAATATGCATATACCCCCAACAATGTAACAGTACATATTGTTAACAGAGAACGATGTTTTAAGTTGACGGTCTGTTCTTTGGCTAATCGACAAAAACGACTCCAGCGCTGGATATTTGTCTCTTATAAAACTTTTTAAAATTCTAAAGCGTGAACTTTGTGTTTCTCACAATGAAACTGAAGATCCCTATTGACTTTAATATAACCATCCAGCACTTTCCTAATTTCTTCCAGCAGCTTGAATATATTCAGAGTAATAATAAAAATGTGTTACAGAGCTGATGTAAAGTTGCAGATAATGGTTTTGGGGTTTTTTGCAAAAATAACATTTTTTCCAACCTTCAAACAATTTTTCAATTATGTTTGGTTAGTAAAATTCAGGAAAAAAAAAAAAAAAAAAAAAAAAAAAGAAGAATTGTAGTATCTTTCAAATATCTAATCTTTTCCAGAGCAATTCAAATCGTGTGACACCATCTTATGTATCTTCTAGTCCTTACTTGAGCAGTAATAGCCTCTTTTCAAGGATGGAATGCAACAAGCTCTCCCCTATTGCCAAGATATTCCTTCTCTACAGCACTGCAGGATTTAAGTATAAAGCCCAGGGAAAAAAAATAGGTAGTAAACTAGTTCTCTTTCTAATTAAAATGCTTGAAGCCTACATGTGTTAAAACTCCGTTTTCTACGTAATGACCTTTCTCTCCAGGAATGTTCAATGTTGAGCACTTCTATGAATACATAACTCGAAGCTTGTCTGCTCAAGGGCACTCATACACCCCTGCTTCTGTCCAAGCATCTGCAGCAAATACGACATCAAAAAGCTCCTTCAGGCTGCCCCACTATAGCTTGTTTTTGGTGAAGGCAACCCATTCTGCTTTTCTGGTGTGGCTTTAGCTTGATTGTCTGATAAACAGATGGTCTTTGTCTTGCAAACAGCGGGCCAACAGCTGAGGCAAAGCTACATATGGCAGGTGATTGCTAAACATCCTGAAAGTCTTACTAGGATATGAGCCAGCTTTATCTGCATGTGAGAAACCACAGCCGGATCACTCATTGCTTGAATAAGAGAATTCAGCCTTTTGTAAATCTTTTCATAACAACAGATCTTTTTGAAACATCAGATTTGGAGTGCAAGTCCAATGTTTAAAAAAAAAAATCCGAAACCAACAACCCTGTGTCTTTAAAGCTACTCCACTGTGTAATGTCAGGTGCACATGCACACTAGAGTCTCCTACAATCTCTTTCTCATTCTCCCTACCCAGGAGTTTGTCTATCACTCTTGGATGTCAGCCTCGATACAGTGGAGTTGTGTAACTTTGAATCAGACTGCTTCCAAAAGTATAGTGTGAGAAAGAGCTGTAAGATATGTTATCTGGGGCCTCTGCTCTTGGCTCAGGGGCTGCATTTGAGCTCAGGCCCCTGCTATCAGTCCCTGCCTGTATTGCACTACAGATATGGCTGTGCCTGCCTGTTTTCTTTGCTGATCCTGAGATTGCTTTCTGATTCGAATTTGCGGCTTGGCCTCAGACCTGTCTCGCCATTATGACTGCTTCTGCTTAATTTGGTACTTTGTCATTCAACAAGCAGTGGAATCAGTGAATTCTGATCTATTATGGATCCTCATATGCTACAATTACTCTCCTCCATCCAGCCCATCTTTCACTCAGAAAGCAGCAGAGCTGCCCTAGCTATGTCGACAAGAGTTCACTTATAGTAAAAGCCTGAGCTCCCAAAACACATTAGCTCCCCATCTCCACAATGCCTCCAAATCTCTGATGGTGTGTAGTTTTCTGAGCTTCCTTTCTCAGCTGAAATGAGTAAATGGAAAGTCATGACCAAAGCAGATGGAGCTGTGATAGAGGCCATTTAAACTCTGGACATTTACTGAAGAAATCCATTAATATAACACTGTAACTTTTGTCAGTGGTAAATGAGCAGCAAAATCTATAGCGTAGACTGTCAGCTTCTCAACTAAGAATCTAGCTGGCATCAGCCAGTACCAACTCTTACTTGTTTTGTCAAGCAAGAAAAGCTATTGGAGCAGCTTGAGCATGCAGTCCTCCCTACTTGATGGAGAATTTCTAATCAGCGTTATGACAACCCACTGATGTGCATCATGAACAAAGGGTATTGATTTTGTCTCTAATTCCTCCAGAATGATACATTTATGAGTTATTTTCTTGTCTTGCAGAGAAACTTTAGCCCAGCTCAAAGCATAGCAGAGATAAATTAAATTTGTTATGGTTTTTAGTCTATTTTGCTGTCAGGATGCCATGTAATTTCTGCTTTACAACACAGACTAAACAAGCACTTTTATATTACTCTTCTGAAACAGCAGCGATGACTTAACCAACTTGTTCAAATGCCTCCATAGTAGGAGACAGTACTTCTGCTTGTTCAGAGTATTCAGGGAAGACAAAAATTAGCAAAACAAGAAATCAAACACCACTTTTTTAATCTCCTGATTTGTCTTCTATGACACATATAAAGAAAATAACAGTACTTCACACTTCTCTAAGTCTTTTCAGTGTTAACTGTACAATAACAGGCAGAGGAACATGATCCAATGGAATCTGAATTTATGGCCAAAGATGGGGTGATATTTCCTATTACTCTTGTGCAAGTCAGTATTTTCTCTCCGTGGATGAAACACTTTTTCCTTGGCTTCTAAAACTATTCTTGAAGAACCCATAATGGCTGACTTCATATATTTGAGTAAACAAAATGGCTACAAAACACTATCTCCAGATATTTCTAACTTATTCAGCAAAGGTAAAGTAGCACATCATTTTAAACTCTGGTCACTTGTAACTACAATTTTCACCAATGCAAAATGCACTACATTTGTTCAGGATATTTTAGATTTCATGCTTTAAACAGTTTTACAGATGGAACATATTTTGGAATGAAGTTTTCATATTGCGATATAAGAATTAAGGAAGATTGAAACACTTGTAATAGGCTTAGTGGTGATGCTTGCATAATTATAGCAGTCTATGCTGAACCTGGTCCAGTTCTAGTGGAAAAAGTATGTTCGCCTGAAGAGACAATTTTATCTGAAACAGCATTTGAAAAAGTGAAATTTCAATTCTACTATGCTGATATAATGCAATATGTCCCATAAATGTTATCCTTGTTTCACAGCTCATCAGCTAACACTGGATTTCAAGCTGCTTATTAAAAACACTAATCATTACTTCATTTAAAACCATTAGATTCCGTTTCAAATATATGGCATATATTTTGAACACCAAAATGATCCAATCATTTGAGCATCATTTGAGGGCTGTGAGGGCTCTGTTAATTCAAAAACACAATGCAAATCAAGATTTTAAAACATCTTTGCACCTTGAACACTTGCATTAAGCCTGTGTAGACATGGCTGTCTTGCAACCATCACAACTTTATTTACTCTCTCTAGATCTAACGAAGGACATTTTCTTTACTCCTTGTGAAAAAAATTGTGAAAATACCCACCAAGGAGACATGATTTATCTGAGAGAAACGTTCAGAAGAGATCTTTAAGCTCTGACAATGCCTCATTCCAACTGAAGTTGACAGCTGACGGAGAGTTTATTGCCTGGTTATCACATGAAGTCAAATTCTAACGCTGAATAATGCTTCGCACAGCTGTAACTGCTCTCTGAACTACCTCATGTAATTGATTAAACCTGAATCACTGTTAAGGGAGTCTTTTACAATGTGCAAGCTTTCTGCTTGTTCAGTGTAGCCAACAAACTTACCCCCTGTAGGAATACACAGGTCAGGGATGCCAGCAGCATGAGTCAAAAACCACGTTTGCACACTGGCAGCCAAGCACAAGATTTGTTTCCTTGGTGGTTTGTGAGGTTCAGTCTTGATAAAGTGACAACCTTCAAAATCACCGATTTGACCAGAACGGAGACTCCGACACACGTGCCCAACATTAAATCTGTAAGCTCGCAGACACTTCTCTGAACGCAGCAGAAATAAAACCAACATATAAATAAATAAATAAATAAATAAGTTTAAATACACAATAAAACTCACTCCCAGCACGCTGAACTCAATCCAGGTCAGTCAGTCCCCACTCGTGCTGTCCATGCAGCCGTAATTAAAGTGTCCACAGCCTGGGAGGGTGAAGCGAGCGCTGCTCCGGGCCGGACAGCGCGATCTGCCTGGGCTTCCACAGCCGCAACTTTCCAGCTGCGCCGGGAAAGTTCTCCTGCACTGAGAGTTTGCCGTCCTCTGGCTGCTCCCAGTGTCCACAGCCAAGGTCTTTTTTCGTCTCAGGCTATCTGAAGGGCACCCTCTTCTGTCCAGCACCCAAACTGCAGCACCACAGCGATTTCCCCAGATGTTTCTTCATTTTACGAAGGAAAATTGCAGTACTGAGGTTTTTCTGTAAGATTAGTAAATGACATGGCCCAGCCTGCTCCATTATGGATGGAAGACTGTTCTGCATAGGTTAATGAAGACAACTGGTGTACAGGAAAATGAAAATATGACAGGAAAAGCAGGAAAGTTTACAAAGGGTAGAATATTTTTCCAGTGGAAATACAGACAGCTGAATTATAAGAGCTACAATGAATGTTATTGACTGCATAATTCTCTGATGATCTGTCCTTGCCGACTACATGCAAGAAATTTACTGGGGTTGGGGTGGGGAGCAGGGGTGGGGAGGTTTCAGGCTCCAAACTTTCATTAGAGAAGTCCAGGATTAGGAATTGCCATGTCTACTTCCAAAACAGGTTGTTTTGCTTGGATTTTTCAAAATTTTAGAGACGAGTTTTCTTTCTCATTTCACACTCATTCCCAATGATGTGTTTATTTAATTGAAACAAACAAAATGTTTTATTTTAGTTACTTCATTTTCAGGTGATGTTTTAATGGCTATCCTAAGGAAATAAGGCTTCATCTCCACAGACTCCTGGTAATGATGGAAACCACTGACTCATTTCAGACAAATCTGGCAGATGGACAGTGATCTCAAACATAGTAAGTTCCTGGTAAATTTTCTGATAATCAGCATCTGGATAGAAGAGCCTAATAAAAAAGGGCACCTGAATTAGTACCCCCACTCAGCATGAGTCCAGAGTCTGGTTAGACCCTGATCAGCTAAGCCATGTGTGATCTCATGTCCCCAGTGACTGCAAAGGAAGAGGAGAGAGAAGGAAGAGGAGGTGAGAGAAGATATGGAGGAAGACAAAGGTGCATGACCACATGGATGAAATGCAAATCACCAGGAAAGGAGACTCCATTAAGTCAGCTAACAGATGAAATTATTTTCTCACTCCCTTATGCCTCATAGTGGTTTAGAGTAATGTTATTTGGATTGACTTTGGCAGCAGGTAACTACAAGATCAAAAAGCTGTCTGTCCATCTGCTGTGTCAATTATTGTAATTTCTTCCCCTATGTGTTGTTTATATTATGTTTAGATGTTATTTAGAGATTTTTTTTAATCAATAAACATGACAATAACTATCAGGGCGTACAGATCTTTGACAATGTGAAGGGGGAAAATAAAACTAAAATTATGTGTTTGGTTGTGTTCAGTAAATTAAGAGATGGCTCTTCTAAACATAGGGGTTTTACGAATTGCTTGAGTGCTCTATAATAGCTGCTAGGCGAAAAAAAATATTTGTTTTTTATCAACTTTGGTATTTTTCAGCTTTTAGGAGGGAATAAACCTAGAAAGCATCAGTTAAATATTTTTCACTGTTCAGGTCATGCCAGTTTCAAATTTTTTCTTGGAAAACAAGGTGACCTTTACCTTCATGTCACATAATAACGCACCAAGGCAGCCATGGTCGTAGAAAAAGAATTTTACAGGCTTTACTCTTTCAAGATTTCATAACATATCTCTAGATAATAAGAGACAAGATGCCTATATTAAAAAGAGATGCACTGACATGCAAATGCATAATCAAGCTCTGACCTTACTGAATTTTTATCATACTTCATTGCTACATCCTATGTTATTTTAGATTAGGACTAAAATATCATACTCCTTGGATGTATCTCTTTTGATCCTGCAACTTCTCATTTTATTACAGACACCTAATCATGCGGTTAAATTCAGATTTTTGGGAGGATAAAGAAAAGTTCCCTACATTTTTCCACAATTACAGGAATTTAAACACTTCCATTAAATCTATTTTCTTTTTGCACAGTTTTTCTTCAGAGTAGTAGGTAAAAATAAATATTTTAAAATAATTTCAGAATCAGTAATTCTACTCTAATGCTTATAAAGAAAATTTCCACAATGTGGAAATGATCTTTCTAAATTTTAAAGACAGAGCTTGGTAAAAATGCGTATTGTAGCTAAAGAAGTAGCAAAGATAAGTCTCCTTTCTGCCAGAGCTTACAAACAACCAGCCTTGGATGAACTTAAGTGATGCACTAAACAGTGTGTTTAGCACCTGAGGGACGCTGGAGGGGGACAACGTGAATGTTCCTCCCTTTGCTAAGGTGCTTCTGCACACATATTTGATAATCTATCAAAATATTGATGTGAAATATTTCCCTTGATATGCAAGGGGAGGGTGGGGGGAAAAAGACAATTACAGAAAACTGTCAGCCACTCAAACTATGAGGCAAAATGTGCATAGCTCTGAAAAAGGCAAGTATCACAAAGAATGTAAAAGAGAGGTGTTTCTGGTAAATACCCGAATACTGCTATTTTTAAAATGATGAATTCTCATTTCAAATGCTGTGTACCCTCTGTGCACTCTTCAGAAGAGATGAATTCACACTGGGCCACAGCTACCTGGTTGGCAACAGAGAGAGCAGAACCCTTCTCTTGGCATGTGACTGAAAGAGTGCAGTTTACCTTTGTCTGCGAAAATAAAGAGAAAATGACTATACAGAAATCAGATAGTAAATGACATTTTGGAGAAAGAGACCCAGTCTAAAGGACAGTGGTTTTTATATGAAATGTAATATAGTACAAATGGATTACGAGTACATTTAACCTAGCAATCAGAAAAATATTTTTAATCTTTAGATGCTCTGAACATTGCTTTTCATTGGGAGTAATGGCAACAAAAAATAATTTCAAGATGAAAAATAATAAATCTGCAAATTATGGGATAATATATGTGGTGTGACCTGCATTAGGCATAGACTAATGTCAGGTCTATGTACATATCGTTTGGAAATTCACTCCACGAAAAGTCAGTATCCGCAAAGGAAACAGAGGAGTCCTGCAACTTTATGCGAATAAAAGAAGTGTCAACGGGGGCGTACCCCCATAAGGCTTCTTTCTTGAGGTTTTGGAGGATCCAGCAGTCTCCTTTTATCCTGAAATCTCGCTCACATGTTGGTCTTTCCTTTTTCTATTGGCTTAGGTAGTAGAAAGGTACAGGTTTCCCGAATCGCCTGTCACATATTGCCCCCTTGAAGATGACGTTTTCCTCCAGAATTTGGAAATTCAGGCTATGTCGGCCCTGCAATAGACTTTGTGCTGATCCATTTGACCATTACCCTAAAGTTCGGGGGTCAAACTGGCTGGGTTCCTTAACGAACTTGTGCGGCTTGAGGCTGGTAAGGACATTAACACCCATTTCAAAGACATTAACACCCATTTCTCCTAAAGACTCTTATCCACGGAATTGTTTGTAAAGACGTTAGCACCCATCTTGCCTATCAATATCAGCATGCACAGAAAAACAGAAGCTGTGACTGTTACAAGAGTGCTGTAAAAAGCTCTGAAATATATTTTGGAAATCCAGATATCACTACAATGTATTAATTATCATACTGCTGCTTATTCTAGTGGAAATCTCTGGGCAACTCAGTCTTATGTCACAGCGATGTATTCACTTCAAACTGAAAGACTGAGTTCCTCCAAGCTATCAAAGTTCCTATTTTCTTAACATTCCTCCTGTCTTGCTTAGTCTTTACTTAGTTTCTGGACATGGTATCTTCAGTTTTAAGTTTTCTTGTGAAAGAACAGTGTTTCTCTGTGATCTTCTTTTACCTTCAAAATTTTTTTTTACTTCAGAAATTTTCCGAATAATTCCTCATAACTTTGCATATTCGTCAGTATCAGTGTGGCTTAGTGGAGCCATATAGTCTCTTCTCTGTAAAACTATGGGCTATATTTGTGCAGAATTGTAAAGCAGATATTCAAAGCTTTTTCCTTTAGTGCCACTGCTTTAATTGCTCCAAGGATAACTTCATCTGCAATCCCAGTAGGCAATAGCACAGAAAGCCACAGCAGCTTTGTTTTTCAAAACCTGCCATGTACTGTAAGCAGTGATGACTTCAGATGCAGAATCTCAAAAGACACACACAGTGTTTCCCTTCACTAAACAAGCATTTGGTTTTAAAGCATGTATTGGCTGCCAACTACAAATATATTTTTTTCTAGATCAAAGAGTCTATGTGAGGTACAAAATCATTGATGGTGGTTGTCACCATAGCACTGGATACACATATTCTTTCAGTATACTTTGAACAGGTGCAGTCAAATGTATAACCAGGCAACAGAAGCAGACCAGCTCGGTAAGAAAAATTAAGCTGTCTGAGTTGCTGCCACTGAGATACCTGCAATACCTGTGCATATACACGGATAAGTAGGTGATTTATGAAACCACTGCACTGCGGAATGAAGCGCAAATATATCTGCAGATTTGGGAGAAGAAAAGGGAGTAGATGGTGATGCTGAAAATGACTCATTGGATTTCTGGCAAGCAGCTGGGATGCTGACTTAGCACAAGAGTTGAAGAACAGAACGGAGGTTATCCACCCTGCACCATCCCTGCAGGAGGACAGGCAGTGAGGTCTGCGACTGAGGAAGAAAAAGTAAGGAAAGTCCGGGGGGATTTTAAGGTGAGACAAAACTGCTGAGGTCTCTGTTGCCCTGAGGTTATAAACTCTCTTTGAAACAAGGCTAGAAATGGCCAATCTAATGGATGATCACTATTCTGCTGACAAGGAGATTGAGCAGAGGATTGTCACCTTGAGTTGACAGAAGTTCCTACAATTAGCAAAGAAGTTACTGCTTTGCTGATGGCCTCTGTAGATATCAGCAATGGCATTTGTTTTTATTCAATATGCACGGATAAAGCCAAACAATGGAGCATTGAAAAAGAAAAAAGTAAAATGTCTTCAATACAAAAGAAAAAGGTATTTTACAACGTTCAAAATGCCACCATTAGTACTAACTGTTATGCCTTTTCAACTTGTTGTGTATCCTTTTCACTGTTAATTTGTGTATTAGCCAACATCAGGGCTGGTTGTTCTGTGACACTTGGCATCTGAAAGGTTTCAAGTTGCAAACCTGGGATGACACAGCTGAGATTTCTGAAAAGTGTAAGATTGTGTTCATAGTTAGGTTACAAACTGATCCTCAAAAGCAAGCTGACTGACAGACTGATGTACACTCAGTAAATATAGAGGGCTGAATTAACAACCAAAATATTAAAAATTATATCATAGTGCACACATAAGATGGCTAAAGGCAATAGCTCTTATAAGATGAGCTAAGCTTTGTGTAATTTTTTTGGGCAACTTTGCAATACTTATAATCTTAAAACAATGAAAGATACTAAAGGATTACAAAACATTGTTATAACATTAGGCTGAAATACAGCAACACAATTAAATCTCTTTCAGGACATATCTATTAGGATGAGAAATGGATTATAGAGTTTTAGGTTATCCAGTTATGCCAAGAGTTATAATTATACAAATTACATTTCCTTGAACAAAGCAGAGATTGATCTTTGCCTAAGCAAAAGAGAGCAACAGGTCTGTTGGGATATAGTGAACAACTATTTTTGGTAAGACTGACTTCAGGAATTTTCAGTACAACAGGAGATTAATAAGAATTATTTACCTTTTCAGGTGTGCTGCAGTTTGGCTATATTGTCTGATATTACTCTACACTTTAAGATAGATGCTAGAGATTTATTCTCATACTGCATTTTAAAATTTTTCTGCTTTGACAGCCATAGCTGAAACTCTGAACCGATGCTGAGATTTTGATCTCTTTTTTGCAAAAGATCATACTTTAACTATGTATTTATACTACAAAACAGTGGTGCTTTCCTGATATTACAGCAATATAAGTAAACTAATAGATACCACCAGAAAAAGGAAAGTAGAGTAAATCAATAAGACTCTTAATCACTTACCATATCTTAATGAGTTTAATCTGTTGGATTTTCTAAGGATTACAGAAATAGGGGTTTTTTTCAAGGAATTAAAAAACTATCAAGTATTGGGACTAGTAATTTTCAGTGGAATTCAATTGGTATAAATTAGATGATTATCAGGCCAATAGATAAACATTTATCCTTGGTTTACTAACATAAATTCTTACAGTATTGCAAATAGAAATGATATCTATATTTCACAAGTGAAGAGAGAAAGAACAAGCAATTTGCCCCAGCAATCAAACAAATTGTACATCAGAAGCACAGAAGCTCAGCTGCTGCAAATAATATGCAAAATGGAAGCATGGAGATATATATATATATATATATATATGAACATTCTGCTCTATGTAGGAGTATATTATCTATATTCATCCAGAACATCAGAAGCAGTAAATCATTACTGCAATAAGAATTAAATTTCTGTTTTAATTTATGTCAAAGAAATTGCTTGAAAGAGGACTCACTCCTACGGGTTGAAAAACGTTGTATTAACAGTTGTTCAGATTATAATTCTACATACAACACGCTTAAAACTTTAGTTTGTGAAGCTTTTTTTTTTTCTTTTTGCTTTGAGACAAATTTTTATGTAAACTACACGTGTAGATGGTGAAGAGTGATGAGAAGCATTTTGCTCTTGAATATATGAGCCAATGAAGAAATACATACAATTTTTCAAATGAAGTGACTTGCTAACATCCACAAATTTAAGTCAAAACATGCATGTCAGTATGAATAGCCAGGAAAAGCATTGGAAGCAATGAAGGAACCAAGGAGCAAATGAAGATTAGCACAGATGTAGAAAGCTAAGAGGAGTTGTCTGGATCAAGACAAGAGAAATAAACCTGGGAGTCAAGTGAAATAACAATAAGACATTTAGGAAAATAAGTAAGAGCTGTGGTGAGAAAGGTCACAGGAAAGAAAGCAATTAAAATGACAAAATTAAGATCTGTATATTTTTAAGTACTTTTTAACAGCACCCAAGAGGTAAAACATAATTCCATGTTTATATAGAGTATAGTTTGAATTTAGCTCATTGTCAAAATTATTTATGAGACAAAGATCAGATACTAAGGGTGAATAAATAGTAAAGCAAGGTCTTATGGCATTAGAGGTAGAAAGGGATGAGTGGAGCTGAACAAGAAAACACTGCAGTGATGAATGAATGCAGATACATTCTGGTCTATTTTAGTATGCATTCAGTTCTATGATAAATATGAGTTTCAAAATGCAGCAAATTGCACACATAAAGGATAAGAAGGAAGCATCGCCATATGAGGATTTTACATTTATCTGAAAAAGTGAACTGCAAATTCATCATTAAAATTCTATCTATTTCACTAATATATCTCCATCAGCTATGGAAAAAAATGTCATGCTACACATTAAAATGCATACTTTAATGCTATTTTTATATCATATATAAATGAACTTCATTCTACTGCTTCCTCATTTTATGATCTCCCAGTTAACAGACAAATCCTTCAGATCATGGACACGCCCAACTGCGGGCAGTAATTGAGCAAATGGAAAATACCAAATAGCCACATATTCCAGATACATAATTATTTTAAACACCTCTGGTTTTAGGTGGAGAGATTTAATTTACAGTGTGGCTAACTACATATGCACAGGAATATGATGGTCATGTTTACCAGCAGCCTGAGGTTTGAACTACCCATAGCGGTGCAGTTGCAGCAGCACAAACTTCTCCCTCATGGAGCAGAAGGCATCTACTGCCTTGGTTTAACCCTGTCCAGTACCTAAGTACATTGCTCACTTCCTGCTTCCCTCCCCTGGTATGACACAGTGAAAATCAGAAGAAAAAGATAAAAATTGTGGGTTGAGATAAGAACAGTTTAATAACTTAACAACATCAGTGTCTTATCAACGTTATTCTCATCCTAAATCCAAAATACAGCTCTGTACCAGAGACCAATGGGCAACTAATCTAGGAATGCTAACATCTTCTCCCACTTACAAGTTTCTGTGATCTCTAGATAAGCCTTCAGAAAAACCCAAGGGTCTCTCAGGAGAGGTGCCTGAGAAGACCAAGAAGAACTTGTGAGCACATAAGTGAGAATGATAAAAGGCTAATTTGTAGTTCATGTTCTAAATGCTCCACTTATTCTAGCCTCTGAAGTTACCCACCAGACTTAACAGAACTTTTACATTTACAGTTTGCTTTTCAGGTGTGTAAGTTCTGCTTGGAACAAAGCTTTTAACATTAAAGCTCTACTAAGTGATCCCTTAAGGATAACTTTGAAAAGAAGAGTCTGTAAAGAAACAGAAAGGATAAATTTGCTCTGAGCTAAAAATATAAACTCACTACGTAGCCTGGTGTACAATGTTAACTTCAAGTAGTGAAAGAGGGAAAATAAAATCTCCAGGACGACTATATTTATGGACTGGGACTTCTATTCACAAGAACACACAGTAAAACAGTTTCAAGCCTTAAAGAATGCTCTACCATTGAATTTCTAAGTAGATAACCCTACAAATATAAAGAAACACCTCCAAAAGTAGGAGGATGAAATAGTTTACAAAACTCCCCAATCAAAAATTGATATGGTTAAATTGTTCAAAATTAATAATATTTTTTCAAAATCTTATGGTACATGTTAAATGAACATTACAAGAGAGCAGGTAGTCTAATGCAATGAATAGTCTGCCTTACAGTTAACACTACATATGACAAACAAAACTATAATCAACCTTATTCCACATTACACCAGCCACAAAGGTGGACATACACTCTTATTTTTAGGAGACTTACTATCAAATTAAAGTAAAACCTTCTTTAAAGGAATTTGGCAAAGTAAATAGTGAGAAATAACTAAGTATTTAGTCTTTCCAAATATAGTACAGCATGAAGACTTATGAAAGGGACACAATTAGTTCATTTTTTAAGATTTAAATATAAAAAAGAGATATATTTGGAAAGGACCAGTATAAGTTTCAGAGTAAAGCTCAGGAAAAAAAAATTATTCAACTGTATCTTATGTAAAAGAAATAAGGACAGTAAGGTCATCTAGGAGATTAAAACATTGTGAGACATGTCCCAACAAAATTACTGATAAGATGAATATTCTTACAAGGTAATAATTTCACTCAAGATTATTTCTTCACAGAAGTACAAAAACAAACTTGTTTTTCTTTTAATTATATGGGTCTTGCTGTTTTACACTGTTTGGCTCTGTAGTGTCCTATTCTTTCAACCAGTGTTTAGAGGAAGTTTACTTCTATTTCTGATGTATTCACATAAACAAGGACTCAGAATGGTTGAGATTGGAAAGGACGGCTTGAGGTTACCTGGTCCATCCTCCACGCTCAAAAGGGCCCCCTAGCAGTAGCCACCCTGGGCCATGTCCAGATGGCTTTTGAATATATATCCCCAAGAATGAAGACTCCACAATGTCTCTGGACAACCTGTGTCAGTGCTCGGACACCCACACAGTAAAAAGCTGTTTCCTGATATTTAGAAAGAAAAGACTTCTCTCCTCAAGCAGCAGAAGGAATAAGATGTGATGAACTGACCATAAACCCCATTCCCTGTACTGCTGAGGGGGAGAAGGGAGAGCTGGGAAGGAGGGAGAGGGGGGCAAAGTGCTTTTAAGATTTATTTTACTCCTTGTTCTCCTGCTCTGATTTTGTTAGTAATAAATTCAATTAACATCCCTAAGTTGAATATGTTTTGCCCGTGATGCTACTTAGTGGGTGATCTCTCCCTGTCCATAACTCATGAACCTTCATTATATTTTCTGTTCCATGCCCACTTGTGGAGGAGAGTGATAGAGAGGCTTTGGTGGGTGCCTGACATCCAGCCAGTCCCGGATGTGCCTGAATTTGTTTCTCTCCAGGTGCAGAACTTTGCAGTTATCCTCGTTGAACTTAAGAAAGCTTCTATCAGCCCGTTTCTCCAGTCCTATAAATCGCCATGTTAGAATTCCTTGACATCTGTAATCTACCAGATGCTGTTGAACAGCTGAGTGCAGAGCTAATCTCACAAGTTTACTTCACCTTCTAATGCATTTGAAAAAATAAAGAAAGATTATAAAATTGTAACAAATGACACAATCATAAATGCTTAGTATACTCCTTCTTCAAATCCGTACAAACCAGAATTAATCCTCAAGAAGTAACTATGAACCATTTTTTCTTAAAGAGATGAAATTTAGGGCTCAGAGAACATGGCTAGGGCAAAAAGGCAATCATACTGAACCTATTGTCTTAGGCTGCAATACCAGGTGGGGCAGTGAACCTTATCTCTGTGGGAGATATTCTCTGCTAATGTGCCATCTGTTAAAACCAGGTGGACCAGTGCCCTTTATCTTTCCCACCACCTATCTTTCCTCCAGGAAGATATTGGCTGGTAATAGGCTATTGAGTTCCACTGCAGTACTGAGAAAATTACATCCTCCCATTGTGAAATGCTCCAGCCAGGGGGAGGAGCCAAGCCTTTCCTACCAATCTATTGAGATTTGGAACACTAAAGCAGCTTTCTTTTCCACTGGATTCCAGAGGAAAAACTGGACCTTTCCACATCATTACTGTACCTTCAGAGGAAAATTGCATCCTTCTACAGGACCACCGCTTCAACAGAACCACATCTGTCACTCCAAGGGGACTGTAGCCACCACTTAATTGGACTGCTACCAACACCGTGACTGAGGGGTGTCAGGTTGTATTCTGACTCTGTCGGTGTTTTGGGACTGTTCTTTGTAATACTGTATTTCCATTTAAATTTTCTAGTAAAGAACTGTGGTTCCTATTCCCATATTTTTATTTTAGTGCCCCTCAATTTCAAAATTAGAATAATTTGGAGGGAGGGGGCTTACATTCTCCATTTCAAAGAGAGGCTTCTACCTTTCTTAGCAGGCACCTGTCTTTCAAACCAAGAAAACTATAAGCAAAGAATCTGCTAAATTTCAGCCCTACATTTATTTACCAAGATCCAATTACTCCTTCATGCTGATAACAATAATCACATTTATGCACAGCTTATATTTCCCATAAATGCAATAATAAAAATACAAGATAATGCAAAACTGAAAACTAGGTGTTACGTTTTGACAAACATTTCGGGCTAAATTCTGGTTTAGTGAAGTCAGTATTAAAACAACACAGACTTCTACTAAATCAGGACTTCTGGTTTCATGCACCTGCAATGGGCAAATGAGTTCTTAAATCATGCAATCTTGGTGAAAATGCTAAAGTTATAAAAGTATAATATGCAATGAACATTTGGCACACAGAAGATAAAACTTTCAGCTATTATTTCACAGAAATGTAGGGGTAGATGAGGCCTTGGGAAGCCACACAGACTGAATCTGTCCATTTTTTCTGCATCTCCATCTTTTTAGAGTCATGCAAGATGCAAACATAGCGTTCCAGCTGAGGTCTCACCAGTGTTGAGCTTACCAGAATAATTTGTTTCATTATTTCATTCATGACCTTCATGCATATATTTCCCAAAATGACATTATTTCACTCTTGCTGTTCAGCATAAGCTCGGGATTCCTCTGCTGTATAATTGACATATGGTCATTCCTTGTTTTGTTTCTGTGTATCTGAGTTCTGACTTCTTTAGCCTTGATTGTCCATATCTATTATGTGAATTTATCCTGCTGATTGTGGACCATTATGCCAATTTGTTAAGATAGTTCTGCCCTTCACAGTACTTGCCCTCTCTCTCAGCTCTTGCATATAAATTTTGTAAGCACACTCTTCTCTCCACTATCCAAGTGTTTAATTACAATATGAAATAGAAATTACCTATGGACAGACTCTGCTGGAGCCTAACTTAGAATTCCCTCTCAGTTTGAAGCAAAACACTGGTAGCTCAACTTTAAGAGTAATTTTTCATTCTGTCTCTACACTCTACTCCATTGTTTGCTTGCAGTATAGAACAATGCCAAACCCATTTCCAAGAGCAAGATCACCAAAAACCCCTTTGGCCATGAAGCCAATTGTTTCTTTACAGTGTAGCTCTTGATGCCTCTTTTAGTCTCTTCTACTAATGAAAGTACTCTGGAGGTTCACAGGCTGAGAAAGGAAGGCAATGCTGGATCTCTGACTCTACTTACCCATTACTGAGGCCCATCAGCACTGCATATTTCCTCCAGACAGTAGAGCCTAGAGACCTCAGGGGAGAAACCCCCACTCTATAACCCCACACTTCCCTATTCCATTACCCAGATCTGCAGCATGGAAGATCACCAGAGAAGAAAGAAGGCAATGCAGATGGGGGACACAGCAAAAAAAAAAAAAAAAAAACAAACAACAAACCAATTATGCCTATTATCTATTTTTCTCTCTTTCAGATGAACACAAAACAAGGAACAAGTAGCAGAGATGAGAAAAAGCAATAACCTACAGCATCCAGGTTTGAACAGTTACTCGTTTGTCAAGATATTGAAAGCCGTGGTTTCACTTTCCTTCTCTTCCTTGCTGCTATTTGTGGATTTTGGGCATTTACAGAAGTTTGATATTTAAAGGCATTCCAGGGAAAAAAAAAGAGGATTTTTTCAGTATTGGATCTGGTCAGAAGCTGTGAAGTTTCACGAAATACCAGAGTTAAAATGGGTGAGATCTGCACAACAACTGCTTATATCAATGCTGACATCGGCTAGCCCTCTCAGAGCTAGGAGTGCTAAAAATCATTTGGGTCATTGATTCGAACTACACATTTTAAACAAAGATTTTGATGTCTGAATCACTGCATAAAAGGTGATATGCAACCAACATAATAGTAGAATTTCTTTAAATAAAACCCCTAAAGCCACACACTACAAAATCAGAAAACACATCTTTGGGGTGATTGAAATGTTTACTTTTAAAACAGCACTTACCCTCTTAAGAATAATACAAAAGAACAGAAAGAATCTTTAACCTTTTCCTTCAGGGATTTCTTATACATTGTTTAACTCAGGGCCAAGTAAAAAGCATTCTGCATACTCCTGGCCCCATGTAAAAAAAAATGATGTTGTGTAATTCCTAGGCTCCAAAGAACTTCTCAAAGATAGGAGAAAAAAACATGTGTGTCACCCATATTTTCCTTTTGATCCCTTGTGAATTCCCTTCAGTTAAAAGACTTGAAGTTTACACTTATGTGCATGTATACGGTATGAGTTTGTGTGAAATCTTTTTTAAAACAAATGTTTAAATATAACAGATGTTCACTTTGTTTGCCTTTAAAGTGCTGGGTAAAAACACTGAAGTTGTTCCAATACATGGTCATAATATTTTCTCTTTCTTTTGGCAGACATCAGATGCCTTTAACTTCAAACTCAAGCCCAAATGAGCAGTGCTGTAGTGGCAGTGAAGGTCTGATCTCATCTTCTGTCTAAAGTGATGTAAATTAGATGGCCAGGACAGAAGTTGTCCCATCTTGTGTTACTGTTCTCACCCTCCACCCTTGTTGTTAGGCCCAGAAAAGGATCCCCCATCATTCTGCTGGATTTAGCAATTAGGAGGTCAAGAAATGCTTTTCTGTGTCCAGACAATGGCTCACATTATCCTCAAACTGACAACTGCAGTAGCAGATGCTACAGAACGAGAATAGTCTCTGTTCAGGATGAATGCTGACACATTTTAACAACAGAGGACAGGATCCAGGACAATGCCAGATACACATTGCTTTTGAAAATTATCAATTTTATGATACCTTTTAGAAAAGAAATCTATTTTAATTTCTCTCAAAGCAGACATAGCCTGTTGAGTGTTCAAATGGACGGGAAGATCTCTCTCCTGTTTGCTCCACTGCTCTAGATTACCTTTGTGCTTTCTAGTAACATGTCCCTAATTCTGTGACCTTTCCTGTTAAAAGTACTTGGACACACATTAACCATAATAACATCATTCAGCTTTTCTAATTTGAAAGATGCCATTCCAGACGTGGACCAGTATTCACTTCCTGAGCACAATCCCTTGGTTTCCAATATCTCTGTGGGCATCCTGTTCATTTTTTTCATTTGATCTTTCTTATTCATTGTGTTAACTAATGCAATTAAGTGATATATACAAATATCAACTATAATAACTCGAGAGGAAAAAAAAGCCAAGGAGGAAATAAAATTAATTATTACAGCATCTCACTGGCACGTCAAATGTTTCATGTTTAATCTTCAATTCTTTCTCTAAATACCTTTTATTTGCACCACTTTTTCTTTCTATGCTATTACCTAAGATTGCTTATTCCTAATCCTCATCCCAAATTGAAAATTTCAATATTGGTTATAGTTTATGACGCTATTATGAAATCACAAAGCTTATGTTTTTATTACTATTATTTATTACTATTTTTGACCCTTACCATGTGTTTTTGACAACCACACAGTTGCATTCACTATCTCAGTGACAAACTCTGCCTCACCAGAAAACTGAATCAGAGATTAGACTTTAGAAAAATTTCTTCCAATCCCCACCATAACATAATCAAAGATTATTTGCTACTTCAGGCATAGTCATCCATACAGACTGCCAGTTTTCATTCATGTCACTCCAGATTTGCTAAAGATTTTATTTTTTAGATCTTTTGCTGCCAGCACTTAAACCATAGGGATGCTCAGAAACATTCTGTATCAGTGGAGTTTGAGTGGGTGGACTGCCTTCGAGTACTTTGTTATGGGCAAACAACACTAAATTTTGGCATTAACAGCCATGACATTATTGGCACAGTCACAGAGATAAGAAATGAATTTCTACAAGAGCTTACAATAGTCAAAACAGATCGATGGTTTACTACATTTAGTTCTATGCCTACTGCTTATCCCATTTCTTAGACACTTGTCTAACTCTGGAAGCACACAAGCAGTTCAGTCAGCCATGGTACTATTATGGTACTATATGGTACTATACTATTATGGTATAATAATTACTATCATTATAGTAATTTATTAGAGCTTTTAGAGATATAAGGGGCAACTGCTTTTTTGTCTTTTGCAAGGGGTGTTGCAACAGGATGATTACAGAGCTTGTATTTCACAAAGTCACTAAAACATAAAGTCATTAATTTTGTGGACACTAGCAGCATTTGCAGATATACTGTCTTAAGACAATTATATAGGGTGGACAGGCCAAAACTAGTTAGTTCCCCTTTTAACCACTCCCTTTTCACCAATAAGCAGAACGCCAGAAGATGTAGGTGAAAAAATATCAGTTTTCTAAAAACAAAAAAGCAACACTAGTAATAAGCACTGAATACAATGTTGCTGAATCCCATGGACTCCCGGGAACAAATTAAAACAAGAAGGCAGAGAAGCCCCTCCCCAGTATGTTTGCCTCCGTAGCTGACCATGGATCAGAAGACAGACAATATGGCAGAGAATCGCTGCTCAGCTGAACCTTTCCCTGGAACAAAAAATGGGAAGATAGGAGCTTGCAAAGCAGTTCTGGTAGCAAGTGAGGGGCAACTCTGAACCTGCAGTCAGTTCCTTTGCTTCTTTTGGTGTTGGTGCTGCAGTTCTGGGTTGCTTCTCTGTTGCAACAGAAAGAAAAATGGATTTCCTGGGCACTGAAACTCACAGGCCTGGCCCTGACAGCTCTGGATCCAGAGATGGGAGCTGCCCCCAGCAACCATGGCCAAAAAGTTGTTGCCAAATTTGCTCCAAAACGGTTTAGGATTGTGGAATGTAGTTTCTTGGAGACCTGTGCCAGGCAACTTCCCATGGAAAGAAAAGAAGACATATGCCCCCTTTGCCCTCACCCGAGGCAACTCTCTTGGCAGCACAGTGAGAAATAAGAACTCCAAACCAGGATAAAACACCCTGGTTCTGCTTCAGGTTCCCAGATCTTAAAATTATGATTTTAAGCAGGTTGCCATAGAAAAGATATGGCATACATTACACTTTTTTTGGTTGCTCAGAACATATACAAATACTTCCACACTGGAAAATGCAGTGCTGATCTGTAGGAACAAAGGCTGGGAGGGTTCCTTACAAGGAAGCTGAGAGAAGTACAGAAACATGTTGGTGTTGCCCACTTGAGAGTATGAATAATTAAAATGTGATTGCTATGTCTTTTGAAAATAAATGATAAAGTATCACTGACTTAGACTATTACAACAGTCTGAGAGAGACTATAAAAAATTTGTGCACATAACACAACATTTAATCCCTTAGAGCTGAAGGGATGTGAAATACAGGAAAATAAAATGAAATCTTGCAATGATTTGCCAGTGTGTTCAGGATTACAAATTTGTGTCTGCTCTATTCACTTTCACAGGTTTGCAGAGACATCACCTTAAACATCGTAGCATTGAAAATGTACTCCCTAGTAGCTGGAAAATTTTATTTGTATTTGATTAATGCTTTAATATTTTCTGTGGTAACACTTTGACATGTACTAGTTAGCTCTTGATTTGCAAGGCATTTTGTAAATAGCTTTCTATGGGAACTTTTAAAAATCAGGTATATCAAATGTCACAGTGATGCAGCAGTAAGAGAAACCAGACTACTGCTACAAGATTTGGAGTCAGTGAGGTAAACTATTAATTTGTTGATATTGTAAGTAGTTCAAAACTGGGCCTCTAACAGTCCTTATTTTTGTCACCCAGGAATCATATTCAAAGTATTTATTGACTCACATCCATGTATTGTAATCATGTCAAGTTGAGCCTAGCAAAAGCAATTCAACTGTAGGTGTAAGTGTACAAAATGATTAATGGCAATTAAGTCAAACGCAATTGAAAAAATAAATATTTACCAATTGTGGAGTCTCCTGCAAGGTTACTAGGCTGAGGATTTTCAGTACTAGGAAGTCAACTGAAGACAAGATTGTAAGGCTGAGTGCTTATTTCAAGCCCATCATTTATTAAGCCTTTGGAATCCAGATAGTCTTTTTTTTTCCTGAGAAGAGCTCTTGGCTTTTAACAAGTTCTCGTATCAAAAGCCTTACTGATCTCCAAGTCATCAGCTTACCAGAAGTGATGGCTTATGACAGAGATGTGGGCACCTCCTCAGTTAACAAGAAATCAGAATCACAATTAGATGGCTACTTTTCTTGTAAAGTACTTACTATTGACCTGTCATGAGGCACTGGCTGAGATCACAGCATAACGACTTGGTTCAGAGCTCCTTTGATGTCTAGCAAAAGCCTAAAAATATTATTATTCAAATATTTCATCACCAGAACTTTTAAATTTTTTTTTATAATTCCCAAGCTGATAAGGTAATTGCAATGTAAAGACATTGACATCAAAATATGGATAAAACTCTCCTATATAGGCAAAGTCCCACATAAAACTATCCAGTAACAGTAATTTTAATTTTGTGAGACAGAACAAAGAAGACAAATTAGCTGTAGCACACTTTGCAAATGAAAACAGCACTTAACACCTTAACAGTTGAAAGAGCACAAATATTAAGTGGTGCAACAGATTAAAAGTCTTCATGTCTCCCACCAGATACACATAAGAGCTAGAAAAATATACATGTTTCAAATATTATACTGCATAATACTTCTCTCCCCAACCCTTCATGTTCACGCATTTTGTTAAAAAAAGATGAAACACAAAAAGGAAGATTTGTTTATTCAATGTTCTTTTGTTTTGATTGCTGTAGTATCACATGGTACAACCCACACAGATACAGATCCCTTTCTTAGCTACACTTCTACTGGTCAAAGCAATGTACTCTTACTGAAAGCTGGTAAAATTATAGTAGTTTAAGGGCTGAACTACTGACAGGAGTAACTCCAGTACCCAGCTGCCTAAATTCTAACTCAGGTAATTCTCCCATTAAACTAAGGGAAAGGAAAAAGCTAAAGTGTAGAAAATCAGGCCCATAATCATGATGCCAGAGAAAAGGTTAAAGTTCAGATTTTGTGCTACAAAATAACCTTATATGAAGGATAAATGCTTTAATACCATGATGGGCCATAATGGGTCCTAACTGGTCTCTTACGATGATGTAAGAGACAGCTGCAACACCTTAGAAGGTGTCAAAGACTCATGTAATGTTCAATGATCCACTATTTCATCAGCCAGAGGAGGTATAGAAGGTGTTTCCACCTAGCTCAGCATAACACAAATCCTGGTGTTTCCTGGATTCTTCCTCCACTCCTCGAGTAACCATCAGTAACTCCCACACCATCAGTAACCATCACTTTAACAAGACTCCAACCACTGAGAAAGCCAGAAGAAGAGAACTAACAGGATGACACTGGAATTTCTGTAGTAGTGATATTTTCTCTACTTAATCTGTTTCTTTGTCACTTTCTCTCCCTCTCCCTTCCCTCCCTCTCTACCTCACATTTACTGTTAAATAAAAATCTATACTATTGACTTCAGCATATTGTCTCGTTTGTACCTTAACTCCAGAAGAGGTATCCCTCTAATAATTTTAATAATGAGATCTTAACATTATTTTACTCACACAGAGTCTATTTCAGTGTTCTTAGCAGACACTGTAAACAATCCCGGAGCTTTCTTCAATATGCAAAATGGAGCTACTTTAAAATTAGACCTTGACCATCTATTTTCTTCTTGAATACTTTCAGAAAACAGCATCTGATTTGAGAATGCTTATCTGTCACAGATTAGATTTACAGTTAGAAAAGTAGCTCATATACAGGGTTACAGGAATGAATGGATTTAAGTCTGTTGGAAATGTGTGGAAAGACAGCTTCAATACATTTGGAAAAGATGACAAAATATACATCTAACAAATAAACCATGTATGAAGACACAAAGAGAAAACCACTGCCACTTTTTAAAAATTTTCCTTAATTATGAAGAATAAAAAGCAGGCATGGCCTCTGTGCAAGAGAGGATTGTTGTACTCCAACTCAGATTCTACATAAAATTTCAGTTTCACAGAACGCACCAGGGAAAATACTCAACAAAGTTGAATATAAAATTGAGACAAAACTCTACTTCCTTTTATTTGAGGAAGGCTGTGATTATTCAGGAATAATAATAATAATCATCATCATCATCATCAGGAATAATAATCACAGAATCACAGCATTATTATGCTGGAAGGGAATTTTGGAAATCATCAGTCCAACCCCTTTGTCAAGGCTGGGTGACCTAGAGTAGATTTTACAGGAAAGCATCCTGGTGGGTTTTAAATGTCTCCAGAAAAGGAGACCCCCCTCAACCTCTCTGGGCAGCCTGTTCCAGCACTCTGCCACCCCAATGCAAAGATATTTTTCCTCATGTTGAGGTGGAACTTCTGTTTCAGTTTATGCCTATATCAGTGTCAGAACTTCTAGTAGTGAATACATTTTAGCACGCCTTCATTTAAAGTAAAAACCCCAATAGTGCTGGTTAAAAAAAGGGCTAAATTTTGTTATTAGCACCATTTGTCAGGTGTTTTAATAGGTGTTGATTTAGATATGTTGTAAACCTATCTATTTTTATCTAAACACAGATAAATCTATGTCGCTGATTTGCATATTTCAGGATCAAATAAGCTGAAATAGTATGGGTTTCATTGCAACTGCAAGAGTTGTTCCAAATACAACATGGTATTTGTATTTTCCTCACATTCTTAAATTAACTTGGCTAAGAGCTATCCTGTAATATAAGAATTCCACCACTCCAGTAATTTGGCATAGCTGCACTCCTTATGACAACGCAGGACACTAACACTTTCTTTCTGGACACCACCTGCACGAACAACACTGACAGACTACCATATTTAGGGGTTGTCAAAACATTGTGACAGCAAGTTTTAGTACTCTAGAACTGGCATCATAATTAAGATGTGCTCAAGTTCTACTGAAGACATAAAATTCACTTTTTTTTCAAAAAAAGTGAAATATGAAAAATTTGAAATGAAAAATTAGTTACTTTGCTCATTTTATGAGCAAAGTAGAAATCAGATTCCCTGCCAGTTTTCAACCTGTTAGCCAATTGGAGTGGAGTTCTGAAAAATCATTCTTACTCTACTTAGATCATGCAGGTTAAAAACATACTTTTAATTGAATGAAGATGTTTACTTAGCTTAATGGTTTAGACATGAGCACCTCTAGACAGGAAATTAATTCAAAGTGGAATAACTATTCTATTTATAGTTAAATCAGTATTAGAGTATCAGTCAATGAAATCAAAGCACTCCCCGCATAGACACACTGGGTTTGCACTACTCCAATAAAAACTATAATTCCTGGAAAGAATGAAGGAATGTAACAATAAGAACAGCTCTTTTTTTTTAATGAGAAGAACAGATGTTATGACAGAAATCTCCAGAGTAGACACCTGTTACAAAAATGCTTCAGCTTAATCATTTAAAAACAGTGGCAAAACACTTATAGCAATTTAAAATCAGCTCAATATGTCTAAATGATAACAGAAATAAAAATTTATTCTGTTTCAGTAAATCACAAATAGAAGTCCTTGACTAAAGAACTAAGAGTAGAATAAATCCTTGTAGTTCTACTTTAATTAAGGCCAAAGAAACTTAATTTTTCCCTGGACTACATACCATGCAAGGGTCAACACCACTTTATGCTGAGTATCTGCCTTTGTTCTCCACTCGACAGTAAAATCAAGTGTAACTCTTTATTTTAGACAGCTCTAGAATATTCATCATCATAGTATGTATAGCAACATGTAGACAGATATTCATTTCTGCCACAGAAATAGTATTTTAACATATAAAAAGGACATGATTCTCAGTGCAAACATGACTTTTATTCTCTGAAGCTAATTTCATTTCACTGGGCTTTTATATGGACATTTGCAGAACCCCCTGCTCTACCATAGAGTGCTTAATCTAGATATTGAGTAGATGCATGAAGGCAATGCAGTAAAGTAAGTAACAGATGCAGTTTTTATCACGAATGGTGCATTTATTGTTATTCAAATTAAACCACATCATTGCTAAATTTCTCATTTAAACTTTCCAGTCTGATTATTAGCCATCTAGGTCCCTAAAATATAAAAGTATGTGCACAGTAAAAACTTGACACCCACCCAGAAATCTATGCCAAACTATTTTTATTAAATGTCATACTTCTAGAATCAATTATTTTTGAAGCTTAATTTAGAACAGTTGGTTTTTGCAGAAAACTTTTCTAATTTTTGGTTGCTAAAAAAAGCTTAAAGATGCAAATGAAAAGCACTGGAAGACAAGAAAGTAGACTAGACCAACTAGAAATGCATATCTTTTCAAGTGTCCAATTTTTAAGCCATACAATGATTATTTTTGACCTAAATTATGATTTTCAAATGCTTGGGATGACAATATTATAAAAAAAAGTGACATAGGATCACTGTTAAGATATCAAGAATTGCTTCTAATGCCCAGCCACATGCAAGAATAAAAGTGACAGAACTTTCTGGATGACAAGAAGTCAGTATCCAGCAATAAATGCATGTAACATCTCTTGGGATACGTACTGCAGATTCCATAGTCGGGCAGAAGTTACCAAGCTAACTGTAAGCAGCTTGGTTTGGAACTAGAGGCAATTTAGCTTCAGCAACAAATAACTATTTAGATGTATGGAAACCATATGCATGCAGAAATTATTACTAGTGCTGTCAGAGCCATGACTGATGGAATGGCTGAGTCTCCAGTTCCACAGGCTCATGCATAAGATTGCCAAGCATCGGAAAATACCAGAGAGCTGTGAGTGTTGTCAAATCACTAAACTTTACCCTTGAGTTTTATAGAGTTCAGCCTCCTTTGAACTGCAAATCGTAGTCCTTAACTTCACTATCTCTCTTTTCCAAGTGCAGCTGTAATGATTTAAAGCTCTGCATCCACTTGATTAGATCATTTCTCCTCCTGGATTTGAACAACTCAGCCATCTCTACACATCTATGTTATGTAGGGGTGCAGAATGAAACTAAATTGGATCCATGATTCAAGGATCATTCAACAGGGATCTTTAGATCCAGTCTTTAGAACTGTTATAAGTTTCCTTAAAAGACATAGAAGAAAGAGTGGCTAAAAATTGAAAGAAAATATTCCACTATGACTAAGTGAATGAAAAGGGGAAAGAAAAAGCAAACCTCCCAAAATCATGCTTCCACAATTAACCATTACTTCTTTTCTCACCTTCCTTTAACCAAGACTGAAAAACTACCTCATTAACAAGAAAATTTAAGCATGTCAACCCTGTTTTAAAAAGAAATAAACAGAAGATTTGTGAGGATGGACAACATGTGTGGGTGTCCTAGTTACAGAGGTAAGAGGTGGAGTTTAGCGTTTGGGATGACCCAAAATCATGTATCCACACCTTCTCCATATCAACCCACGCAAGGTAGTTTAGTGTCTCTTTGAGGCCCGGAGTCAGAATCAGAATTTCTGTGTTGTACTCCAGCTCACTGGAGGGCAGATCCAGGCGTGCCGGATCCCTTCAAACACAGGGGAGAGGCCAATCCCCTCACTGCTGCTACCTGCCATTGGCCGGGGAGGGCGCAGGGCACGGCTCTTGCGCGGGTGCGCTGTGGAGAAAAAGCCTGCTGAACTGCACCAGCGCCCTGGCTGCAGAGTCTTTCTGGACAAAACCAGTTTTCCCCAGGTTTTGTTTTTCCCCTCTATTTTGTTTGCTCGGGAGGGAGGCAGCTTTTTTTTCTTGGAACCGGGCTGTTGCCGTGTTGTTTCCTTTGTTCCCTCTCTCAGCCGCGTGGCCCAGACAGAGGACGGTCCCTCACTGTGCCTGTGCTTCCCGGACAATTAGCAGAATCTCCTCCGGAATCGTGGATAGGGGTTGAACCGTTTGCCTTTGTACTTCTTGGTTATTGCTGTTTTCTTTTGGTTAACTGTTATTTTTTCACTTATATCTCTTCTCCTTATTGGTAGAGGGAAGAAGTTAAAACTCTGGGGAGGTAGTTTATCTTGGAGTCTCCACTCCATAAATTGTCTTAAACTAAGACAGTGGGCAAACAAGGGAAAATTCCACTGATGTTAACAACAACACAATACAGAACATATTTTCCCTCAGAATAGATAATTTTGTCATTACTCTGCTGAGGTGTGAATCTGGAGTAATTACATTCCTTCATTCATTCAGCAAATACCTAATGATAAGACATAAACAACATTTTTCAGCTACTACTAAGTCAATTCCAAAACTCTATCATTCAGGTATGCAAAGAACTGGAGTTTTCCAAAGTGTGATGAGATGATTATATTGCTCATATTCACATACTTCTTTATGTCTATCAGCTCTACACCAAAAAATGGCAAGTTAAATGTTAAAATTTAAATGCTTTTCATGATTTTTTTCTTTCAAAGGTAAGGAAGGAATACACATGACAAGCGACAATTCCACCTGTATCAAGTTCTTTAAATCCCTCTCCCATCCCACTTTCTTAAAACAATTTCATAATAAGTTTGAATATATAGCATTTCCTTGAACAAATCAAAAAGTGTCTAATACGTTGCATGTTTCATGACCTTTTGTAGCTAGCTCTGGGTAAAATTCTGACATTCTTACTTGATTTAATGTCAAATCCACAATTCAGTGGCTTTTCACCACTTCTTTGGTTGAAGTATGTTATTTTCACCACCCTGGGCAGTTTTCAGTGTATGCTTTTGCAGCTCAATCTTTTATGTTCAGCTCTAATGCATCAAGGAGCTATTTAAGAAAAAGGTGTCAAGAACAGTACAATCTGTTTAGTTATACCAAATGGCTGGTATCAGGACTAAACACTTGAGTTAGCTGAGCCTGGTACCACCCTAGTACTCAAGCCCATTGCCCAAGGCATTGTTATTTCTCAGCCCCTAACTGTGTAAACTTCCACTTATCTGCACATTTCTGTTCAGTCTACTGTGGCAGCCATGAGGGGATCCATGTTTTGAAGAACTGTAAAGCACAATAAAACTAAGAACACTCAGATTCTTACAGAAAGTTCCTAATTTCAAGAAGATCGCTCACATAAATCCACTTAAGAAGTCAAGGATTGCTTGTGCAGTGGAGGACATGAAATAAATGGTGTAAACTTTAATTCAGACTATTCAAAAGTTTTTAACAAGCAAGAGTTTTCTAAGCAGGTAACTGATGCTTCCACAAATATGGAAATAAACAGTTCATTTTGGAAACAAGATTATAAGGGCTTTGGTTTTTTTTCTCCTCTGATAAAAAGCATTTCTTAACATGTGCTAAGTCCACTGCCACACCAACAGGGGACATCAGTCACAAGGCGTGATATAAATATCCTTGACATCAGTCCTATTCAGGAAGCATAGAAAATACCAAAAGCAGGTAATAAAATAAAGATTTTCTTTAGAGAAACATAATTAAAGGCTGGGCACATTTTACACACAAAGGCACTCAGAAGTATTGGAAACCTGCTTTGCTCTCCCACACTCATACAACTCCAACAATGTATCTATAAACACCTATTAACATATTAATCTATAAAATTACCTCACTCAAGAAATTTCATTGTAGCAATGAAAGTTGACAGTGAGAAAATTTACTCCAGAATATTCAATATTACCTACAGCAACTTTGTTAATTAAAACATGTAATAGCTTTAAGCTACTATTTCTTTTTAAAATAAAATCAAGAACCTAAACTTAGAGAAGGGCTATTCACGTGATCAGAAAGCACAACACAGTGACTAATTTTTTTTTTTAATTCTTGTTCTAATTTTGTTCTCCCACATATATAATAAGATTTTTGAAAGAAAAAAAAAAACCAACATAATTTAAGACTTCTGGCAAAAACTCTAAATGAAAGATAGCCTGATTTACAAGTAGTTTAGTATCCTATATATACATCTAGATCCAAATATACATTCCAGCAAAGACACTGCAAATGAAACTCACTCAAAAGTTAATTAAGGCTTTCATACACATGGAACTGTTCCTGATTAATTCCATATGGGTTATTCTTAATAGAGAAGTGCTTTATTCCATTTTCGTTAACACAAACTGGTTTGTTCAGGAATGAGTCACTCATAAATGTCATAAATCAGAATCATTCCTACACTATTTTAATTAATTGTCACTAAATAGGATTAAAAAAATTCCAATCAGTAGGCTTCAATTCCTAAATTTAGGGGGTCCATCTGTAGGGATCTCCTTTTAAGATGGTCTTAAATTATTAATCTTATCAAAAATGTTAGTATTTTTATTTTTAAAAAAGAGCTACAGAAGAAAAAAAAAGAAAATACATACTTGTGCAAAGATACATAAGCCTTACCTTTCTGAAGAATCCTTTTAGATTTCAGGCCTTGCAAATGTCTCTCTCCTCTCACCTCATAAACTATTTGATCATCCTCCAGGGTCAGAACTGTTTCCCAATCGGCAATGGTCGCACGGCAAAGATCCATCAGAAGAGGAGACAGGCACACTAGAAGATAGAGACAGAAACTTTCTTTTCCTCTTTCTAATGCAGTAAAGGAACTCGATGTCACAGCAGCAGCCCCATATGACTGCTGCTCAATAGATATGTACATACAGGCACACAGCCTTTGTCCTGACACAAAGGATGAAATGAAGTCGTCAGGAAAGAGAAAGCAAGAAAATGAAAGTGTCCCTGTAGAGGTCTTCCAGGAAGGTTTTCAGAGAGCTCAGGCCATAAGACTAGTATCACAGATAACACAGGAATATCACCACCTCATATTTTTGCCTAGCATCTATCTAAATTGTCTATACATTCGTTTGCAAGATTTGTACTTAGCCCACTCTCAGTGTTCCTCCTCTTTGTTTCCTTTGATTCAAACATTTTTGAACTCTTGAGAAGTTTTTTTGGCGCCTTTTCAAATGGCTGAGCACCAAATTATTCTGTGATCCTGTAGAGGATAAAAAAGGAAGGAATTGCACTTTTATTTTTATAACCCCTTACACATTAGCTTTGTGAGAAATAACTCACGATAACCTTTATGGAGTTAATACCCTATGTATTTCTTACATTATTTAAATATATTCTTTTCACCTGGTAGAGAGAAGATTGAGAAGGATTTGGAAAATTGCATTACTCTCAAATCAAGTGCACTTAGCAGGGAGTTAATGACTTCTGGCTTAGTGAGTACAAACACTGGGACAGACAAAACGTACTACACCACCAGAACTGTTGGCTCCCTTTGGCAAAAGTATGTTTAGGAAGCTATTGTCTTTCCTGTATGATTCTAGCTGCTTTAGAAAAGCGACTTAGATATGAAGTTTGTAAAAGATTTTGTAAGATTTACTTACACAGCAAGAAGTTTTGGCATAATATGTTTGAAATACAGATTGAAGGCAATTTTTTTCCCGCATATACATATTTGCTGAGAGTTCTATTGCAAATGCAGTTACTCTAAACAAAAATTATTTCTCCTGTAGTGGAACACTGCCTATTTCACGTTCCACCATTTGTCATGTAGACATGAACTGTGTTTAAATCGTTATACTTCTTTGATACAGCCAGTACGGGAGCAGCTTTGTCGGCAAACCTATTTTAGACAGTCAGTCATATGCAAATAATCCTCGGCCAACCAGTTACTCTGCTTCAATAAATTCAGACCATTTGGTCTAATGGCTCACTCGGTGCTGTTAAGTCTCCAATGACCAACGACTTATCCCAGCTCTTAAGTGCTTAACTCGTTGTATAAGAAAGGAAAACACAAGCCAGAAATGCCGCGTTTATTGTATATGTTTCATTCTGCCACTGGTCGCATCAAGCGATGAATATCGCTCATTGTCCTCTTCTCACTCCAGTCAGTAAGTAGCCAGCCTCACGGCATCCATGAATAAACTGAAGCTTATGACCTTACTAAAGGCCATACTTACTAAAGGTCATAAGCCTTATGACCGTACTAAACACTGATGTTCAGCAACTACAGAAAGGTTGCAGGAAATTTCTTACCGGATTGGTGAAACATCCTCCTAAGTAGCAGAGAAGCTTGAATCCCTGTTACATGAGAAAGGGAGTATCCTCTAGCAAGCCGGAGGGGCAGCAGAAGTTTAAACCAGTGCTTTAATGTTCCTTGTCTTAAGTACTTTGCTTCCAAACCCCATTTGGAGCACACTTCTTGTAGTGAGATGCAAATGCTGCAATCAGCGTTGACCTGAGGCGCTAAGGGCTGGGTACTCATCAAGAGCCGGCTCTCCTCTGCGGAACAAAAATAGCCAGGATCCTCTGACGATTTTCTTTCTTCATGGTGTCAGCACATAGGATAGATCCAGTAAAAGAGAATAAACCTGTGACTTTTAGCCATATATAAAAAAAGTCCAAAAGATTTGTCTAGGGTTCAAAAAATGAGCAGACATCTGCATGTTTTCTTTTCAGGGTTTTCCAATTTTATATAGTACTGTAAGGAGTCTGGATACAGGATTGCAGGTCACTATTTCAATCATGTTAAATGTCTATTGATTTTTTAATCAGTGGTCAGAAATAATCTTCAAAATAATAAATAATCTTCAGACCATTTATAGCATACATTGTAAATATAATTTTGATTTAGGATTTTGTACAAGAAAAAAATTTAAAATATCTTTCTCAGTTATATCCTTTTCGGACAATGATTGTTATAAAAATGGAAGATTAGAAAAAACAAATTGTTGGGACTTATTTAATAAAATATTAAAGAAGACTCTGTGAAAGTTGTTGCTTTGCTGATATCTCTGAAATTTAGATAATAAAGAATGGATCCAAGCGGTGTAAGCACAAAAAGTATCTTTGGACTCAGAGGATAAATATTTTAGTTCTCAATAGCTCTCAATAGTACTGGATTGCAGGGAGATGGTTCTCCAGAAAGACCTATATGTAGTATACTCTAGGGAACACATTAGGCTCAGAAGCACACTGAATTCCTTCAGAAGGAAAAAACTGAGTGAAAGACTCAGAGCAAAATTGGGGCCAAAGCAAAGTGCTGAGAGGTTTCTACACACCATCTTTCTATAAAGGCTGGCAGCCCACTCTAGAGTATATAGAAAAGCAATAAAGATTATTGCTTTTCCTCCTTTTTATTCTACAGCAGATGGAAGGGTGATGCTCTGCAAGGAAGTGATAAACATCAGACAGTATTTGTTCTATCTGTTCTGGCTTTTACATTCTATTCTTTCAACACCAGACACTAAGGTAAAACATCTTGAAGGAAGGGACATGGCTCCTGTCTTGCAAATGATTTGAACTTGTACCATAGTGAGGGAAGAAAAGTTTTCAGGGCCTGTAAGTTTAGAGAAAAGGTAGAAGAACCTACTGAAAAACTAATTGTAAAGCAGACAGATATTCAAACTCCCAGTGCAGTGAAGACGCTTTCTAGAAACCAGAGATGCATACAATTTGTTGTTATTCAGAGCAGCCCTGGAAGCAAAGGAGAGCAAGGAGAGATTGTTCATAAACATATTTTACTTTTATTCTGTCTTACTTAGTGTTGAACGAATGAGATGGCTCTAATTATAAGGAAAAAAGCTTAAGCAGCCAAGTACTTTTTCCATATAGTGTCTATTTGCCTTGTTGCCCTCAGCATTAAATGCTCTTGTGCATGTGTTAAGTCCAAGTTCAAAAAGGAACCAAAGAACTTTACAGGAAAAATCACTGAGTATTATCAACTACAGTCATGAAGTGGGCTCAGGAAATGCTTTGGAGGTTGGCAAGCACAAGGAGAAATTAAAAGTAAGAAAAAAAAAAAATCACTCTGCACCTACTCTGTCTTCACATCCTTTCTCTAGGCACTCCTGGCTACTCTGAAGAAGATACTGAACTGGAGGTACTTTTGATCTGAATCTTGCACAGCTGTCTTTACATATGCCTATGTACTTGTATGAGTCATTCTTGAGAATGTTTGAATGAAGAATATTACATACCTGAGCAATATACTGAAAATTTTCAGTCATCCCCTAGTACAAACTGAATGGTAGACCAGCTTTCCTACAGTGGTTAAAGTTATTCAGGTTAAAATTTAAAGAACTTGCCAGAATTTAAACACCTCTAGGCTAATCACAATTATTGGTAGTGCCAAGCATAGCCTTGACAACCTCATACAATGATTTTAGCAATGTCCTGACTTAGATTATAGATAACTCAAGATATATATGGTTTAGCTCTCAAGTTTTCACTGAGTTATTGATTGTATGAGTTAGATTTATTATCAGACTAATTAAAGTGTTCTAAAATAATGCAGTTTCTAGAAAAAAAAAGCTCCCAAATTCCACTACTGAAAATTAAATAAATGAATGAATGTTGAAAATAATATTCCAGTTTTCATCCAAATCCAGGGGGGAAAAGGAATTTTATTGTAATGTTGTACATGCAAAAATTCGTTGTTTTTTAAATAGAAGATATTTGTGTTCCATTACTTCTTAGAGTCAGGGAGGAAAAATATAAGGAAAATAATTAAACAAATAACTCACTACACTTTGAAGGATTTTACCATACTAGTGAGAATATAGATTGTGTTTTGCTTATGGAAACTCTAATGGTTTCAATGCAAATTATAAGTGTACATCTTTTTTTAAATGGCAGATGCTCATCAGAACATTATGATATATCCTCTTAAATAGCTACCCTAATGCAAACAGCAGCAAAGGAAAAATCCAAAGTTTAAGCAGATATAGAATGACCCCTTTAGGGATTTAAAGCCTGCTGTGAAATGTATGTGGCAATCTCTCTTCAGCAGGAAGTAGGAAACTCAGAAAACAGACATTCAAATCTTCTTTGGTTACCCAGCATCTTTTTCCTATGCAAGCTTGCTGTCTAAAAATTGGGACCTTCTTCTCTTGTTCTTAATCTAATAACCTAAATATCTCTTTTATATTCTCCTTTTCATGTTTATGTATCTCCTAAGAGTAGTTAGCTGCTTTAACTTCACAGAAAGAGACAACATTATTCACAATAAAAGATCTCAAAATTGCAGAAGAGTTATGAGAAATGCCACCAAAAAATCAAATGCTATATGATACTTTTGCTATCCACCTTTAGTTCTACTTCTAGGAAGACTAAACCTAACCTGACTTTTAAAGCATGTAGTCCTGTACTTAGGAGTATTAAATTTCAAGATGTAACCTCTACTATCTGTAATAAGACTACTAATTTTTCATCTCAATTTTGTAGAATTCTCACCCACAGCAGCCTATAAGATCCCAAGCCAGAGGGTCTTCCTAAATTACTATGATTTACTAAATTAATTGATTTACCAATGTCCTAACTAAAGGGGAAAAAAACCAAACAAAAGGTGCATTAAAGTGGTAAGTACTACATGGTGTAGCAGAATATGAAATTTTCCTCATCTGCTACTTAATGCATTTAACAAATAAATCTAATGAACAATAACCATTCTAATAGCAATATTGATAAAACAAGCCAAGATGATAATTTCCTACTCACTTCCTTCACTTCTTTTGAAATTTGTTTATTGGAGCAGAAAATAAATTACTTCTTTGTTTTAAGCCACAGACTTCTCCAATTTTAGAAGCTAATGCCTAGTTAAGGAAAACAGGACACAAGCCTGAACGAAACCCAGCAAAAAAAGCTGGGAACAGCCTCACTCATTGCCACCCTTAAGGCCAAATATGAATCCATTACACCTAAATAAATGCTATGTATTATTTTCCCCTCATTGTTGGGGCCTATTTTCAAAGTCTCAGCCATTTCAAATAAACATATAGAATATCTGATAAAGTATTACAGAGCATGCCTTTCATTTAAATAAGCGGGCATTAGCTGCATGAAGGCCCAGGCACATGCTTACCTTTAGATAATACTGCAACCCCACCAGATTTAATAAAATCTCTTCTATAGCTAACATAAGTGCTTCTACTGTGATCAGGGCCCTGTTATTGCTAAACCTAAACCAGCTCTGGATCTCATGTAAATCCAGTGCAGCAGTCTACTTTGGCTTACTAATACATCTTGTGGAAAAGGTGAACTGACAAAAAAAAATCATTAGAAGGCATAAAATTTGACTGGAAAAACCACCTTACATATTAAATACACTCCACTTCATCAGTTTTGCTTTCTACTTCCATTTTTCATCCTTAACAAGGATTACTTGCATGTCTTTGATATGGAAAAAAAAAAAAAGACAAAACCAAACCATAAATCAAACATCTTACTAACCTAGCCCAGTCAGTTAATTTTGGTGAGATGTCCGTAAGATTCCCATCTCCCTGAAACCTTCTAAAATCAGTATCTGTTCTAAGGGGCAAAGAGCTATTTAAAACTAATTTCCAAATTCTACCTTCTTACTGTAGAACCAGGAGGGCTCCAGAGAGGTTTGCTTCTAGAAGGGCCTCGGGACCCCGGTGACCGGTGGCTCAGGAAGTTGGTATTCAGCACAGGCGGTCATAAGATGGAGACAGACTACTCTAGCACAGCTACACAGCACCAGTTCGTGACTACATTAATAAGACAGCTACAGCTTTTGCCTCAAAGTGAGTGAAAGCCCCTTCAACAACACAGTATTCTCAAAACTTCCACAAGCCACGTACAAGATGGCAGGAGCTGGAACTTCCCGCACGACAAGGCCACGAATGGTAGCTGCAACCCAACTCCGCGCTCTCAGAAAAGCAAAGCTGCGTTATTCTCGATGCTTCGTCTTCTGAAACCGAGACACAAAAGAACAGGCACCATTTCGAGCGGAGGGGGGACACGGCGAGCATGAAGAGAATAGAGCGGGTGTGGCCTCTTCCGACCCACCCCCAATGGGTCTATTTAAAGAGAACCAGCTTTCCTCAGGTCCGCTTTCTCACCGTACGAGGTGCGCTTCGCGAACGAAGAGAATCGACTGTCTGCGCTTAGTTTTCTCAGAAAGGTTTTCTTACCGGTTTTGTTTTAAAACCCTTATTCTCTAAGTTTGTGTACGCAGTCTCAGCTCCAGTGAGAGATGGTGAGTGACCGCGGACAGGGAGCCATGCTGGGGCGATGGGAATGGGATGATGGGGGGCATTTGGGCGCTGAGCCGCCGGGTGGGCTGCTGCTGTGTAATGTAGTGCCTTGGGAGGGGGGACTGGCAGCGGAACGGAGAGCGGAGTAGTAGGTTCTTCGGGTTCTTCTTGGGGTGAGAAACGGGAATGACTACAGGTGGAGTAGTGTCGCCTCGTAACGCGATGATGGGGATGAACCCCTGAGGGCTACTCGCATTTTAACTGTCTTGAAGGTTTTAAAACCTCACGAGCTGTTCAGGTGCAGGAGGGAGTACCACAATTCAAAGGCCGGGGGCTCCTACGGGGTAACGTGTAGCTCATAGCCGTCGGCGTTTCGGTCTGGGGAAGGCTTGGGCACGGAATACGCTTCACGCCCATGGGCGGCCATTTTGTGACAGCACACGTTAGCATGGCGGCGTTCGCACGGCCGGGCGGGCGCCCCTCCGCCTGCCCATGGCGGTGTGCCCGCCGCTCGTAAGACCCTTGTCGGGGGTTTGCGAACAGCTTCCATTGTCCTGAGCGCCAAACCCACCTGCCCACGCCCCTGTCGGCGCTGGGCAGCGGAGGTGTGAGGACGCAAAATGGCGGCCGTTGGCAGCGGCACCCGGCGGGGCCCCACGAGCGGCGCCTCGCTCGCCCGAGGTTCCCCGGGCCGGCGTCCCTCGCCCGCCGGAGCCGAGGCCCGGCATCGCCCCGAGTGCTGCGGGCGCCGTGCGGGCAGTGGGTTCCTCGGCTCGCACCGACATGCTGCTTGCCGTTTGTTCTTTCTATTTGAGAAACGTGATTTGCGAGTGTAGCGCTGGCCCTTCAAACACTGTACGAGTAAGGTGGTGGGGCTTTTTTTTTTTTTTTGGGGGGGGGGGGGGGGGGGGGTTTTTTTTTCTGTTTTGGGGTTTTTTTTTTGTTTTTTGTTTTTTTGGGTTTTTTTGTTTGTTTTTTAATTACAGGATAAGTTACGCAGCGCTGGACTGAGGGCTGCGCTCCGTGCCTAGCGGGACGGCTGCGGCTCCGGCCGTGTTCTTCCCTCAAGGCACCAGCGCTGTCATGAAGACTGCGCTCCGAGTCCGCGCAGCGCGACGTGCCTCACAGGGTTTAAATGGTTCAATTAAAAAAAAAAAATAATTATTACGTTAAATAACGTGCTGAGGCCAGGGAGAAGCCTGAGAATTCGCGGGCTTCTGTGAAAAAAGTGAAGGTTTTCCCTCTCCTGAATGAGCATTTAACTGACTGTAGCACACTTGGGTGGGTAGGTGGGTTTTTCCTCCACCTGGCCCGTTGATCGTCTGCCTCTTTTTTTCCACCTTTTCTTTTGCCAAAACTATAACTATAGTCTCCCCGCTACTGGAAGAAGAACCTTGTACCAGTTTCTCCTCCAGTTTAAACTTCATGCTTGCAGGAATAATAGAGAGCAAATAGATTAATTTTATCTTTTGATAAGAGAAGAAAAAAAGCACCTGCTAATTCTTATAAGCTGAAAAACTGAATAAACCCTAATTATTTGTGACATTGGGAAATCTGGTTTTAACGCTACTTCATGAGATAAGACAAATTAGACTTTTTTTTGAGTAACTTTAAAGGGGTGGGTCACTTCAGCTGATGCGGTAGTTCCAGTATAGCCATTGGCAGGATTTCCCACTTAAAACTTAAGGTGGTTTGTACACTGATGTAGCAGCAGTCTGATGTCTTTGTGCATAGTGTGTGTAGATCAGTCATTTATATAGTGCTATGTTGGTAAAGTTATTTAGGTTTAGATAATTAATTTTTTTGAATTTGGGAAGGTTTTTCGTCATAATACTGAAGACTTTAAAGGAGGCTTTGGAGGGAGATTTTTTTTTGATATATGGGTTTTGGGGTTTTTTTTTGTTTGTTTGTTTTTTTTTTTTTTTTTTTTTTTGTTGGTGGTTTTTTTTTCTCTAGGAGACTTTCACCGCTGTGGCTTTTTCATCTCCTTTTCAAGTTCTAGGAAATACGTGTATTAATAAATCTTGCTTTTGATGTTGCCCTGTTAGCCAGAATATCTAAGTAGTCTGTTTATTCTTTCTTTCAGGTACTTAATATGTGAGAGTGTTAAATAAATTTATTTTCTTTGAAAATTCTGCATCATTAGTGTGAGACACGAGCACTGCACTTCCATAGCAGCCAAGGCCACGTGTGACAGGTGTACCAGCAGAATCTGTGGTTACCAGCTTCCTTGTGCTGGTTCAGGCACTTGCTGGGTGTCTCTGCTGAGAGCCCTTTCCTGTGTTAGGCTGCCAGAGAACTTGGCACAGTAAAGTGAATACCATTTCTAGCTTGGTTCGCTGAAACATCCAGAAAGAAAGAAGTAGAAGCAGCAGTTAGGTCAGCTTGAGGGCGCTGTGGAGTTGCCGTGTCAGATTTCAGTTCAAATGCTCTTTCGCTGTGTATGCAGCCAAACAAAAGCAGAATACCAGGTGGGTGAGAAACTGCTCACTTCATGTTAATCTTCCTGCCAGATTTTGTAGAGCCAATTTAATTTCAACTGAGACGTGTTAGAACCTGTTCTGTAAAAAGGAGGTGCAAGAAAAGAGATGTGGGCAAATCCTGGTAGTAGTAACATTGGTCACAAAGCTTGATACAGTCTGGCAGGGCTACTTAAAGTAGTCTAGATGAGGTCTAGATTTAAATTTTTAAAACTTCTTGAAATAATTATTTCAGTTTTTTCCCCAGTGAATCGTCCATTTGTGTTAATTCTTTGTCCTCTGCTATATCTGTAGGTAAGTTCAGGCATTCTGGTGTCTTAAAGTGTAATCTAGTTGACTAAAATAAGTATTTCTGTTTCAATTTTTTAGGCAGCACACGTGGAGACCCAGCAATTGAATGCCACGGATGGCAGTTCCTATCCAGCAACAGTCAGTCAGGGCTATGTTTTGCCAGAAGGAAAAATCACGCCAAACACAGTCTTTGTTGGTGGAATTGATATAAGGGTATATACACACTTTAATTGTTTAAAATGGGTACAATAGTGGAAAATAAGTGGAAATCTTGTTCCTGTTTCCGTGTGGGTTTTTTTACTTGTTTGTGGTGGTGGGGTTCTTTTTTTTTTCCCCCACTTTCCCCCTTCTTGTGTGTGCATTCGCCAGTCTTGAAGGTATTTGGAGAGTTCTGGAACATGGCTTCCAAAACTAACCTTTAGTTCTTATGGAAACTGGTGTTAAAATGGTTCTCTCTGCTTCAAATTGGTTGTAAGCAGTTAAATGTGTTTGACGATGTTTAAGACTTCGTTTTCTTTTAGATGAAAGAAGCAGAAATTCGGAGTGTCTTTGAACAATATGGTACTGTGAAGGAGGTGAAGGTCATCACTGACAGAACTGGTGTTTCGAAGGGGTGAGTGGAATATGAGAAGTTATTTTAAGTTGCTGCTTATGTGGACAGCAGTCTCTCTTAGGTGATCTGAGCAGATACTTAGCAACACATCTGACATGCTTAAGCCTTAAAATTAGCTGCAGTTTTCTGTTGTGGTGAGTTAAGACTGTAAAACCAGTAAATCTATACTGCCCTCTTCTAAATCTGTATAATCTTAAAAAGAATAGCATGAATTTTCTGACTTCAGTCTCTGTTCAGAGAAAAGAAACTCCCTGTCACTTAATTATTGCATAACTTGTGTGATGCTTACACAGCCAATTCTTTTGTAGGACTCCTGTTGGCAAGAATATTTAAAAAATCTGGGGGCACTTCAGGATGATTATGAGAAATAAGTTGGTTTATTCAGGGCAGGAGGTCTGTCTTCTGGCAATTGGGAATAAGTTCTAGAGTAAAAGAGCCCAAACTTCTTTAGGTGAAGAGTGAAATTAATTATGTGAACAAAGTTGAAACAAGGGAAATTGCTTTTGAATATATAGAAAAGTTCTGTGTTGTTCTGTTGTTCTGTGATTACTGTGTTGAAATTCTTTAAGATGAAGGACCTTACCCTGTTGAGTGCTAATTTAAAAGCTGGCATTTGGTTTCTTTCATCTAGCCACATAATAGGTACTGATAGTTAGCTGTAAATACTTTTTTAGGTTGAATCATAAATTAATATCCTAGTTGATAATTTTGATGTGCGGTATAGTGTATCTGGCACGTTGTTAACTGGTCTTGTTCAAAAGCATTTGGGTAACAATCAAATTAATCTGATTACTGAAGTCTATTCTTCCTTTTTAGGTATGGATTTGTGTCTTTCCTGGACAATGTGGATGTTCAAAAGATAGTTGAGGTAAGATCTTCATCCATATTACTGAAGAAGTTGATCTATGAAGGCTGGAGACAGGTTTGCAGAAGCTAAGTTACATTCCCTGAAGTTGGGACACAGTTGGGAAGTTGAGACTACCCAAAAAGTGAGCTTTATAAAATGTGTCCTGGTGGTAAAATCTTTTTTTGCTTAAGTAGGAAGCAAAATGAGTTTTCTGCTAATTAGTTTTTAGCCTGATGTGGTCAAACATCTCATGTAATTTTGTTTCTGATTGCTCTCATTTATGTGCTTGAAAGCCTTGAGTGTGTTTGGCTGCTTTCTTTTTGTAGTTGATGATTGTCGTAGAACCCTTGTGCTTATGGCAGAAGCGTAGACATTTAGTTATTGGGATGTATTGGTTTAAGATAATTCAAGTGGGACACTCTAGAATGAGTAATCTCTTTTAGGTTAATCAATCCCTTTCCACCAATAAGGAGAAACATTTGCATGAATTTCCTGTTTCAGGAAATTTATACAAACCACTACAATATAAGTGGGGAAAAAAGAGAAGCTTGCTAATAAAGAAGGAAATAGCAGCAGGCAAAAAAAAAACCAAAACAGTAATAGTCACTAGTTACAAAATTGCTGAAATCTCCTGGGCTCCCAGGGAGGGAAGAGAATTAAAATGGTGGAGTAACACCTCCCCCAAAATTGTGGTCTCTGCAGCTGACCAACCATGTAGTTCCAAAGACAAGGGGAAACTGGTGACAGCCCTTCCCTTGCTTACCTCTTCATTGATGAATGCAGCTGGCACTCTCCAGTTGCAGGTACTTGGTCAAGGGCTAGAACTCAAGGTGGAATTTGCTTTCCTTGGTAGCAGGCAGCCAGGCAAGGCCAGGCAGCTGGGCTGGGGCAGGTCTACCTTCTCTTCTGCAGGGTTGCTTCATGATGGCTGCAGACTGGAAAAGTTGTAGAATTTTTTTGCTTTGAGCCAGTCCAAGAGTCAAGAGAGTGGAAGAAAGACCCAAAGAAGAGCCTCTGCCTTGAGCAAAGAGCATGAGGCAAGAGAGAGCGCTCTGTTTGCTTCAACTTTTGAAAGGCTGAGGTGCTTGCCTCGCTGTGCCCCGCGGTTCTGTTTTCTGGCTCCAGGGTCTTAAGAGACAGTAACCATTTCGTGCACAGATAGGTGAAATACAATAACGTGTTGGGTTACCTAGGGCATAGGGGTAACAGTATCATGGAAGGCAGTATTATTTTTTTACTTCACTTCACTTAAGGAGAGCAGTCTCTCCTACCATGCCATGAAGACCTTTCCACAAGAAACAGTTCTCTTGTGGTTTTAATTTTCACAAATGGTAGCCACCCGGAAGTCTGCAGTTGTTAAGTCCCTTCCACTGTTTGGTAGTTGTCCAGGCTACCAACTACCACCATGGGTCATCTCAGCTTATTAAGGTGCAATTTTAAGGACTAGCTGTTCTAGTATAGAAACAAAAGTTCTTTTATGTCTGGAAGGAGAGGTTTTCTTTTTCTATCCCTGGGGTAAGGTTTCTGTTCAAACTTCTCATTGGATCACATCTGCTTCTACCTCTGCTTGCTTCAACACAGGTGCCTCTGCTCATGGCTAGGGTTAGAGCACTACATCTGCCAATGCATTCCATGAGTTGTTGGGGCGGGGAAAAGTCTGATGTATGAATTATATCTTCACCATAGCCTTACAAGATAATTTCAGCCCAAGTCTAAGGCATCTCCTCATTCTCCCATCTGGGATTTGACTCCTTCACTGACCTTGGTGTCTCCATGTTGTTTTGTCTACGTGTGTTCACCCTTTCTTTTTTGTCTCACTCAGGAGAGGTTTGATGTCTGCAAGTTTAATCTGTACACTAGAAGAGTTAAAGTCTCGGTCTCGCTCGGGCTTGCGGATGGCCATGTGATCTCTCGGGTGGCGGCTGCTCTGGCTGCACTGCTGTTTTCTGGGCCCTGCTGCAGTTAATTCCAGCTGTGGAGCTGCAGTGCTGCCTCTGTTCTTAGCTGTGTGATTTTTCTGTAGTGCCGTCAGGGTGGCTCGGCAGCTCATGGCCAGAGCAGGGCTCAGCTTGGCTCCAGCCAGGCTGTAGTTGGAACTTGGTGGCAGCAGAATCTCAGCTGAGATTCTGGCTGTATGGCAGAGCGAGCCCAGCCCGGCCAGTGTCCAGTTACCTGTGCAAAGGCTTGAAGCAAGGGAGTTTTTCCCAGAGTTTGTTCATTTTTAAATGTGGTTTCAGAGAGTTGTGTTCAGCTTTCTTAAGTGGTTTAACAGGGTGTCAGTATTCAAAACTAGCCAGCTGATGGGCTTTCTCAGGTCCAGAGGAAGCTGCCAAGGTCTTTACAGGGTATTACTTCTGTTGCTGGTGGATTTTTTTTCCTAACTAAAAACTCCAGCTGTGTTAAACCATGACATTCTGTCATCATATAGTTTTCCTTTAGCTAACACAGGTGATGAAGTAGAGCTGTTACAGCCCTTCTGCTCTTGGGCGTCTGGTATCAGAGATTTTAAGTCTCAGTGCTTTTTAAACAGATCAGGTATTTGGTTTTGATAGATTTGACCAGGTCCTAAATCACTGACAGAAGTTTTCCCTCTTTCTCAGCAGACTGACTACAATAACAGTGTAAATAAGATGTGTTGAAATACTTCTCTCTTTGAAGTCTTTGCCTCAGAAAACTCCTCTGTTTCTGGAGGATGAACTGTCTCTCATTTGCTTCTGAAGCTCTTAGATAGGGAAGTAGATCAGAAAGACAAAAGCAGATGGATGTGCCAGGCACAAATGTAGTGTTCTGTGATGTGCAGATGTGTTTACTGGCCATCCAGCTCCATAAGTGGGAAGAGAACATGTTTAAATGAAGTGGAGATTAGTGAACCCCCCCACCCCAGCAGGAGACCCTTGATTGTCACAAAAAGATTTTTCAAAGCTTGCTGTTACTTGATGACAAAAATATACAGTGACTGCTGTACTGAGCAACAGACTTCATCTGAGAATGCCTTTTTCTTTTTTCTATGCATTGCATTTATTATTCCACGTCAGTGTGGAATGCTTGATCTAACAACTTCTGTGGAGACCTTTTGAGTAGCATTGACATTTGAGCCATGTACATTGCTGATTTTCTGTGTGTGCTTCTTTGAAACTGGAGTCTGCAATGTTCCTCTGTTAATATACTATTCCTCTATTTAATATAGTACTCACTGATGTGTGTTTGTATACCAGAGGTCTTGGAAGACCCAGAGACATGGTGGATTTTTCTTCTCAGTGCACATTCCAGGTCTGCAGGTAGTACAGATTCCTGCCATGTCAGGAAGAAGCAGGTTCAGATAGAAATAATCTTAAAAACCTGGCTTTTGGAGAGGATGGAAGAAAGGAAGAAATTAACATGGGTGTTGTAGATCTCAAATTATAATCCAGGGTTACTGTACTAAATCATGGCTTCTCTGCACTGAGTGATCATGTTGTTTTCTGTAAATGAACATGATAGAGCCATTCTGCAGCTAATTACTCTCGGTGCCTGTGTTCATCTGCCTGTTCAACAAGACTTTGTAGCCTTTTTCAGCTTGACAGTGTTTTTCTTCTGCTTTAGGCCTGTAACTGCACTCTGGTCTAGCATGAATCTGTTCGCAGTTCAGAATGGAAAGCTCCCCTCTGTTTAGAGGGGAGGCCTGTTTCCCAGGAGTTGAAGTGGAAAAGGTAGCTGGATGATTTTGGGCACAACAGGATTCCAGAATTAATTGAAAAATGCCCAGAATCAACCAAGACACCTTCCCCTGGGAAAAAACCCCATCCATCTGTTAAACTAGTCAGGTTATTGCACTTTTTTTCACCCCGTATGTCTCTTGATAGAAATTAGAGTGATAGATTTTTTTTTTTTAATCATTATATTTATGTTACTTTTACAATAAAGGTGCTCTTGTTTTTTAAAAGCAATTCCTTTAGCAGAATTTGGAGAAAATTGCAAAACTGCACATTTTCTTCTGAAGCAGGTCTGAAGGAGGTACTTCTGTAGAGTTGCATGTAATAGAGAATCTAGAGAGTCTGCATCCAATACTGACTTCAATACTTGGTACTAAAATTGTGCTAATGGAGCTAAACCAAAAATCTTTCACTAGAAACCTGAGATCGTGGTCACTCTCCAATACTCTCTGAGACAGAAATAGTTAAAACCTGTGTGTATAAAACAGCAGGGCTGACAGTCACTGATACATAGTTACAAATTCGAGTAGTGCATGTTGCTCTTGGGGCAAGTGTTGCATCATTTTGGAGGGTCCATGGGTAGGCCCGTAGCTGAACTGGGGATGCTGCAGGAAATGAGGTGAAAGGCGTGTAGTGTTCAGAGAGGAGACTGGAGGCTGTTAAACCTTTGAGTGTTGGTGAACTGTGGTGTAGAAGTAGAGTCCAGTCTCTTTAAAAATCCTACAAACCTCTCACCTTGCGGATTCCCAGCTTACAGAGTATAACCTGTCTTTCAGTCACAAATCAACTTCCATGGTAAAAAGCTGAAACTGGGGCCAGCAATCAGAAAACAACAGAACTTAAGTAAGTATATCTAAATAAATTTGTTCATATGGCGGGTATTATAAGATAACAGGGGTTTTTTTTTCTTAATTATACATCATTATCCTTGCAAATACTTTTTGTGTTATGCAGTATATTCAGTTCAACTTCTATGACCTTACTTTTGTTAATAAGAGTGAGGTTGGTAGCACAATACAATATAGTTAATATTGAGTTAAATTTAAGAGTCAAAATCCTTAAAATTCTTATCAGCTTGAATTCAGATTCCTAATGAAATACATGTAGTAATGTCTTAATACTGTTTTTTTCTGTTTCAAAACAAGATTCCTGTGTGCATCCCAGACAATTAGTTCTTGGCCCTCCTGCACCACAGTTCCAGAGTGTTTGGGGTAGTCAGAATGTGGAGACATACGTGCAGCCTCCAGCTGTCATGAACCCGGTAACACCCTATGTTCAGGTAAGATTGCTCCTGACACCGATTTTTGAATCGTTATTAAATATTTTTGAAGGTGCAAGCACGTATGACTTTGGAGTATGTCTTGAGCTTCCAGTCTGGTCTTACCTGCCTGTTTTCATATTGCCTTCACCAGTAAAAAGCACCAAACTTCAAAGCACTTCAAATGAATGCTGGCAACCTTGAAAAATTGGTTCAGTGATGTAAACTCATTATTAAAAAAAACAAAGAGGGAGATACCCTTTAGGAATGAGAACTGTTGAAAATGGAGAGAAGATAAGAGTTCCCCTTGCCTGTCACAGATGCAGTTCACAAATGAAATGTATCCAGATATCTAATGTGTTGCTGTCCTGCTTCAGAATAACCATGTAAAATGTGTTTTTGTAAACTCTGAGTGGGATCAGAAGTTATCTCGGATACTTTTGTTTCTCTCCTCCTAACCAAACTTATCATTAATTTTAAACTGTTGTGTTATAATAACACTGTGTTATAGCATCTGCTGTTAAAAGCTGTGCCCAGTGCAGTATTGCCTGAAGGACATCATTGTGCTGGCACTTCAGATGAGCATTCCTACTGGGATGTGGGTACAGTGCTTCTGGCCTGGGTATGAGTCCCGTGCTGTGAGGGAAACAGATCAGGTTCTCCTACTGCATTACTCTGTATGATGGGGCAGTACTGACAACAAACTGATCCTGTTTTGTGTATCTTAAGCAAAGGGGAAGAACATACTTGGAGAAATACTTTCTTGCGAGGCAGAGAGCTTGATAGTAGTTTTCTTGCTGATTCTCTTAAATTATTAATTTAAGAGAATTAATTCTTTTAAATGTTGGAATGTGCCTTTATTCTTTGAAGGATCTGAGAAGATTCCAGGTTAACCCCGTGTCAGAGTACGTACAGGTAAGAAATACTAGGAATGAATTGGAGTTGTTCTTTGCCTCCTAGAAACTGATCCTTTAGACTGTACTCCATTATTTCATAGTAGTCAGTCTGTTTCAGATCTACTTCTCAAAGTTTATGGCATGACTTGCATTTCTGAAATCACTTACAAGATCAGTTACAAGCAGATATGAGATTTTTACATATATAAGACACTTGGAATCTCACTTTGGAGACTTAAGTGCCTGAAGTGCTGAGGCAAGCCCGATGGGAAATCTAAGGGTTGCATTTAAATAGCGAATCTAGTCTGTAGAGGAATTGAAATGACAGTGTAACTTCCAAAAATGTGCTCCTGGCTGATACGTCTGTAAATATCATACGTGTATCTTGCTTCAAACTTCATTTTTTTTTAAACTTTACTTGCAGCCTTATCCATACAATTCATCACCAGCTGTAGTGCTAAAGCAGCAAGTTCCCATGGGGTATCAACCAGCTTACAACTATCAGGTATATAAAGTTTTACATAGAAGCAGAAAGGGTGTTGGACACCTGACAAAACTGGAATGAAGTGTTAACTGGAGTCTGACCTTTCTGTGCTTCTCATTCTTTGAAATCTATTCTCATTCAGTTCTTCACAGCTACCAAAGCAAAAACAAAATAGTGATGAAAGCTGTTGAGTAACTTGGCATACTCTTCTTTTTATAGTTTCATTACTTTTTTCTTAAATATACCATGATAAAACAACTTTCAAATTAGAAAAAAAAGTACATGAATTAGTACTTGTGAGAGGGAGCTTTGCATTTGTACATGCTGTAGTGTGAGGTGTGATGTACTTGGAATCAGAATCTTATCAGATGATACAGTGTTTGTATATAGAGGGGAGATGTGGTCTTGCACTATAAAAACATCAGAGAAGGTGCTTAGCTGATAGTGGCGTTTGAACTCACAAGTGAAGTGTGTGGCTAAATCCTGTTGATGACACTGACACTAAAGTAGGAGTAACTAGGAGCAGCTAGAGGCTTGAGATTTGTTTTCAATATAAGTGTTTTGGTTTCCCTTATTTTCTTTATATTTAAAAATAATTTTAATTTTTTTTAATTTGGAGTGAGGAGATAGATTAATAAATAAGCTATCTTGCTGCGCATAAGACCATGAATTAGCTAATTGTTTTGTGAAAAATTGAGACATTAAATGCTATAAACAGTAGTTTTTACAGAGCAGTTACTTGTCTGTGTTGGAAATAAATGAATAAAAGGTGGTTCTTGTCCAATTTTTATTTAAGGCTCAACCACAGTGGCTTGCTGGGGAGCCAAGAAATTATGTAATACCTCAAACTCCGGTAAGTCCACAAAGTAATACTTCTGAAACTGTCTTCTTAATTAGCACATTGTTTTTACAGCTTGATAATTAAGAAGTTTGTTGTCTGGATCTGTGTAATCTGGTCTACAAAAAATCTGTAATTGCTGATGAGAGTATGTAGTTGTTCAGAATTTCTACTGATAAGGTGCTTTTTTGAGTTACCTGGCAGAACAGGTATGCCTGTTTTTTCGGCATTATTCTGCATGATCTAGTCACAGAACTCTGGAATTTTAACCAAAATGGAGTTGGTTTTCCAGGAAAAGTTGAAGGAAAAATAAGTTGACCTGATGTACTTTTTTTAATTTAAAAACTCCATGTTCTTTGCAAATACTGATGAATTTTTCGGCTCCTTTTAACAGTTTTTAAAAAAAATTTCCTAGGCTACTACAAACTGTAGATGGTGCTGCTTAGCCTCTAAAAAAATTCCTTTCTTTCTGTGACTTAATGCGAGTAACATCCATGTGAAAGGAGAAAAAATACTCAATACTCTTTAACTGTTGAAATTTAAACTTGCCCCCTGGGCATTTTTGTGTTCTTCAGGTGTATTCCTTGACTGCAGTTTTTATGAAGTATTTAAAAGCTGTAATATGTAATTTTATTCTCAATGGTATTCTTTTTCTGAAAGTGATCAGAAGTCAAATACACTATTGGCTTGCAATAGTTTTTATAATAAATGTGATACAGCCATAGCGTATCACTTTACAATTCAGTGATAGCAGAATTTTAGAGTAGTTCTGCATGGAGGTTTCACTCTTAAATGTTACAAGCAGGCAACTGTTCTAGATGTATCTCAGTTAAGCAACTTAAAAGTTTCTCAACTGTCTTAATAAAGCAGATAATGATACAGTATTTCCCCCACTCATGAAACTTATCAAAACTGTGAAGATAAAATTGGCACAGTTTAGGGATAGATAAGGATCAGTTACACCATAACTGTGCATGTTTTCCCAGTCTTACTGAAACATTCTAATACTTAAAAACTCTACAGGTGTATACTTCAGTGAACTATCATACCACTGAGGATCCAGGATTTCTACCATTGGAATGTGCTGGTCCAGAGCCCACGCAGTTGCCCAACAGCCCACAAAAGGTAGGTGCTTTCTCAAAACTTGTTCTTTGTCATAAATGCCATTCCCAGAAATATGCCATGAGGGTTATGTAGCTTTGTCAAGGGCCTCGGACAGATAACCTAACCTAGAAGTCAAAGTTATAGTTGTTACTTTCAGCCTGTTACCAAGTTCCTATGTATCTGATTTCTTCAGAAACTTCAGAAGTCTGACGTTTCCTTCAAACTATTAGTGCTTGTTTGCAGTGGGCTGAACACAGTATGTTCTACTTGATGAAGTCTACTGGAAAGACTTTGCCTAATCTGTGGAAATTTCCAGGGAAAGTTACATGTACTAAAAGAGCAGATTCAGTAGCATTGCCTGCTGTCTTAGATTTAAGTTTCAAATATCTGAGTAGGTAACTTTTTCCCTTTCTCACTGTTTTGTCGAAGGTGGCCCCGGTTTAGCAAACAGTTGGCTTTGAATTCAGTTTTCTGGGAGAGAAATCTCATTTTTCAGCTGTCAGCTTAATCCACAAAAGAACTGGCATGTTGCTGATTAGAATTGCTACGCTGTAACACTGAAGGAGGATAATGAGTTACTAATATTAAAAGATTGGGGGGAGAAAAAAGTTACAAATATCTCAGGGAACGTAAGGCAGTTAAGGAATTCTGATGGCCAAGTAAGCCCTGTGATACACTGGCATTGCTAGCTAGTAATGCCCTAACTAAGAAAATCAGTACTGATGCACCTATAACTGTATTTCAGAAATCTGTGGACAGGGGCATGCAAACTGTATTATCCTGTCTGTCTGATCCTGAGAACCAGCTGACTAATGACCTTGCAGCACAAGACAATGGAAAGGTATGTAGTTAAAGCAAAATTGTATCCCTGAAACTTAGCTGATCTTCAATGTGTTCAACTACAGGATACCATAAAGATGGAGGGATTCATATCTGTGAAAGCCACTTAAATTTTTTCTTCCTTGTACATGCTCTGAGATGGGTCGATTTGGCTCTTAGTTGCTTAATGGTAGAAAGAAGTGCTGAATTTGTATTCAGTGGGTTTCATCAGGACAGCATAAAAAATTGCTGAACAGTCAACTAATGAACAATTAGATCCTAAGTCTAGCTGGTCATTTCTCAGTGACATGGCTGAAAGCAGTAGATTACTCCCTAGTTTGGGCAGAGGATGTTGAGTTTAAATCTTGATAGTCTGTACAGTAAAGTAACTACTGTGGGTGGTGGATAGTTTTGCTTTGTCTCTGCTTTAATCAATAAATCAGAGTCCAGGTTGGTAGCTGATTGTCTTTTTTTTCTATATGTGTTCAGTCTTTGTAGATTTGCAATTTCTGCTTTCATTCCAAGTCGTGTAATTTCAGGTTATTAATTTCTAAGACCTTATTTCCTTTTTGTAAAAGGACAGATACTTGAACTAGACAGGTGTACTCTGAAACAGGAATGCACCAGCAGTGCTCTGTCAGTTTTGGAGAGGGGTGAATAGAGTATAGAGTGTCTGGAGATAATTTTGATGAAACTTTAAGTGCTTTATTCAGATTAATTTTAACCAGAATTTATTTTTAATAATTATTTTTTCTTGTCCTCTCTTCTATCCCATCCCAGGAGAGTAAGACGTACCACTTCAGAAAAGGAAAGACAGTAAACAAAACCGTTTAATCAACAAAGACTTCAAAGTATCTAAATTAACTAGATAGTACTACAGTTCAATTTAGCAATGCAGAGTCTAACATTTCTCAGTGTTACTTCAAGTTATGTTTGTGCTCCTGTTCATACTGTTGTTGTTGCTTGACAAGTTTGAAGTTGTAAGAGCTGACAAACTTCAGTGTTACTGTTTGTGTGCTTCCTGTGATAACTGACTGGAATGTTAATTTGTTTGCTGTAAGGATTTTTCTCTGAGCTTTAAGGTACAGTTTGCATATTGCACATGGTTTTTCATTAACTACGACTCACATTGACCAGTTAACTCCTGCAGTTTAGAAATGGAAGTAGTTATTTGCCCAAGAGAATGTATTTTAAGACTGAGCTCTTTAAATCAGTGCAAGAGAAGATGAGAAGTTTGAACTGAGCTGAAGCCCTGTAAGTCCTGGTTGCCTTTAGACAACATAATCAATGTGATTATGTTCATTGATGACAGTCTATGTACCTGCAGTCTTGAGTATCACTAATATTTTTGGGTAAGTAATAAAGAATCCTTAAATTCCTGTAACTTAAAAAGCAAGAATGTTACCTGTATTGGACACCAAGTCAGCCAATACAAGATTTTTTACGTGAAAAATCTTAGCAATACCTGTATTTTAAACTTCTGAGAAAATACTGCACTTATATTCTTTGTATCACATAACAGAGGCTTATATGTGTGTGATTGTTTTAAAAATCATGTAGATTTTAGGTGTGTATTGTGAAACAGTGAAATAAATTTTTACTTTGCCTTGGTTTCCTAAATTTCTGGTGTGATAAATCTAATAACTTTTTAAAGCTGTTAAAAAACTCACTACTCTAAGTGACATTTCCAGTTACTATAAATCTATAGTAACCTTCATTTTGTGTAGATACTAGCTGAAGTTTCAGAAGAGTTGAATTGAGAAGGGAGAACAATCTTGTGTTGGGTGCTAGCTTGCTTTTTTCCTCCTACTTAAACACCTCAATCTCTCCAGACAATAAGAAGAAAACTATGCCTCCCTTGTGAAGGATTTATATATGAGGCTGTTTAGGGGATTGCATATTCAACTTAGAGGTTCCAGAAGGTTTAGAGATAGTAATGGCGAGGCAAAAACTTAGCCAGATATGTGTTAGTGAAATATCTAGAAGGGAACTGGATGTGTAAAGGAATACAGCTGGAGTAAATATTCAGGGACTGTTTCTAGAAGTGTGGATAAAACTTTATTAAAGGAGGGTGGGGGAGAATAATGACAAGTTTTTTGGAGCCACTTTATGCATCTCTCTACGAAAGTTCTTATTGCTTTTTCCAGGTTAATTTATGCTAAGCCCATGCTGGTTTCTCTACTCACTGTTTCATGTTACTGAAGATAGTATTGAGTGCTCCCATGATACTGATTTGCCATATTTTCCTCAGACTGCTATTTTAAAGATAGTGGCTTGATTGTGTTGAAGTTGTGTTAGTTTTTGCAAGGATTTTTCTAGTATTGAATTGGGTCCCTGTCCTTTCCAATTTTCAGTATCTAAACAGCCTGCATGTGCTTTTAAAGCTGTGGTGTTAGTTTATTGATAAAAGGTAGTTGAAATCTGCAAATGCAGATTCCTTTTTGGCCTGATTTATGTTGGCTTCGTTGTCCCTGAGGCTTTGTGCTGTAGCTCTTCAGAACATACAGAGGGCCTTATGCATAGCTCTCTCACTGAAGAGTCTCGCTACCAAAAGAAGAGATAAAACAAGATGCCTGCACAGAGTGCCTGTTTTTTGTTTTTTTGACTGAGTGTTATGCACAGGACCATCTGGTGAGCAGGTTAATTGTATAGTGCATTTGAAATGGCAGTACTAGATTCTTTACAGGCTTGGTGAGAGTTTTTATCACAGGGGAATAGCCAAGGCCTTATGAGTGCCATTTGTTTTTTTCCTTCCAATAGATCATGTCATGCTGGTTCTGTTACCTGCTTAGCTGTAGAGAATTGATTTTTTTCTTTGGTTATAAGTAAACGCATGCATTTTTAATGTTCTTTTGAAGTACCCTATAGCACATTACATAAAGCATAACACAAAACCAATAGGTAAATCTCTTTCCTGTTGAATTTTCCTCTTTAAATATTGCTGCAACTGAAAGAGTTTCCAAGATGGTTGGAGCATTTTGCAAATCTGTACCCCTTGTATTCTCCAAGTAAACCATGTTTACTGTCAACTAGCAGGCATTAGTGAGTCCTTGTACATCTGCATTTGCTTGCACACAGTATGTACATTCTGTGAGAGACTCAAAAGCTTTGGGTGTACTTTAAATATGAGGACAGCTCTTTGTCAAAAGAAACAATTGCTTAGACAAGATGGAAAAACACAATGCTTGCATTTAATTGATATTCTAGAGCTGTGACACTTGGTTTGTTTAACTCTTGCCTGAAGTACCCCAGTTTGCTGTTTGATGGCCTTTTTGTATCTCTTTACACACTTTGCCACCTGACAGAATTATTCTTGGAATGAGACAGCCAGACAGATGGTATTCTTGGATCTTCATTAGAATGATTGTCTGGCACAGACACTAATTCCCTGTCAAAATGGAAATATTTTTTCCTTGTAGGTATTTGTGTACTAAACTATCTTAATCTGAAGGTGATACGATCCTTTATTGCTACAAAGAAACAAAAGGGTTTTCCCTTTCATATTTCACAGGGTTTTCTTTCCTATGCCTTACTGAAAGAGATTTTTTAAAGTCCTCTGACAGGTCTACACTCCACATTCCTTGCAGTAATGGCTTTCTAGACCAGTATTTTAGAAGATTTATAATTTAAGGGTTTTAATGTCTGCCACTTTCAGTGTTGCTGAGAAAGTTTTTAAAAAGTGATCCCAAGCTATTAAAATTTTTGAGGTTTCTTCAGATAGAATATGCATCTCAAAAATCCTTTAGTAGCTTTACAACCCAGATGGATTCTTACTTCCTACTTCCTTCTTACTTCCTACTGCTCTAAAATCTGGGCTGAACTTTAGGAGATTAACTCATACCATAATTTCCTTTAAAGAAAAAGGCCCCAGCTGAGGTTTAAAAGGGCTTTGTATGGTCTCAGTGATTGTTCAAGCTTCAACTTCAGTGAATAAAGGATTGGTTTGTTTGTGTATGGGGATTTTGTGTTTGGTGGGGGACTTTTGTTTTGGGTGTTTATGTTTTTTTTCTGAGTAGTGTGAACTTCTTTGTAGTGGGTGCTCAAGACAAACATGAAAAAGTTTTCTACTCCTTCACGTTAAGGTGTTGTGAGACTGTAGAAAGTACAGAAATGGGGGCAAGATTTATTTTTAAAAACAGATTGCTATAGAATATTTATGCTGCTAGTCCAAAAGCAATTACTGTATGGATAGTTTTCTTCTGATTTTAATTATCTCAAAATTTCTAAATATGTAGTCAAATAAAGATGCATGCTATAGTTAATATATATTGCTGATGTAGTGGGATAGTAGAAGTTCTGCTTATAAGACAGTACTGATGTGTCAGCAGTACCCCTTCTCTTCTTGGGATGTCTGTATGATGCCCTTTTAGCTTCTGTTCAGCTTTTCCTGTAAGTAGGTGTCCAAATTTCAGGGTATTGTTTGAACTACTTGGTGTTTATACTAGATGACCTTAAAAGATCATTTCCAACCCAAACTGCTCTATGATTCTTAAGGAGTCTGCTTTCCCCTACCCCATTCAGGGGTACTCTGGATTTAACCTCTTTATTATAATGTCTCCCTGGATCCTTCTCCTTCCTGGAGTGAGCAATCCTAGAATGCTCTGCCTGTTTTCATAGGGAGAGGTGGTTCAGCCCTTTGATCATCTTTTTGGCCCTTCTCTCAGGTCCATGCCTTTCCTGTGCTCAGTACTCCAGGTGGGGTTTCACCAGAGTGGTAGAATTTATTCCCTTGGTGGGAAAGGGGGCAAACAGCCCAGTGTGTTGGCCTGTAGCAGTTAATAGGGTCATGTGCTGCTGAGTTGTGCAGCCATCCAATTCTTAACATTAGCTGATTTTATTATTCCTGAGTGTAAGGAGGTAGTTAAATTACTAAAATGGGTTTAGTGGCTCCTCTGTGTCACAGAAAGATAAATTATACCTTTTATAAGACATGATTAGAGGCTCCTACATGTGTGGTGAAGTAATTACATAGAAATGTGTTCTGAGCACTCACACTTGAATTTCTAGCTTTTAGGAGGATAGTGAGACAGGGAATAGCATATGAATTGGTCAGAGGCCATATACTTAATTGGAATAATTTGGGTTGGAAAGGATGTTTGAGAACATTGAGTTCAGTCTGTTAACCTAACACTGCTGAGTCCAACAAGTCTCCCCGAGTGCCACATCTTCTCAATACCTCAAGGAATGGTGACTGCAGCACTTCTATGGGCAGCCTGCTCCAACACTTGACAGTGGGTTTTTTTTTGTGAAGGAAGTCTTCTGAATATCAAAGCTTGACCTCCCTTGGCAAAATCAGGCCCATTCCTTCTTGTCTTGTAACTTGTTCTTGGGAGAAGAGGCAGCCTCCTGTGTTAAGTGACAAGGTCTTCTCTGAGCCTCCTGTTCTCAAGGCTAGACAACCCCAGCTCCCTTAGCTGTTACTCATCAGACTTCTGATTCAGACTCCTTAACAGCCTTGTTGCCCTTCTCTGGACATGCTGGGGTGCTTCATTTTTCCTCCCGTGAAAGGTCCAAAAGAACACAATATTCAAGATGTGACCTTATGAGAGTCCAGTACAGGGAGACAATTTTTTTCCTGGATCTGACTAGCCATATTTTGTAATACAAGCCAGAATGCAGTTGGCCACCTGGGAACACTGCTGGCTCGTGCTCAGGCAGCCCTGTCTCACCCAGGGTCTAGCAGCTGTTTTGGGACTGTTGTGGACCAGGGGCATCTGATTGATTGATAAAGCATTTATGAAGGCCTGTGGTGGGTGTTGATGCGATGTGATTTCTGCCCAGTCTGCTGAATGTCAAAATGAAGAAATTCAATGAAGTGCAGTAGATGGGTGGGAGTGATTTGGGATTCTCTTAAGAAGGGACTATGGTTGATGATGGGGTCAGCTGCAGAGGTTGCAGCTCCCTGTGGTCCCACCTGATGTCCTTATGGGTAATCAAGTTGGTTGATAGTGATCAAACTGCCTATTGGTGTTTTCTTGTTCAGCTTGGTGTCCCTGCAGTGTAGACTCTGTGGCTCTGAACCCCAAGGGAGCAGCTTGGGGTAGAGGTGACCAGCACCATGGGTTGCCCAGATGATCCCTTTCTGCCAGCACATTTTTCCAGACACTCTTCACCAAGCCTGTAGTGTTCCATCCAGTTGCTGTGACTCAAGTGCAGGACCTGGCACTTGGCCTTATTGAGTCTCATAAAATTGGCTCATCAATTCAGTTTGTCCAGGTCCCTCTGCAGACCCCCCCCCTTCCTGCAACTCAACACTCCTGCCCAAATTTGTGTGTTCCACAACCCAGGGAGCGTACACTTGATCTTGTCTAAATCATTGATAAAAAAATAAACAGGACTGGTCTTGATACTAAGCCCTTGGGAGCCATATTAGTGACCATATGGATGCAACTCCCATTTGCCAGTGCTCTCTGGGCCTGGTAATCTTGAAAATTTTTACCTAGCAAAGCATCTACTTGTTCAAGCAATGAGCAACTGGTTTGCCCAGGAGAATGCAGGGAAGAACTATCAAAAGCTCTGCTAAAGTCAGAGGGCTGGGTACCCTGAGAACAACTGGTGGGAATATGAAGGTAGCCTCTTAACTCATTGGGGGGAAACCAACTTGCCAGGTTGTACGGTGCCTCATGGAACTGAGCAGCTCATATGTGATTTTCAGGTAGGCTTGAAGTGTGCTGCAGGTGATGTTTTCATTTACAGCCATCAGAGGGCTCTCACATCCAGGCCTACATAACAGACTCTGGCTGTAGCTATGAAATGCCAAAGAGTAATTGCACTGAAAACATCACTGGTCAAGGTACATACTTACAGCATATAGACAAAAAGCTTAGTGAATGAGATTTCCCTTAATGCTGTTTATTACATTTATTTTGGACAATTGTGCAGAATTGATTTGCCTAGAATATTGGGGGGAATGACAGACCCCCCCCCCCAAACTAGGTATTTTCCTTTTTGCTGGATGTTTCACTTGTGCAGATAAAAAGTACCAATACAGCACTAAGGGTTAAGAATGTTAACTGAGGCTGCTTGCTTGGCGCTCCTAATTTTACTTTCACTAGAATAGAGATCTTTATACATAATTAAGCAACCTATTTACTGAATCTCTTCTAGGGAAAAGTATTGCAATGATGGATTGTGATTTAACTCCAGCTAGCAACCAAGTACCACACAGCTGGTTGCTCTCCAGTGGGGTCAGGGAGATAATTATTAGAATGGTAGCTAGAAAACTGGTGGGTTGAGATAAAGGCATTTAGAAAAATAGTAAAATAGAAATAATAGAAAAAGCAAAAACCTCACACAGAGGTGAAGCAGAACTAGGAATTAATTCACTTCTTCCCATGAACGGGTAGGTGTTCAGCTATTTCCAGGCCAACAGGGGCCCATTACATGTAAAGTGACTGGGGAAGGGAAATGCCATCGCTCCAAATGTCCCCCCACTTCTTCACCACACTTTATAGACTCAGCTTGATGTCCTGTGGTCTGGAACATCCCTTTGGTCAGTTCGGATCACGTGTCCCCACTGCATCTCCTTCCAGGTTCCCATGCACGCTGAGTCTCTTTGCTAGCGTGGCAGTACAAGAAGCAGAAAAGGCCTTGGCTCAGTGTAAGCACTGCTCAGCAATAACCTCTCTGTATTACCAGCACAAAAGTAAAACATCCTCGTGCTAGCCATTGTGATGAAAACTACACACAGATCTTTATTGGTAAGACACTTCTTGTAAATGCTGGATTCCTTGTGGTTTTGACAGTGAAAGAAGCATATGGTCTTTCTATTTGTTACAGTATTCATAAAACCTAAATTGTTCTTATCTCAATGTTGCATTGGTTATTCCCTAACTTAGGAGAAAGACAGACTCTGAAATTACTTGTTTTCTTAGGGGGTCTCTTATAATTTCATTAATTAAAAGTTCAATTTTGTTAACAGGCTTTAAATGTAGATTTTTTGAAGTAAGCTAAAAATTATCAATAATGGTGAAGAATGGCATTTTAGTGCTGTGTTGCCTTTTAGAAGTTTGTGAAGTCTGGGCTGATGAGCTTTATTCTGCTGTGGCTTCCTGAACTCAGAAAGGTGCACAGCACCTCAGAATGCTGGGCTCTAGAAGATGGGCAGCTGCTGTGCTATGTGACAGCTCACACCAAAGCCTCCTTTTTACATGGAGACAGTACTAAATGTGGCTGCTGGGCTGAAGGAAGTCTGGAAAGGGATTTTTTTACTTTCCATGCTATATGTAACTTGACTGTATATTTTTCAGCTTTTAAAAACAGCTTTTTTAGACAGTTGATTCCATGAAGAAATACCTGTAAGAGGTTCAGGAGCCTTGAGCTGGTAAGTCAGTAGCTGGAAATACAAAAATAATCCTGGAACTGACACTTTAGCAAATCCTACTGTGTCCAGGGATAGAACACCTTCTATATTCCTGTGTAAATTCAGAGCCACTGCAGAAACAGTTTAATCTCTCAGCATAGCTAAGCAGGTGTCTACTGATTCCATTTCCCTAAGTTTGGTGGGGAATTGAAGCACATCCAGTTCTGAAAGGGCTCTTATTCATATTTTTTGAAACTCATAAGCAGGCCTTAAAGTCAGGCGAATACTAATTGCAAACGAGAGCTCCTCCAGGCAAGTGAGGTTTGGTCAAAAAAGTGTACTCATTCTTTAAAATATGCTTTAAAACTGCTCTTTCAAAGAGCATTCTCAAATAAATAAGACTGGAAATGTTTTTATATTTTAAGCTTTGACTTTGGTCTTTGGTCCTAGACTGTTTGATCTATTTTTGAGAAACTATGCCTGAATATAACATAGATCAGTATGGTGACTGAGCTGGGTGCAGATAAAGGTGTAGGAATTCTTACAAGCTAAAGATACATGAGGATTTCACTGTGTTTGTATTATTTCTTGTTCACATTATGCTTTGTAATACTTCAGTGTGATCAGTCTGGCTTATGTCTGGTTTCTAACCATCTCGGTTCTATTTCTGCCTGTTAATCTTCACACTGTGGTGGACCCAGCTGTGCAGTCCATCTTGTACGCAGAATGGTACCAGTTGCCATGACAGCATATAGCTACCTGCTGGTGGCAGAATAATAGGCGTGTGACTCTTTGGGAAGTGTCACCATGTCATTTAGTTGTCAGCCAGCAGGTGGGGCATTAAGCTAACAGAAACTGGCCAAATGCTGTAATTTAGAAAACCTTTCTCTTGGGGAACACTACGGTTTGTCCTTTTCACAATAAAAAGCTGTCCATTGCAGAATGTAGCGATTCTTGTTGTGGGCTAATTAATTTTTCTGTTAAAAAATATAGCTGTAAGAAAAGCAATGAGAAGGCTTTGTAGATTGCCAAAAACTGTGTTGTGAGTTGTAGTGGGTTTGGAAGAGAAAGGCAGGGTTTGTGAGCAGGTTTGATACTGGTTCCATGCATGTCATCAGGACATAGGGAAGCAGGTCAGGGAAGTTGGAAACACTGATATATTCCTTAGCTGAAAAAATCCATCAGACTATTTTCTCTCTTTCTTTTACAGTGCTTACAAATCAAATCCTTAAATGAACTCAACAGTATTTCCAAAGTCAGAAAAGGTTTAGGTTTTCCTTTCTGCTTTCAGGTAAGTCTAGTTTATTCTACAATCCCAAGAATTTGACAAATACAAAACAACAAAAAGAAAAGCCTGTAGAGATACCCAAACTCAGTATATTTTGAATCCACTCATTTATTCACCTTCTTTGTTCTCTTTTTTACAGAGGTTGTGTTGAAATGCATAAGAACACGGATCACTTCTTTAAACTAGATGTTCATTCCTAATCTCTCTGTTCTTGTAAATGGAACACAGAATTGCCAGTGGGTGGGAACTCAGATATGTGGTTTACCCTTGCTACCAGTGCTTGCTGTTACCTGCTGTTTTCACTGTTTCCTAGGACCAGATCCCTCTGGGTTGGCTGGAGGAGGGGAAGCGGTTATCCAGCAGAAATTGTGGATAACTTAATTTTCAGTTGCTATGTCTGCTTCCCCTAGGGAGCTATGAGCTCTATGAAATGTTTGCTTTCTTGGATGACATTTTCCAATATAAATGACACTTTATGAGAGGGTATTATGAAGCCAACAGTTAATAGAATAAGAAAAAAAGAGTTAGAGTTCACTTACATATTTGTTTATCTTATTACAGAAACACTATGAAAGAAAAAATAATGAAATATTATTTTGCTGAGTTCTTACATTTGATAGAGACTCTTAAATAGTCTTAGTTAAGAGCTAATCTATGTATCCAGATCAAGGTTTGTCTAGTTCAGTACTGTATGTCATTATTGAAAACCTGTCTGTAAATGGAAGAGGAAAAAAGGCAAAAAATAGATCCCTGAGAACATAGCTTGGTTTCTAGTAGCTTGTGTCTGAGGTTTTCATCTTCTCTTTTGTTCTTCTTTTGGTATATATTGAAGAGAGTAGCAAGGTAGGCTGTACTAGAGTATTTTGCCACAATGCCATAAATGCTTTTATAAATAAAAAGTTATATTTGCTGCATGCGTCCAATATGTTTTCATCCTTGCATTTAAGACTTAGTAATGTTTTAACCTAAATAACAATCCATTAAATTGTAACAAGCCTGTTACTTTAAAAAAAAGCAAAAGATGAAGCCAGCTTCTTTCATAGACCATTAAAGTTCTTTAGCAGATTTTTTTACCTTACTCAGTGTTCTGAAAGAGCTTAAATTCTGTATAGAAAAATCCAATCCTGTGATGGAACTTCCATAAATAGAATGCAGTAGTTAGTAATATTTAGTATTTATACCTGCAGGTCTCCAGAAGTACTCTGTTGTGAATATGATAGTTTCAAGTTCTGTGTACATGCTGCCTAAGCACTCAAAAATATCCTATATGCAGAATTAGAAGCAGGTCCTTAGGCCACAGGACAAGTCAGGAAGGTTCTAGTATATCTGCTGAAATATTGCCTGAATAAGATTTTTGTAATGATGTAGGGGACATTTGTAGCTCATGATGACTGATAGTGTCCTGAAGCTTTGAGTTTTATTGACAGATCCTGCTACAAGCTACTAGAGTGGTCTCAATCCAAATCACAGGGTCTGTGTTTTGGTAGGGGTGATGTATTACCTCAAACCAGCCTGCTTGGCTTGTAATGTGCAGCTTCAGAAACTATGAAATTCATGTTTCTGTGTCTGTTCCCTCACATATGTACAAGCTAAGGATGAAACAGAGTTGTATTATTATAGTACTGTTAGTTATTTTGGAAAGAATGCTTTTCAATTGGAAAGCAGATGTCTAAAACATAATTTGAAACAGAATTGTATCTTAGGTTAAGGACAGGGGCAGTTAAGGGAATTGGCCAACATGCCCATGGAGTGCCTCTGGTAAGGCTATGTGGAAAAGAATCTCTATTTTTCCTCATACAACAGTCAAGTTTATTTTACCTTTGTCTGAATTAAGTAACATGGTGTCCTGGTTTGAAGGACAGGTGTCTTCCAATAAAAGCAGAAGTTTTCCTTTGAAATAGAGACTTTATTTTCACTGCCCCCAAGTATTATAAATGTTTGAATCCAAGACTCTGAGGCAGAGATAAGGGGGTAGGAATAACAGCTCCTTTACTAATATATCTAACCTCACAAGCAGAAACAACAGTAGTTGTTAAAATTACCAACAACACAGAACAGATAACTCGGTCCCAGTCCTTTCTTTAGCTGTGGGCACTCCCTCTCTGCCCTCGGTCCCGGTGCTCCAGATAAACAAAGCCCGACGGCCGCAGAGAGGCGGGAGGGGCGGCAGCGGCCACGCCGGTCTCGGGTAGAGCGGCTGGAGCGGCAGCTCCTCGCTCACCGCTGTGTCCGGGTGATCAGCTGTGCCCGCAGGGGCAGGAGCTGCAGCGGGGCAGTGCAGGGCAGGTGATCGCACAGGGTCTGGCTCTCCTGTTCGGCCGCGTAGCTGCAGACGGGGCGTCCTCCTCCGAGCTCGCCGGAAACCACGAGTCCCTCTGGAAGCAGGAGAGCCCCTCCAGTAGCCGCTCCCCCCTACCCCTTTTGTCCAGAGTCGTCAAAGGTTCTGGGTGTAACCCGGCCAGCTCCATTGGCATGATAATGGGAAAAATTCTTTAAATTGACACAGTAATAGAAAAGCACTCAACCCCCAGCACATTTAGAGTTAAACTTCCATTTCTTTGGCCTCATAGGAAACTGAAGTTTGCTAACTTGATTTTTTGATATTACATTTAGGAAATCTTATTAACTGCTCTTTCAACCTTTGTGTTGCGCTTCGTACCTAGTGACAAAGAGAAGGTGGAGCTGGTGGGGAAAATGCGTTGCTGTGACTATTCACAAACGCGATTAGTGTTTTCTTGCTGTATTTTTTACCTGTCACAATAAGGACATATTTAAATATATATGCTTATAACCATAAGGTCAAAGATGATACTTAATGGTTTTGTTTTTCACTGTTTCCCAAGTGCACTGCATGGCAAAGTAAGGTTTCTAAAGACTTGCAGCACATTTTTTTACCACTCCAGAAAACTAAAATGGTGCAGAAAATACCAACCTTTGCAGTTACAGAAAGTTAGTCAACTAAAATATTTATTTATTAGTATAAGTGCACAGGTTTGTTTTGTGTCTGTATGTAAATGCTAATAAATACAGAATCCACATTTGTCTTGTTTGAGTGCTACTCGCTTTGTTAATTCATCATGGGTTCAAGCGTCTTCTTTTCAACACCATTGCCTTTCTGTCTTTAGTGTCATAGAGTTCTGCATGCTGAAATCACTTTCTTAATGGAACTGCCTAGATTGGTATGATTTTACAGTTTTCAAAATCTGAAAGTAATCCATAGATACTCTGCTTATGCTTTTTTCTTGATAATTGAGTCTCTTCAGAGCAGGCTTTTCTGTCCTGCACTGTTACTTCTAGTTTGATCCAGAATAGAAAGTGCTCCTTAGTACTTATTATTTACACTGCTTCTTAGGAGTCTGGGTTAGATTGTGGTCCTTGTTCATATTCATATTCTGTCTTGTCAAATGTTATCTTGTTAGCTATCCCTGTGGTCCAGTTGCACAAAGAGATCTGAAAAGATTTTACTGTGGAGGGTGAAGCACTGTTTAAATAATTTTTGATCTTGGAAGTTTAAAGAAAACTTAGAGGTAAGGTAGTTGAGACCACAGTGATACTTCTGAAGTATAAAACAAGGCACTCAGAATACACAGCTCATGTGCAACTTCTGTGACATCCTAAGTTTGCAGAAGGGATTAATTATAACTTTTCATTCATTTTTTGGATTGCTTCATTAGGTATTGAATTTCCTAGGACTGTATCTATGAAGAGTTTATTCAGATGGTAATGAAACAAATTCTTCCCATGAGTTATTACCAATCAGGGTAGAATCAAGTGTTCAGAACTGCAAGATAGTGACCCATTATTGTCTTTTGCCTTGTCTAGTCACTAATTTGTGCCACTGGAACAGCTGGGCTGCTGCAAATACCCATCTACAACTTCCTCAGGAGGGGAAGTGGAGATGCAGGCTCTGATCTCTTCTCTCTGATGACAGTGACAGGACGTGAGGGAATGGCATGAGACTGAGTCAGAGGAGGTTTATGTTGAAAAAGGTTCTTCACTTAAAGGGTGATTTTGGCACTGAAACAGGCTCCCCAGAGAAGTGGTCACAGTACCAAGCCTTGTCTGAGTTCAAGAAGTTTGGACAACACCCTCAGGCACATGTGATTCTTGGGCCTCTCCTGTGCAGTGCCAGAAGTTGGACTTTAATGACCCTAGTGGGTTCCTTCCAACTCAGGATATTCTATGATTCTATGAAATTTATGGAATACTACTTTTCTGGAATGTATCTTACCTATCTATCTACTAGAAAGGTAATAGACTATTTAACACTTAGTAAAAATTGCATGAATTTTTGCATTATTTAAAGTGCCTGGTTGTCTAGGCTTTTTTCATATTAGTGAAATCTCGCAAATAAGGATCTCAGCTGACCTCATTAGGACAGTTGGGCACCAGGTAGCTGGTATGTGGAAATTTACAACTGTGGAAATTCTAAGAATTACTCTCTTTTATATTTGATTTAGCTTAATGCAATGGAGGAAGGGAAAAATGCAGTGATTTGTTCACAGTGCTCTGTTAAACTACTGCAATGTTCAGAAACAGAAATATGTATATCTAACACCTTATTGATGGTATTAAGTAGTGCTTAATCTGGATATCCAGATAAAGGAAAAGGCACATACTCCAGCTTCTTCAGTGGTTTAGTGTTTCTTGTTAACAGAAGTCTTAGCCTTCTGGACTGGCTTTTAATTAGCTGTCCTTTTATAGAAGGCTTTCACTTGCAGGTTTTTGGAGCACCTATGCAAGAGAAACAGCTTGTGTTCTGTAATCTGAACAGGTCATAGCTTCTCTCATGCTTGATAGAGTGGTCCTTCTGACAAGGAGAATTTGCCCACCCTTCTCATCATGTTGAGCAGGAGCAGCTTTAGTGCCAACTTGATAGAGCAATAAATCTCTCTGTCTCTGGACAATGGTCTTCTATATCCAGCCATTTGGGGGCATATCTCTCCTTTTTCTGAAGGTTCTTCTACAGCTTGGATTTAACCAAAATTATTAACAAGGTGAGAATGTGCAATCTGTGTTATTTGTCAGATGTGTACTAAAACATTCAAGAAAGGCAAAATAAATAGGGAATTAATTAAATAAATTGTCAGCAATTCTTAAATGTAGCCATAATTTTCCTCTTGCTCCTACAGAGGCATATCTTGTCAGTAATGAGCATACAAAAATTACATCCACACAATGGTTATATAACTATGTATTGTCTTCAGAAATTTGTCCATAAATGCATTTTGGGTTTCAAGACTATAGAAAGCAGCTTTCAGAGCTTCCAAGCAGAAAACTGATTATTAATTACATCTAGTCTCTGCAGCTCTCTAGTAGCTGCTTTCAAATGAACAATGGAAGCACTTAATAATAATAATATATGTATTTTTTTTTAATTGCCTTGCACCATTAAAATGCTGCAGTGGTAGGATTTGTGTTCAAGTTAAGTCTCCTTGGGAAATAAAATGTGAACTATTTTAGCCCAATAACTAATTGGGCTAAAAGTGTGAGCCAGTCTCACAATTGTGAGAGTCGCAGGCTGCCTCCCTGCTGTGGACCCTGGAAAAGCAAAAGTAGCTGCTGCTTCTCAGCAAGGGTCAGATTGTGTGCTGCTGCTGGGACAGAAAGGATTATACCACCATCACCATTAGCAGCTGGGAATTGGTGTGATTCTTCAGCAGCAGTATAAATCTGACTTCTCCAGAGCTTCCTAGTCTGTCTGACTTCTTCAGATTGGGGAAGCAATTTTCCTGGTATTTCTGAGAAGCTATAGCTTAGTTCTGAATAACACCCAATGTCATTACTTCTTTGCCATAAGAAAAGAGTTCATCAAAAACTGAAATTTTAAATTTCCACTCAAGTTTATCATCACCTCTGTGTCTGGAATGCTTCAGTCTGTTGAAGATCAAATGCTGAAAGCTACAAGACATTCAATATCTTGGGAGTGCAAGAGTCTTGGAAAAACAAATCAGAACCAGACATGGGCCAGACAGTTACAGATCCTTTCCTGGAGCTACCAGGTGGCAGCCTGCTTGGCACTAAGGAATTGTGCAACACTGAAGGAATGATTTTCTCTACCAATCATACCAATTTGTACCAATTGAGGAGGAAATAGAAATGAGTACAAGGGAATGGTACATTTAGCATTGGTAAGGCAAAGGTACTTTCTACTATAGGACCCAAATACAAATTAGAAATCAAAAATGTGGTTTCTCAGCAAATTAGAAAAAGCCTGATCATTGAGTAATTAAGATGCTTCACAGCAGTTTGCACTGGTGATTTAAAAGTAACAGTAGCAATAAATGAGGAAAATATGCTAAATTACATGTTTACCTCAAATGGAACCTAGTTTTTCTGATTTCACATTTTCTTTCATATTTTGTTAATAAAAAAATCGGTAGATCTTAAACATGCTTTTGCAGAGTGGTAGGCAAAATATTTTTCTTTACTAGTATTTTGGTATCTCTAATTAATGGAAGTTTTGCCAAATCCTGTTCAATGTGATGTTGCAGGTGTCTGTTGCTTTTTGACAGAAGAAACAAATTTTATTCTAAATGAGCTTTAAGTCTTTTTCATACAAGTGTGAAAATGGGATGTAGTTACCTTTAATGTTGGCATTCAAGTTTGTAGTAAAAATAACAGCAACTGGCATTGCATTGTCATGCATTAAAAAAAAAAATTACTTACACCAGTGTGTATCTTTCCCAGTTACTTGTTCTAACAGTGCTTGGAATAGTGAAGGAAGGAGTTTTCTAGTGGCATAACTAGAAACACCTTGCACAAGACAGAAATGCTGTGCATGTGATTTCATGCTGCTTTTCATGATATGTAATCTTCTCTGCCAAGGCCAAAATAAACACAGGATATTTGGCCAAGCAGAATTCTTCAATACCCCACCAGTAGCAATTTACACCTACACTGAGCTTGCCTTACTCAGCAGCACCCAGGACTATAAAGTGCAAATAGAAAATGTGATTACTCCTGCTTGTGGTACAGGAGGTTGTAGAGCTCTGCTCTGCTAAATGTGAGGATTTACCAGAGAGATTACACTGACTAGACACAGAAATAAAAACATTTTAAAGCTCTTTGTAACTCCCAGGGCAAACTAATACTCCCTAATGGAGTGTCTAGGGGCAACATCTTACTGTTGATTAAAGCAATAAGGTCCTTCAGTTTTTTGTAGTTAAATGGTTGTTAGAGTAGTATTTTATACTTAATTACCAAGTAACTGCTGTTTTGCAGTAGTTTATTGTTCTGCAGAGAGATGTGTGTGTGTATACATATGTGTGTGTATATATATATATATATATATATATATATATATATATATATATATTCACCACAACTCTGGAATGTCTGGGATGCTTGTTTAGGATTTTTTCAAGATTTGATCAGATTTCTCATGGAAAGAATGTTGTCTGTTTTTGATGTACTGCGTGAAATACTTGTTACAGATTAAGTTCTAGATTATATCTTGACAAGTCTTTGCCAAAATGGCTCTTAAAGAGGCAAATAACCCCAAAATATGTCAAAAGTCCATACTTTAAAAATATATATGAACACTAGCAAGCTGGAATTATACTCTGAAATTCTTATAATGGTAATCTAAAACGAATAATTTAGATGTACCTCATAATTTTACTTTTTTTGCTATGTTTCAACTTGCATGAATTTCACTATTGGGACACCTAAATAGGTGATAATAGAAGTATCCTATTCAGGTAATCAATCTGCTGCTTCTCTAATATACTTTTGTAGTCAGAGGAAAACATGTTTGCACCAAAACTCTTATGGAACCAATTTTCAATTCCAATTTTTCTCTGCTCAAAAGTGCAGTACTGTCCTAATGGGTCATGTATATAATGCTGCAGTAGAGGAATTCCAGGCTGAAATGGTGCATCAAAACACCTCATGTGTGATGGCTGTAAGTTTGCAGTCATGTGTGATACATGACCATGAAGTAGGCAGTGGAGATATGGTTGGTACTGTCTACATTTGTGCTTTGTGACCTGTTGTAAACACTAATTTGAAACACTTTTCATCTGTACAGGACTGCTACTTCATAACAATCTACAGCCATCCAGGAATGTTGTTCTTCTGGTTTCCTTTATGTATCCAAGAAGATTCTGCACCAGCAAAAGTCTTCAGTGTTATTGGACATTCTATCAATTCAATCCCTAAGGTGTAGATCTGCAATTTCCATGGTGTTGGCAAGGTCTGCTGCCTGGGATGTTCCTCCTGGAGCCATTTCTGACCTGATGTGTTTACAATACAGGGAAAGGTGCACTTTCACTTCTCCCTACACACTTAGCAATCCTTCCCCATATGCTTTAACAGTAGCAATAGAAAAACAACTCAATTACATGGCACCCTGATGTGACTGCATGCTGCTTTCTCACATGGTTGGAAAGCCAGAGAAACTAATGAGTGGAGGAAAAACGATGGAGGACAAGGAAAGAGGAAAACCTGTGTGTATAATTAAAAGAAATGGAGAGGATTAAACAAAAACACACAGAAGGAATTAGAAAAAGGAGTTAAGTTCCCAGACAAAATGCATTGCTAGTGTTTGTTTCATAGTTTAGTGCCAGTAAAGTAACTTGATTTCTTCATTTCCAATGTGTCGATGTTACACTTTTGGCTACTGACTACTTGCTAATGGTGGTAGTTGTGCTTTAAGAGGCCTTAAGGCCAGTGAAGAAATTTTTTTGTTCCCTGTTGACACTTGAGGGAAAAGTGGGGGGAGTACTTTCAAATAGATATCATCCATCACAATACCAGCATTTAATAGAGAAATATTCTGCACTTAGGGAGGAATTAATGTGCCAATGTAGTGCTTTCTTTATATATTTTTATGTAATTTAATTTTGTTTATGCACCTACACAGTGGGGAGAGATTCTTAAGTGGACCAGGTGCAGCAAATGTATTTGTGCCTGCTGGGCACAAGCAGTTTCCATACTAGTCAAAGGTGTTTTAGAAGATGCTGAACAGGTTTCTGGCCTAATAAGGGGAAGTACAATGAAGGGGATACACAAAGCCCCAGACTTGGTTCATAAGCATTACATTTGGGATGGATACGTGTTTTTCTGGAGAGACAAGGAAGCTTAAGGTCAGGAGGGTTACCCCCTCTGTAAAAAGAGCAGCTGGAATGTATGGAGCTCTTGGACTGACAGACTGGCTTGGAACACTCAAGATCAAAGGAGTGACTACAGAGGGTGACAGTGGTGCATTACAGACCAGCTACTCTTGATGAAAGTTGATTAAAATAGCAACTTTGTGACATCAATGGGTCACAGATCCTGATTCTTGGAGAGGATTGAAGCTTCCTGCCAGTTGGATGAGTAACATGGTGGGATGGAAGCAATCCAGCAAAGTTCAGGAAGCTTTCTTGGTAGACATCCTGAATGGGCTAACCAGGGCGGTTGCACTAATGGATGTCCACTAGCAGTGAAAAATTGTCTAGGAATGTGAGAATGGCAATTCTGGCTATAGTCATGATCATACAGTGGAGCTCAAGATCCTGAAGGGAGTGAGCATATCAAGTCTCTAGACTTCAGAGATAAACTTCGGCTTATTTGAGGAACTGGTAAATGGGAGGCAGCTTTGAAAAGAGAAGGGAGCCTAGGAAATCAAGCAGATTTTTAATGGAGCCTTTTCCCAATGCAAGAGTGACACATCCAAGTGGAAAACCATGCTGATGAATTGGGATACCAGGTACACTAAGTGGGGAACACCCGACTGAACTTTGTGGCAAAAATATCAAGGTGAAAGCATGAACACGTTGTAGTGAAGGAGTTACAGAAATATCAAAGTGTGTAGGGATGAGTGTAGACACACACAACAGCTTGTGGAATCTCATATTGCTCTCAAAAAGCTCTGTGAACAGTAAGGGGCTGGACAAGGAACACGAAGAGCTGTTGGATGAGAGCACAGGTAAGGCTGCCTTTGCCTCAGTGAGCTGAACTGTGCGCTTGGGAGGCAAGATTGGGAAAGCAAAGAGCTACCAGCAGTGGATGAGAATCAAGACAGGGATTTTGCTGAGAACTTGACCTGGACAAATCTGGCTGGGGTGGGGTTCTGGGCTGTGTCTGAAGGTGCTGGGAAGATCTGACTGATGCCTTGAGAGCAGCTGCTCTCTGTGCCATCAAACCTTACCAAATGTTTGCCACTTTGATAAAACGTAGGCATTTGCAGGCATGGGGATGGTAGTTGATGCCATGGCAACTTTAGTAAGGTGCGAAGCACTGGCTCCTGTGCTATTGTTGTATATGCTTAGGACTCTGTAGTCTGGGTGGGTAAAAAGCTCATTGCATAGCTGGGGTCAGACAGTTGCAGTTTAATAGGTTGCACTTTGCCTGGAGGACAGAAGCAAGTGGAATCACCTTGTACTTTAACATGTTTTTCAAAGACCTGGAGGAGATGGCAGGATCCACTGTTGCCATGTTTGCACATAGCTGCATACTGAGGTGCCATCAAGCAGCTTCAGGGCTGGGCTGCTGTCCAAAAGGAACTGAGCAGGCTCAAGAACAAGCCAGCATGAAGTTTTTGAAATTTAACAAGGATGGACATTCAGCCTCTGGGAAGGGAGGGCACCTTGCAGAGATTTAGACTTGGGACTGCTTGTCTGGGTAGCAGCTCTGTTGCAAAGGCTGTGGGCCCGCTAGTAGGCAGCATGACCACAGCCAACAAAGATAACAGCATACCAGCAGCTTGGAAAAAGTGATGATTCGCAGCTATTTGGCACTCACTAGGGTTCTTTTGTACACAACATACTGTGTCCAGGTATGTCATTGCCCTCTCAGAATCCAGTGCCAAGAAAGTTAATGACAAACTTGGTGGAGGGCCAACAAGGCCGGGTTGGAGTATGTGTCCTACAAGGAGAGGCTGATGGAGCTGAACTCAGTTGACCTGGAGCTCATTGGAAAGGACATCAATGGATCATCTGGTCCAACCTCCCTGCTCAAGCAGGGTCATCCTAGAGCACATGGCACACAATTGAGTCCAGATGGTTTTTGAATGTCTCCAGTGAGGGAGACTCCACAACCTCTCTGAGCAACTTATTCCAGTGCCCAGTCACTTGCACAGTAGAGAAGTTCTTCCTCATATTCAGGTGGAACTTCCTGTATATCAGCTTCTGCCCATTGCCTCTTGTCCTAGTGGTTGGCATCACTAAGAAGAGCCTGGCTCTATCTTCTTCACACCCACCCTTTAGATATTTTATACACATTAATGAGCTCCCCTCTCGGTTGCCTCTTCTTGTGGCTGAACAGGCCCAGCTCCCTCAGCCTTTTGTCATAATAAAGATTCCCCAGCCCCTTGACCAGCTTGGTAACTGTGTGCTGGACCTGCTCCAGGAGCTCCATGTGTGTCTGGTGCTGAGGAGCCCAGCACGGGACACAGCTCTCCGGGTGTGGCCTCCCCAGGGCTGAGCAGAGGGGCAGGATCACCTCCCTCGACCCTCTGGCAATGCTCTTCCTGAGGCATCCCAGGATTCCCTCGGCCTCCTTCCCTCCACAGGCACACTGCTGGCTCATGGACAGCTTGTTGCCTTCCAAGACCCCCAGGTCCTCCCCTGCAGAGCTGCATTCCAGTAGGTTGGCTCCCAGCCTGTACTGGTGCATGGGCTTATTCCTTCCTAGCTGAAGGACTGTTTGCTACTGTTGAATTTGAGATGGTTCTTCTCCGCCCAACTCCCCAACCTATCGAGGTGCCTCTGAAAGGCTGCACAAGGCTCCGATGTATCAGCCGCTCCTCCCTGTTTGTATCATCAGCGCTGAAGGGGGGGTACAGGGGAGCTGGGCCGGGCCGGGTGGGGGCTGAGGCGGGCGCTGCGTGGGGGACTTGCCGCCCCGGCCGGCGGGCGGAGCAATCCGCCTTTGGGCTGTGCCGCCGGGGCGGGCGGGACGCGCGGCTGCCCCGGCGCTGCGCGGCTCGGGCTGGGCGCGGGGCTCTCGCCGCCGCTCGAAGGAAGAGGAAGTGGCCGCGGCCCCCGGCCGGGCTGAGCGGGAGCGGAGCCGCCGCCCCCGGCTGCGCCGCGCAAACTTTGTGCCGGGCGGCGGGGCCGAGTGGCGGCGCGGCGCTGCCCCGGCACCTCCCTGTCGCGGAGCCGAGGGGGGAGCGGCCCCGGAGCGCGGCGGGCGGGCACGGGCGACAGCCGGAGTAGGAGGAGGAAACGCTGTCAGCGGGGCCGGCCGTCTCCGCCCGCCGGGCATCCTTCAGCACCACCGGGCTGAGCTTCGCCCGCTGCCTGCCCCAGGTACTGCTGCGCACCCCGCCGGCTCGGCGGGCAAACTTGGTGAGGGGGCGGGAGCGGCTTGCTGCTGGGCAGGGTCGGCGCGCCGGAGCGGGGAAAGCCACTCCGGTGCTCCGACTCGTCGCGGTCCTCTGGCTCCCGAAGTTGGGAGCGGGGCGCGGGCTGGCCGGCGTGCCCGGCTTCGGAGGGGCCCCTCGGGAGGACACTGCCTCTCCCCCCCGCTGCCCGGCCGGCGTTCGGGCTGTGCGGCTGCGGAGTGTCCGCTAGCTGCGGTCCTGCGAGGGGCCGGAGCGGAGCCCGCCCGGCGGGGTCCTGCCAGCCCGTGGGTGCCGAGACTGCCGGGCTCCGCCACGCTGCCCGCGGCCGGGGCGGGCCGGAGGCGGCATCGCCGGCCGTCGCTTCCAGGCAGTGGGATGGCTGTCCGCGTCCAGCCGCCGCCGCCGTGAGGCAGAGCCGGCAGCGGAGGGAGCTCTGAGGGGAGCCGGGCGGGCGCCCAGCCCGGCGCCGCTCCTCACATGCCGGGCACCTGGGGGCGGCGGTGCCGTGCCATCGTGTGGCTGGCTGCGGTCTGGGATTTTACAGTCGCTGTTTTCCAGTTTTATTGCATTTTCAAGTTCTTGATATTGTTTTAGCACGGTTTTCTTACAATATAAAGAGGTAGGGTTCAGCATTTGTACGTCTGAGTGTGAAATACATTTCTCTCTGGTTTGATTGAATTCTTGTCACACAGCCTCTTTTTCTGTGTATTTCTGGAAAAGGGGAATTTAGTTTGATAGACTTTACAGTTCTGTGATACTTTCAGCTTAGTCAAATAATTAATGGGAGGCATTTGTTCTCCATTACGCCTGAGCTTGCTTCCCTCCAGAGCGCTCCCAGCTCGGGCCAGAGAAGGAGCTGATCCGGAGGCTGCGGTGTGGCAGGACAGGGAGCGCTGCTGGAGTCTTGGTAGGGGTGGCTGTTCTGCTAAGGAGAGTGCTGTATTTAAAATAATAAAACTATAACTATACCTGAAAGAATCTTAATTGTTTTCAGCCAAAGTTTGGAAGCTGTGTTCTGATTGCATATTGCTTCAATTTTTATTCCCTTTCAAAAAATTTATTTATTTATTTATTTAGTGGGGGAATGACCTTATCAAGATGTAGCTGGCCTCTGGTTTACAAAGGGATATATTTTTATACATCTACTTTTATGTTTTAATGAATCCAGTTCATTTCAGGTCCTGGTATTGAATAACAAGTTAGTGGCAATAACCCTCTTTTTCACAATACTAGTGGTCACGTACGTGTATTTAATTTCTGGTTGTTTTCTAAGGAAAAAGAAAAGTCTCAGAATGAAGGGTTATTTTAGGAATCTAGCTTAACCTCAAGTAACTTATATTAGACAAGGGGCTTTCCACCTCTTGAATGTTGGCATTCCCCGGTCTGAGAATGAAGCATGAAATGAGTATATACAGCTGTGATTAAATACCTAAGGGAGTTCTGAGCTGTGGTACTGGGAAACACAAATACCATATTGGGTATAATGAACTGGCCTTAGACTCTGTGGTGGAAAAGCTGGGGTTACAGACTTGTGAAGAATAGAAATCAAAGTTGATGAAGTCTCTGCTTGAAGTAAGTAAAAGATATTCATGTAACCATTATTCCATGCCTAATGTTAATGTGAGATCCCACAGCTTCACACCTGGCACTAGTGATCTACTTTACTTTTTGCCTTCATCAGGTGGCTGGGGTTCTACTCCAAGGCAGGCTAACAAAAGACAGTAAACTACGACTGTCAAGTCTGTGGTTTTGTGTTTTACCATGGTTTTACTCACTGTCTTAAGCAGCTGTGCATGCATTGCAATATGCATCTGTTTCTCATGCCGGTTTTCTGTGAGTTCAGAGTGGTGTGGCATTAACTTTAAAAGAGAGTTGGATTCATATCTTAACATTCCTGTGCATGCTTCTGTCAGGTTAACTCAGTCTTTATTTTCTAAGCTGCTGTGGTTTCTCTTGATGTTCTTGATAGTAAGTTTGCTCATGGTATTTTGGCATAAATTTTACCTGTGCATTGTTCAGTGACATTAACACTTCCGTATCCTGACCAAAAATACAGTGCCTAGGAGTATTTTGTAGAAAGATGTGCTATTATCTGAATCTTTTGCTTTACTGAAAGGCAGCATCGTGGTATCACCAAGTATTAAATATTTTGGATGAGTGTTACAGGGTGATGTGAGAGGTGTGGGAAGCAAGGCTCTCCCACCAACCTACTGTTCCTCACACTGCTCCCCAGCATTGCGCAGTGCTCACCTTACTCCTCCAGCAGTTCTCTCTGATCCTGTTTGCTCCTCTTCCTCCCCCCCTGTTGCTCATGTGCCCGCCCACACAAACCAGCAATGTTTCCCTGGAGGGGTTTAAGTGTGGCTGGTGGCAGGGAGCCCACAGAGGTGGCCTGGTGACTTGCAGGCCCAGGGACAGCACAAAGTAAGTGTATTATGCAGGGCAGCAGAGTCAAGCCCAAATCAGTGATGTGAACGCTGCAATGAGAACCATAGTACCTAACAAGAGTTTGTTGAAATCACATTATCATGCTGCTGTGTTATTTGACATGCTGCATGCTGGTGCTGTGCTTTTTTTGTGACTTGTGTTTACAAGGCCTGTCAGGGTAGTCTGTTCTAACTTTCTGAATCTGTATCATAGCTATCCGTGTATTACTTTGCTTTCTTCCTCACACTTAGAAACTCAAAGCTAGACTAGCAATTGTCTTAATTGGCCAAATTATGTTTTTCTCTTTTTTTTTTTTTTTTTTTTTCTGTAGTCAGTACATTTTCTTGTCTCCCAGGGAGACAGTACCAAACCTAAAGAAATAGTTTGGTTTTTAATTCTAGCAATTGGAACTGCAATTCATTATGACAGGTCTTCCAGAGTTCTTGGTATGAATTCAGATTAGTCCTGATTTGTGATCTGCTTCTGTTGAGTTGTGGTATCTTTGGCTTCTCCAACTTGCCTTGGCTTCTGGCACATTTCATTTTATGCTGGTGTTTCTTGATTCGAGACTGTTCCTCTGCTGAACTTTGTTCCTGTCCCTTAAGCTCTCTGCTTATTCTACATTTCCTTCTTTATTAGGTAATTCATCTCACTGTGTCTGGAAACCTTCTTATGAATTCTCTTGTCACTTCCTTGGGTTCCAAGTTCTGCAGATACTCATATTGTAGTTTAAACATGTTCCAGACCTCCCCAGTGCTTACATCCTCCGATTGCTCATTCCTGTTCATCTCACTAATGAATTCCTTAGTTTTTGAGATTTGCTCTTTGAAATTGAAAACCTTACTTGAAGATTTACTTGGGTTGCTCGGCAGTTTAATTTAAATCAAATCAATCATAAGGGATAAATCTGGGATTATTCTTTCACCAACCTTCCTATAAGCTGAGATTTAGTTATCAGCCTCAAGTCTAAAATCCTGACAGCACTGGTCAAATTCATAAGTATGTGGTGAAAAAAAATTGGTCAGCTGTAACAGCTGACAATAGATGGGACTGATTTATGGTAATTGTTCCTTGTGTTTACAAGTTTTTCTGAAGTTTTCAAATTGTTTGGTAAACATTAGTTGTTTAAGCATAGATCCTTCCTCACAAATAAAAATTATTGCAGTATTTATTGATTATATGCTTACATATCTTCCTGGATGGTAATACTATTGAAAAGAAAAAGACTACATGGGTCTCTCTTAATAAGGAATTTCCCTCTTAGATGGTGCAATCTCACAAAAAAAACCTATACCCCATGGTGGGAAAAATGAGGAGAGGTCAGGAGCATGGCTCTTTTCTGGGAGCTGACAAAGGATCATCCTGGCATCCTACTCTGCTTTCTTTGTTTACCTGTACACCCAGTTTGTCAGGTCTGGTGTTTTTAATTCTCGGCCTCGGTTATGCTGGTTTTTTTGCCTTGTTATTCCTCCTCTGGTTCATTGCTTAAACTAGGTTAGGAAAGGGACTCGACTATAATTTGCAAGCACTCTCAGGGTTTGTTTAGAACTGAGTGGGGGACTAAACACTCTGGTGTTTTGTAGACTGGGAAGGATGCAAGAATTAAGTGACCACATGCCAGCAAGTGAACTGGTGAAGTGAGCATGAAGTGCTTATTATTTTGAAAATGGAAAGGTCAGGATTGCAGGAGTGAGGGTTTAAGAAAATAAGCATGTCTCATTACTGCACAGCAAATGTGAAGTCCTGCAATTATTTGTAAATGCCTTCCAGCATCCCTGTGAGGTACCCACGGAAGGAAGAATGAAGGGTCTTAACCAAAGTCAAGAGAGAAAGCCTATTAATACATTGCAGTTATCTTGTTTTCCAGCTGCTGTGTTCATCAGTAAGAATACTATATTCTATGTTTTGTGAAAAGAACATTCGCAGTAATCTAGGATATGTATTTTAAAAAATAAATTAGTGCATGATAAGGTTAAAAAAATACATTCACTAGTCCTGGCCCATAAATGCTTTAAATATGTTAATGCAAGCAAGCTTATTCTCACTAATTTTGCTTAAAAACAAGCTGACAAGCATTAATTTTCTATATAGCACCTTTTCCTTGTATGCCATTGTAAGTAGTAAAATTACCTTGTTCCTGTTTCAGCTGGTAGTGTATTTCACTTGCACATTTGCTAGAATATTCAGTCTAATGCTATATACTTAGCAGTTGACTCTAAGATTATAAGTATTTAAAATAATTGTTTTGGAATTATTTTCAAGTCATCCCTCTAAGTAGTCATTGACATTAAGCATTGATTAGTTGAAATAAACTATTTAGCCAATATGTACTTATTTGATAAGCATCCCTTAAATTACTTGTTCTGGTAATCTATTCAAGCTTCCATTAGCCATGTGGTTCTGTTACATTTCAGTGTAATTTTCATTATTATTCCTTGGAGATAGATTGTTATGGAGTTTCATGAAAGGATGGATCAATAAATCAGAAAATTAGCCTCATTTGTTCCCCAATATACCCCCAAAAGAAAATCAGATAGAAGGGAAGGGTTTTTTCTTTTCCCTTTTCTTTGTGCTCTTTTCCTTCTGAAAAGGATCCTGGGGCCTGAATCACTGTTTACAAAAAAATAAGTTGTTAGGTACATAGCATTATTTTATGCTTTTTATTTGCTAATTCTGAACTTGTTGTATTTCATCTATTTTGAACATACACTAACAATGTGAGAAAGCAGATTCAAGCTGCAGGAAGGATATATTGACAAAGCTGAGGTTCAGAGATCATCAGCTGAGAACTTGACACATCTCTAAAAGAGCTGTAAAAATTCTTATGATATTCATTTTCATGGATCACAGAGGTGATTAAAAGGGAAAATACTGCAGGCTTTTTTTTTTTCTCTTGCTGACTACAATTTGTTATAATTTTTTGGCTTTTTTTCATGGCAAAGAATGGGACCAGTTTCAATAAAACTTGCCTTGAGAAGGAGTGTTCAGGGGCAGGTAATTTGATAATCTGGGATGGGTTTCTGTCCTGTTCCTCCAGTTGCTCCCCAGAGCTCCTCTGCCCCTAAAGTACACAATGCAGGACAGTACTGGAGAGGAGGAGGTGGCAGCAAGAGGTTTATTCTACAGCTTGTGAGTTGGGTGTGTGTTTGGGATCTACAAATCCTGGGTTAAACTTTGCATTCAATTTGCAGAAGCAAGCTGCTCCTTCCCTACCAGTGAAGGCCTTTGCTGTCCTTCACAAGAGAAACTAAGGAATTAATTGTCTGGGCTCTGCTGTTGTTCTGCAACTCAGGATACCTTCTATTCTTGATTCTTTACGGAATTGAAGTGAAATGTAGACTGAAAAAACCCAATCTGTTGTGAGATTTGGGTTTCAGTTCTAGTTTTATCATCACGTGGCTGAACACATGAACACAGTTTGAGATCAACAGGATCATAGAGCACATGTAAGATTAATTTGCAATCTAAGTGAGTTTGTGGACAGAATTAGTTTTTCTGGCATGTGTAACTGTAAAAGCCCATGGCTAAATCATAATTTTAGGGGCTAATGTTCTTCATTAAATGCTACTTTTTCAAGGTTTTTTTTCTAAGTATAGGGCTTCTGAGTAGATAATTAATTTCTGCATTAGTGAAAAAGAAAATGTTTGTCTTGGAGCCTACTGCAGGGCAAAAATAATTTGAAAATTTGGCAGTGTCTTTGAAGGATTGTTTTTCAATTTACGAAAAAGTGAATATTAGTGATAATATTTTGGTTTAATATTAATAAAAGTGGAATTCAAATGCAAGTATAGAAAGCCAGGATAAATCTATGTAGTAAAGTAGCCTTAAGTATGTCTTATAGCAAAGTAATGCATCTTCTGAAAATGTGCTAATTTTTCTAAATGGGTTTAGATTACTTCAACTGCATCAGTGATGAACATTTCTTACAGCACTCTTTGATTACTGCCATGTAGAAAATTAAGAAGGTGAATAATGTCCTGTTGCCAAGTAGATTTGTAAGTGAAAAGGAGATACTTTCAGGTGATGGTGGGAAGACTTTGAGCAGCACTAACTTAGCTGTGAATGAAAGGAGGAAGGTAATAACTGTTGTTAAAAGTCTTGGAAAGGTTATAAAGCAAGCTGTCCCAGGAGGACATTTGTGGGATAACGTTGAGCAGAATTTGGTGATTGAGTGATGACTTGGCATACACACATCATCAATATATTTGGGAAAACTTTTAAGAATTCCTACCTCTGTGGAATTGTTTTCATACTGAGATTTCTCTGTTAAAGTAGGAACTTTATTTTTTAAGATTTGTTTTCTACTGCTGTAGCACTTGTATTCTAATTACAGTGCAAAATATTGTGATGTTGTGAAACTTAATTTTTGTCACCTTATCCCTCATATTTTTCAAGTGAAAGCATCTCTTTTCATCATCCTTTTTCATATGCATGCTTTAAGTAACATAATTACCTATACTTAGCGAATGTGAGGAATCCTTTATCCTCAGGGATACTGTTTGAAGTCGTAGCTAAACAGTAGAAAGGTGAAAATCAGTCTTCTAGGAAGCAGTCACTCAGGGAATTAATAACATAAAAAGCATGTCTTCAGTCCATTCCCAAGTGGGCGGGTAGTTCATGCTGTATGACTTGTGGATTGTCTCTGTTCGAAGAGGACATTGCTCTCATGGGCAGTGAGGGTGGAGGAATTTTTCTCCAAAGGGCTGAGAAAATATTTGCTGGACAGGCACAGCAGAGTGTCTGGCTGCTGCTGGAAGTGCAGGCTTTTATTTTTTAGCACTTTCACCCCAGTTTGGGAAGGAATGCAATCTGAAATGCGGAATCCCCAAGGCCTCCTTCTGCAGCCATCACTGTCTAAGAGTCCTGTTTGTACAACTAAATGTTGCAGGCACTGCAGCAGAATGACCTCTGAAATGAATTTTTTTCCCTTACGAAATGCTGTGTACTTATGATGTGTAAGAATTACTGGGCCATCACTGAAACAAGAAATTTGGTACACTTGCTAACACTTACTGCTATTTTAATTCATCTCTAGCACAAGTATACTGCTAGATGTGTTCCATTATAGTTCATGGAAAAATACCTTGTTTCTTCTTAGCCTCATTAATATGCAACACATGTTTATGTATTAAAATAAATAATATTTTAGACTGAAGCAAATAATCCACAGGCAAAAGAAGAAACTGCTATATATATGAAAGAATAATCCTTTAATGGTAATAGTTATAATTGAAAAAAAAAAAAGGTGGAAAGTGTCTCTTTGGGAACATAAAAAGATCATGAGGGTTTTTAACCTTAAATTTCAAATGAAAAAAAAACCTGAGTCTGCAAACCTTGATTTCGTTGTTAAAGTACTTTTTTACCTTTCTTTCAAAATAATCAGGGAAGATTGTTTTCTGCGGGATGAATCCACCAAATGTTGAAACTTTGGAATACAAATGACACATCATCCTTTTTTCTCAATGCTAGTGGTCTTTATAGCAAATGTTTTTTCTGCTTCCAGGTTCTGGTTTTTCAAGTTTGGTATGTTGTTCACACTATTTTCATCTATTTATTAGGGACTTTGCAGGAAGATTTAGGTGTGCATTTATGGACTTAGCACATGATAAGAAGGTGGGTGGTATTTTTGAGCCCAGAAGGACTTCAGCTCCTTCTTGCAGGGGTGCTGGAGAATGGAGTGAGGCTGTTACTGAGCAGTAGAAGCACCAAGGAATAGAGCAAAGTTATTCGGGATGAGTTGGAAACTTCTCAGTTAGTTGTGTTGGATAAAAATAAGGAGAAATAGGTTCTTTGTCTGCTAGGAAGTTGATGGTAAACTGTGAATGTGATGATTCAGCTGTGAATGATGATTTTAGGTGCAGTAGGTGTTTTATTTGCAGTAGAGACAGGGAAGCATGAATGTTATTTTCATAAGCCCTGTTAAGATCTCATTTTGAGCATATGGCCACCTGTGTTCATGTAGAGAAATGAGAACAGTGATGCAAATGAGAGTGAGTGGGGTGATGAAGGGAGCAGAGATCCTGTCTAGGAAATAGCAGAAAAGGACTTGAATGCATTCATCATAGCAAAATACAGCAAAGGATTTGGGAACTATTAATAAGAATGATTTTGCAAGGAAGTATGAGGGAGGGATAAAATTTATAAAATTTCTAAAAGCTAAAGCACAGTATAAATAAAAATTCAGGTAATTTTCTGCAAGTAGTTTCCAAATACATTGGGGTTGTGTAGTTAACTAACTTTCTAAGCTGTTGGGGGATGGAGCTGTGGCATAAGCTTGCAAACAGCTCTTTGGAGATAGTGATTCTGAACAAGGTTTTCATTCTCTGCTTTAGGTTTATAAACTGCCAAGGTAAAGGCAGCCCTGATCTGTGACTGAACTTTCTCAGGTGCTCACTGCTGTGTGTCAGAGCTTGCAGCAAGGCTGTGACACTGACCTTCCTGATGCTCCGTGCACCGAATAGATCCCGTGTCTTTGTGTGTCTGGGGTGGCCTCTGGGAGCCACTCTTTGTTACTGAGTGTTTATTCTGCATTTCCCTCCCTCTCCTCAGAGCATGAGTTTCTCTATGTAGGCAGAGGCAGGATGTTGGGTGGGTTGTAATGAAAAACCTCAGGTACCTACCTGGTCTGTCTTCATACTTGTGGTTTTTGTAGCTGCTGCTGAGCCTTACCAGTATTGTTGAGAGGAATTAGAGGGTTTGGATCATCTGGATATTTTCACCAAGTAATTCCTCCGTTCTTTCATACTCAGATAAGCTATAATGTGCAGGATATTGAGAAACACTTAATGTGTAGCAGGAATGGTTGTCAGGAATAATCCTTTAAAATGTTGTGGGCTGGCAGCTTATTAAAGAGAACTAGATTTATCTAATGCAGTTCTGTGGCCAGGTGCCTCTTCTGTTTTGAGGACAGATTTGTAGCGTGCCATTATTTTCTAAAAAAATGAGGTGTGAGGAAGTGAGGTTGTTTTGTAAATTCATTTATAGATATTAATTTAAATATTACAGAGATCTGTGTAAAAGTTAATACTAGGTGCTCTCTTAGTAACTGCATATATAAAAATTGTTACCAGGTTGACAACCTTAATATTAGCAAGTTATTTTGCATTTTCAGCTATTTTTTTATAATGGAATATGTGTCTTCCAGAGTATACCATTGAATACATTTGAAATGTGCAAAATACATACATTAAACTGTCAATTTTCCAATAAAATAATAGTATGCCTGAGGGTAGATATGAGTAGTATATACTTAAGTTACTGTCTGAGGATTTATTTAATTTTACAATTTTATGTAGTTCGTAGGCAGCTTGTATTTAAAAATTAAAAATCTCCCTAATGTATTAGTGTGGGGCATGAATCCAGAAGAAAAAAACCCCGAAAGTCAATCATGTTTATGCGTTTTTCCTTTTCCCTACTTCTTTGTATCAGGAACTGCTGAAATGGGTTGTGGATTGAACAAATTGGAGAAGCATGATGAAAAACGGCCTGGTAATATCTATTCAACTTTGAAGAGACCCCAGGTAGAAACCAAGATAGATGTTTGGTATGAGTATCGATTCTTGGACTTCACAACACTAAATAATAGTAAGTACATATTTTTTCATTTAGATTTCTTTCTCTATTAAAGTAAGTGTATTAATTGGTCCATAATGTTTTTTGAATAGTAGTTAAGTTCTAATAACATCTTCAATTTCTATCAGTAAATGCCTTCTCTTCAGTCATAATGCTTCCAATGCAGAGATCTTAGTGAGAATTTTGTGTGAATTTTTGCTTACATCTAGTTACAGGTTATCAGATTTTACATTCTTTTACCCTTCCCCTTTTGTTTGTTTTGTTTTCTTGGACTTTTTTTTTTTATTTTTTACTCTGATGTGGACGTTTGCTTCCTTAATTTGCATTTTATCCAGTTTTCATATGGTAAAGCAGCTCAGGTCTGCAAGGTTATGCACTTTAGTGCTCATTTTCCTTGCTCTCCTTGTACTGCCTGGGCTTTGTGAGGGGTATTTTGGGAGGCTGAAGTTAGTGTCTTCAGTTTTGATAACTTGCCGTAAATAACTCTTACACGGTTATAGATACTTACAGGTGCACTCATGTAGGTGGAAACAGGATAGTGGGAGACACTAAAGACCTACAGCATCAAAGGAGTGAAGAACCAGTCTCATGCAATTTTTACCTTTTTTTTTTCCCCTTCAGTCTGAGATAGTCTTTTTTAAATTCTTGTGAGCCAATCCATAGATACTCAGTTTTTTTCCTTGCTGATTGACGTCAGGCAGCTCTGTCAGTATTGCTCACACCATTGCCTGTGCCCTCTTTCTCTTCAGAATTAGCCTGTTCTACAAGCAATTACTCCTCACACCATTTGGAAATCTGAAGCTTGAGCAGAAGGCTGGGACCTGCTTCTTGCTATATATAAAACAACACAGTACCAAAATCTGCTAGAGCTGGCAGGCTGGGTGCCAGGTAGAGCCTCTGCGCTCTTGCCCTGCAGTGTGCTGCGACTTCTCATGTGTTCCAAGTCAGGTCAAAGGAGAAGCTGGAGCCACGAGTCTCTCATGGTGTGAGACAAAGTGCTGCTGGTGTTTCACTTGATGAGAGGCCTTGTGCAGCTCAGCGTGTCAGCCCAGAGTAGTGGGAACTTGTTGGATCTTAAAACCTGCTGCCAGTAAACCTGAGTTTGAAAAAGGTGGAGGTTTAGAATAGATGATTGGACAGGACTGTGCTCTTGTAGACAGTTGTGAGAGTTGAGAAATTTTGTCTTTGCAGATTTTGTGAGTGCCTGTCTTCTGTATTTGTGTTCTCTTATGCTTTTTGATACACTAATTGGGATGCACTGCTGTTATTGAGAGCACCAAGCAAATGGTAGAGGAATTTTTTCATGTTTATGTATTGCAGTTGTTTCAACATTTATGTGTTTTTATTTCAAAGTGAACTATTTATGTCCTTTGATAGTTTGACAGCTTTTACTGAGATGTATTGCAAGTTGTGTCATTAGCGAAAGTGAATTAATATTGAGGACACGCTTCTCTGGGCTTTTCTGGAATGTTCATCACTGTTCTGTTTGAGTGTCTCTCAAACTTCAGCATGTGCATTCTCCTATTCTCTCATGAAGTCTCATCTTTGGCAATCTGTGGAGGAATAATCAGTACTTGTGGTAGCAATGTGGCTTGCCTCAGGCACAGAGGATGTCTGGTAAAGAGAAAAAATTAAACCTAGCCTTTCCAAGTCTGTTTAAATGCATAGGTTTGTTGTAAAGCATACTTGTATACGTTTTTCTTACTCATCATGGATTGTTATAATACAATCTTAGGAGACATGGCTTTGAAGAGACTTAAGTAGAAGCACCTCTATCACATTCTTGGCCTTGCCAAAGAGCATAAGCTCTCCAGCTCTGCTGAGTTCTGCTTTGGCATGTTGTATCCCCATCACTCCAGTCTCTGAAGATGTCAGCAGATAGGCAGATGTAGAGGGGAAGGAGCTGTTGTTCCTGCTCTTTTTCCTTAGTTATCACCTACAACTATGTGCTTTCAGGATTGGCAGTTTCCTCCCCATTATGGTTGTTGGCTGTGTGAAGGCTCTTGTTGCACTATGTAGTGTTATGGCATTGCAGGCTTTTTTCATCATCACTGGTTCATTTGTGTTTTTGCTGAGAAATAACATCTGCAGATACACAGAGTTAACCATGAGTGTTTCGCACCTATATCTGCATGGATTTGGAGGCTTCTAAGAATGAAATGCTTCTAGTGGTATAAAATGAACATTGGGGGGTTGTGAAGTCTGTCTTCTGTGAATCTACTTTAGCCCCTCCAGCGTGTATATATATATATAGTGACATCATTTTTTCCACAGATTTTTTCTTTCACTGGATTTTTAGAATAAGCCATGTTAAATTATGAGTGGCTACAGAATATTTTATTGTGTTCTTAAGCTAGGTCTTATTTACAAGGCTAGTGAGGCCTGGCAGTGCAGACAGGTACTAATTTTTCTCTGTAGCTTTTCTATAGCAATGATTGCTCTGATAACTATATCTCTCACAAATGTTTAATCTTAGTGGTGAGAAGGATGTGATTATCTCCATGTTGCTGGTGGGAGCTAATTCACAGGTTACTGTCTAAAGTTTTCCAGGTTCTTAGCATTTCCTTGTGTTCCATAAGCAGCTCTTACTTACTTCAGACATAAAGGTGAATGCTGGTATTATTTGCAGTATAGAGCTGCATGTATTTGCAAATTTGATACCCAAATAATGAGAGATCAGTTCCAAAATGTGGCATATGATTAAAGTGCACTTTGTCTGGCAGATAGGCTGATGTAAGTTTTTGCAGCTGTATGTGGGGAAATCCTGCTCCCCTCTCTTGCCTCCTCTCGACTCTGAATTGATTTAACTCATGTATCTGGCAGGTTATGCAGGTTTTTTGTTTGGCTATACTCTGTCGTATCCGTGTCTTGTGGAAGGGTCTGAGGAATGCTGGAGTTGGTAGAATGGAGGGAGCATATTTTCAGGAAGGGAAATACGACCTTCTTTAAATCAGCTCACACTATTATGAACTCACAGAATCACTGAGTGAGGTTGAAAGGGACCACAGTGGTCCAACCTCCCTGCTCAAGCAGGGTCATCCTAGAGCACATGGCACATGATTGAGTCCAGATGGTTTTTGAATATCTCCAGTGAGGGAGACTCCACAACCTCTCTGAGAAACTTATTCCAGTGCCCAGTCACTTGCACAGTAAAGAAGTTGTTCCTCATATTCAGGTGGAACTTCCTGTATATCACCTTCTGCCCATTGCCTCTTGTCCTAGTGGCTTGCATCAGGAAAAAGAGCCTGGCTCCCCTCTCGGTTGCCTCTTCTTGAGGCTGAACAGGCCCAGCTCCCTCAGTATTTTGTCATAATAAAGATTCCCCAGCCCCTTGACCAGCTTGGTAACTGTGTGCTGGACCTGCTCCAGGAGCTCCATGTGTGTCTGGTGCTGAGGAGCCCAGCACGGGACACAGCTCTCCGGGTGTGGCCTCCCCAGGGCTGAGCAGAGGGGCAGGATCACCTCCCTCGACCTTCTGGCAATGCTCATTCCCTTAGCATCACTCTCTTGAAAACGGGGGTAAAATGCTGTCCTGATGATCATTTTTCTGGAACCTTAGCTAGAAACTTAACTTCGCTTGCTTGCTGTCTTTAGTTACTGTTTACCTTCTGACATGCACAGCTAAAAGAATGTAAGCAAATATGCTCCTTTATTACATTGCCTTGCTTGCACTGGTGCAGATGTCCAGTGGAAAACAGTGTTTGATCACTTACTTGATTACTCTCTAAATAATGCAATCGATGCAAAAGATGGAGTTAAAGTTGCAAATGTAAGCTTCATTTTTATGTTAACCACTGTTGCAAATTGATTTACTTGAGAGTGAAGTGTCCAGGGAAAAACTTTCCAAGCTTTCAAGAAAAGCAGGCAGTTTCCATCGAGTGCCACAACACTGATAATCTGTGTGGTTGTCCAGAATTAAAGTGCTTAGATTTGCCACTGTCTTTTATTTTCTGAAAAAGTGTGAAAATTGTGATCAGCAAAGGGTTCTCTTGTGTGGATTGGCACTTGAGGAGTAAGGGGCACTTTGATGAGACATTTCAGACTTGAGGTGGGCATGCTTGTTTTGAGCTTTTGTCTTTATAAATCTACTTATGAGCCTGATCTTTCTTGCTTCTGTTAAGGTGACCTCCTCCAAGAAATCCTAGTCTGTCTTCTGTGTTGTCCCTTGACAGTGTCATTCTGTGTTCTATCCTTTAGTCATCTGTACTGGCCAAAGCCTACGGGTTGCTTTTCTCCCCAAGGTGAAACCACATCAGTTTTCACCCAAATGAAATCGATAAAATCATCACACTTTTTTCCTTGTGAAGAAGATGTTACTATATTTGTGAATTGGGTGGGTCATTCATTGCTGGTTCAGTGAAATGTCAGAAGTAGTGCAGGGTAAGTTGTCTTCTCTCTTCCTTAGAGACAATACTAATATTAAGTAGCAATGATTGAATTTTATAACAATAAAAAACCAAGGAAAATAAAAGACAATTGCAGCAAACCTTTTGCTACAAAGCTGGAAGGAGCAAATTAGAGTCTACTCTATAATACTTCAGGCCTTCACTGAAAAAACCCCCAAACAACAAAAGATTGTATCAGCTGCCCAAAAGTCAAAAACTGTTTCTGTTTTGTATCCCTCTCCCCATAAATAAAAGGAGATGAAGAATGATCATCTTATGCCTCTGCTATCTCCAAGTTTTATTGGAAATGAGGCAAATGGTGAGCAAATCTCAGGAGAATATGTGCTGGCAAATGGAATAGTCTTAAGCAACTATGTTTTCAACAGTGCCTCTATGGGGTAAGCTGTTTTGTTTTGTTTTGGTATTTTGTTGGAAAGAGAAATATTTCAATAATCTGAATTCCTTCCTTGCTCTTATCTGATCTACTTATTTTGGAAAACTGTACTTGCTTTGACAGATCGTACAGAAACTAAGCTAACTTATTTATCCTCTATTTCTTTTTTTTCACCTCCTCAGTTATGATGACCTTCTGAGAAAAAACAGGAATCTGATAGTAATTTATCTCTTCACTTCTCAGAAGAGTGTGGAATTTTTGGTATTTAGGGGAAATTTTTTGACTGACTTGATTGGATTTCTTTTTTTCTGCTTTGCTGTACATTCCTGTAGTATTTCATTGGCCTGATGAGTTACGATAGGTTTTGGCCTTGAATAAAGTTGGCATGAAACATATGCTAGCCATGTGATGAGAAAGGAATGGGGTATAAATTTTTTTTAAATGGGGAAAGGCTATACTCTGAACAAGCCATTTGTGCTGTAAAACCACTAAAATCCAGATGTTTTGATGGAATGAAAAATAGCAGTACTTCACATGTCCCAAAGAAGTTTTCAAGTTATGATGTGAATACATAAGCATATGGTTTTTATCCTGATTGTCAAGAATTTGTCCCTTTAGTTAAAAAAAACAAAACTAACAACAATATGAGGAAAATTATTTTAAAGTAAGGTTATTAATTACATTCTAACATTCCCATCATATTTTTTGCTTGAATGTTTTAAGTGTTGTAGTCTAACGACATGTATTTTACCAGGACAGTACTCCCAGTTTAGTAAATTTACTACATACATAAAACCTTCTTATTTGAGACATTTTGGAATGTGTATATGTATATCTGTATAAAATTTGAAAGTGTATTTATCTTTCAAGTTCTGACAAGGATATGGATACTTTACCATCATGTTTTGAAGACAGTTACACTGCTTAAAAACCACTTACTACAGCGTTGTTAAAACTACTGTGGCTGGGCTTTTGATTTTTATTGATTTTTTTCCTAATAAAAGACACAAATAATGTGTTAGTGGACCTTTATAGAGGGCATTATTATGTTAGAATCAACAGTTAAGAATATATCCATACTGAAATCTTTTATTTGAGATTAAATTTCAGTTTTGGCTTAAATTAATATAAGTCCCTCCAGTTTTTCCCTTCGGAAAAGGAAAGAAGTCTGATTCAGAACTGGAAGTATCATACACTGGAAATTGTGCAAGTACAGGACAGAGAAGCTTTTTCCTATAAAATGTGTATGCATTTTTGGTCAGGAAATTCTTTTTGCTGTAGAACATAGTACTTGTTGATTTCAATGCTTACCTTCTCTTTCTATCAGTAATTTTTATATTATATTAAGCAGTTATTTGTGCCTGGCTTCTGCTTTCTGTTTCACTTCACCATTCACTTGGGGAAAAAAGCAAAACCCAAACATAAAAAATAAACAACTCAAAGCAAGTGCCTGTGTAACTGAAAAAGGAACAAAACCTGCAACTCTGCATTTGCAGGTGTTATTTGATTTAAGACTAGTAAAAGCAAATATTTCCCCATTGGCATAGTTATTTAATTTTGTTTTCATTTCTGTAAGGAGAAGAACATAAATTAAATTAGCATTCAAGTTTTGTATTTCAGGTTGACCAGGTCTGTTACCATCATTTAGTCCTCAGGAGTGATGAAATGAAATTAGCACGGCAAAATATTGTTAGGTTATTAATGAGATGTGATAACTTGAACCAGGCTGTGTATAGATTGTCTATAACTGACTAGAGCAATGCTTCAGAGCAGGTTCAGAGCAGAAGGATGATGAGCAGGAGAGGCCAATGGATCTTTTCTTTGCAGCCCAGATTCTGCTAATGCTTCCCTTTTGTTAAAGCATTGTCTACGTGCATATCTCATTCAACTTAGTTTGATTATATGTATGTGATATAAAGAATCAGCATAAGGGTTTTGCTGGATCTGAGCTTCTGTCCTTTCTATTAATGCAAATATAAAGAAATTAAATTTTTTGGCTTGGTTTTCTGTTTCACGTGAATTCCAGTCTGTAGCAATACAGAATCACAGAATATCCTGAGTTGGAGGGGCCCCCCAAGGATCATTGAGTCCAACTCTTTAAGTGAATGGCCCAAGCAGGGATCAAATCCACAACTTCGGTTTGCTCCAGCCAGCTGAGATAATCTCCAGTAACCTTTCAGGACTTGCCACTTGTAAGTCACAGCAAAATGAAATGCTCCTGCTGTAGCAGTTTATAAAACCCACTTGTGTATCTTGGGAAGCTTGCAATTTGACATAAAAGGAGCATTCCATATGTTGGGAGTTTAATAAATGCCATAAATTACATCATAAGTGTAATTGCTGGAAAGAGTCGTTAGATTTGAACTTTACTGTTTTTTAAATAAGCATGCATAACTGTGAGATGTATTTTAGTTTCTAAATGGAAGCTCTGCTTTCCATAATTATTGTATCTAGCTTCTTGTTGTGATAGACTACATGCACTCACTTTTTCTTCTAACACATATATATATGTTCTGCATCTGTACATCAGTGAAGTGTGCAATACACAGACACATGTATGTATTGTATTTTATACCCTCATATCACTGAGAGGGGTGATTCCTGGGGATATGAGCTTTCGATCACTTAAGTTTCACTTTCTACACTTAATTATACCACAACAGAAAGTGCAAAGAGCTTTATCTAAAATCCTGTGATGACTGTGACAGCTGGGAATAAGTCCTGGGCAGTCCATTGTGCTGGTGGCTAGATCATGGCCTTCAAAGTGAGAAACTGGTCAATAGTATGAATTAACTATTCTAGCCCAAATCTTAACAGTTACATACCTGCAGAAGAGCTGTACCATTCACATAATTTCAAATGTAAAAGAGCTTGAAGTTTGCTGGCATTTCTCAGCCCCTTCAAGATTCAGCTATACTGTGACACTGCTATTTTGTGTTGGAATTACAGACTAAGTGAAACCTTAGATACAATATGGTATGTATTTTAGAACATCTCAAATATGTTAAAGAATATAAGTGTGATGTATTTTGGAACTCTGTTTTCAACTTGTGCTTAGAAACATAGTTTTGTTTTAGATGCATTTATAGAATCCCAAGTACATCTAGTGATGTCAGCTACTTTTTCTGTGTGGATTCTTGTGTATTTAGACAATGGGTGTGTGCAAACCAGAAATGGGACTAGGGAGGAAAGGAACATCTGCAGGATGTTCTATTTGCACATTTCACTTTGTCAAAAAATGTATGCCACAATAGTCATGTGGGTGCTAACTTTCTAGTCTGCACCCAATGTTAGAATGAATATTGGGTTCCTATAATACTCCATTCTTACCATGCAGTCATTCATTTTATCTACTGTGTTAGCTCAGGGTTCTTCTTAATGTAGTTACTGAGTTCTTCCAAGAGATACATTCCATACATCACATTTACATGGATGCTGTAATTCACTCACATCATGGAAAAGTACAGACACTGTCTAAAAAGAGCTCTCAACTTCCAAGAAATCTTTTCTTTCTATCAGCAACTCAGGAACTGCACGTGATCTTTTTGAGTGGCCATGTCTTTTCTTTGGCCTCTGGCTTTGCACATTTTTCCAATCTTCATGTTGTTTTTGTCCTCCTGATGCTGTTCATGAGTCAAGGAGCCAGACTTGGCAGTCTGCAAGGCTGGCAGACAGGCATTACTGATGAAATGGTGAAATTTTAAAGCCACAGGGGCCCAATCCTATTTTCTCAGAAGCAAAATTTGTGCTGTGTTCAACTTGAGCAGGAGATCACAGTAACTTCAAACTTGTAATTTCAAATAGTAAATACCTCATGGTTTTATTATGGGAGAGAAGTGATTAGGAGTCACCTCTGTAATAATCTGCTGAGTCTTTTTGGGACTTGTTGCTACAAATTCTTTGACATCATCCAGATAAAAGATAATGCACAAAATCTGTGCAGTATTGTAATGGAGTTCTTAACATAGTTTACAAAATAAATTATTGTTGTTTGGCTAAAATTTCACGCAAATGAAAGGTTTGGGAGTGGTTCATCCTGAATGGAGTATAGCCCCTTTGAGAGAAAAAGGAACTTTTGGTGTCAACTGCTCCTGTCATTGAGATAGTGAAAGCACCAAATAGATGCACATTTATTGTGCAGGATTTTTTTTAAAGCTAATATTCTTTTTAAAATACTTAAATTGCTTATATTCCTCATGTTCCAATGTGAAGAATAAAAAGTCTCTATTATGATGGAAATGGTATCAACATTCAGCTATTTCACATAGCCTATAGTGTCTTGGTGGGTCTTGTCCAAGAGTCCACACAGCAGAGCACAGGCTGGTGTCAGGCTGTGCATTGTCTTAAGCCAGTAGTGTGGGGCAGGAGGAGCAGACAGCCAGGTTGGAGAAGCTGCTTCTTGGCAGTTTACTCTCCCCATTTTTTGTTTGAGGGTTTTGTTTTGGACAAGTCATGTGTTCTGCTGTACACTGGACATCCCACTGTAGTGTTTCAGAGCCTGCAGGAAAGGTATCTGAAAAATGCTCCTATCTGGCTTCCAGACCTTTCTGGGAGCTACTCCAGGTTGTATTGTTTTGTCCCAGTGTCTGTCTCATGCTTATGACTCTACTTGTCATTGCTCTGCCCAAGTAAAACTTGTAAAGAGATTTCACTTTCAGAAACATATCTGATTTCTGTTCTACATCTGTTCTGGGTTTTTCTGTTCCTGCATTTTCATACACGCTACCAATGCAGCTACTGCCTGATGACTTCTCGTGGCTTCATTTTGCCACTGGCAGCTGTGGCTGCTTCCTCTCTACCATTGTCTGAGGATGCAGACATGGACTGTGTTTTTACCTTTATGAGTTTTTGCTCTTCTGTGGGCTCTGCCCTACACCCACTGGGGAGGGTGCCATGGATGTGGGGCACAAAGTTGGACTGGTAGGGCTAGTGCTTGCCTCTCCGCATGGAGGATGGTGTTAGGTCAGAATTTGCTGTTGTACAAGCTACTGCTGTGACTTTGCCATTGTTGGATGAAATTCTGGGAGACCAAACCTTTGTTCACAGGTGTGGTTGTTGCCCTGTGGTGTCCCATGATTGCAGTACCTATTGGTCAGTAGCTAGGTGGTTTGAGGAGGGAGGGCATCTTTGCAGTGTCACCCTGCAAACACTGTTCCAAACACTGCTCTTGCAGAGAGGCTCAGCAGAGCTCAGCAGTATCTAGAACTGAGGAGATCTAGTCTTCTAGTGGCATTTGGTTGTTTATCCCTTTTATATGGGCATAGTTACTTTGCCTCTTGCTTGGCTTTCAGTGCTTGACTTTTCCGCCCTATTGGCAGATGCCTTTGGCTGCTGATTCAGTGGCCCTTAGGAATCATAGCAGACTTCAGACTGAGTTTTTTGCTAAGGAAAAACACGGCTGAAAAGTAGCAGCAGCACCACACCATGTGAGGAAAGGGAGGGGTAAGAGTCAAACTTGTACTCTGCTCTTATGAGAAGTGATAAAAGGGGGAGAACTGACAAAAGGAATGATGATAAAGTCTGTCCTTCTGCTCCCCTTGGCTTGGAGAGAAGAGATAAAGGAGAAGGTCCTGCAGTATGGAGATCAGCTCCCCCCTACTCTCAACAAGCAAACATGTATTTCTCCCTGGGAAGCATCTGTTCTTTCTCTGCTTTTCTTTTAGCTTACAGAGGAAATGGCCTGCCAGTCCTGTTCCTAGGCTTTTGGCTGAAGCATCTTATTCAGAGGACCGTGCCCTGTCAGCTGCTTGATAAGCTGTCAACACTCAGCTGACATGTCAGCTCGTATGAAGCTCCAAAGGTTCTTCATAGCCAGAATCCTTCAATCCTAGAAACTGCCTCGACACTCTTTCCCACAAAAAAAAAAACAAACCAAAAAACCAAACCCTGCAATCAAGATATCTGTCATCCTTATGATGAGCTATAACATCCGTAGCCCAGGCTCCCTGCCATAGCATTCCTGCTGTTGCCCCAGACACCCCACAGACACTTTAGGCTTCTCCACTGAAGATGTGGAGTGGAAGGCACAACTGCTGCTAAACAGCAGTGGGTCAGAAAAAGAGTTCAAGTAACATATTGGCTAACTGTATTGTCAGACAAGATATCCATGGCCCAAAGTTGTAAGTAAAGTGGTAAGAAAAACATGGAGGGAAAGTGGGATCTGGAACTACAAGAACAAGGAGAAAGGGTGATGGGATGCTGCTATGGCCTACACCAGAAACATTCCCCCAGGGACCAGCATGAATTAACTGGAACAAAATTTAGCCCAGCTTTGGTGCCTGGAATTGCACCTCCAGTCGTGGAGAGAACGTGAGAAGTACACACCCTGTCTGCAGGCTGCACGTTGAAATGGAGGGAATAAAAGCAAATCTTCCAACATCCTGCCATTGGGTAGCCTCCCCTGGTACAAAATGAGGCCTCTGTGCTCTGGGTATCTCTGCAGTGAGTCCCACACTGAGCTGAGAAGAGTAGGAGTACTCCAGGAGTAGATCCATGTTGGTGCTGCTGTTCCCCTAAGGGGGTATGGGACCAGTTGGTTTCTCATGAATGCAGTGGGAAAGGGCACTGCCCTGAGGCCTCTGCCACCTACGTCTTCCAAAGAGGTAGAACCACCCTGGCCTGGACCAGTTGTAGGTTGTGGACATGGAGGCCCCAAACATTGTGTGTAATGCCCTTGCTCTGTTCTGTGTTTGGACAGGGAGGAGATTTCACAGCAGCACCTTGCTGTGTCTGGAAGCCTAAGAGGGAGGTGTTAGCCTGACACCTTACTGTGTTATGCCCTGCTCACTTGATGGGAGCACTCGTGCGTAGTAGGGATAAGAGAAAAGATCTTCAGAAAGGAGTGGGCATCAAGAGAAAATAGAGCAGATGAAATAGGGAAAATATCAAAGGATGGGAGTTGCTGAACACATAAACTAAAAGAATTTGAGGGTCATGAGTGACTGTAGAAATAGAGGGACAGATAGCATTTGACATGTTTAGCAGGAAGAGAAGACATGGCCTTGCATGAGTTTTCAGTGTTTTGGGAGCTTTCCAGTGCCAGAGGGATGCCTTTTTGTTGTGTTGTATCAATGAAGCCCGGCAGGGACTGTGACTGTCATTCTGACAAGATTTGCTATCAAGTTCTGCTTAAATAAAACCCACTGTATCATGCATGGGCAGGCACATGGTCTTTTACTGAAGAAGACAACTTACATTTCTGGATTCAGATTCCTTTGGGTCTTTCATGACAACTTTTTTTTTTTTTTTTGTGAATCTGAGTGACATGAAAAATGTCCTCTGAGTGTGTTAGACTTATTTCATTATTGAACAGGGGAAAGCTTACTTTAAACTCTAAAATGCTGTCATTTCTAGAAAAGATCAACATTCAATTAAAATTTTGTTTAAAGAACAACCTGAGAACATTTAAGTAGTTTAAATCTATCATGGAAATGACACAATTTCTCACTTTCTTTGCCTCGTTCTGTAGATACGTAGAATTGTTGCTTTAGCAACAAGCATAATTGTGACTGCAGTTTTAATTAAGGTTGTGAATATTGTACTCAGCAAAATAATGCAGTTTGCAAACCTTAGTGATTGTCTCAATCTTAACTGTGCTTCAGGTTAGTGTTCTTACAGCTTTTGCATGAGTTTTGTGTGTAAATGCATCACCTTTGCATTTTCTTTACCTTGTCTTAGTATGTAGAGAGGCATTGATCCAATGCCTGTGAAGGTGCTTTATCTGCTTCAGGCCTTTTTTGGTGTTTTTACTGCTGTTCGGTGTCTGTGTGTGTGCACAGGTGGCAGGTAGCCCAGTAGGTCTGTCGAAGATGTAAGTACACTGCCAAGCAAGCATCTCACATTGGGGCTGGTATAATGCACCTTTTTGGCAGAGGTCTCAGTTTAGTGCTGCCTTCTGGGTCCTTGCTGGTTCATGGCTAGTCTGCAGCAGTGTCACTTGGTGAAATACCATTTGATCATTACTGTCTTGCAGCCATAACATATTACAAAGCTGATAAAGATTGATCCAGGCCTCCAGATTGTGGCCTTCTCTTTAAGTGATGAGGCAGCCTGAAAATATGTTCATTGCTTCTGTAGAGGACAAGAACTTATTAACATTTGCCAAACACTGTGCTAGTCTTGCTTCCAGTTCCCCAGCTAGCTCCTTTGGCACTCGCTCAGCTATCTTGGCAAAACCCTGGCATGTGTTGCATGTTTTTGTCCTGTGTTTTAAACAGTCTCAGTGACTTGGTTTTATCCTGTTGCAGTCCTACAAGTGTATGTAATATCCTGGACTTAACAGGAGTCCAAGTGACAGAATTACTACATGAAATGGCAGCCTGCTTTCTGTGATATAACTTGCACACCCAGCAGACTCTCGGTTTGCAGTAATGGTTTTGCAAATGACTTGATACTTGTGACACACGATACTCTGTGATAGTCTTAGGAAAAGCAGGGGAGTTTCCGAGATACGAAGTGGCATGTGAGAAGTTTCGGCTGAGTCCGACGCTTGCTCAGCAGCTGCTGTAGTGAACTGGTGTGGCTCTTCCTGGTATATGGTAATACAGGGACTCTGATAAGGTCTTGCACAGGAACTGTAAACTTAAGGCTTCCCAGCCAACTGGTTTTTGCAAAACCTGCTCATTTCATATAAATGGAGCTCTCTTTAGTTGAATTGTACAGAACTCACAGCTTCTGTCTCCCCCCAAATAGTCATCCTCTCAACTTGAGACTTGCAGTGATTAGCTACAGATTCTTCTTGAAAGAAACAGTCCTTTCAAGGGGAAGAGAATCTCATTAAGCCTTTTCTGTGAGCTGCAGCTCTTGATCAGCACACGAAAGACAAGCTTGACAGTCATCAGGTGAGTTAAGAACTGCAAAAATATTATCTGTCTCTGTTAAACAGTCATCAGTTGAAAGAGTTCATCTCAGTCTGAGAATACAGAGGCTTTTGTGTATGATGTGGCACATAAAAAATTAAAGACATCAAGGATTTGAGAAGTCCTAAAGGTGCCATGTGTTTCCAAATGAATTGATAAAAGGCCTTAAATCTGAAAGAGAATGAGGTATGAGATTTACAAATAAACAGGTGGAATTTTTGAGAAAGTTAGAGATAAGCCAGGACATGGTTACTAGTGAAGTATAAATAAACAGCAGTCTACTGCTGTAGTTCCTCATTTGCTCAGCCCTTTGTGGTGTTCTTCCATTTGAACAATTGTTTCCTGAGTTTCTTAATAACAACTGTTAAAAGAATTGACAAATAGTCCAAAATTTCATGGGTTAATTCACTAGCAGTTATTGTACAGATTACTAGTAAGCAAAAAAAATTAGCATCTATTTCTATTTCAAATCACAAAACAAAAGAACAAAAAGAGAGTGACAGAATAAGTGGTCTTTTGTTAAGTTATTGTCTCATAAAGTTTGGAACTGTGTCAGAATTGATTTTTTTTTGTTTTGTTTCGTTTTTGTTGTTTATTTACTCAGGAATGCTCAGCTCAGATGCAGCATCTGTCTTTCTCTGCAGTCCTTCTAACCCTGTTTTTCCAGCTGGGTTGAATGCCTTGATGAAGCCTTTCAAGTGATCAAATAGATAAAATTGGACATATTTTGTGGGATTATTTTCATTGTTCTTCACCACATGTTCAATGAATACAACACTTTATAATTGTAACACTGTTTTCAAGCTGCACTCCTTCACTACTTGTTGTCACTGTTTGTTTAGTTTGTTGGGGTTTTTTTTTTATTATAGTAAATTTTTGTGAAAAAGTGGTCTTCTCATCAACAGATACTTTCAGGGTACCCTTCCAGAAACATTGATGGAAACTCAGACTACTACTATCAGTGATATTTCATTATTGGCCAATAGCAGGTCTGGCTTTTTTTGACGTAAGAGAAGTTAGAAATAGTTCTTTCTGTTTTGCAGAATTTACTTAGGACTGGGGAGAAGTGAAAGTGTCTTGGACGTGGGCTGTCATATGATCAGAAGGTAGAGCCATGTGTGGCTGCCTGTGACCTCCCTTTGGGTTGCTTTACCAGGAGCAGCAAGAAAACAATATTAGCCAGGGCATAGAGGCACTGTGCTTTATTGACACTTTTCCCCAGGTTTGCTTCTGAGGTATTGTCTGGGCGAGGAGGAGCTGACAGGAATAACAGCCTGCACTTCTGTTGTATGCTCACTGTGAATATGCAGTGTTACACACCACTCTGCCACCTGTAAAGTTTATTTTCTATTCCTTGTAAAAAGAACTGTGAAAGCAACCTGTTCATTTGCCTCTGTATTCTATTATTTAATTAGTATGAACGTGCATTTAACAAATTTAATTTTGGATGTCACTAACCCAAAAGGGATCCTGTCCAGGGGGTAAGGGAAGTCTTAGATCTTAAGATTGTCTCTATAATGCTTTTTAATTACCACCTTCATACCATGAAAGTATTCTGTCCCTGTTGGACAGGACATCTGTTACATCTTTATTGCATATACTTACTACTTTGGTATTAGATTATATTTACTTCATTAATTTGTTCCTTTGCAGCTTTGAAGATAAGGTTTCTCTGCTTCTTTCCTTTTAATTTCCAATAAATTTTTTAGTTGCAGCACTTTTTCTGATGGAACTACTCTGAGAAATAAGGGTAAAACAATGCCTTCTCATAAACTCTTGAAGAAACACTGTGCTACTATTTGCAAACAAAATTGCAACAACAACCATTTTATTGCAAACTTAAAAAAATAAACTAAAAAAATATAATTTGCTATGGTAGTTCCATTGTAATGATGCTTGAATTTGTTGGCCGTTTTCCCATGACCCATATTAAGCAATGGATTTCCATGCTATCAGTATCACTGTGTGGGAATTCTTCACTTGAAAACAGAAACTGGCCACATTTTTCTGAAACGAGGGAGTAGGAGTTCAAATTCTGCAGAGTGACAGGAAAATTTGCTCTAAGCAAAAAAAGCAGAATTTTTTTGCCAAGAAAAACTTTTTTTTTAGTAAATCCATCACCCATGCTCTAGCAGACTTGCCTAAAAAAACAAAACAGTACTTTTGGGAAGTGCTTTGTTAGCTTCTAACAGCCTTTTCCACTACTCTTTGGCTTTCTATCAAGCATTCTTGCCAAGTTGAAATGATGTGGTGTGTTTGGCAGTGACATACTGCTTTTAGGTGCCAGTGGTGAACTATTGCTTGCTAGTAGTTTTCAATATTCTGTGAAAGCCTCATCACTGTTAAAAACACTGTTAGAGGTGTTGCAGAAGGCAGTATCCTGTAATACCTTTTGCAGGATTTTCTTTTGAGGTCTTTATTTTTGAAGGGGTTTTTTTTTTTCAGAGGGTTTGTAGGTGGTAGTGTGATGGATTTTCTGTTTTGTTTCTGAATTGGTTTCCTAGGGAAACGAGAGTTAAAAAAGGCTCACAGTCTGTCTGTCTCATTCCTCCAAATAATTATAACCACACAATTTCAAAGCAATTTGTGAGAAATTTAGGCTGCTCCTAGTTTTGTGGAAACTAGCGGTTGGGCAGAAGACTGAGACCTCTATTAATCAGGGAAAGGTGAGGAGAACCAAGATGTGCACTGACAGCTCACTGGCCAGTGAGCCAGTGCATTGCTCCAGTGTAGCCACATAATCACTGTTTCTCATCAGTTAGAGGAATCCAGGGGTTGGGAAGAAAAAAAAAGCCAAAGGAAAATTTGAGCCTGTGGCAGCAAGGTTGAAGAACAAAAGCTTCATTAGTGGGAACCACTCTTCATTAGCTAATGGAGAAAAACTTGAGTAGGAATTTGTGTAATAGCACAGGTAGCAAAAAGTCAGCAAGAAATATTTTATCTTGTACTGGTGTTAATCAGGTCTTTGACCAACCTTGTGTGCCAACAGAGTTGGCAAATCCAAAAACATATGGACAGGAAAATAGATGCTCTTTGGATGGCTGGAACCTCTTGCCTCATTTAGCAGTTGCTTAAATTCACTGCAAAATAACAGATCCATTTGGTGATTCTAGCTTTGTATTTTCTGAAATTAGTTTATCTGGTCATTAAAAATCATAAATGGGGTGATACATGGCTCTTCCTTATGCCAAATTAATCAGGAACCGTTGGGGAATTTGCTTGATAGGGATTTCTGCCACCCTGTATTTTTGTTCCCATGCAAATCTTTGCATGTTAAGTCTGTCATGGATTTCCTGTGATGATTTTAAACAACAAGGATTTGGACCTGCAAATTTTGCTGCAAATACCAGAACAGCTTTAATTCCAGGGAAAGCTGGATTGCTCCCTTTGATGCTGTGGAGTCGCTGAGATGTCCAAGTTCAGCTCACCAGTGGCACTGAGGGCAAGTCTCATGAGGGTGACATGAGGTCTGCTGGGACAGTAAAATCTCGATCTTGCTTTTGTAGACACAGACTCTTCACATGAAATTCACATGCCCTGACAGAGATGTTCTTGCAATTAGCAGTGGTGGGAATATATTCCCATTATGGATACAACAAAAAATAGAAGTGCAGAGCAGGAGAGCTGAGAGGAATAATAAATACCATAGAATATTTTGCATTTGGTTTTTTCTTGAGTTCCCCAAGCAGGCCTAGTGATTGGAAACTAAGCCAGATCTAATTAGCTTTTATTCCTTTTTAAAATTTGGTGTTTTCCTGGAAATTTTGATGGAGTTAAATAGTGCAGTTTTGACCTGACAGCTGTTGTGTGTTCTGAGTCTTGTATAGTTGTCCACAGAAGTGTTCATCTTAGAATTACTGCAGGGTAATATGTTTTTAAAAATCCAAATACATTATAAGCCCCTTCTTCTGAATTTAATTTATTTGCCCGTGAATATCTCCTGTTCATACTGAATTTAATCCTGTAGCATTGTCTTGCCCAACTTGCTTGTTTGGTTATACAACCTGTGTTACATTTTTGGCTGCTTAAACATTTATTTAGTTTTGCCAGGAAAGCTGAAAACAATTTAACAGACATCTATGAAAATTTACAGCATTTTATAAATAGAGGATTTTGATTTAATGGAGACCAAAAGAACAGCGGGAAGTTACACTATATGTTATCTTCCAAATGAAAAACACGTATCATTTGGAAGTGTTTTCTCTTTATCTAAAATATATAATATTTCAGGCTAGGAAAAAGATAAAAAGATGAAAGTCACTATGATACTTAATTTAATTTAAAATATTAAGTGCTTAATATCTATGACTGCCTTTTGAAGAAAAGGAATATCATTGGTTGATGCAGTCAAGAAATGAGAACATCTGAAACAGGATAATACATGGACTTTAGAGACAGGATTGGGAAAAATCTCTTTCTAGCTTTTAAAAAAATCAAACAAGCTTGGCATACAGTATCATCCTAAATAAGATTTTACAAGAAGGTCTAAAACATCAGTTGGAACAGAAGGGGAGAATGCATGTGAAACAGTGGCGATATAAAATGACAAGAAACAGGAACCAGCAGGTAACATTTGAATAAAGCCTTCAAGCATTTCTGAAGCTATCTGTCCTTTTCTGTATATATAATGCAAAGTGTTATGTATAAAATATATACAGGCATGACCTGCCAAGAGGATTTTGGTTTCCCTGGAGACTATCAGTTCTCTGTTGCATGGGTTGGTTTGGGGAATAAGAGATATCTTGATAAATCCTAACCTTTCTTCCTGAGGTTATTGGATATGTCTGTAAATTTAAATCTTTGTGTTGAAGGCTGAATTTATAAAATTCAAATTTTTAAAATGTTCTCTCTAGATTCCAGCTATTTCTCCTGGCACATATTTATTGTATGCAGCAATTGCCTTGTGAATTGGGGGAAAAAAGGAAACCTTGATGGTAAAATACATTGGTGATGGTTTTATCTTCTTGTCTGTCTGGCTGTGCCAAGTCATTGATTTTAATCACAGTTATCACTGTATCATGAAAAATGTTCATGAGATCAAAGCAAGTGTATTCAGCCACAGTTACTACTTTGTTGACTTCTTTCTCCTCCCTTTTCCTTAAATGCTTGAAATCCTCTTGTCATTTTTCAGTTTGGAAACAAGGCTTCAGTCAGATTTGTAGTTTATAACTTGTGAGTATGGAAGGAAATCCCATGTAATGAATGCAAGCTACTTTGTTCATCTCTGCTTGATTAAAATTGAAAACAGTAACCTCAAGGTTATTCTCAGTTGATTTGGATGGAAATACATAGATGGATATATGTACCTTTCTGCTTATGACCTCCTTAAAGAATCAGCACATACAGCATTTTATTGACAGTAGGATATAGTGATTTGGAAAGCTAAGAAAGGCTAAAAATTCCATTTCAGAGGAATTTTTTTTCATCCAGCAAAAAGTATACCACAAAATGAATAAATTCTGCATAATTTGAAACAATAAAGTAGACAATTTTTGTTCTCTGAGGATGTTATCTGTGCTTCTTAGTTTTTTTTCTTCTTACTGCAGTGCTAGTTTGCTTTTTGTAAAATTTACAAAGAAACCAGTGTTACTTTGTTACATTCCTGCAGTTCTAAGATTTGAAATGAAAATTTGCCAGAAATATGGAAAGAACATTGAAGTGAAGCATACAACAGAGAGGAGAAGAAAAGGAAAAAGAGGGATTGTGATGGGGAAAAGACAAAATACATTTCAAAAAGCATGGGGGGGAATGAAGATTTGGTAGGCTGCAGAGTTAGCTGTGAAACTTGCCAGTATTCATTATTATTGCTGCTAGGAAAAATGGCAAGCACATTAGTTAGTGAGAGGGGTCAAAGCAAAAAAGATGCATCAGCTCTTCAAATTTTATGATGCCACCATTCTGTCAGGTCTCTTCAGTGAGTTGTACTATTTTTTGCTCGTTGGGTAGCTCTCCTTTCCCTCCTTTTAAGTATTTGATAACTGGCTACTTGCTGTGAGAGACATGACTTGCTGCACTGCTGGTGGGAGTGATGGGAAGTCCTGTTTCACTGTTCCTTAAGCTGTTAAAGAGAGCAGCATTCAGTGCTAGACTTTGGCAGCTGAAGTATTGTCATCAACAGATTCATTTCATGTCTAAAGGAATAGTTAGGAGAGGGAACCAGTACTTTGGGGGGCTGTGAGTCATCATGCTTGTCCTTCCTGTAATTCAGAATTAACCCTTTTTCTCCTCTGTAGTTCACTGTAATACTTGCCTTTAGGAACTTACACAGATAACAAGTCTGTATGGATAAAATGTAACTTCGAACCTTCCTGTCTTTGGTTCGACATAATTGGTTTTTACTTGGTTTTGTGACATGTAAATTACCTGTCTTTGTTGTCTCTTGTATTTGGTCTGCACCAATTTAGGAAGCAGAACCAAGCAGGAGGGAGTGACAAATTTTAAAAATAGTATCTTGAAAAGCTATTTAAGTGCAGAAGGGATAGGATTTCCTAGGTTTGTTTCTGTGCAAGTTTAATTGAGAAGTCACTCCCCTTTTTCGCCTTCTTTAATTTTGTTTTTGCACAAGGGTTCATTAACTCTTTTAACCTCTAGTAGGTGGTCTTCTGTTTGCTCATTTTGCATAATTCTGCCTACAAACTAATGGGTATAAGTTGTGAGTCATTTAAGAAGTGCTTGTTAATTTATTTAGGTTACTAAACTTATGTTTAGTCATCATTTTTTAACCTAGTGGAGGTGATAGCCTGGGTATTTCCTTTTTTTTCTGAAACACCAGAAATTAAGCCATCCCATGCATAACCACATCATTGTGTACCCAGTTCTTAAGATACTTATCTTAAACTTGCAAGAAACAGAAAGGAAACTTTGACTGGGCAACAAGCAAGATAACTCACAGTTGCAATGAGGTTCGACAACACAATTGATCAGACATGTTCATGTAGTCTCATTGCATCAGTAAGTTATCTTAGAATTTTGTCAGTTTGACTAATGCACACATTTGCTGTTTCCTAAAGGAAAGAGTGTCCGTGTATATCAGTGTATACATATACACATACATGTATATGTACATTTCTATTTATTTACATGCTTTCAAAAAGTATATATGCAGTTTCACAGCCTTTCTTGGATTTTCTCTCCTCTACCACTCTAAGATACAATGCTTTGCTTTTGAATATCTTTAACTTCCATTATTACATTTTCACTAAAAGTAAACACTAGGAGCTTATTGAACAGGCACCTTCATTTATGAAGTACTGATTGCTCTTGGATATTCATCCTTTACTTTCTTTTATGGAGACATTTATTATATTTGTCTTCAGACTGAGAGAAAAACCACTGAGAATATCATTTAGCATAACTGAAAAATCCACATATTTTATTAACATCCAGTATCTTGCCTCTGTTGACAGTCTGAAGACTAGTGCACCAAGACTATCCATCTTCTCTTTAAAATTAAAGAATCTATATATGCACCTTATGGAAGCTCAAGCTCTGTTCAAAAGGAAAAGAGACTGTAGTACAGCTTGTATAGTTGTTACTCCAACAGCTTGAGCTATTAGCTCATTAATTCTAGCATTAGTTTGTTTCAGGTAATTTAAACCATGTGATAGTGTCACAAGTACCATATATTTTCTGCTAGGTTGGTTATACTGCTTTAGCATTTGTTTGGTAGATTTTAGTTCAGAAGCAATTATTGGGAACTCATCACAAAACTTGCTGGAAATGTATTTCCTGCTAGAAATGTGTTTCCTGCTTTATGTTCTTTAAGTTACATTATTGGTAGGTTTGTCTTTATTTTCATTAGAAATACTCTGATAGCTTTATGTTGTCATCAGTAACAAGAAACTATTTGTGGGTTGAATGAGGAAAGAATAATTATAGGTAAGTGAGAGTAGCATGACTGCATTGTTCTGGCCCACAAACAATTTGTGCTGCATGAAAGAAGAGTTCCTTAGTGTTTGTAATAGATGGTTTAATGGTTTTTTTTTGTGTGAAATTGACAGTGAATGGAAATAACCTCTCTGAGAGGGGCTGTGGTATCATTCAGCCTCAGGGCCTGCTCAGAGAAACCCAAGGACTTTGGCAAACCAAGAGGTGGCCTGACAGGATGGTCCTTCATTTAGCAGTGTTCTTACCAAATGTTTTAAGGTAGGTGAAACTGCATCTTCTCAGGGTAAACTTTTTAGTTCAATTTCTTTGACTGATCCTAATACAAAGACTGTGTTTTGCTGTTCCAGAAGTTAGTCTGCTGTAGATTTGATTTCTTTAAATTAGATTAAAGTTGCTGGAAAGAAATTAGTATTAAATTAAGAAACAGCAATCCTCGTACTAAATAGAGGAAGCGTGCTTGCCTTGCAATTCTACAAAACAATCAGGGCTGTTATAAACAGTCATAAATGTGCTTGTAAAGTCTCCTGTGTGAAAACATGGGAGATTTTCTGGACTTGAATGGTCTCCTACATGCTCTGTGTAGTGCAGGAAAGAGCTTTGGGTGCTTTGGAAGTACAGCAACAAAAAAATTGTGCTGAGTAGTGTAGGGAGGTGCATGGAGGTAGTTAGTAGGAGTGACAAAGTGGGTAGTGTCCCTGAATGTTTGTTTCTTTATAGCTCACAGGCTCAGCCCTGCTCAGGGGTGGCTGTGTGGGTTTGAGCCCTCAATGGGAGAGCTGCACTGAGATCGCCTCTGTGGCCCTTCTGTCAGAAACCTCCCTCTTCTGAGGAGGGCTCCATGCACCCTGCACTCCCCTGGGGAAGACAGAGGACATTGTACTTTCTGTGAGTGATCTGAAGCATCTGTGGTTTTGTGGAAGGGCCTGCAAGATTTGTGATGCTGGACAGAGGAGGTACAGGAGGAGCACGAGTGGGTCCATAGTTCACTGGCTATGGGTGCCTCAATCAGGAATGGCCATGGATTGGCAAAGAGTCTTATCCTGCACTTTGAAAATGGAAACAGTTGGACCTGTATTTCTTGAAGGGTCTGAGCCTGATAATATGTGTTAGGCCTGGTCATATGACATGGAGTGCAAGTTTGCCGATGACAACAGGCTGAGTGGTGCAGGTGCCACACCTGAGGGATGGGGTGCCATTCAGAGGGACCCTAGACGAGCTCAAGGGGTTGGCCCATGTGAACCTCATGAGGTTAAAGGAGGCCAAGTGCTAAGTCCCACACTTGGGTCAGTGCCACCCCGAGTTCCAGTACAAGCTGGGGGTGAAGGGATCAGGAGCAGCCTGCAGAGAAAGACCTGGGGATGCTGGTGGATGAAAAACTGGACATAACCAAGCAGTGTGTGTTCAAGGCATCCTAGGTAGAGTGGCCAGCAGGTCAAGGGAAGGAATTCTGCCCCTCTCTGTTCTGGTGAGACCAGAGCTGCAGTGCTCTGCAGTGCTGCATCCAGCTCTGGAGCCCCCAGCATGGGAAAAACATGGACCTATTGGAGCAGGTCCATATGAGGTCCACAAAACTGATCACAAGGCTGGAGTTCCTCTCCTATGAGGAAAGACTGAGACAGTTAAGCTTGTTCAGCCTGGAGAAGGCCTCAGAGTGACTTTATTGCAGTCTTTCAGTACTTAAAGGAGGCTTGTGAGAAAGGTGGGGATAAAGTTTTTAGTAGGGTGTGTTGCAGTTGAAGGAGGAGTGACGGTTTTAAGCTACAAAGATAGATTTAAATTGTACTTAAGGACAACATTTTTTTACAATGAGGATGGTGAGACACTGGAATAGGTTTCCCAGAGAGGTGGTCGATGCCCCATCCATGGAAACATTCAAGGGCAGGTTTGATGCGACTCTGAGCAATGTGATCTAGTTGAAGAGGTCCATGGGCCTTGCTGAGGGAATTGAACCACATGATCTTTAAAGAGCCTTCAACCCAAATCATTCTGACATTTTGTGGAATGGATGCAGCTACCAGGTAACTGAGTTGCTACATCACTTAATAGTGTGGGTCTGTTGAGTTTGCCAATCTGCCTTTGTTTCAGACCCCGTGATGTGTCACACCTTGGGCAAAGTGTTTTCTTCTGTGCCTGGTATGGACAGAGAGTGTGTACAGTCTGTGTACGTATGAATATGATCTTGGATTGTTTTAATGCAAAGGCAGAGGGACTGGAACTAGATGATCTTTCAACTTTCTTCCAACCCAAACTATTCTGTCATTTTATGAAAAAGGCTTATTTAATGTTCCATAATAAATTGAGGAACATTTAAAATGCAGATGAACATGAAAACTTTAAAAGATAACAAGGAATAGTTAAAAGAAGTCCCCATTATTTTTGTTGAACATTTTCAACTGTAATGTGAACTGTCATTAAGGGCTCCACCCGCCTTTAGCAGCTGTGACTGGAATAAAAGCATAAAAGCTTAATCAGAAAAACATGTTGAAAAATGAAGACCAAAAAATCCCAACACTTCATTTGTTTTGATGGAGTAACCAAACTAAGCTAATCTTAAAGGGTTGTAGATATGCAGGATAATAGAAATTTAAAGTAGAACTGCATGCTTGCTCTTTTAAATAAAATATTAAGGATAGGTGCCAAGAAACTAAGACCCAAATGTGACCTCAGATTTGACCATTTCAGTAAAGAGAAATTATATAAATGCCATTTTGACATTTAACATTTCAGCTTTTCTGGAGTATAGCTATCATTCACCTAATAAGAAATTAAAAAATAATAAAGTACATTTTATCTTTGTCTTAAATGTAAGTGTCAGGAAGTGGAAGTTGCTGTTTATCAAATAGAATAGGGTTAAAATCATCTAATTCTGTTGAGTATATATATTATATAAAGATGTATTGTACTTGATGATGGGTGCCATTAAGCATGGGCTAATAGGGGAATCCAGGGATTATTTTATAAGGCATAGTATTCCTTTCTTATTTCAGAGTGTCAGTTTACAACATCTCAAAGGTACCCAAATCATTGTTTTAATGCAGAAAAATCAGACTACTTTTTATAGACAGTTGCTGAAACTGTCTTCTCTTTTAATATTTGATCAGGAGACATTTCCCTTGTTAGTGTGGCCCGTAGTGCAGTTGTCAGAGGTCACATGAGATGCTTCAGTTTGAAGCCAGTCAGTGGCTGTTTGTGGTAGAAGAGCTGGATGATCCACTGGGTGGGAAAGAGGAGCTCCTTAACACAGCAACAGCCAGTCCTCTTCAATATCTGTATCTGCCTTCCCAGTCTCATTTCTCAGCCAGCTCTCAGTCCCTCGGGATCCTGGTGATAGACTGTACCTCCTTTCTCTTTTTCCCATAAATTGCTTTTTGGAGCTACAGAAACAACTGCTTTCAAATATACATGACAACCTGTAGATTTTTACGAAAATTCACTCCTCTTACTGATTTCTCTGTGGTATGATGAGGGCAAGTGTGAATATCTGGTCAGGTTTTTCCATTAGCAGCAAAGAAAAGTCCCTAGACCCAGGAAAGTCACCTTACAGATATCAGTTGTATAACACAAACTTTCTTTCCTTTTAAAGAGTCTGTAAAGTTGTAGTTTTCTGTATGTATCTGAGGACTGCTGGAAGTGTTCTCAGCTTCAGTTATCAGCCAGGCAACAAACTAATTTGTCTGGTGATCCAGTCCAAAAGCAGCAAGCAGTATTTTCACCTTCAACCTTAACCAAATAGAAAAAATGTGTTTTTTTTCATTTACAAGCTTCTTACATGCTCATCTAGATGATAAACAAAGGAATCTTTTGATGTCACATTGAGAAATACAACAATAAATGTGGAAATACGGACCAGAATCTAAAACTTAGAGCCAACTGCAATTCAAGAGCAAAAAAGAGGCTCATAAAAGAAGTCAGCATTATCTTTTGGCAAAATAAAAATCAAACCAAAAAGATGTATTAACTGTAAGGCTTAAAATTGTTCTGGTCAGAGTCTGTTAAAAGTAATCATTTTAATTAACCATTCCAACAATTGACTGCTGAGTATGTTTATTACCATTTGCCAGTCTGAGCAGTGCTGTTCATACTGTGAAAATCAGAATCCAGAATGGCCCTTGAAAACTGAAAGGAAAAATCCTAAAATTCATGAAGAACAGGAAAAATGGCCACTGTTAGTTATGGGGAGAAGAATTTCCTTTGGTTTTTTTTCCCCCTGGATGATGTAAACTGATGTAGGATGCAGTAAGGTTAGAGTTTTCTGTTCTGCAGAGCATTGGTGAGGGTTGTGCTGGATCATGGTCAAAATTAGGGCTATACTTGAAGAAAAATGTGGGCCAGTTGAAGAGAATCAGGAAAGAACATAAAAAAATACTTAGAAATACAGAAAACATGAGAACAGGAACACTGAAAGGACTGAGTTTATGCAGTGTTAAAGGAAGTAAGATTAAGGCATGAATTGTGTTAGGAGTTATAAAATGTTGCAGAAAAGAAATACTCTAGTGGAGAAGTAGCAATTCTTTAATTTAAGAGAGGGAAATTTAGGCCACGTGCTAGGAAAGGGTTTTGAGTAGGAAGAATAGAGAAGTGCTGAAAAATGACTTAGGGGCCTTGTGGAATTTCCATTACTAAAGGTTTTTAAAAATAGATGAGAAAAAACGAGAAATAACTAAACTAGAACTGATCTTGCCTCTAGGTAGTAGGATGAACTAGCTGGATGATCCCACCCATCTCTATTTTCTATTAAGTTTCTTTTTTAATCAAGTTACATCCCAAGGCTCCAATTACATGCATTTTCACACTTTCTCCTCATGTTTATCTTTTTGGAGGAAGCAGTCAGTCTCCCATGGTAATGACTAGACTTTTTACTAATCTTACTCAGGCTATCCTCAGAAGAATCCTGATGCTATGTCCATATGCCAGGCAAGGATCAGTTTTCATAGGTGATAGTTAAAAATTGGAGCACTATGCCCGGGAATTAACAGTGCTGAGTTGTGTTTAGTTATTCCATTGTATCCAAGTAAACCTCTCATTTAGAAATTAATTAGTTGCAGTGTAGTAAAAAAATATTTGGAGTCTCTGAGCACAAGAGGGAGATTGGAGTTCTAAAATCTGGGTTTCCCTATTTTGATCCCAGTAGGCTCCAGTAAGTAACTGTTTGGTTTATTATTTATTATGCATTATTCATTGTGCCATTTCTTTTTATGACTCTGAAGTGATTTGTATGCTGTTGTAGAAGGTAGAGCCCTATTGTCTGTAAATGTGCATGTTGCTTGGATCTCATTTTATTTGTAAAAATTGTAAAGATAATAAAAAATTCTACATCTTAAACTCCTGGTCAAAAAGTTCCATTATTCCTTTCTGGAACGTGGTTGTATATGAGGAAAAAAAAACATACCAAGCACATCTATTCTATTATTATTTAAATTATTCCTTGGTATTATTTGGTTTGAATATTTATTAGTTTTTTGATAACTCCTTAAATTATTCATAAAGGGTAGCCATACGGTTTGATGGAAAAAGCAGTACAATGAAACCTTATTTTGCATTGCCAGCTTCTTTCATAAAAACTATTCTTCAGTGTTTTTTTTTTAGTAAAGGCTTGCAAGGTGCTGGGAACCTCTGTTGTGTTTCTTGCAGCATCCCCTCCCTCTTGGTTTCAGCGGGAGGGAAGAGCATCCAGCACCTCACCACCCTGTATGCCCTGGTGTGGTTTAGATGAAATAATAAATATCCTCCAAGTGAGATTGAAATGAAGAGGCAAAGGTCAGGAGAGAGAGATTTCATTTCCCATAAAATGTGAAAAGTGTATGAGGAATTACTGATGTAGAGAAAAAGAGAATAAAAGATTGTTTTAGATGATTTGTGGGATTTTCTTTTGAATCCCACAAGACTCCAAAGAAATAAGGGCAATTGCTATACTGACTGAAATATCCATGTGTATGTCAAGTGTCTGACAGGAGTCAGCAACAAATATTTGACAGGAAGGCATAAAACCTTGCAGTAAGCAGATTGAGGAAGGATTATTTTCATATACTATGTCTCATCCTCATCTCTAATATGCATAGGTTTGCTTAAACCCTGAGGTATAAGATTTAGTGTTTATTCTAAAAGGTTTTCTCTTTGCTATGGGCATGTATCACTGGAGGTTCCTATTATCAATATATCTACAAAATTATCTTCAGACATATTGGCAGATATATGGTTTTATCAGCTTCTTGCATCAGTGATCTTTTAGTCTGATTTTGTTTAGATGGATGCTTCTTTTTGTAGCTTTTGAATTTGACATGTTCTGCCTTCATCGACTATCTCTTTTCTCGTTTTGTGGTTTTGACTCATGGCTCACTCTTTTCTACTTGCATTATTATGATGACTGCTAAAACCTAGAATATGTTTTGACCAACTGCCTTGTTTTTATTAAATTTTTCACCTTATCTTTGCCAGACTGTGTAGTGAATTTGGCATTTTAATGTATCTGACTTCTTGTTTAATTGCATGTGTCTCTTGTGTAATACAAGTTCTTCGCCAAGACTGCCTGTGTAAAATATGAAATACAAAATGAGTCTCGGGAAAGGTCAGTTTTGGTGTTAATATTGTAGATCAGTGTGTAGCCTACTTGACTCTGAAGAGCCTGGATTTTAAAATACATGGTAGTCCAGCGTCAGATTATTGACCAATTTCTTTTTTTCTTTCCAGCTGAGCTGTCAGGATCATCTGCAATCAAGCTCTCCTCCTTGTGTGATCTTCCAGCTCAGCTGGAAGAATTGTACCAGCAGGGCTTTGTCTTGGCTGCTGTCCACCCTTTTGTGCAACCAACTGATGAAAAAGAGAAAACTCCCCAGGAACAAATCTTCAGGGCTGTGCTTATCAAGAAAACAGAAAGGTAAAGCATTTCCAGTGAACTGGGATAAAAATAGACAATGTGATTTCCTGCTGAGTTTTGACCTACATCAGGAAATTATAGCAGAGTTTACTGTGCAAGATTTTTTGGGGGGATTTTTTTTTTGTGGGCTTGAATAGGCTTAACATGTTCTTCATGTTTACAATTTGTCTGCAGTTTGGCAGGCGACTTGGAGAATAACAAGTTGAAATATGCTCTGTATTTTGGGATGTGTTGTCATGAGAGGCAAACAAACAAGCCCTATGCATGACAGTTTGTGAGGATGGTCTTGTTGGTATCCTTTAAGAATTTATTAGATTAAATTATGACAGAAGAATTGTTTGCTTAGAAAAGGTATATTTTGTGTTTAGATGGTTACAGTTAATGCAATTAATTTGAGAACTGTAGTACTGAAGCATACTTCTTAAATTTATGTGTAGACTTTAAGCCCTTTTTTACTCTAAACAATTTAAGTTCTTTCAAATTTCAAACTCCATAAATAAAAGATTGCTTTCCTGCTTTGTTCACTTCTTAAAATGTATTAAGAATATTTTTCATAATCAAAGTCTGAAGATTAATAAAGAAACAGGAATTCTTTTCTTTTATGATTTAATGTGATTTCTAAAACGAAAAAAAAAAAAAAAAAAAGGGATGTGCTGTTAAATAGCCCAGAAGAAAATGAAACTGTGGATATTTGTAAACATATGATTTTTGGTTAAAATCTAATTTAATATTATTTGACCACTCCCAGCTCTGCAGCTAGCTGTATTGTTGAAGTCATTCTTTATGGTTTCCTACTTTAGCTGCGTTCCCCAGTCCAGCCCTTCTTAAAATGACCAATTCTGAAAGCTGGCAGATAATTAAACCTCCCATCTTGCCAATCCTAGTCCCTCTCTTTGTGCTGATGCTTGAAGGAAAGGATGTAACTTGTTTATACTTCTATTTAAAAAGCAAACCATTCAGCATTCAATTTGCTTCTGCCTAGTAGCCAGTTGATAGAGGTTATGGACAGAGTTGAAACTCAGCCTCTGACCTAAGGAAAAAGTTCTGCATTTTGTTAGCAAGTATATGTAGGCATTAGGTGTCACAGGCAATTTGAGCTTCTAAAGTAACTCTTAATTTACCTTGACTTGATTTTAGTTTTATTCATACAGAACTTCATGCTGGCTTGCCTGATATTCTTGTTTAAATGGCTTCCATTTTTGTGGTTAAAACATAGAGTGTTCGTTGAGCAGTGGCCTTGCTGAGCGATATTGGGCTGAGCTTGTGTGGTTTTGGGGCCTTGCCTTCCCTGCCTACACAATACCTTGCTGCAAGCAATGAAAGTATTGCCATGCATGAGTTTGTGATGTTAAGTAAGCACTTAAGGACTTCTGTTAGTTAAGGGTCTGAGGGTTCAACATCTTCCAGGTCCGAGCTCTGAAGACCTGTCAGGGAAGAGCAGCTTCCTTCTCAGTGGAGTGATGTGGTCCTCAAGCCAGAGCACTCAGCATGTCACTACTCTCACACTGTATCCAATAGTTTTCCACATCTGTGCACTGTGATTGTGGAAGAGTACAAAATCTTAATTGCCTGCTCAATCACTTGGGTGCCAGTGTCACACATTTTAAACAGCTGTAAATGACTGTACAAAATTGAAGACAGTAGAGAGTCTTGAACCAATTATATTTCCTTTTATATTCACAGTCCGTTTCTCTGCATTCTCTTATCTGTCATTTCTGACTGCCTAGGGAAGCGGAAGAGACGTGGTGAAGCAGGAAAAAAACAAATACCAGAAAGGGAAATTACATCAGTTTGATGTTTCATATAGCTTAAATGTTCCTGAATTTGGCTGAGAGTATGGAAGCAGCTTCTCCCATCGTGTGTGGGTGCAACAAATATTTGCATTGCCAAGTGTGATGAAGAGAGATGGATGTTGCACAGATTTCAGATGATTATGGCCTGCTTAGGGACCACCTGTATCTGAACTGCAAGTTTACATCATTCCACAAACAGCTGAGGACTAAAAATATGTAACAACATGAAAAAAAAAAAGACATACTGTTAATTTTTTTAATTAGCCTTTCTCATTACACTGCTGATAACGATTAAATTATATTTTTTCCCCTGAGGACTGTCAAGTGTCTTGTCATCTCAAGGCAGTTTCTGTGTATAACAGTGTAATCATGGGTAGAAGTTAGGTCTGCTTAGGCTAAGATCAGATGAGTGTTTATTTCTGTCAGAAGATTTTAGGAGTGAAAAGTAGTCCAGCCACAGTTGTAGATCACTGGTAATGTCATTTATGCTGTGGAGCACAAATCCATCCCTTTGGTGGTATGGTGTTCATGGGGAGCCAAGTGTCATAAAAAACTCTGTGCCTTGGTGATGTGGGGCACACCCTTGAGCTTCCTGGGCATTTTCTGCAGAACACCTGAGGCTGCAGCTCTTTTCTCACTGCAGGTGTTTCACCACAGGTGGCTCCAACACTCTGCACTTCATCTGTCCATTGTCTGGCAGATACCAAGTGTGTTTTCCACCTTCCTTTTTTTCTTCCCTGAATGCAACAGGAATGAAATCATTATGTTAGTGCCTACAGTAATGCCAATTCCATCTATACAGAGACAGAACTGCATGCTTGAATTAGCCTTTAGTCACTGTTGCACCTTTCCCTGTCAGTTTTATGGTGTAAAATTAATACTGTTGACTTGTGCTTTGAGGACTTAGTTTTATAGCTCTGCCTCTCCAAAGGTAGAAAGAGGCTATTCCAGCTGCAGCAGATGATGGGTATCAGTAACACCATGCTGCTGTCAATGAGATTTGCAGTGACTGAATTTGTTCAACAATAAAATGGAAAAGGTAGTGCTGAGGCATGTTGTGTGTTAGGATTTGTGGAAGCAATGCCTGTTAGTGTTATTTTTATCCTATTTTGCCATTGTCCTGTAGTTTCAAAATACTCCTAGTGAATTTATATTGTACATGTGACATTGTACATTAAGGTGATTTTAAAGTCACTTTGATAGCTTTGTATTTAATCTGTACTGGTATCTCTGGCTTTGTTGGCTATGTAATCATGTGTGGTAAATATGGGAATAGGAGTCATTCCTGCTGTAGGACATTTGAAGAAACACATCTCTAACATACATGAGAGCTGTACATGTTGAAAACCAAGGATTATCCACTGGAAGTGCTAGGGAAAATAGGGAATTAAGGGACATATTTTTAAAAAGTCAACAGTGCAATTGTTTGCAATGCAAAAGGCATAATGTTCAATTAAAGTAAGTGAAATAAGTGTAGGAATGTTTAATTCTTTAGAGGCACTGGGCATGAAGGTAGTCTACCAAGTTGCTAAACAACTCTGCCATTGCTCTCATTAAATTTAATATAATAAATTTAAATATTTCTGTAGCATCTAATGGCATACACTAAGCAGTTGATTGGAAAGTGCTTTGAAAGTCACATAGAATAGAGTCAGATAAAAATAATAATAAATTCAGTGCTTATGAATACTTTCTTTCCCCCTCTAAATTTCAGTGGACTTAGCTAAAAAGCAGCTGTCTGTTCTGTTGTCTGTTCTGAGTTCTGAGATATGTGGGGTTCTTGAAGAAGAAATCTTGAAAAATCTTGTATCTTGTGTGAAGAAAACCCTTAGAGCCCAGGGTTTTACAGGGTTTTTTTTTAATTTAGGGAAGGCCACAGGAGTGAAGCATAGGTGAGGCTTGCTGTTCACACTTGCTGTTGAGAAGAGTAGATTCACCCTGACTGACACTTAGAATCACAGGAAAGGGAATAAAAGCTGAGAAGCATGAACATGTGACAGTGCACTCTGCTGATTGAAGGGATGGGAGAAGGTCTGGGTATTTGGGAGGTTCTGGCTAACCAAGGTGAGGAGAGTAACACATGTTGCTTAGATTCCCCTGAGGAACAGAAATCAGTAGTTCCTTGTGTGTTCAATAACCTTTTTCTCCTTGGCCTTGTATTTCCATACTCACTGTTGTTTTGCTTTAACAATCTCTGTGCAGGGGTCTTGGGTGCATTCTTACTTTGGACAGCTTGTGGCTGTTGCAAATTACCTGTTCCCATGCAGAGAAATTGCTAAGTCAGCCCCTGAACAAAATTATAACAAAACCATAGCACAAAGCCGTTTTAACTTGTTCCCAGCAACCTGTGGTGTGATACCCCTGTCTGGTATCTTAATGTTTTGAAATTCAATGTCAGTTAAAATGTTTTGGTGTCTCTAAGTACTGAGCACTGGAAGGCAACTTCCATTCTCTTTTACCAGGAAAGATATAGGGTCTGGGCTCATAAACTGTCTATCTCTAATAGTTTTGACTTGTTTGCAGATGCTTCATTTCACCATGATAGAGAAGCAGAGCATATGAATAGTATTCCAAAGAATTTCTCTCCATTCTTCCATCTGTGTATTAGGACATATCATCTACAGGTTTTGCCTTCAGTTAGTAAAGCAACCAACAGGGAAACAATTGCTGTGCAAAAGTAGACTAAGTAGTATAATTTAACCATGATTTTTTAGAGTTTCTAAATGTTCTAAATTTTTCTGTTTACTTCAAACAGCTTTGCAGCTGTTTTCCCTTTCTGTGAAATAATGAGGTGTCAGGTATTCACTTGATGAGATAGGTCTAATTCTATTTCTGTAATTCCTGTGCCTGTTAGTCCTGACAAAATGCAAACTATCATCGGTTGGATAACAAGAACACTGCTTATCTGCAAAGGAGTATGACAGAGTGAGTTCAAAAGTTAAATAGTAAATTAAGATTTTTACAGTTTCCTGATTTTGCTGGTATTTCACTTTGGTGAAAGTAGGTACTTTGCATCGATACAATATATTTTTATTTTGAGTATAAATGCGTATGCAGGTGTGTCTGTTTGGTTTTCATGTAGGATTTAAGCTTGAAGATGAGAAATGTCTGAATTTATCTTCATAAGCATTGGATCAAACAAGTTTTTGTGCAAGTGGAGTGTGTGTTGTTGCTCTCAGCAGGCTGATTTCAATGTAATGAAAAGATAATATTTATTCCATGCCCAACATTCAACAGCTATGTTCCTTTAGCTCAAAGGACAATGGTTTGAGTTTTGAAGGCTTGTTATTTGTTACAAGTTCAAAGAAATACATATTTCCTCAAAATAACTTGTAACAGTGACCCAAAATAAATGTTCTTTCATCTGTATTCTGAACATTATAAACACTGCACATTAAAGATGCCTGCGTATCAATACATGCCCAAACTTTTCTGAAGAAACTTTATATACTGTCATTAAAAAAAGTTTATAAATTTTACTAACAAATAATACGTATTCCAGTGATAAGGTTTCCTATAGTAAAGAAAATGTTTAGGTGATAACATTAAAACAGTGGCACGTGGGTTAGACTTCAGGCTCTTAGGACGCAATATACCTGCTTTCATTTTTATAAAAAATGCTGTGGTTTTTGGCTGGGCATCATAAAACCTATGGGTTTTTAGTTATTGCTTTCTTGGTTTTCAGAATTTTGCTGGATTTTAAACCTGAAATTGTAGAGATACCAGCTGCTCATGTTAATCACTTTGGTGTGGTTTTATTGATTTTGTAATGTAGACCAATTTGTTGTGAACGTGCAGCTCTATTTGAATGGTAGAGCTCTTCCTGTGTAGTGTAGTGGAAAATCTCAAAACTGCGCTTACATTCTTAGCATCATGCTAATGAAATAGTAATTTTAGAGTGTCTATGCAATTTACAAGTGTGTTTTGGCTTGCTGAGCTCATGGGCATAAGGAACTTCAGGAAGATTAGGACCAAATGTTGGCTTCTTCAGTTCCTTCTTGTATCTGAAAAGGATTGGAAATCCAGTTTGTAACAGACACCAAGTTGTCAGCTCTAATGGTTACTCTGTAAGTTCCTGGTTCTCCACAGCTGGTTATGGTTTTTCTACCATGAAACAGTGCTTAACAGCAAACAGCTGTGCAGGAAATGACAACCTAGTGAAACAACCATTGTAACATATTTTTGGCCAGTGAATTTACAATTATAAGTTAAAATCTTATTTATTCTCTGTATAATCCTCTTGTTTAGTGGCACTAGAAGCCCTGTTTAGGATTCAGGATGACACTTTTTGGAAGTCTGTGGTCCTGAGCTCTTTCCTGTGTTGGTAAAACTTCAGAGTACTCTCTACCCCCACCCCACCAGTCCTGCAAATGCTATCCCTCTGCTCAGCATCAGGTAGACTGAAATTCCACCTCAATTCTTTGCCATCCTATGGTTAAGGTTGTCCATGGTGAGCACTGAGGGCACCTACAGTGGCAGAAGAGCTCTTCTTTAGGGAAATTGTTAATGATAAGCAAACAACGTATAATGAAGAAAAACAAATGAAAGCCCAGGGTGTATAAGTTGCAATGAAGTTTTCTGTCAATCTCCATGGCCAACCAGTGGTTGTCCTCTCTTGGGGTGGGATGCAGGAGACTGCTCTTCCCCACTGCAGTGAAAGTGCTCATGTTGTTCATGCTGTCCCTTGTGTTCCCTCTCTGGTATCCCAAAATGTGCTGCAGTGAGTACAGGGTGTTGGAGTGAGTCTGGATGTAGCAGCTTCTCCAGTTCATCCTGGCTTCCAGGAAGGGTACAGCATTAGTGTATCCAGGTGTGCTTCTTTCAGGGCTGGACCTTGTTTAATTAACCCAGCAATTTTTTTTTTTTTTATGAGAGGAATAAAAGTAGTGTAGTACAAAACCCCCAAATGTTTGCAGGAATGAAGGGAAGAAGATTCAATTTTCCAGCTTAGGAGGATGAAAGGGAAAAGGAAGAACATGCTGACTGTGCATCCAGAAAAAAAGGAAGATCTTTAGAGCTGCTGAAGCTTACGCGTATTTTTGACGAAACTGATCTCAGCATTTCTCTTTCTCTTCTGCTTTTTGTTGAGAAGTATTTTATGATGGGAAAGTAAAAATCAACTTTACATAAAACCATTGCTTTAATTTTAAAATATTTTATATGTTGGACTCCCAGTAACTTCCTGTGCTATAAAAATGGTAAGAGACTCCAGGGTATGGATTATTGGGTTTTTTCTCACGATTGACATCAGTCTTTTTTCAGAAGAGAGCAGAGGAATGCAAGTGCACAGAACTGTGCTCTTTGGACTCTTTCTCTTGCTTCTGGGATCTTGAATAGATGTACCTTTTCTGGGGATCCTATTTCATAGTTTCTGATGAAAGTGGTCCTAAAAGTAGTCCCATTAAATTAATAAAACTAAAACTATATTAATTTCTGTTAATGCAGAAGTTACCTGTACCTATATTTATCTACATCTGTATGACTGTATTAACAATATTCAGAGTTTAATGACAGACTTTTATGATCTTTATGAACTACTTTGTGATACATGTATGAAATGCACCATTTATTACATAGAGACTAGAAACCATTCCTTGCCCACCTGGCTTTGCTTAGAAAATGATTTTTGTGGTCTGTGACATCCACAGGTATTTGTTATTTTTGTGTGAAAAGCTATGGCTCTTATTCTGTATGTTTGTTTTTGACAGAATAAGAGGCTTTTAAAGTTTTCCTAAAAAGATGTAAACTACCAGTATAGACAAAGACTTGCTTTTAACATATATAGACATAATTTACTTGAGAACATAGAAAAATACTTATTGGAAATACAGATTCCTTCTATTGGAAGATTTAAACTAAGGTTTTTATGGCTTTTAGTAGGATCTATTAAGTGTATTCTGTAAAATAATGTTCTTAACAGAGTGCAATTGTATTTGATACCATTTCTTTCCTGAGCCCTAGTGCAGAGGTAGCCCTCAAACTGTTAGAGAAGGAATTTTTTCCAGTTAAATATTTCCAAGCAGAATGTATTTTAAAGTAAGTACTTCTTGAAGGAGTTAAACAGGACATTTTAAGCAGCTGTAGTAATAATCACTGTATTTTTATGGATATAATCTGTATCTCAGATAACTCTTACTCCTTTCAAAAAGTTTGGAAGCAGGTTCTCAAAAAATTGCACAAAATCAGAGCTCAGGAGCTGTTCAGGGGAGAAGAGGAATTAGGAGAGAGTGGTTCAAGGCGAGCTTCTCTATTCCTTATACCTGTCTATAAACTTTTTTTCAGGTAGCCAAGGGATTCAAACATTAAAATACAGTCATTCTTATTTCTTATTCAGAGTAATTAGAATAGTGTGTTTTCATGTAGGTCATAGCAGTGCCTGAGTTGTGAACAGCCTTTGCCAAATGGGCGGGCACAGAAATAGCATGACATGTACTTAATTTCTGGGATTTAATATCTTTACTTTGAGTTTGAGCTGGCGTATTTTACAGTCTTTGGGAGGGGAGCAGCTTCCTCAGCTGGGCTGGAAGGGAGCTTCTATCCAAGAAGGGAAATAGTGGAGATGTTTGTTCCTTGCATTTGTAGAATTTTGCAGTTAACCCCTTAAAATGGGATTGGTTGTCTAAAAGGGGCTTGATTCCTTGCTGCCTGTTGCTGGTAGCACACTTCTGGTTTGTAGTGATACAACAGCCAAAGCACTGGTGAGTTGTATTTTCTCCACTTGATGTTGTGTGGACTGCAATATTGTGTGGCAATTTTGATGGTTTATTGATTGCTTGAGCATCAGAGAGCCCTAGTTCATACTGTTTCTGTCTGGAACATGGCTAGATAACGTCAGGGCTACTTTTCCTGTTAGTCATATTCAGATTGAAAAAAAAAAAAAAGTAGCTCTAGCTGTAATCAGTAAAACACTAGCAGGGCAGTTTTCTGAAGTTGATTTTTGTTCTCAGGTTTATCTGTGGCAGAAAGTCTGCACAAAATAGGTTTTCTTATCTAGAACTTTAGAACACCAAAAATGGTTGTGTGCAGTACACGTGTTGTCCCTCTCAGAATGATTTTTTATTTTCTTGACAAAGTTGTTCTCACTACTTAAATTCAGTTATGTGGGCCCATTGTGGAGGAGTAGTGCTGAAATACTGTTAGTCCCCCAGTAATGACTTGTGTAAATTCTGTAAAGATGTTTGGAGAATTTTCACTAATGCTTCATTTTTGTCGAGAATGAAGTAGAGAATGGAAAACAAGTTATAAGAAGAACCTAGAAAAGAGGGGAAAAACAAATAAGGAAAGGACTTCATAGTTACCAAACCATGCACAGTCTGCTACCACCTATTCAGGTATAAGTGAGAGAAGAGAAATGAAGTGAGACTAGCCTGTGTGAAAGTGGGAGGATCAAATATAGCAGGTGTCTGCAGTATTGCCTAGGAAACACTGCCAGTTTGCAGTCAGCAGCCTACGCGTCCCTTGGCTCGGGGGAGCTGTAAGTGTCTCGGGAAAGCCCCTGGGACCATCTGCAGCTGAAGCGTGTCCTACGTGTCACACAGTCCCAGTCCCCAGAACAGGCCTTTTGCACAGGCTTGCTTTTGCAAGCCCCTGTTTTGCTGCTTCCTCAGCACTCCCAGTTCAAGCTTCTGTACCTTTCTTCCTGTCCTCTGGGCATCAAACAACTGCTGGCCAGGATTGGTTCTTCACTTGGAACTAGATATTTTCATTCTCTGTGAAGTGTTAGATAACTGCTTTGTTACTAATCCCAAGAACGACAGGCTAGGTTTTATTTTTAATGTTCTTCCATGCATTCTTCTGAAAACAACTGAGAAAGTGAATGGTTGTCAAGATATCCTCAATTGATCAGGTGTATCTGTTTGGTTCCGTGGGAGTCTGGAGGAGATGAAAACTGCTTTCAGTAGCACTGCCTGCAGACTGTTTCTGAAGATCATTCAGTATAACTTCCAAACATTCCCTTGGCATATTTTGATCAATACCTTATTTCCACAGTGCTCATTTGTTCAGCAAATGCATATGGCAGGTGCCATTTGCTTTGAATTATTTTAGGAGTTAGTCTCTTCTGAAAGAGAAGGGACTTCAGGCATAACTTTACATTCTCAGAAGCAAAATATATTTAGTCCCTGATTTTAGATGTTAACTTGGAATGGTTCTAGATAAAGAGATGGGGTTTCTTTTAATTGCTGTCTGAAATAAATCTTGTATCAGGCTGCCCTGTGGGGCACAGAGCATCTGTCAGAGCATTGCATTGGAACTTTCTTTTTGTATATCCTGAGTTATATTATCCGTGCATCTCCTTGGTGTTGGCGCTAGACGCCAGGCTGCTGGAAGTATTTCTTGGACAGAAAAAGAAGTCTGGAAGTTCCTGAAGTGATTTGCTCCCCTAACATGTGGGTCAGATCCTGTAGCTGCCACTTGTCAGAACTGTATTGAGCTCAGTGGGGGGGAATGCATTGGAAACAAAGGTTTGTCTGAAGTTTAGCTCTCCACGAGAAATACTTACAAATGAGATGTCTGGGTATCCAGTTGTAACAATAGAAATTGATCCTTCTTTTCTGTCTGCCTCTTCAGGTCTTCAAAAGGTGACGTCAATAATGAAGGATATGTCTTGGAGGTAGAATGCTGCTCCTCTTTAAACCACCTTTCAGAGAAAAAGGAGATCCCTGATTTTATTAAGAAAGTGAGTAAAAAGAAAAGGGGGGCAAACTCCAAAACACAGTGTGCTTTTATTTGCACTATAATTACTGTTTCTAGTTCTGTCAGCTTGGCAATAGGGGTACGTGTCACTTGGACCAGCTGAAATACGGCACTAGAATTTGGTGTTCTGTAATTTTAAGTATCTGAACAGCAGTTATACTTCTTGAGAGAAACAAGTCTGATCCTCCTCCTCCTATTATTATTATTATTATTATTATTATTATTATTATTATTATTATTATTATTATTATATTTGTAGTGTCACAGGAGAATGACCTCCCACAGATGATATCAATGTAGAAGATGGTCCTATAATGTACAACATTTTATGTTGAAACAATATATCCAGTTCCTATTTTAGTTTCCAGGTACCCTGTTGAATAGTTCTTTACCTAAAAGGCCTTTTACCTCCAGGGAAATGCCCAGATTATTTAATTTTTGTTTCAATATCACATGGTGTTTGATAGAGTTGGTATTGATAACCTAAATACTTTTGTGAACCAAAAGAATGTTGCTTACAATTAAGTATATACTGGGGAATTTGAAGAGAATACTGCAATTCTTTATCTCTTGCCTCCTTTTAAAAATTATTATTGACACTATAATATTCTGCCAGACCAGAAATTAGAAGTTTATGTCCATTTTAGTGAAAAATTATTCAGACTGTGCTTGTTTCAAATTCTGCAGCATCTGGTGTGTCGGTTGCATGTTATATAAACTAGCACTGAGTAGTGTATTTATTTAGCCACAGGGTGTGAGTAGGCATACTCCTCTAGATTTAGTCCATTTGCAGTGATAATAGTTAAGAAAATTTGTAGAATAAACTACAGCACAGGCTTTATGAGCTTGATGGGGACTCAGCTTGACATACCACAGTCATCTTCAACCTTACATTTTTACTGTGAATTGTAAGAACTGGATTAAAAATAATGCAGCTGTAACTATCGAATACTTAAAGATATATAGATTTTAGTAGCAGAACAAACTGAAGTTTTCTGAACACATAATAATATTCAAAAATTTGAGCCCAAATTTTGTTTCAGGTTGAACTGTGTTATTACACTACTATTCTGATGTTATCTTGGATTATTTCAATATATTCACACTCAGGAAAAACTGGTGTAGTTATTGTGTACCAGTTTCAACATGTTTGATTTTGTTCTTCAGTTCTTTGAGTCAGAGTAGAAATATAGGCATAACTGTCACAACTGGTAGGGAAATTGTGCATCATTGAAACAGAAAATTTCTTTGCATTTGTAACTTCAGAAGGAGTATGGATAACATGAAAACAAAATGACAATCCAGGAGTCATCTTATTTCCATAAATATCCAATTCTGAGTGTCTTTAGAATGCTTTTCTAGACATGGAAATGTTTCTGTTGATAGAAGCCATTTGATTATGGGGTTATGTAGATCCCTTTTTGAAAGATAATAATTTAAATTTTAATAGCTAGAATGTATATTTACTTTTTCTCTGTAGGTTGAGTATGTCGCTCATCCTAAGATGTTATTTGATGTAGGGAAATTTGAAGTTCTTTGAAGCTGTTGCTGTCAAGTGCATGCTGTGTCACTGTATCTGATTATACACATTGTGAAAGTCTCAACACTTTTATGTAAATCTAATTCAGGAAACAAGACTTGTTTGGGAGTAGGAATTAATTGTCATATTAACTAATTTGTCTGAGCAACAAAAATATCCATTGCTTTTAAGGGCATATAAACCAGATGTTTACACAAAAATAAGTGGAAAAAGAAACGATGTTCTTCAAACAAAGTAATAACAAAGAGCTGTTATAGAAGGCAATTCCTTTTTTTAAAAAATGAACAGCCTTCTAATTCTTCTCAAACTGTAGAATACAATTGAAGTTAATAGAATATTTTAATTAAATAGGGAAATCCTTTATGTTTTCATAAGCTTTTCATAACAGAGCCTTTTAGCACAGGTTTACCATCTTACTGTATTGCAAATTACTGTATTTAAAAATCCCAAACCAAATAGAATAGCCATATTTTAAAAACAGAATAACAGGAATTTTTTCCTGAGCTTCCTAAAAAAATTCCTATACGCTGAGAAAAATAATTTTATTAATTTTATTGTGTGCTGCTGAGCAAGTATGACTTACCTTGAGTTTGAACAAGGACGCAATTTTAATAACTTTGCTGGATTGACTTTTTGTTGCATTGAAATTGTACATAATATTGAATATTAACTGCTTCCTTCTGCAAACACAATACAATTCTGCAGTGGCATGCAGCATAGGTAATACGTGCTTTTTTCTTCTGTAGCTCTATATAAATGAGTAACAAGGAGGTTACTTCACTGAAACAAAGTGCCTCACTGCTGACTATAAAACATTTAGGAAATGTCAGAAAGACTCTCTGGTCAAACCTCTGTTCTGTTGCTGAGATCTTTCTGTGCTGCTGGACTTTGTCCCAGTTCTTCTCTCTCTCCATTGCTTTTCTGCCACGGTCTCTGGCTATGGCAAGGCAGAGAACATTTTAATATTGGGGACATGATGTAGCATAAAATACGCTCTTCTCATACTTTAAAATCATGTCAACATACCACACTGTGCTTGTTCTTTGATACTCATGTGTATCTAGTGCAACTTAACCTGTCCTAAAGAGCTCAAACAGTCCCATGGTGTCTTTGATACATAATTTGTGGGCAACGAAAAAAGTAACTAAACTGTTGTGTATATATTGTACTGCTGTGTTGGTGTTAGTACTCCAGTCTTTAGCTCTCAGGCTAAACAGAGATTAAAGATTGGCTCATCTGCTTTTTAATAAGCAAAGCTAGCTTTTGAACTTTTGATCACTGGGGCTCAGATCATTCTGAAATTGTTGAAAGTAGAGATGTTACTTTTAAGATACCATATTTTGTAATATTTAGACTTATGTCTCATGTCAAATAGGATAGCCTTTAATTACTTCCCTAGTTGCTTTTTGTTTCTGTGTATCCTGTTATCATTTTTTCATCTGAGAGTGTTCTCTGGAGTCTATGGAGACAAGTAAGGGAAGGAGGAGCTAGGCTGACATCCCAAGTAATGGTTTTTTTGGACACTCAGTCATGTATGAATGTCAAATATATTTCTCATGACCTCTGTTTTCTGCATCAATCTGAGATACATGTTTAGAACTGTAACAGGCAGAAGGTTTTACTCCTATGTTCACATCTTTGACATGTTGGTGACAGGTTAGGAAATGGAGAATTCTTTCTGTGCATGTCTCCCCAGTTTTGACTTCTTAAAATTTAGAAAGCACATATTTGGATCCTTGATTATTTCCTTAATAATGCATCATCAGAGGGAATTCTTTTACAGTATCATTTTTTTCAGTGTGGTACCAGTGCAGGATTCACATTTCTTGTCTTTGTGGAAGTAGGAACCGTGATAAATAGAGAAGAGCATGTGGTTTAAAAATGGTGCAGCTTAACTGAAATCCAAATGCAGGCATCTTCCTTTGTGGTTTTTGCTAGACATCGCTCTCTCTATGTCTGTCCTTACTTGCTTCAGAAATTCAGAGTCTAATTTCTTCCAGCAAACCTAAGGCAGTACAGATGAGTAATGGTTCTGCATTTTCAGAAGTGGACTGGTTCCACTTGTAACAGGACTGCCATTGTGAAACACCTTTGTAATGCTTATTGTGCCATGAGATCTGCTGGACGAGACTGTGTGTGTTAGTTCTGCTGATTGCTGCTCCCTCTCTTGTGTCTTGGTCAAGTTCAGTGAGTACAGATCATTACTACTGGCTCCAAAGCTGCCAGTAACATGTCACTCCCTTAATTGATCCTCAGAACAACTTCTGTAGTCCAAAGCACTCTACAAATAATCTTGACTCCTGCAGATGCAGTGATTTTGCCAGTAAGTTTCTTGACATTTATTTATTGCCTATAATAGCATTGGTGGGCCATGGAAGCAATGGTACCTCTCTGATGGGAGTGAGTGGGACCCCAAGGAGCAATCTGCCAACAGAATACATTTAAAGGATGCTGCTACCCGTGTACTTAATCTAGAGTTGACCTTTGAAATAGTGATCCCCAGTTCTTTCTGGTACAAAGGCAAGTTGAGCAGAGAATTGCACTTTTTGAAAGAAAGGCTGTACAATACTAAGATTTGTGTGAAGAGCTCTCATCCTCCGTTGCTGAAAGGATCTACTGTATTTGAACCCCCTCTTGACAGTTTCATGGAAAAGTAAATGTTGCCAGAAATAAAACTGGCATGAGGTAAAAGTATGTTTCAAGTGTTAGTTTATGCACTGGAAATTAATATGAATTGCTAATTTGTAGTTGAATTCAATGTGCTCCTGAGGGGCGAGACATTTCTTGGAGCAGTTTGATTCCCCTGCCCTTTCATCTGCTCTCTCTCCATTGGAGGGAGCCTCAGGCAGGAGACTGGCTTGGTGGTTGGATAAGGAACTGCTGCACCCCTTGAAAAACTACAGGTCACTCTCACTGCATGTGTCTTCTTTGGTAATTTAATTAAAATACTGAGATCCTTCTTTTCCTGCTCTCTTGATTTTTTCCCTTCCATTGATCTGTATCTGTTTCAGAGTTTTCAGGATTTCTGCTATCTTAGTTCAAGCTCATTGTTTTCTGGAGAGTTGTCTGTGTTACGATTCTAACTGGTGAAGAATTTTTGTGTTAGTGATGCTCTTAAAAGACAGGTTAATTCTCCAACTTCTTTTAAGTTGCAAGACAGAAGCAGGCTTGAAGTATTTAGGAGGACTTCTGTTTCTCCTCTAAAATAACAGCTAAATACCTACTGAAATTTTAAAAAACTTTAAAAATCTTTTCCGTGGATGTTTCTAGTTAGGGGAGTGATTCACTTATTTTCTACATATTTGCATCAGAATGAACATTTGTTTTGTGTGATAAAAACAAGGGGCTTCACATACCTGTATTATTTGGGATTTTGAACTCTCAACTTCTGAGTTTTTAAACTCTTTTCAGCATCTAATTAGGAAATGACAAGAGGATGTGGAAGATGGGAAACATATCAATGTCTCCATAATAATATGTATTTATATTATTTTTTTTTGTTAACAGCATGACAAGAAAAGAGAAGACAAAAGTCTGCAATTTCCTAGAAAATAATGAATGTGAAAAGTACTGATATTTTTTTTTACTTAGAGTAAGAAGAAAAATGCTGGTGTTCATATAGCTGTTCCAGCATTTGTGATATTCTTGTCTCTTTCATTACTTATTCTTCATCTCTTAATGTTTACATTGAGATTTATGTTTTAGAAGGAACAAAGAGATGCAGCTTATGTGTTCTTAGGAACACTAATATGTTGGTGGATTTCTTGGCATGGATGCTGCAGTCTTACAGGGATCTTGTCTGTGAAGTCTGTGTTTGCTTTGTTGGTACCAGAGGTCCTTAGATGGTTATTGTAATCCTAAGCATTATTCTTTATTTCACATATGTTTTAGCTGGTCTGTTCAGAAGTTTTCTGCAGGGTGTACAGTCAGAGCAGGTGGCAGTGAAAGAGAAAAGGGGAAAAAATTGAGTCTTTAATACTGCTCAGAGGTTTGTTCTTCAAATAAACAAGCAGTTCAAATTTATCTCTGCAGCTAAAAAAACGACCCTTCTAGAGTCTTGTTTATTACCTAGGATTATTTACCTAAATGTGATCTCAATCTCTTCTAAAATAATTTCCACCCTTAAAACAAACACAAAAAAATCCCACCACAAAACCTTCACTCTCCAGGGTATTTGCAAGAGAACAATACAACATTATTTCTGTAGTGCATTGTAATGAAAACCATTGCTGAGCACTTAGCTGATAGCTTTGTTTTCTGCATGTTTTCAGTGCAAGCAGAGCCCCTATTTTATTTTTTTAAGTATTTAGATGTTAGCAGTAGATACGGTCATGAAGCAGAACTTAAAACTCAACATCAATAGTTCAGCTGTTTGTAATCTGCTGTGATAATATTTATTAAAGTGCATTTTGTTAGCATTTTCTAAGTGTATATATAACAAGAGATGATAAAAAATAGCATATACTCTATTTTAAACAGCCTGGTGTGAAGGGAAACATCTGTTCCTGCTTAAGCTTCTTTCAACTTGTGTTCTTTTGACTAAGCCCTGTAAGAGTGGTGTTGATATATCTCTTCCATGGACATTGCAAAACTATTTTCAGGACTCTCCCAGGAGTCTGGTAGTGCTTTTATAATCCTTTGCCCCCAACAACTTTCAGAGTCATCCCCTTGCCCAAGATAAAAATAGATTTTATAAAGTATGTAGTTGATATTTTTAATGATCCTACTTCTGTCTGGTGGGAAAAAATAGCTTTTTAAATAACAGTAAATATGATAATGTTTTATACCATGCTAAAATAAATTACCAGCAAATTGTTAAAATTGTAATTTTGGCTACAAGTAACAGATGGCTTGATGAAACAATGTGATTTTAAAGAAACGCTCTTCAGTTGATATAAAATTAAAAGTAGTATTCCCTGCAAATTAAATGTAAAATCTGCAAGTTTCAGACTGAATTCCTGCTTTTTAAAATACCCCTGTTGTCCTGAACCTTTTTATTTGTTTGTTTCCACTGCGTAGAACAGAGATGGACTAAAATCACTCACATTGAATCACATTATCACTAGTTACTAAAATGGTTTTTACATACAACAATCAACTACACTCCTCTGTAAATCTGTATTTTCCCCTTGCTTATGTTCACCAGTTAGTGTAGGAATTAGTCACAAAAGATTCTTGCACAGAACATGGTCTGCATTTTAAAAATGATAGTTCTCTAGAGCAAGAGCTTGGGACACAATTTCTACAGACTTATTTTTAAAGTGAATATCAAATATTTGAGTTGACTGAGCATAGCTGGCTGCTCTCTAGCAGCTGTTCCCAAGTCTAAAACAGATTGTAGGGAATAAATCCTGGATTATGTGAATAATTTCAAGACTTTTTTATCAGAGTTAGGAGAAGGTTGGGAGTATACAGGTATATTATGTTGCTCTTGGACAAATACCACACTCACTGAATATTTGTAGCATGTGGCCAGCAATGTTCACTCTTTGCCTTCAGCGAAGGTGCTAAAAGGAGGTGATTTGATAAGAATCATCACACCCAGGACCACAGAGGATGAGACTGGTTTCAAGATCTGTCATCTAATGAAATATGCTGAAGGAAGCAAGTGTACTTGTGCCATGCTGCACTGCATGTTTAGCATGGTTATATTGTTCTCAGGAGTGAGGACAGTGCTAGCTGGAGAGGAATTTCAAGTTGTTAATCTCACCCCTTTCTTGGCTTGAGTAGAAGGAGATGTATAGCTTGCTGTAATTTAGTATCTCCTGCAGCACTGCTTTAAGATCCCACCTTCTGTTTCATTCCGCACAGCAGTAAGTTGCAGTAGCTCCTGGCTTCGGTACATTTCTCCCTGTGCTGTTTGCAGCCTTTAGTTCCCTTCTGCAGAGGCTACTACTAAGGAACATGTTGCAAAACTGCAAAGCTTGCTTTCTTGCCCTGTTCAGTGCCTTGCTCTCTACCTTGTTCTTGTTCTAATTCTTGTGCATCTGCCACAACTGCAGTGAGATCTTAAAATGGCAAATCAATGGGATTATGGCAGCATTTTCCACGGCATCCCTCCAGTGTTTTATCCCTCATGGCCTATTTTGATGTAATTGTCAGTGAAAATACTTCATAATTTGAAAACTTGAATGCAGACTGGGATTTCACTTTCTAAAAGCTGCATTTATATTTGCTTCTATGTGTATGAATGTGAACTATATCTCACATTCAAAATTTGATGAATGTAAACTGGAAAAGGTTAAAAATGCATGGGAAATGCAGGCTTAAACAAAGAGGCATTCTAGTCAGAAGGGTTTCATGGTTTGGAAATCTGCAAGCAGTGAACTAGTCCAGAGTAATCAGATAGAAAAATGATGAGCAAGTTGAATGCTTTGCTATTTGATTAGCAGAATTACCTTTTTTTTGTTTGTTTTTTGTAATTTGTTTGCATTGAGATGCAAAAATACCAAAGTTTCAGAAGTTTTGAGTCATATAGAAAGAACTAAGTCCTCCTTTAGAACATTAGCTAAGCTTAGTTGGTTTTAAAATAAGCAGTAAACTCTTGATGACTGTTCCTGTCTTCTAAGGAAGGAGCATGTGAGACCTACGGAAAATAGAAGAGACAGACTAAAAGCTTGTCTTAATTTTAAACATCTGTTTCCATAAATGAGTAAGCTAGGAGGGGGATGTGCAGTATTTATGATGAAACATGTTCTACTAAGTATTAATGAAGGAGGACAGAGTTGGAAGACTGTAGTCTTGAGCATACTTTTCCAGTTCCAACTCCTGGCATGCAGTACATAGCATTCTCCTCAAACCACAAGATCGTGTGTTTTTGCATGAAGATCCCTGATGCTGCCTGTTTTCAAAGGAGATTTGCTTGAATCCTAAGAAGAAGGTAGGGAAATGTACTGATCAGGTTTCTGGTGCACATTATGACACACCTAATGCCTTTAGCATGGTTCTTTTAAAAGCAACAACTAAATAAACAGACAGGCAATTATTTCTTTTACTACTAAGACTGTTCATACTTTGTTCAAATAGACAGCTCTGAGCAAAATTAACCAGCTATTGTTTCCAAGGCCATATGTTTGGCCATCAGTAAGATTAAGTAGCAGTCTTTCCCAAAGTTTGCAGCAGAGCTAATTAAATGCATCTGACCATCAGAAAATCAGTTCCTTGCTCCTCTAAGAGCATTTTTGATACGTGTGCTCTTCATAAATTGTTTCTGCGTTTCTATGAAATTCTTTTGATACCTTGTTATATAATGAACCATCTAACAAACCTACTAATGAAATGTTCAGTCCTAGTGCCTAAATTTTGAAGGTGTTTTTTCTCCAGGTCATCAGAAAGTGTAAGCCTTGAGACCATTTAGGACTGCTGTAAACTCAAGTGCCTTGATGATATTAGTAAAACTGCTTCTTCTCTGGACACATCTCAAAAATGTCCAGCTCCTGGCATTAAAGAGTGAAGAGAAATCCCTAACACTTACTAAATAATTTGTTTGAGATTCTTATCTGGGAGAGATCCTCATTATTAAATTTCTGTCTGTTGTTTCACATTTTTATTGGTTTTGGTGGAATACTACCCTGAGCTTGCTGGAAATGTTTGATACTCTGTGTGGCATCCCACAGAGATGTGATCAGGATCTCCTTGTAAGCAGTTGCTGAAGCTGACAAAAGTGTGTGATTCTGTTCAGCATGGGATCCATATCCTTGAGTTTCCATATTTATAAGAGTACCATCATGCTTGCTGTCAATAGGAGATTATTATGGAGCTGACAACGGAGCATGAAACAGAATCAAATATTATGTGGACTGTACAATGGACTTGCCAAGTATCTTTATTCAAAATAGATTTGACTGTATGTGACTGCTCAAAATGAGCTTTTGAACCTGAGTTCTCACATGACTGTAAGAGCTACAGAGTAAAACAAGTACTTTCCAGAAAAGAGGATTTCATCATTCAGCCATGCTGTTGCCAGGTGTGGTTTTACAGATCTTTAGTTTGGACTGTCAGCCATTTTGTAACTAGGGTTGGGAGCCTTCAAGAGAATGAGAAGTATTTAAAAAGATGAGACATAAATTTGCTACATCAATGTAATGTTTAGTGGCACTCTTTGTGCTGCTGATGGCTCCCTTTCTTCCAAATGCAGTATAAAAACAGTGGTCAGGTGGTTCTGAAATAAACAATAACACTTCCCAAATGTTAAGAATGTTACACAAGTGCCCCAGCTAAAATTCAATTAAGGTAGTGACATCAGGGTTGGACACGGTGCTTGTTCCTATTCCTTCTAAAGTTCGTGGGAGATTTGATATTTATTTCACAGACAGTGAAGGCTAAATCTGTCATTTTTTTCCCCTCGGGGAAAATGCCAGGTTTCTAATCAAGCAAATTATAGGGATGACATTAAATTCTTTAACTGCCTTGGCCCTCTGTACACATGAAATTTCACCCCTTCTTTAAGCTGATTCTATTTTTAAACTGCCATAAATCAAATTTGTTGCAAGCCAGTTGCAAGTGAATTTGGATGTAACCACGTGAGGGTTTATCCAGATTGAAATAAATGAGTTAAGTTCTGCTTCTGTGGTTGAACAATAACGTCCTTTGTGATGGAGATCTGGTCTTGTATTTGTGGTTAATATCATCCAACCAGCACTTTATGAGGCAATGAAAATGTTTCTGTTCCCATCTGGGGAAAGAAGCAAAGAATTTTTAAAAAAATCTTGTTGGAATTTCCCTTTTCAAAATTTCCCAAGGTGTAAAGGGCAAGTATGTAGTATATTTGAGATATAAAATTGTCATAACACAGTTGAAGTTAGTATTGATCACTTAGCATAAGGGCATTTAAAATCTAGATTTTTATCTGATGTGAAAAGTGGCAGAGATGTAGTTGCTGTTTTTACATTTTTTCTTTTCATTTAGTCATACAATGCAGTGTGACACAGACCTTTGTTAGTGCTCTCCGTTAATGCTCTACACTGGCATGTAAAGACAAGTAACTGTGTTATTTATCTGAGCTGGAATATGTCTTCGGTGACCCTGTCCAAGTAGCATCATGTTCTTCCCATCCACTTCAGCTTTACCCCTTCTTTCTCCCATACTTTGCCTTCTCACTGATTCCCAACACCACATCTGCTGAGATGTTTTCTCAGAAGGCTGTGACAGACGTAACTGTCTGTGTATACTAGCACAGGATGCCACAAGAGGGTCCAAAACCTCAGGTGGCTTGCAGAAAAAGTCCTTCTGTGTATCTCCAGTTACTGAAGTGTGGGTTTGGTTTTGTGGGGCTTTTTTGTTTGTTTGTTTGGTTGGTTGGTTTGTTTGGTTAGTTGGGTTAGTTTTGCTGCTTTTTTTTTCTTTCTTTTTATTTTTAAATTTGTATATTCAATCTTTGAAATACAGGAAACAGAAAATATGATTCTATTATATGGCATGATCCAGTCTGGATGTGAAGGCAACTAAAATTTCGTAATATTTAAGCTCTCAGCAGGATCCTGAAAAACAAATTGCCCTTGTAATTTGAATATGTTCATTCTTTACACGTTCTAATGAAAGCTAGCTTCTTCATGGTTTTGTGAGAAGTTGAGAGACTGTGTCTGCTGATACATCACTTTCCTGTTCTGCAGTTTACATCACACTTTTGATGTAGCATTTCCTGCTACATTTTGCTTTGTTGAGAAGAAGGATATACTTGGTTTTGCCATATGTCATTGGGAAAATTTGAAATATATGTTTAAATAAGATTTTGTGTTCTGTTGTGTACAGTATTAACTTTGTTTGGAAAGGGCCTTGAAGATGCAAACTCTTTTTTCCAATCTTCCTGCTAAGCTGTTTGGCCAATACAGGTAAGACTGTAATTTGGTTTTCAGTTCCTCATGTTTCTGAGGAACCTCAAGAGCCTCAAAAGAAACACCTCAGCTTCAGGTACTCCTTAGATCAAACACAGTTTTTTTGAGTAAGCTAAGACTGTAAAACATTGCAGCAGTATCTGTGAAAGCTGTTCTCTCTTCTCCAAACCACAGCGTGGGAGTCTGATGTAGATTGACAAGCAGTCTTTATTGACCAGGACCAGTAATATTACCACATATGTACTGTCCTCAAATTCTCTAACAGTTGCACACTAGTTAGATTTCTATAATTAGCTGCCCTGCAGCCTACTGAACAAATGTAGTGTTGTGTCTATACATGAGTGTTAAGAGATGAAATTAATTTCTAACTCTATCACTAAGTATATAAACTTTATATAAAAGGTATTAATTGAGATACAGTGGAGAGTCCGGACCATGAGTACATTATAAATGCATCTGTCACTGATACTTAAACCTTCCTGAGCAAAGTAAAAGCTAACTTTCTTTGTAGACAGATACCCTTTTGGCCAGGATACTGCTAATGGTATTTTTATTGTCCTGTTTAGCAATGAGCTTTACTTAAGTCAGCATCCCATGTTTCCCAGGCTAAACACCTGTGAAGGCCATTGCCTTGTTTCCTGGCGGCCTCTGTTTAAATTCCTGTGATCATGAAATTAAGAGTTAATTTAACATGGAAAATATAATAGAGGTTTGAAAGAGGAAGTTCTTGTTGGTCAGTCATCATCTGTAGGTTTGTGTGTTTGGAGCAGTAACATGTTACCAGGAAGTAAATGATTCACTAGAAAAAAACCAGACCAAGGGGGGAAAAAAGTATGTAGAGAAGATGCAAAAATGAGCTTCCTCTTAAAATTTGAAAAAGATACAAAATTCTTCCTTTTTACTTGCTACCAAAAAAAGTCCGGCTGAACTGTTTTCCTAAGTTCATGCTAACTTGAGCATGGGCAAAGAATTTAGACTTTTAACTCCTTGGAATTTTGTGTTATGCAGACAAAGTGAAATTATTTCTCCATTCTCAAGGCATTTATTTTTGAAAGATTCATGTGTATTTGGACTTTACATTATGTGAAGAGTATGCATTAAATGGAAACCTTTTCACTTTGGTGAATGGTTTTGATAAATGAAGTAGACACTCATATGTTTTCACAGAAGTCTGTCTCGCACTCACACTTCTCCTGGGTTTGAGGAGTGTGAGGCTGAGGACTCCATAGTGCCGAGTCTGCCTGAAAGAGATTTCTCTTTCTGCTTCATCTCAAACCTTTGTTAGCTAATGCTGGCTTTATCTAATTGTCATTACTACTAGCGTGATCCTTTTTATCTTAGGATCTTTTGTGATCTGATTCCTTCATTTTCCTCCTTTACCTGAAGTGTAAAGTATAGAGCCTTTTAGTTTCCTTTTTCTTCTTCTTTAGCTCTTGTCACAATGCCTTTTTCTATTCTGAGTTCTGTATCTTCCCCAAAGTGGTGTATTAAAATAGCTTTGCTTTTATGCGCTCATTCTGTGAAAGTTTGCCATTTGTGTCTCAATCCAAAATAGGACAAACAACAACTGTTGTTATAGAATTAATAAGCTTTTCCTTGCATAAATGTCATAATCACACACCTAATACAGCAGAAGATAAAATAATAAGTCTCCAATTTCTTAAGATCAAAACAAAAACTTTTTTTTGGCAAGAAATACCACTTCTAGTTTTTTATTATAAATAAGCTTTATCTCTTGTGAAGAATTATGTAGACATTTTCTTTTTTCCTTCCCCCTCCCATTTTCACATTATATCAGATGGTTTGGGCAACTTTTCATCCTGCTTCTTTAGAATGTACCTTTTTATATAAATGCAACATGGCAATTTCTAGTGATAGTGGACAAAAGTAGCAAAATTACATGCTCACTGCCTTGAAGGGTGTTATTTTCTGTGTTTCTATTTAGCTAAGACAGCTTGACAGTTAAAAATCTAATCTTCTTCAACTTGTAGATTCAAGATGCTGCAAGTCAAGGCTTGAAATTTGTTGGAATTATACCTCAGTACCATTCCCGAAAGAACTGCCTTGTCAGCACCTCCCTGACACCTGCCAGTAACAACTCTGTGCAATCAAGAGATAATAAAAATGTTTCAAATTACCCTGAGGATCATGCTTCACCGGATGGCGAGAAAATAGACAGCACTGATGGATGCAGTACTGCAACACAGAGTGAGCAAAGTGCTGACCAATGTGCCACATCCAGAGAGGGCTGTAGAGGTGAAGGACAGGCTACTGAAGAGCTGCATTCCAAATCTGTGGAGGGAAGTGAAGAACAGTCTCAGTGTGAGAGCCCGAGTTTGAGAGAAGCAGCAGACAAGACGAATGGCCTTGCAGAGAATGAAACACCAGCACGATGCTTGAAACCACTTACAGGCAGTAAGTACTGCAGTGACCTCTTGTACATAGAACCCAAGTTAAAATCGCCTCAGTTACATTCCCAGCTCCTTTTGGGGGTGGGGATGCAGGGGGGACATTGCCACTGAGATAGTGAAGAAAAGATGCCCAAAAGGAGCCACTTAACCTGATTTCGGCATGGTTACACAGTTCACAACAACTGAGCAGGAGTCAGATGGCAAAGGAAGAGATGATATAAGCAGGTGCAGCCTTGTTATGGCCCATATGTATGCCCGAGTGTGAAGACTTATTTTTGTCTGATGTTCAGCTGAATTGGTTCATTTCTGTATTTGTTGCCATACCCTAAGAGCTCTTGATCTTTGTGTCCTTTTTGTCTGTTTGAATAAAAAGCCCTGTTAATCTCCCTGACAAGCTTTTGCAGCCATAGAAGGAATAATTCACAAAGACTTGTCACAGTTAGCCCCTTTGTAGCAGGTGAACAGATAGCTGGAATTAAACCACCTCAGGAATAGCATGAATATATGTGATCTGGACTCTGATGTCTCCTGGTATCCTACAGTCAGTGTGGGGGTCAGTGCTCCAGTCAGAATTGTAATTACTGGAAAACAGCAGTTATTTTTGATTAATGACTCATGTTTGCTAATTCATATTAGAATTTTGGTAATGGGGCTCATAATAATTTGCCTTCCAGTTTTTTTTTTTTCTTTTTAAGATTTTTACCCATATACTAGTTTTATTTCTTTCATTTCTTTGACATCTTTTTTCCTCAGGTGGGCTTTCCACTTTTTAAATGTCATTTTATGCCATCAAAGACCACAAGTCTTAGCTGAGGTCTAAAATATCCTCCTTAAGGTGTTTGTTGCTCAGAGGTTACTTCCATAGCAGGAACTGTAGTTCAAAATAGGATGCAGACCAGAGTAATTTAGAAAACTAAAAAGAAAAATATTCTTGCTCTGTTTCCAGTTTAAGCCTAAAAATACATTTCTATGTTTGTTTAAATACAAGAAAACCATGTTTACATTAATTTCTCTTACTGCTTTCCGTAATTTCCTTACACGCTACAAATCTGTGCAGGGGGAATGTAGGTGAAATTTCTAAAGCTGGTACTGTCCTTGAGTTTAATTTATCCCTATTCTCTAAGACTCTACATAGATTCAGTCAAACAATCCTACGCCTTTGGGAATTTCATGTATAGGACCCAGAATGACTTTGCATTGTGCTCCTTGGATTATTGTCTTGGTTTCCGTTGCAGTTTGGTGTAATTAGCTTTTGGATCCAATTTGGATCACTCTCTAGTAACCTTCCAACATACTTTTTTAAGTTTTTGTTGGGCAAGGAGTCACTCAGATTGGGTTAAAGCATAGCTGTTGTTTGAACAATCTCTTCTGGTCTACATCCTTAGAAGTGGGTTGTCCCAACATTACAATTTTACATGTAAAACCTCTCTTATAGTTAAAAATTAGTTATCTAACTAACCAGAGTCTAACCAGATCAGTTATTTCTCTTTTTCTTATGCTGTCTTTGAGAGAGTTAACTTAGCAAGTTTAATCATCTTTTTGATTCTATTCCTCTCCTTACTCAGTATTGAAATTCTATTGCTACAAGTAACCATGTTGTTAATATTTCTGCATAATGTGAAGCTGATCACCTCAGTCTTCCCAGCTTTTGTGTGTAACACCCCAGGATTGCTGCTGATTTTCCAGAAAAGAGAGTATGTTTTGAAAATGTATTATGCTTCCTCAATTATCTTTCTTTGAGTGCTTTTTGGCTTTATTTTATCATGCATTTTTTTAATTGCTGAGTTATGCAAATACTTTCCAAGACTCAAGGTCTGAGAAGGCAGTTTTATGTGATAGCTCATCTAAGTTAGAATTTTTCCAAATCCTGTACAACACTGCTGATTTCTTTATTACTCTTGAATGAATTTTTGTTATTACAGCATTCCCTTTTCCTCCCATGGAAAATGTATTTCAGTTTTTGGCACTATTTCTCCATCCTTCCTTGGGAGTGTGAAGATTGAAAGCATCACGTGGTTGGTTTTTTTTCCTACGTATTCTGTAGGAAGTTACCATTCTTGAACTGCTTCTCCCCTACATAAAGCTTCAGGAAAAAAAATTAATATTCCTTACTACTTGTGGAACCTTAAAGATGTTCTTTATTTTAGGTTTTATATTATTCAATGTTATTTTTATGCTTCTTTACTTGATTCCTGAATGTTTTGTAGTGCTCCTTCACTTCCCCCATTTTTAAAAGGCTTTTCAATGCAATGTTGAAAAGTATTTGCCTGTTGACAAGGCACAGATATTCCAATAATATATCCAAACGTGCTGTGTTACTTAGAACCAAGCTGAAAGGTGTGTTTGGCCATGCTTGAGGATTTGGTATCACTGGTGAAAATTGTTGTTAGTAGTGACTTGGGTTAGGCAGTACCTTCCACTAGACCAGGTTGTCCAGGGACAGGACAGTTACAGTGTCCCTGAGCAGTCTGTTCCAGGGCCTCACCACCCTTACCATGAAGAATTTCTCCCTAATATCTCATCTAACCCTGCCTTCTTTCAGTCTGAAGCTGTCACCCCATGTCCTATCATGCCCAGTAAAACATCTCCAGCTCTCTTTTAGGCTCCCTTCATGTACTGGAAGGTTGCACTGAGCTCTTTCCAGGCCGAACAGCCCAAATTTTCTCAGCCTTTCCTCACAGAAAAGGTGCCACGTTCTTCTAATGTTTATTATCAACAGTGAATCCATTGTGAGTAAAAAATACTGTAAAAGCAAACAAAATACTGTATTGGGTCTTGAGAGAGTCCTACTGTGTTGGACTGCAGAAATGTATCAAGGAGAAGAATTTTTTGCAGTTGCACAGTGTAATTAGTCAAGGTCAAAGCAGTGAGTTATGCATTATTGTAGGTGAAATTTTATGGAATGGTTTTTGCATTATTTAATTTTTTTACTCTTTGGTAGAAGCAGAGATCTTCGTGCTCTTCAACAAGCCCAAAACCCCACAAAAATGCAGCCAGTACTATACAGTGACTATCCCTATGAGGATCTCCAGGAATGGGCAGACTGTCAACAGCTTAGAAGCAAATTGGCTGGAGCACATGACAGATCACTTCAGGAAAGGAGGCTCATTGGTAAACGCCATCTTCAGCCTTGGAATGGTAAATGGTATGGAAATTACAGAAAGCATTATGCTGTGATTATTTTCCTTCTCCTCTAATAGAGCTCATTATCTTTGGAAGAGAAGATATTTGGGAGGTGCTTTAATGTAGACTTGGGGCAGATTTTTATTAGATCAGCCTCTTTCAGTGAAATGGAACGAAAGTACCAAAAATATTTTGGCATTTGAATAAGGAAAACAGATCATGTATTGTATTTTATAAACATTCTAGAGATGATTTTATAATTGCAGAAATATACAGAGTTAATAAACAGTACCAAGTAAAGTGAATTAAATTAATAAGATTGCAAAACAGATGACATAAATAGAAGGGTGACTTTGCTGTCCGGCCACACACTGCATCTGGCTCTGGTTGCAGGCCAGTGCAAGGACTAGAATTTTATCTGTCCAACAAGAAGTCAGTTAATTCCAGTTCTTGCAGAGACCCTTTCCACCTGGTTGGTACACTGTTTTACAAAACTGTCTTCTATGTTTGTTTCATCTTAGCTATGAGTGATGGATAAATGTTGGTTTTAATTTAAGAAGGTTAAAAATCCTAGATTTTTGCATGTTGTGGAAGAGTGGCACTGGGTCCAGCTTAGTACTGTAGCCAGTCTGTACCACACTTGTGGTCACCATGGCTTTGAAGGCAAGCCTGTTGTACAGAGAAAGGCTTGTGTACAGAGATCCAAGAGACATAACCAAAGAGCCATGAGAACAGGAACTACTTCAACATAAAAATGTTGGAAGTTGCAGCTGGATTAACTTCTTTGGAAAATTATGTGAGTGGTGTACTTCATGGTTAAAGTACTTATGCCTGAATCTTTAGCCTAATTTTGGTTTGTTTTGCATTTTTCAAGAGGAATGTGGTAACCCAGAGATTGCACATTCCTACTCAGATTAGTTGGTTTATGCCTCAAAATTACAGGGCAGCTGCTTCCAGAGCATCTTTTTACTGTTGGTCTGAATTCCAGAACCCAGGATGAAACACAGGAATATGACTCAGTTCTGGTAAAAGTCAATCAGGAAATTAACAGGCAATCCTAATTTTTCATTTTACAAACAAGTAGCAAAAAAAAGGAAGGTCTAAAGTTCAGCTGATGGAATGCTTTCACACAGCTTCCTGTAAAGCCTTGTAATTGCTAGTTAACTTGCTTAAAAACAAATGGTCATTTGCTTTATGTATATAAATTGCACAGAGGCAAAGCTAATTTGCTCTATCAGGCTCAGTTGTCAGACTCAGTGGGTTTTTTTAAAATAAAATCTGCTTGTCAGTTCACTCTAAAATGTTTTAAACACAGCATTTTTCTGTTATTTAAACTTGAGTTCATTTAAGTAGCAGAGCCCTGTGGGAGGTTCAAGTACTTGGATACCAGAGTGAGGAGTGCTGGATAACTGCCTGTGGACATAGATAAAGTAGGCTTGACTGCTTGCAATAAAGTTTCAACCCAAACAGGGTGACAAATTATGTAAAAGTGGAAAGATTCAGGATTAAATTAGATTAGTGATTGAAGAACAATTAATAAACATTTTTATTAGCATTTTATGGTTACAGGAGGAACAAGTTTTAAAATCAAAAAGCTGAAACAAGGTTTCTAAAAGTGTATTATGCTATTAGAAGAACATTTACTAAGAATATCTGTAAGTTGCTATTAATTGCAGTTGAATGTTTTATCATTTAAATCCTAAATTTTTTCTATCCTGCAGAGAAATAGAAGAGCTCTTTTGCTCATATGGCAGTCGAACAACACATGATAGGGACGAGAGAAGTAGGGGTCTGAGGGCTTCTCAGGTCCTTACTTTTGTCTAGACTTGTATGGTAGCCTGTCCAGCTCCTCATATCTGGTCTTTTTCACTGATTAATCCTCCTCCAAAATAAGGTAGTATCAGCATACTTTCTTTAATTGGCCATATCACATTTCTTTGTTCTGGGGGCTGGTTTTCTTTTTGGATGAAAGTATGAATTCATTATTTTGCTTATTAGACTAAAAAAGCAGGGTTATTATCTTCTTCTTTTCCCCCTTGTCCTTGGAATACCCAGTGAAGTGAAGATTTCCAGATTGTCAGTAGTCATAAATCTGTTTCTTCCTTCTGCTAACAGTTTAATAATTAGTCTTTAAAGGAGTTTTAAAGTTCACTGGTAACAATTGTCTCTTTTTGCTTATTGTAGCAGATAATTATAAACAGAAATATTACACAATTGCTGATCACAATATATAAACCATGCAGAGTTACACCATATATTAAATGTATTCAGATTTTGCTGGTAAGTTAGAAACAGCAGCCTGCTTGGTCCTTGAATGTTCTCATGTTGGCAGATAACAGTTATTTATTTAAATCTGCACTTCAGTTACTTGATGGTGTTTTTCATCCAGCTCATGTAATTGATAATTCTGCCTGTAGTCCCAGATGCAAACTGATCCTGCCCAGTGATCTGAAGTGACTGTAGGAATTCACCCTTGCCCTCTTCTAGTGGGAATGGAGTCTGTAGCAGCAAGCTACAGATTAGTACCAAATGGAAAGGAAGTAACAGGTGGATCTCCTTTTTTCCTGTAACAGCAAGTCTCCCGTCAGTACTGTGAGAAGGCAGGGAGAGTCAAATCTCTTCAAGGTTACATTTTGATGCCTTAACAGAGTAGTCACAAGCCGGTTCATCCTCAGTTGTTTTGAACTGCAGCTCTTAAAGTGCCTGGCACTTTTGTATTTGTTGTACCATTCTGTCTGTGAATTTTCTGCCTTTCAAGCCTCGAAAAAGCCAGCCAACCAGCCAGAAAACGCTGACAGTACTTAAACACAAAGCAAAAGAAGCAAAACGTGAGCTGCTTGGAAGAAGAAAGTCAGGTTTTTAAGAGAGTCCAATTGATTGTCTCTGTCATCTGCCTCCAACAGAGATGTGCTGGTGATCCCTTTGACCAGTTATTGTCACCTTAGCCACTGAAGTACTGGGACTTTTATCACCCATATGGAATTACTCTCTCTGTGTGTACTGAAGGTGAAAAGATTCAGAAGGGGGCAGGAATGCAAATACAAAGAAAAGGCAGACATTCATGTCACATGCCCCATAAAGCCACAGAGAGCTAGTTTTCCTCATTGAGAGCAACAGCAGCCTAAAGGTTAGTTTTCCTAGATAAGGAGAATGTGTAGTTCAAAGACAGCAGGGGGAAAATTGTCGCCTGCTAAGACAGCTGTCATGGTAAAGTAAGTAATCTTTTCCCATATACCTCCTTTAAATCAGAAGCAAGAACATCAAAATACATTTTTGTCAATCGAGCTACATCAAATATTTATACAACCCAGTGAAAATAGCTTTTTGTGCACAGTAGGAAACCTTAATAAAAGATGCAGTGGTAATGGAACATTTTCAGAGGAAGGACATTGTTTGTAACCTCTACTTTTGGAGCCTTTTCTTTAAGAAAGAGTGAAGTTCAAGAGTAGAGATTGGAAAATGATACTACAAACAGAAAATTCAAAATGTTTTTTTTATTGGCATTTCTTACCACCCTATTGCAAGTGGATGAATATTTGGAATTTCTAAGAAACGTCTTAAGCTTATGTTCCAGGAGTTGAATCTTGTTTAACAAGAGATTACTAAAAGAGAATACAACTGCATCTGAATCAGGAAATACTTTACATAGGAAACAGTGAAAACTGGAAAGACAAACTTACCATCTAAAGCTTTAGATAACTGATCTTTCTAGGCAGGTAGCATCCAGTTGAATAAATGAATCTGTAAAATCTGGCCTGCAGGAATCTGTGTATGAGTGGGCACCCTAAAGTGCCAATATAATCAGTGGAAATGTAGGCTTGGACTGATATAGTTAGGATTTGTGTTGTGATCCACCTCATCCTACATCAGGATGTGCAAAAGAGATCAGATACATCTAGATAAGACTGAGATACTTGGTGCTTCCTTTGCCTTAGTCTTCACAGACACAGGCAAAGGTTGCGCCTGTCTTTAAAAAAAAGGCCAAAAGGACAAACCAGGGACCTACAGAGTGGTCAGCCTCACTTTATTTCTGGCTGGATCACTGAGTAGGTCCTCTTGGAACTCGTGGACACATGAAGGAGAGGACAGTGACTGGGGCATTCAGCATGGATTTAACAAGAGTAAAACATACTTGAAAATTATTGTCCTCTGTGATAAAATAACGATTTGCGAGTGAAGAGAAAGGAGTAGATGTCATTTTGGGTGAATTCATCAAGAGAGTTTGGCAGTAGCTCCCACAATATTTTTGTATCCAAGCTAGGACCATGCAGCCTAAAAAATCTAGTTACATGGCTAGACTCAGGTTTGTGGTTAATAGGTCACAGTTTACCTGCAGTAAAAAGCGGAGTATCACAGAGATCTATCCTGGGGCCTGTTGTGTTTAACAATTTTATCAATGATGCACAGGAGGCAACGAGGCTTGCTTTTGTCAAATTTGTGGATGATCCCATACTCAGGAGACAGCTGTGCCTCAGAACTGGGTTGCTGTCCAGAAGAACCTGGGCAGGCTGGAAAAACATGCCAGCAAGAACTGTTTGAAATTCCATGAGGACAAATGTCCTGCCTCTGAGAAGGGAGAGGCCTTTTCACTAATCTAGGCTGTCCCCAGCCTGGCTGGGTAGCAGCTCTGTTGAAAGGTCCAGGGGAATTTTAGTAGTCAGCAAGCAAGATGAACCTGCACTTGAGAGAGGTAGTTCAGCCTGGAGAAAGGACAGCTTTGGGGGACCTAACAGTGCCTGGCAGTGCCTATGAGAAGACAATCAAAAAGGTGGATCCAGGCCCTTGATTGTGGTGTGTGGTGGGAGGACTGGAAAAAATTATACATAAATTGAAATAAGAGAGGTCCTTTTTGTATATAAAAACCCACTTTCTTATCATGAAAGCAGTCGCTCTCTGGAGGAGGCTGCCCAAGAAATTGTGCCATCTCCATTCTTGGAGATTTTGAAGATGCAGCTGGAGAAAACCACGAGTGATCTGGTCTGCAGTTGTAGATTGAACCTGCTTTGAGCATCCTGAGGTCCCCATCCAGCTGAATTATTCTATGAAACCGTTCGATCAGGTGCATCTCACTTAGTGGGTCAGCTCTAGAACACATGACTGTCAACTGAAGTTGCTCTTAGATCTGTGTGATAAAGGTACTGCATACAGATTCAGTGCATCTGCTCATTTTCTTGCCCTTCCACAGATCTGTGTACGAGTTTCCCTGAAATCCTGCTGATCCTGACCACATAGCATAAGTGCCTTCTCTTCAAAACGTGACTCTGCTAGCCTTCTCTCTGCTGCATTCTCCTTTGCCCCATTATTCTCAGCACCCCAAATGCTTCACATGCAAAGGAGTTAATGATCCAATTATTCTTTCCTGTGCCTCTCTTTTTCTCTGGAAGTGTAGTACATGACCTGTAAAAGGTAAAATGTGTGGCCAGGTTGTGAGATGTGAGAATTGGCAGGTATGCATTCATGGCATGAATGTTTAAAACACCGTGACATGACAGGTAGAGGAGGTTGGTTGAGAGGGAAATCTCAGTGATTGTCATCAGCCAGTTTCTGTAGAGTTTTTCACCAGCATCACTTTTGTTGAACAGACACTTCTTTATATTTGCAGCTGTCTTTCTGTCATAATTCTCTCCTTCCAGTTTTCTCATTTTCCATGGGTTTCTTTACTAGCGAAAGAGCCCATTAAAAATCAATGGATTGTGTGATTGATGGATGTAGCCTTCGACAGTAATCATGGTACTTCCAACGAGGAAGCAAAATCTTAGAATCATTTAGGTTGGAAGACCTTTAGGATCACGAGTCCAGCCATAAACTCAACACTGCCAAGTGAAGTTTCTGCTGCCTGTTGGGTCTCCTGAGCTTAGCTATTGCTTTCTAAAACATTGCATATGTGCCATCATATTCACATATGAGGAAGCTGTAAATTACATGAGTGGAATGTGCAGCAGAATGAAACATAAAGGATGATTTACGAGTGAGTGCAAACACACGCCTGCTGATTGTGTTTTGATCGCTTATTAATTAGCTGGCAAACACGTGGTGAGGGGAGAGCTCAAGCTGCAGTTGTGCCAACAGTGTGACACTGAATTTCATTAGGGAATTCACAATACAGGAGCAGTGCGCTGGTGCTGTATAAAGCTGCCCTGGCAAGATCTGGATGTTTGTGTCTAGTAGGGATCTGCTTTCAGTCTTAGGTGCTGTCCTGTCATCCCTGCTTTGGAAAATTAAAGGGCTATTTGTGCATTAGTGTCCTGAAATAGATTTGGATGTGGGTTTGGGTGTTGGAATGTGATATTTTACAGAAATTTAGTTGGTTCCCCCTTTGTAGTGTCAGGTCTAACAAAGTGCTGTTTTTGAATGAAATCCAGTAATTAAATCTTGTTCAGTTTGGTATGTGGCAGGCTTGCTGTCCCTGTGTTTTCAAACCTGTAACCCAGTTACTTAGTAATCTGGCCTGTTGTTTCATAACAAAAATGTCAGTTCTTCTCACTTGGATGAGAAATCTGTCTGGATGACAGGAGTTACTGCTTTGTAGTCCAGCTCATCCACCTTGGAGCAATGTGTAATCCTAGCTTGCTGTAGTGGTGAGGAGTCTTTGGCTCTCTCTTTTAAATAGAATTGCAGAAAACCTGCCTGTGGAAACAGTATGAAAGTAGTCAGAGAGTTTTTCTTCTTCTTTCAGTCTCCGAACAGAATCTCAAGGATTTTTAATCCCTAGTAAGTGGTTTACAACTTTTTTCCTTCACAAGTGAACAAAAAAAGCAGTGTTAGTTTGGAGACAAGTATTTGCATTTCCTGACTTGCAACTTAATGACTCGACTGCAACAGCAGCAAAAGAGGATAAGGGACTGTGCAAATACAAACAGAGGGATTGTGCACTGACACCTGCAGCAGCAGTCGTGCTGCAGTGTGTGTGGGTAGACATAAGCCTCCAGATGTAGGAGTCTGGTCTGTTGTGGGCTTTGCCTGCAACAGATTTGTTATTTCCAGATAATAAATTGAATTTAGATAATATAATGACATTGGAAGATGTTGACTGAGATTGTGTCTGCAAGAGGTAAGAAGCCTCTTAATCCTCCTCACTGCTTCCTTTGTGAAAATTGTTTCTGAGTTTGATATATGTTTTCTCTTGGAGGCAGTGATTCCTTCCTGCCGGCATTTCTTGACCTTCTAACATCCACCAGGAAAGCAGGATGACCCTGATGAAACACCTAAGCAGGCTTATCCAGAAGACTCCCCTGTCAGTTCAAGAATCTGTCAGTTTGGTGTGTGTGACTGCATTTCAAAAACAAGTATCATACCAGCTCGAGGAATATAGTGTTGCTAGAAATGTAAGGAAGCCATCATGCAAAATACAACATTTGGGGAGGGGATAAGCAAGGTCTTTATAATCAGTCATAAAGAGTAAATATACTGTTCGTATTAGAAAGGCTGAAAAAGACACTTTTTGACAATGTGAGAAGAGTTTTCTCTGTTTATGAAGAGCACAGTCCTGCTTATTTACTGTTTTCCTAAACATAATTCTATTGTTCCATCAATCAGCTTATTTTAACAAAGATGAATATTTTTTTTTCCCCTGTTACTCTGTTTCTGTTCTGTCATGGAGCTGACAAAACCTAAGTTCTGGTATATGGGAGTGATTGCTGGTTATGGGGTGTGTGGCTGAGTTAAAGGAGAAAGTGCTGCTCAAGTAACTTTGAGAGTATGTGTTGTCTGAAAAAAGGCTGAATGTGTAGGGAATGCAAATGAGAACAGAGAGGCACTAAACCAGATGGTCAAAATGCCTTCGTAAATTGATTAAATAGTTATGAATGTATCTTTTCTCTCAGACTGTTCAGATATGCCAGATCATCCTTAGTCCATGTGGATCACTGTATCTGCAGTGACTGATCCATATGCAGGGTTCTGACTTGTGTGAATGAATGGATATAGTCACAAGTATCAATATCATAAATATCATAAAAATAAATCAGTATACCTTCAGAACCCCTTGAAAATAATACATTGACATAATACATGATCCTTGTGTGTTTATAGCTTCAGGTAACTGAACTGAGAACTGAATCATTTTTGCCTGCTCAGAATGGGGGAGGTGTAGTTTCTGATGGCAGAGGGTAGAATAAGAGACTGGACAGCAAGGTTTGTTATTAGGGAGTAGGATTGCTGTTAAAACTGCTAGAGATACAAGTCTCTTTCATTTAATAGAGCTAGACTGTCAGGGAATGTCTTTGAACGTTTTAGTAATCTCCTGGGAAGAATATGTTATTAATAAATTCAGATGCCTCACTACACTGTAAAGCTTACAGGCAGCCCTGTGTTTTCACAGATTCTTTACACGGGACAATGGATGGAGTATTTATCTTTGAAGATGTTGCTGTGGAAGACAGTAAAACCACGCAGGGCTATGATGCAATTGTGGTAGAGCAGTGGACTGTCTTGAAGGTATGTGTACAGTCTTTCTTCTTTGACCTCCTTCTGTAAATCAAAACACTCCAAGACTGTGAGACAGACTCTCAAGTACTGATCTGTGCTCCAATAGTACCAGCCAGGCAGCCAGAGTGAAGGGAATGCAATGTTAACAGTAATGCCAGATAACCACTCTTTGGGTTTGTACAACACACTTCTGATCTTGACCTCATGCTTGTTTTGGAGGGTAAGAAATGTGAGTGGCAGTGAGCAATGGAACTCAGGGCTGTCTGTCTCTAAAATTGCAGATGTGTGTTAGATTAACTGCACAGAGGATCTCCATTGGTTGTCAGGGCAACATGATCACACAAGTCATTGTAGGATTGCAGTTCTAAAGAAGGCAGCCCTTTAGGTAGGCAGGTTTAGCTGCAGCAGGAAAGCATGGAGAGCTGCCTTGGCTCTGTCTGTCCTCCTTCATATGCTGAAAATCTGCATGCTCGGATAGGCCCCTGTAGACAAACCACGTGTCACAACTTGGCCTTCTGCAGATCCAGGTGCCCACGCAGATCAGTGGAAGCACTGCTTAGGCCAGATTGGTCAGCACTCAAGTTCCACAGCAAATTTGATATACACAGTACCTCTGTGTTTGAAGAGCTGGGCTTAAATTCTTTGAGACCTGAACATGGTGTGGGGGGGGAAGTAGTTGCTTAACTCTTAGAAGTTTTTTTTTGTTCAATCTGATGTCTGCTAGAAATAGGTGCTGTGTATCTATAAAGGCAATACCTGATCATTTCACTTGAAATGTATTGGAAAGGGTGTAAAATCCTTAGACAGATAATCCCGTCCTTTTGGCACACACATGCCAGAAGAAGAGATTAAGGGAAAATGGGACAGATGCTGGAGTAAGTGTGTAAAATTCCAGGAGACTAAGATTAAGAGTTTTGTTATTAGATGATGATTTTGTAGCGCAGCAATAAATGACCAAATGGTAACGGCTACAAACAACTTGCAGAACGGTTTTGTGCATTAATAGCAGCTTTTCTTGTTGCTGATATGTGTCTGAAAAATTATTCCTTTATTGCATTAAATGTTATTCCAGTTATGACATACTTCTTGTTCATTTTTAGGGTCAAATTGCAGTGTTGCCACTCAGGAACAAGGTTTTGGGGTAATGACAGATGGTTTCATGAGTGCATTAGGTCAGGGCTGATCAAGAAGGCAAATGTTAAGCATTAATGTTAACCATGTGTTTAAAACTGTTTGGAAATGAATAGAGGGTGAAACAGCAAGTATATACAACTTCATACTACTGTGTAAGCTGTGTTTGACAGCACCTTATTTCAGAAGGCTATGTTAGCACAGTAATTGTCCAGAGAAGAGAGTGGGCATGGTCAGTGATGCTGACAGCTTCCATATTAGGAAGATTTTACATGTGTGTCCTTTCAGCATGGAAAAGAGAAGAATGGAATAGGTAGAGAGCTCCTAAAACATGGAAAAGAGGTAAATAGGGATTGTTTGCCATCTCTTCCAGTGTAAGTGCCAAATGGCAGTAGTCAGGGCCAGGTGTGAAGCAAACAAAAGAGAGATATTTCAGATAATTATTTATGCAGCAGATCTGTGGAACCCCTTTCTGGACAAGGTTGTGGGTTCAGAAAGTTTAGAGGATCTTGTGTTCATACAAGCATTGTAATTCAGATATGAAGTGCTTTTTTGAAGTGAACCCACCAATCCATCCTTAATATGCCTCACAGAACGGTCCTACAGTGCACAAACTGGTTTTCTTGCAGTAGAAACTAAACCAGACATGCTAAGGACACAAAATATTTGGGGCATGCTTGACCTAATATGTATTACTTTTCCTTAACCATCCCTTACAGCTATGTTGGGAATAGCTTTCGGAGTTATAAACAAATTCTTGGCTGGAGCCAGTTTGGCTCTCAAACAACCAATCCAAGGTTTTCCATCTCAGTAGGATATTGTCACAAAGTTAGGCATAATCTGTGTGGGCACAAGACAGCTTCTGTCAAGCTGTATGACAAGGATAATGGGGATCTTGTGTTGGCAGAGCACTGACCAAAACACCAGGACACAGCAGAGAGTATTTTCTAGCAGGGCTCTTTGAAGTGCTAGGGGCCTCGTAGGTGGAGTATAATTCGCTTTCAATTCTAGAAATTCCATGCTGGAGAACACAGCTGGTCAGCAGATTAAGGAACGAACCTCCCAGTGCCATCTGGTGTGTCAGGCGATGCTGTACTGCCACACACCATGTCTTTGTGAGGGCTAATGCAGAGAATCTCCTGTCCCAGACATAAGATTTGGGATGTGCAATTTCAGAAACTGACTAATAGCATGTACAGAGCCCGTCAGTGTGATCAGATTATTCTCTGCTGTAATTAAAAATTTGGATGCTGGGTGTTCCCTGGCAGTTTTGCTCTTTTGAGGTCAAGGGTGGCTGTTCTGTGGGCATTATGAAAATGTTCCCCAACAAGCTGAAAGGGGAAGAATATGAGGAAGAAACAAGTTTCTGAAGGAAGAAAGTTGAGGCATTAGGGAAGTCTTGCGACGGTCTTACCTATTTAGAGAAAGAGCAGAGCCACCTTGATTTTCTCCTCCTGCAATTTGAATAACTGCCAGGATATATCTTGCCTCATGCTTTCTGGGACATAATAGGTGTAGGTAGGTCAAGTCATGGAATCAGTGAAAGGACTGGAAACTGGGGGATCTGTAGGCACTTGCACAGTGTTGTACCCGGAAGACCAAGTGTTAAACCCTGTTGGAATTCACCTTTATTTACCATCAACATGGAATAATGCAGTGGTAGAGGAAGGGACTGTAATATGGGGAAGGAGACAGAGTTCAGAGGTGACAGAAGATGTCCAAGAGCCAGTAAAGGCTTCTTTCTGAGTGTTACAAAGTATAATTTTACAGAGATAGTTATGGAGCAGTGAATGACTCATTATCTAGAAGATTGGGGCTCTTTTGCTGTACATTCAGCTCTGATCTACATTAACATTTTCTATTTGCTATTTCCATTTCTACCAAGGCAGTGGGAGAAGCCCTGATGGGCAGCATGACATAAATGTATATGGTGTATAATATTATATATTATATATAATGTATATTATTATACATTATATATTATATATAATTGTACAATTATATAATATATAATTTTTTATAATATATAATATTATATATTATATAATATAATATATATAATGTATATAATATGTATATTTTAAATTTGTATCAGATTTGGTTATCTGGATGGGCTTTGGAGTTGTTCAGATGTGATCTGAACTGAATGTAAATTTATTGTGCTGTATCCTAATTAAGAAGAAGAAACAAACAAAAGAATCCCAGCCGCAACAGAAGAAAGCTTTTTTAGAAAGGGAGACATGTGGCATGTATCGATGCCCTTTAGGAAGAAAACCTTTCTAAATGAAAAGGTAAGGGGTTGCTGTTTAACCATTAACACAAAAGAGAGGGGTTGGCACACCTCTTAGCAGGGAAAGTGCTGCCTTTTTAATTGCTAAGGCTAATAGAGAAAACAAGCTGAACAGTGTGATGCACTCAGTGTGTGTGTAAAATGTCAGTTTGTAGAGGATGTAAAGCTCGCAGCTGTCACAGTATGTGGTCCCGCCAAGCAGCAGACAGGATGTAATAGCTCTGAGTAATTTAACTCTTTCTTCTCATGGAGCTGTGGTATCCCCTACAAATGACCACAGGACTTGTTATGACAAAATACTGCACTCATCCTTATCACTTTAACTCTAAAAATGTCAGGACATATTATTTCCACTGCAGTCTCTGAGATCTGGCCCTAAAACTTGTTTGATGGTTTTAATTCTGCTTGTGTAGGCAAATGTGGGTAGACAGTTCTGATTAATCAGAGCCTGCATGATTTCCCTCTCCCCAACTCTAAGTCTGTCACCTTCCCTTTCCCATTACCCAAGACAAAATAGCTAATACTGTCTTTAAAACAGAATGCTTTAACATTTATTTTAGATTGCTGCATTGTTCTGCCTCTGAAGCTGTGTTTATTTTGAAAATATTGTCCTTAATTTACACGTATTTTCTCATTGAAAATCTTGAGCTGCTGATTCATCACTTTGTATTTGCTGCTATGCTATACCATTGGTGTAATGACATGAATTAAAATCTCAAATATATTGTGGTGTTGCCATTTCCTTGGCAGACTTGAATGGGGTTAGTCTCCTCCATAGGCATGGTAAACCTTTTAAAGTGCAACATAACAAAAGATTTAAAAATTTATCTCTGCTGAGCCTAGGTTGCAACTTGCCTTAATGTAAGCCTTGGAACAAATTCTCTGGAAATGAGGATTTGATTTGTCTGTAAATCTGATTTAGGTCATATGTCAGTTAAGCCATGTTCTGCTGTCTCCGGCCACGGGAGAAAGGCATGACCAGGTCAGCCAAGGAGCTGATGGCATGAAAAGCCCAGGGGAGTCATGTGTGTGACCCTCTTTACCACTCAAAGGACAGATGTGCTGCCTGGGCATAATATTTCAGCAGTGTCTGTTGTTGAATCCTTTTGTTGCTTTTTAAGAAGAGGTGAACAAAAACCTTCAGGAGCCTCTTATCTTCCAAAGGTTTTGTAATTCTTGTTTCATTCCTTTATATAAGATATGAAAGTCACATATATACATACATATTTGTCTGCTTAACTCAGTAGACATTAGGTTTAAAATCTATTAAAATCCATAGGGCAATATTTTCATTGGTTTTGATGATTAATGTAGTAACAAAATCTAGCAATATAAACGTGGAACATTCCTGATTTCTTGTGGCTTTGGTAGCATTAAACATATAACAAGGTGAACACTTCTTCCATGTGAGTAAAGGGCACTTGAAGTATAGGGACTGAAAAGCACAATATAGATTAAATAATCGTTCCTAGCTGTTACATTTTCCTAAGAATTAGTTCTTTGCTCACCCGTAAAATCTTCAAGGGAAAAGCGAACATCCCAAATCTAAACTTCCCATTTAAGAACAAGCTGAGAAAAAGTAACTGAGTCCTCTTTTAGACTTTCTGTAAAACCACGCAGGGCACAGGTTTTGCTTGCCCAGCAGCTGACTCCAGCTGGGCAGTAGTGCCCTGTGTGAGGATGTTGAGGGCTGTGGAGTGGGTGCTGGGACCCCAGAGGCCACACGCAGTTTGGGGGGCAGCACAGCACTCGCCTTCCTGCTGTGTGAGCCACTGGCAGCTGAGGGTCCAGGCTTCAGCTGTGGTGCTTGCATGGAAATAGATCATTACTTGCATAACTGGGGAGTGGTGCACAAAACCTTTTGGGAGAAGCCACATGTTGTTTGGGAATAAATTATAACCAAAGGGAATTGTGTCAGGGAAGCTGCCTGGGGATGATTAAGCTGCGTGTGTAGGGCACACTGGGGTGTGTAAGTTCTCACATAGTGGTTTTTTATGTTGTTTTCTTTCCCCCAGAGGAGAATTGATGGACAAACAGTAAAATCACCTTAAGGTGGCACTTTAAGTGTTGCAGGAATTGTGAAAGTAAAAATGCCAGAATTATTGAAGAAACTGTGCAGATGGATTGCTAGATCACATATATTTCTTGTGTTTCATGGACAGTTGCATGGAGTTGTTTCATCATTTGTGCATTGTCTGTGCAGTGGTAGGTTCAACACATTTCACAGGATGTTTCCCGTGTGGAGAACTCTCTGTATGAACACATTCACGTTGTCCAGCTTTTGCTGCTGACCTTGTGCTTTTGCAAACGCAGAATTGTGTTGCTGTGCAAATATACTTCTGTGTTACAGGTGCAGGCAGTATCAGGAGCACTCTGATGTTTCTGTTAGTTTATATGCTAGAATATAGGATTTGCATCCACAAAAGTCACTGAGAGAAGCAAGCATTGTGAGCACAGAAGAGATTTTTGGTTGATTTATTGTTTGATTTTTTGGTAATTGTAAATAAATTACATATGCCCAGAATATTGAAGGAAAAGCCTGCTTGTGGATTTCTCTTCTTTTTTTTCCCAAGAATGCAGGAGTCATCCCACAGCCCTTTGCTCCACAGCTAATGGATGTATAGCAAGTGTCTGCCAGCAAGGTGCTGTGGTGTGTTACACATGGAAATTCAAGAGCATTTAAGTACTAGAAGAACAAAGTCCAACTTTTTTATTGCTGAAGCATTTGTGAAACTTCTTTTGCTTCCAATAAATGTTTTTAATGGTTCAATACTGTTACCTCTTGGAAGAAGTCTGGAAAGGAAAAAGGCAAATAATTCACAAATTTAGAGCTTGAATTTAGTCCCCCTGTCAGTTGTGTTACTGCAAACATAAAATGTTTGCAGCACGCTTTCACTGGGTCATTCTTGCACAGTCCAGATACTCAATTTCTCTCATTGCATTTTCTTTCTTTTCAGCTATGGTGCAAGTCGTGCCTTTGCCACTTCCATTTCCTCCCTTCAGTGCCCAGGGACAGAAAAAGCTTTGGCTTTGGCAGAGCTGGGGACTGGTAGCCAGCCTTGGCTGGGAGTGTGTGGTGCTGCCTTCGTGGGCTCTCCCCTCTATTTTTTGAAAGGAGCTGGGTTTGAATGCAGTGCCCATTTTCAGTAACAAACAGTAGGTTACAGTTTCAAAGCAACTTGGTTTTTTTTTTTTTTTTTACTTCCCATCCTCTTTGCCATCTGTCAGTAGATTTTGGTACACAGTCTGTTAGGATTTGCTGATAAAGGTTTTATTAAGATTTATTTAATGGGATTTTCAATCTACCACTCTTTAATCCATGTTGGAAAAAAATATTAAACAGTGACAATCCATAGCTGCCTTGTAACTAAATCACATTCACTTAGCCCAGGAAAGAATGATTTCTGAAGAACTTCTATCTCACAAGAGCTTAGTAGTTGTCTTGTTTTATTATCTTGCTGTGGTTAAAATTGCCACAGTAGGAGAGGAAAAGAAAAGAAAAATTTTAATGCAGTTGTTTGTGTGGCTTGCCCTAGATATTATTCTTGTATTGTTTTTTATCTTTTTTTTTCTTTTCCTAATGAGCAGAAACAACTGTGAAAGGGAAAAATGCTGGAAACAAACAATACAACTACAAATAGAAAGAATTCTTTTCATGTGATGCAAGTCAAGGGAAAATCCTAGCTCAATATGCTCTGGCTTCTTGACACTCAAGGTGTGATCAGAGATTACTTATCATCCACAGGAGAGTGGGAAGCAAGTTAATTAAAATTTTCCACCCTTTCAGTGAATGAAATGTCTCCCAGTTTGAGACGCATTGTTTAAACACTTCTTTTTCAGGAGAGCTCTGGCATGGTTTTTTCCTACTTGTGTTAAAATCCAGTATTTGCTAGTTAGAAAGAGCATTGCACTTTTGATTTGAGGGAATGGTGTGTTTGAAATTTTACTTCTATTGTCTCTGATAATAGTAGATAAAATAATTACTGTATTAAATATAAAACAAGTACAAGATTACTCTTTTCCTCTCTACCCATCCCCCAGTGTACTGTTTGTTTAGAAGCATTTTTGCTTTAGAAAGCATTTATTATGACACCAATTAAAGGTCTGTATAACTGTGACTCCTGCTGGTACACAAATTCCAGTTGTGGGATAGAATTGCAGCTGATGATTCAGGAGGGGGAGGGAGAAATAATTTCACATGGTCTTAAAAAAAGCTTCAGTTATCTGTATCTGCAAGTAGGGAGTTCGAAGCCCATGTGGATTAACCTGTCTGTTTTGGAGTGACTCCTTCCTCTTGTCTGTCATCTTCAAACTCAGCCAATTATTGGGAATAGTCTATTCCCCAAGGAGCAGAAGATGAGGTGCAGTGTCTGACTCCAGTGAAGCCTTGTGGAGTTGGAGGGAGCTCCTTAGAGGGCCTGAGGAGCTCAGAGGAGGGCACACCTCTGCATCACGTACACACCTCCTGCCTCCAGACAGCCCAACAGGCACACTGGGGTGTTGGCTACCAGCACATGGGAAAAACCGAGGGTCACCTTTTTGTAACAACTGTGTAGAACTCTTTAGATAGGTTGGTTGGTTTTGATTTTTTTACATTACCAGATTTTTTTAAAAACCTCTTTTTTTTTAGGCCTAATTGACTTGAATTTATTTTCTGGTAACTTTATTCTTTTGAATGTGCTTACCTGCTTGTTTCCTTTCTGCACCACTGGGTTGTGAAATACACCATCATCTGCTGCAGATGATGCTTAATCCTGACAAGTCAGACAGGTCCAAAGCCAGCCCTGTCTCGCTGCTCAGAGCCTGCAGGGACAGGGGCTGTGGCAGGAGTGATGGCGTGTCCCTGAAACAATTTGGCTTCTACAGCAGCCAAATGAGCTCTGCGTGGTATTGATGTCCTTCCTCATTGCCATAATCTGCCTCTGATTTCTGACATTTGTTGCACATCCTGATGCAAGAAGAAGGTTCTCCCTGCTAATCACCCACCTTAGGCAATGAATTCAAAATAGAAATACTCTTTACAACACAAGATGTTCCTCAGGGCACAGACAAGCTCTGCTGTGCCAGTCTTTCCTGATCTGCTTCTCTTCTCTAAATGAGTGAGCTCCTTCTGGTTTTTCCTCTGCAAACACTGTTTGATGGAGGGAATGTTTTAGACAGGTCCTTTTATGTGGTACCTCGTGAAGAGCTTGTGATGGTGGATGCTCTGACCTTATTCTTAATCATCATGTTGTGTGTTTTCATCTTTATTTTTTGAGGGTGTTATTGACCAATCTCATAAATCTCAGTGTGTTATTAATATGTCTTTTTGAGAAATTACAGCTTAAAGGCATCTGAGATGTCATGATTTTTTTATTACACTTGGAAACTCTATTTTAAAAACTGGAAAGAGTGCACAAGTATCTGTGTTCCAGAGGGAAGTGGGAGTCAAAGGAGACTCTGAATCTGCCATGATCTCAGCTGCAGGATAAGTCCTCTTTGCTCCAGTGGACACGAGTTAAGGGCCGTGTGGTATTACCCCCTTCTCACAGGTGTCTCATTCCTCTCCCAGAGTTACAAATTCCAGTTTGTACAGGGTGATGTTTTAAAGTAGCACCACCTCTCTAAATCCCCGAAAGCCTCTGTACAGAAGTAAGAGTGCTCTCTTGCAGGCACTTTCTGGGGTAGAGATTTAAAACAGTCTTCTTTTAAGCAGGACAGATACAGCTTCTTCAGCTATTTGCACTTGTAGTCATGATCAGGTTTTTAATAGGTATAGTCAGGCAGCCATTCAGTATAAAGATATAAGTGACCTAAATTACATTCCTTAGAAGAAAGGAACAGCTGAGATTGGAATTCACTAAAATACCTTGAAATAACTACAGCAGGATTTGGATTAGTTCTGATCAAATGACTGTTTCATTACTGTGGAATAAATGGATTTTTTGGAGCTGGAAAACTATTGTGCCTTCCCTAGTGTTGCGAATTGGCAGTTAAAACTCCTTACGTGCACATGAAACCAGTGTAAGTGCCTGAGCATTTTGGCAAATGTAATTGTTAATTCCAATCAAATTTAGTTATATTTGTAGAGACTAGTAGTTAGCATTTGTCTGCTCTGTGTTTATTAAAATTAAAAACTAGTAAATATGCTGTAGCATCTATTCATTAAATTACTGGCAGTCTTGGCAGTTAGACACCTCACTGGAATAATCTTTGTGAAACCACCAGTGGTTCTTTCTGTGTGGATTGCAGGGTCTGCCATTCAGTTGAAAGGGAATAAGCAAGGCTCTGCTGGGTACGTGTGCAGCAGGAGCCAGACTCCTGCACTGAAAGGCAAATCTTTTTGTCTCGCCCACAGATTTCCTGATTCAAAATAAGAAGGCAGCGATGCGTATTTGTGGGCGATAAAAGGAACAGACTCATACTTGTATTTTTTGTTGCTGTTGTTGGCTAGTTTTTCCTTTTGATCCATCATGGTAGGGTAACACAACTGATTTCAGTGCAGATATTCAGGATTTGCTAAAGCTTAGACAAGTGCAGAATCCAAGTGAGGCAATGCTGTCATTTTTTAACATACTTGAACATAATTTTTCTCGGGAGGAGATAATTGATAACATACAATGAATTTATCCCGTTCAGATCTGGAACAGTCTAAAGCTAGATGGATGAGTCAGGCAGTGTAAAAACAAGATCACAGATGTTTACCATTTTAAACAAACTCCTCTAACAGTTTGGGATGCATGGGCGGTCGATCATTTGTCTCATGTTTTTGAACGTTTTCCTTCCTGCCTAGCTGAACGTAAAACATTACCCACTTCAATGCAAAACCCTCCTCCCTCTGAGAAAACCCACACATGTATTTTTTCTTGGGTTGTTTTCTTTTTTGGTGTCAAGCTGAATGTCACACTCCAAGTGATGATGCCAACTGTTGCTTTTCCTTCCCCAGGGAGTTGAAGTGCAGACAGATTACGTTCCGCTGCTGAACTCCCTTGCCATGTACGGCTGGCAGCTGACGTGTGTGCTTCCTACTCCCATTGTGAAGACAAACAGGTAGGGAGGGGTGGGTGCTGCCTTTGGGCCAGGGAAGTTGCTGTACAAGCACTGCAGTCTGCACAGGCAATTCCTTGCAAAGCCTGCTGCAGCTGTTCTCGGGGTTTTCAGAGCATCACAAGCCACATGTGGCAGGAAGCACATGGCTGATGGGCAGAAGGACTGCAAGGTGGCAATGTGGTTTCTGCATGAATTTTCTGAGTGTTGTTTCTGCCTCTCTGTAAACTCCGTGACTGTAGAATTCCTGCTCTGGATCTTCCAATAAAGTCCTTTAGAGCAAAGACAAAATGTGTGATAATGTTTGGAGTGAGATGTTGTCTAGCTGAAGAAAAGTAATTTTATTCTTAATAGATGTCTGTCTAATGCTGCTGATAGTGTCTAGCTGAGCAGAACCCTGTGAGATTAGTGTGACACTGCTCTAGTAGCCTTATGTGCAGATATATAATAATTCTGTGGTCTACTTTGCTATTATTTATATTCTGAGTTTTTAAATATAAATGCAAATAATTTAAAATAATCTTTGTAACTGGTGAAAAACAATCATACCTCTTGTTAATCTTGAAGGTGGTGCTTTCTGAATTTTCACTGGTCAGGAATATATGTATATATGTACCTATACACCAATATAATCAATCATGATTTTTCATCTTAAAAGAGTAAAAATATACCCAGCTCTTTGAGATTTGGATGAAGACTACTCCTACACATAAAAACCTAGAAAGTAAAAGGCCATCTGTGTTGAGGGAGAAACTGTATTTAAGTTTTACATAAATGTTTAAATATAAGAATGAATAGAACATCACAGTTATGATTTGTAATCCCTGACTCTTAAAGATATATATAATTTTCTTCCAACTTTCTGTATCCCACTAATACCTTTAGTAACAGAGGTAGGTCAGTGCAGAAGGGCACCCACCTGGTAGTTGTTCCTCCTGCCATGCTGCAGACCCACAGGAAGCACCCAGCCCCATTCCAGATCAGTGCCCCAGGAGGGAGGGAGGGAATACTCTGGTGTTGCTGAGACACAGGCACTGGGGCTCTTGGGTTTCTTCCTTTTTGTTCCAAACAATTTATTCTGTGTTTACACACTAATGCTAAAACATTCAGCAAAACTCTGTCATAGGCTGACAGGCTCTATCAGTCTGAACATTGCCCTCTCCCTGCCCCCAAAATACCAGGCTGCTCAGAGACACCAGGGACAGGCAATGATGATCATTCTTCATTTTGTTCTTCTTTGACCTGCAGAAATAAATGACTGAGATGGATTTTCACTTTGAATGATGCTGGATGTGAATTTAATTCATTCTCAGGAGTGTGCATTTGTTTCTTTTCAGGGAGGGGAATTTATCTACAAAGCAAATTGTATTTCTTCAGAGACCTTCTTTGGCCCCAGAAAGCAAAGAAGAAAGAATCTAAGGTAAATAACCTTGAGTTTCTGGTTTCTTTGGGTTTTGTTGATGGTATTTTTATATTGAAATTTATTTCCATAGAAGTAAAATGGGCTATTCAATGTTTCTGTGATACAGTAGTGAGACACAAGGAATGGAACTGTTCAAATGAAAGAAACAAAAAATGCTCAAATGATGTCAAAGCTTCAAGGTTTCATTCTCTGTTGAACTCACAGTAGCATAAGAAATGCAGATTTTTCTTCATGTAAACCAGCCATAAACCTCAATTTAGACCTAAAATTCTTTCATGTTCAGTGCCTGTAAGATGAAACCAACATATTTTCTCTCACTCATTTCCTGTATTTTCTGTTTAAACTGCTCTCTTACTCTCTCTCTCTTGTGTTCTCTCTCTCTCTCTATTTTGGTAGAACCTGTCACAATGTAGCCCTGTTCTTGGCTGATGTTTCTATTGTGTGAATATTAATTAATTCTGCTGCAGTTTACCCAAGAAAAGCCTCTAGAATCCAGCTAAATTATCCAAAGGCATAGTTGGCAGCTAATGATGTATGGATGTGAATATGTGTACATATGCCCACTTCCATTTTTAAGCGCATAGCTGTGGGAGCCCCTGCCCAAACCTCTCATGCCATACAGCTGGAGATAGACATACAGGGACTGGAAACTGAGAAAGTGATGGCCTTCCTAACAGTGGTCGAATTTGCCTTGCCCTTTCAGTATGCAAGGGATCAGGAAAGCCAGGTGAAGTATGGAAAAGATCTCTGGAACCACATGACAAAGAGGTTGCTGACCAATGCAGCCTCGTTTTTGTTCTGCCTCTGTGGGGTGAGTGCTGCCAGCCCAGTGTCACCTGCAGGAGTGGGTGCTTGAGGCCATGCAGAGCTGAGCTGCAGCGGGAGATCAGAAATGCTGAGCAGAGCTGAGCACCAGGAGCATTTTACCCAACAGTTTAGATAATTGCAGATAGTTTCTCATCTATGAAGCCCTCACTGTTTTGGTGCCTGGTTCTGTGAAAGTTGTCTTTTTGATACAGTGCAGACATGGGGAGTGTTTGAACTGACTGAAGCAGAAGAGAACTGCTGGGAGTGTGACTGATTTAGGATTTACCCTCTCTCATTAACAAAGCTGCAGTCCAGAATATTGGGTGAACTTGTTACAAAGCCCATTTTCCTTGTTTTCTCTCTCTGTTTTCAAGTGATTAAAGAGATCTTGGGATGAGTGTTAGAGTGCCTGTATTTGGTCATTCTTTTCCTACCACTGTGTGTGGTTTTAGTGGAAGGGATGGGAACCCATATGTGGTTACTCATCCTCAAATAGAGAAAGAAGTATGATGCTGATTTCTTGTATTATAATAACACATACATACCATCCAGATGACTTAAAACTTTGTTTGAGTTTTTTTTCATTCCGGGTTATAAAAACTTATTTAACAATGTCTGGTTGACAAAACAAAGGACTCACTTGTTGGCAGTGTTAAATATCCAGGCATATTTGAGGGCAGGAATCAGTACAGAACATTTTCATACCAAAGGTCAAGGAAGGATGACATACCTTGATTATAGTTCTGTCAAGGGATGTAAGACTGGTTCAACGTCCACACATGGTTGTTGTGTCACATCAAAGATGCCAACCCAAGCATTTGATTAAAAGTTGCTGAATAATTTGCACATACAACATCCCAGGCTCTCAGGAATTTTTCTTTTAACTTAAGCTATGGCATGTCTAAAATCTTTGTAGATAACTCTCAGAGGAAGGAAATAGGAAGATAAGATTAAAAAGATACTGCAGTGATGGAAAATGTTCTGTCCTATCTTTGCACATCAAGAAACTGCTGTTTGAGGTAGTCAGAGGAACAGAAAAGGAAATATGCAAGGAGTGGTACAACTTCTCTCTTCATTGAAAAGTACTTCTATTAGTGTAATATTCAATCAGAGATGAGGTAATTGTGTTCATTCACTTTATACAAAACTGATGCTTATTTCAGCAGAAACTGGCTGAATGCATTTTTGTGAAATAATGGTGTAAGTACCTGACTGAGTACATGTACGCACTCACACCTCCTACAGCTGGATCTTTATCACATTTAGGGCACTGATCTTACCTTCTGTCAAAGAGAGCTTTGAGTTAAGTACAGTAGTGGGTGCCCAGCACTTCTGCAAATGAAAGAGGAAAAACCTCAGGTGTCTGAGTTTTAAACAGCTGAACTCTAGAACTGAGATGTTACCATTCCTCTTTCTCTAAATTGCAGTGCTATTGAAGAGAAAGATAACTTCCTTTAAGTAAAACCAAGAAGAGTTTTGTGAAAGCCAGTTTCTTTTTTTTCTCCTTCTCCTTTTACATTAAGTTCTGGCTATCAGGAGGAAGAACATTGTTCCAGCTTTGTAATCTAATATTAAGTTTTGAATGGCTTTTTGATTAAGGAGTAAATAGCTAGATCAAAAATTTATGAATACAAAATCTTTTGGCCAACTTCAGCACAGACCAAATTTCACTGGAGAAAATGGCTTTTTTGAACATGGCTGGGTTTGCTGAATGTCCTGAGATTATTTATGACATCCAAATATTGCTTCCTAATCCATTCCTGAGCTTCCATCAGCAACTGACACTGGTGAAAAAAATGGTTGTGCACATGCAGAGGTAGCAAACTTGTGTAGGATGGCTTAGGAGTGGCTTGGAATCATGGAGCAAGTCCAGAAGAGGCCTCGAAATTGCTAAGGGGACTGGAGCACCTCTCCTCTGAAGACAAGCTGAGGAAGTTTGGGCTGTTCAGCTTGGAGAACAGAAGGTTGAATGGAGACCTCACAGCAGCCTTCCAGTATCTGAAGGGGGCCTGCAGGGAAGTCACAAAGGGCCTCCTGGCCAGGAAGTGTAGTGATAGGACAAGGGTGGCTTCAATGGCTGAAATGGCTTCAAGCCAGCTTCTTTCATGGCTTCAAGCTGAAAGAGGGCAGGTTTAGATTAGATAGTAGAAAGAAATTCTTTACTGTGAGGGTGGTGAGACACTGGCACAGGTTGCCCAGAGAAGTTGTGGGTGCCCCACTCCCTGACACTGTTGAAGGCCAGGCTGGACGGAACTTGGAGCAACATGGTCTTCTAGGAGGAGTCTCTGCCTGTGGCAGGGTAGTTAGAACTAGATTACCTTTAAGGTACTTCCAGTCCAAACCTTTCTCTGATTGTGTGGTCAGGCTTTCTTTGGAAAGCTTGATTAATTTTTTGACAAAGGAAGCAGATATAATAGTAACGTATTTGTCAGCCTTTATATACATTACACCTGTCAAGTTAGTATTTCAGGGTACTGCTAGTTCCCTTTTTGTTTTTTAATAGTAGCTAAAACAGGTCTGAAATGGTGGCTGTGGCAAGGGGAGTGCTGCAAGTAGTAGCCTTATGCTCTCTCATCAAAAGACATTCATACAGATGGTTCAGAATGTTTTACTGTTTGGGTATGGGCATGGGTGTGGTGTTAGTTCTGCTAACCTGGAGAAAAACACTGGAATAATGCCATAGGATTGCTTCTTCTGTCTGTACATATTCAGCTTTGCATATCCTTACCTTCCACACAGTGTAGAGAGGAACCCACCAGGCACATGCAGAAGCAGAAAGCATCAAGCTCTCCTTCCTCTGTGTAGCAGAGATACTTGTGTGGGCAGAAATAATCTTAGGCCATCTGACTTGGTCAGGCACTTCTTTTAATCTTGGGTCTTTCTCATCAAACCCTTTATTCTTGGAATTAAAACTAACTAATCAAAACGTGTCTACTCAGGAAGTAAATGTCCATGTGAGATTGCCTCTAATGGTCTTTAACATTTGGATCCCTTCTTTGTAGTTTCACTGGAGGTTCTCCAAAGAAGACATGCACAACAGAAAAATGAAGAATTCCACAAAGGCTAAATTAAGTACTAGGGAGAAGCAAAGGGCACAGGAGCAGGAATTTGAAGTCACAGAGAACACGAGAAACTTAGAAGCACAGATGTCCAGAGCAGCCAAGCCTGATGCAGAACAGCAGCCGGATGGTGTCATAGACTTGGGAGACGAGGTGGCCGGGGCCAACGACAGCGGTGCCCACCAGGACGGGGCGTCAGCGGAGACGTGTCCTGCCAGTGGCAGCTGTGACACTGGTGACAGTGCTGGGCAGGGCTGCCTCAGCCAGAGCGTGCCCAGCTGCCTTGTGGGGGAGGCTGCAGAGGGCGGGGGCTGCGTGCCAGGGCTGGACGGCTGCAGCAGCGACGGGGCAGCGCTGGGCATGGACTGCTCCTGCGAATAGGAGCTGCTTTCCAGGAACCCTCTAGTGGCTGATACTTGGCAAAGACAAAAGAACAGATTTTGATAATCCCCACCACTAACTCCATTGCTCAACTCAGCATTTCTTTTGCATTTCTTTGACTTACTTTGCTCCTTAGCAGTCTGGTATCTTAGTGTTTTAAGTATCCACAGGGCCCAGTCTTTTCAACATACAGAAACTGCAAAATTCCTTTCACTGTACGTACTGAGAAATGCTCTCCTAGAGCTACACTTTAAACTAAAAAGCAGGAAGGGACAGAAATCACACTTTTTTCCATGACCAAACTTAGAAAGCCAGCTTTGAGCCTGGGTCAGGGCAAGTGTTCTGTTTGGTCAGATTTTACTATGTAGTACTTTCTTGTCCACGTAACTTTTCTGGAGAAGTTATTGTGCCAGATGTTATTTTGTCACTAGGCTTGTAGTGTCATAAAAATTTTGGACTTCAAGAGGTTGAAACTGAAGTTGGAAAGCTTAGGTAAGATGGCTGTTATCCATACATTTCTCCAGGAGCACACTCACTGACGATACTCTCTTCTGAATTTTATTAACCCTTACAGATCTTTAAACAATCAGCAAATCGTGTACCTGTGGGTGAACAAACCCCGTGGTGAATCTGTGAGGTGGATGATTCCAGTACAAAATGCAGTTTCCTATTTGGTCTTTGCCAATCAACAGTTCATCAGTAGCTGTGGGGGCTTCAGAAGATAGAAAAACAGGAAACGAAAAGGCAGGTAAAAAGTACTTCTGTCAGTGGTTATCCTCACTAAAATTGGAATTAGATGTTGCCTCCTGACCTTTTCCAGGTGGTTCTGCACCACTTCCTCACTGTTATGTTACCTTGTGGTAAAGAACTGAAAATGTACACAGGGGTCCATGGCCAACAAATGTCACTAAACAGATATTCCAAAATGAAAACACCTTAACAGACCCTTTTTTTCATACAAGTAATCATATTCTGGGACTGATACCTAATGGAATTCTGTAAAATTACCAACATTTTTATGTTTGAAGCTACATAAAAATATTTACAAGTGAATGTACATGTAATATAGGTTCTGTGCCAATGTTCTCCAAGTACTTCAGTATTTTTACAAATGTTGGAAGGAATGGTTTCTCTCTTCTTAACCACCTTCATCCTTATTTAGAAGTGGTCAAGTAATCTGGTAACAAGGTGAGAAAAACATTGTAAATTTCCCTTTTTCTTGTTTTAAAGCAAGAGGTAGAGCTCTGTAAGTGGTTTGCTGTTTTTTCCCTTGACTGATTTGTGCTTGATAATTTTCCTTAGTCTTCAAATCAAAATGCTGTACAAAGGAATATGTTTTGTATCAGATGTGCACCTAGAGTGGTTCAAATGCATCTTTCATGCCTAAAAATTACTCAGTTGGCAAAACATTGTAGAGAAGGGAAAAATTACATCACTTAAATATTTATTTAATCGGGACGAAGGCACTGAAGTTTAAACCATTTGATTTCACACACACAAAGCACAGTGGTAGTTTTGTCATTGATTAAAGAGTGTTTTATTTTGAATTCAGTGGTTTAACCACAGGACTGTAAGTAACTTCAGTTTCTGATGCTCTGATGCTATTTTTCAATTGTTTCATTTGGTATTTAGAGATTACACTGGGGTTCCAATAGCCTCAAAAATAGGTTGCTGCAGTTGTTCTGCTTAAATACAAGGTCTCTGCTTTAAACTTTTAAGTTCCCGTTTGCAGATTTTATTAGCATAAGATCCTTTTACTGATGGTTTCTATCTCAAGGACCAGCTTTGTATTATTTTATTATTAGCACTATATTTAATGAATGTTTTGCTAGTACAAAGTGTTGCAGTAGAAAGACCTCTCCAAATACTTTTTAATAGAAAACATTTATTGGATTGCAATTTGACCTTGTTTAACTGAATTCCAAGTGCTTACAAAATTAAAGAGAAATAAAGGTCATGAGGAGATTCCTTATCTGTGGTGTTTGCACAAATACCAGTTATTCATCCCCAAAAGGAGGAACTCAGTTCTCTAAGTGGTGATGAGGGGAAGCTCCTTACTACTGAAATAGCAGTAGTTACTGGTGCTACAAAACTGGCTACTTGGTTTTCCTTTCCCAACAGAGCAGAAGGGCCTGTGGGGAAGTTGCACCTGTTTAAGTGAAGGCTTGATTTAAAACTTTGTTCCCCTAAAAGCCGGGCTATGGTTAGGAAGAGTCAAAGAGAACTTGCATGTTTTTTCAGTTTCAAAAGGGCAGCTGGTTTGGGGTTTATAATCTCATAATCAGTTCTGACTTGTGACTTTGAATTATTTTGAGGTGGTTCATCTGTCTGCATTTGTGCACGTGCTTGCCCCCATCCCAAGGAGAGTGAGAGAGTCTAAATCATCTCTTCAGACAATGATCCAGATGTGATGAGCGTTGGGGAAAGCAGGTCTGTGGTGCAGCAGCAAGGCTCCACAGCTGTTATCTGCATTTTGTATCAGCTGCCTTTGCCATTTTGGGCCTGAAAGTGCAGGACCACCAGAGTGGCCAGTGAAGTGAAAGACAGCAGTCAGCAAGTGCTCATCTGAACAAGCCCAAACAAGCCCCAGCTGTCGCACAGGAGAAGTTCAAAGGAGAAAATCCTGCTCAGGCATTGGAATGAGCTGCCCGAGGCAGTGGTTGTGAGGCAAATGGTGGAGGTGGAGTCACCATCCCTGAAGGTGTTTAAGAAAAGACTGGATGAGACAAATGAGGAATGTCAAAGAGGAGTGGCTGAACTAAATGAAAGATGGAAAAGGGTTTTAAAACTGCAACAAACAGGAGGCAGAGGGGTACAACTGTGATGGTTAGAGTGTTCAAAATCTTGAAGGATCATAGTGAAAATAGGTGTGTTAAGAGGGGTTAAGTGCATAGACAATGGGACTGATACTTCAACTTGCAATATTCTTTGATTATTGGATTCTGTGCACTTGAAAACAGTATAAATGAAATAGCCCAAAGTAGGTTTAATATATGTGTAGAAATGAAGCTAAGTAGAAAACAACATACCCATTTCTCCCTAATTTGGCTCTTCTGTCAGCCTTGATTTCTGAGGTGAGCAGATGCAGGGCTCTGCATTTGGATACCCTGCTTTTTCTTTGTAGTTGCTGTGACTCTACATTTGCCTCAGGGAGCCAATTATAGGGCAGAAATGAAGCATGATCAGCCTTTCATGCAGGAATTTCATCCTCACAGAACTGAAGAGTATAAGAGCAAATACTAACCTATTGCTGATAAATGTTTCTCAAAATTATGAGGAATGCCAGCAAACAACACACCTGTGAATTGTAGTTGTAGACACAATTCATGTCTCTGAGGCTGTTACTGAAGATGTGCTTTTGGCTTTAAAAAGTGAACCTTGCCAAAGCCTCCATCCTCAGGAAGGTGCCTGTGGTGCTGGATGTGGCAGCTGACTCTAATCAGTACCTTACCTACACACTGAAGGGGGAAAAAAGGCTTTTCAATTTTAAATGCTTTCTGTCACTCACTTATAAAAGCACCCTACTAACTAAAATGATGTAATGATAACTGAATAGCCACTCTTTTCCCAGCTAATTGATGCAAGTACTATAGGAATATTTGATAGTCATTGTACCAGATGAACACACATCAAACTGATACAATATGTGTCACAGGGAGAAGAGAAAGATTAATAAGGCTGCAACACCAGGTAACTCACACTCCATCTCCTTAAGTTTAAATATAAATGTATAGATGGACACCTCTCACTCCTCATCCGTTATTGCAAAAAAAAATTGTATCAGTCTACTTTTTCTCTTTCAGTTGCTCCTTAGCTGATGGCACAAGTGTAAGAGGAATAAACATTTTCTACAATGACAAGATTCACCAAAGTGATGAGAATATTTCTCCAACTCAGTAGCAGCTGAACAGCAGTGGCTGCTCTCTGCTCCTGCCTGTGCAGGCCAATCTCAGGTTTATTGAATTATTTGTAGACCATGTGTTTATATGGGCTAATGTTTCTGGGATATAATTTTTATCTTCAGTTATGGCAGAGTCAGATCCAATAACAGACTTTAAGGTGAAACTGGCATTTCACTAAAAGACCACTAAACTCTTTCTAAAGAGACTTCCAAAAGATTCTTAAGTGTTAACAGGAAAAGGCTGTGGAGGAAGGGGATGTCAACAACTTTCCCGATTTCTTGGCTCAGAAATGGCATTTATTACAAGGTAAGAAAGGAGTTCTTGCTCACAGTCCCAGAGGTTACCACTTTTTGGGGGGTAGGGGGGGTATGAAATAATTATTCTTGTCCATGTTTCAGAGCAGTCTATGTGTGTTTTGTCCAGCTCTTCTAGTGGGTGAGCCCACACAATTAGAGAGATGTGTCCTTGCCTCACAGCACTCAGGCTGAGGGTAACAGGGGATGACAGAAGGAGGTTAGAGGGAAAACAGGATGATGACAGAGGCAAAGGGTTTCAAAACTGCCTTTTGTTAAATGGACATTTTGGTGCAGTTCTGAGGAGGGGTTTGTGAAAGAGATGTAATTTGGGCTGCAGAAAGCCTCTGCATTAAGGGAAGAAAGCTGTACCAGTTTATAATTCATGAAATGATTTGGAAGTCATAAGAAAAACAACATTTAAAGGCTTCTCAGATCTTTTTACCATGACACTGTTAAAATACAGACGAGCCTAGTGCATGGCTATTTTAGGGCACCAGTACTTCCTGACAGCAATGTATTGCACGTTCCTAGGAAAACCCTGCTGCTTTTGAGCATCAAGCTCTGACGTGTCAGCTGCGATCTCTGGGAACACAAAACCCCCTTGGTGTTATTTTTCTGTGACGAGCATGCTGTCCTATTTACATTCTAGAGTGAACAAACAAGGAAGCATTCATTGAAGTGGGGGTACTCAGAAGGAATCTTCCTCTCATTTGAAGAGGAGGGATTGGATGAGACATCCCCTCTGGGCCTGCAGTGGCTGTGCAGTGGGGCAGCAATGGCAGCTGGCAGTGGCACTGCATGGAACAGAAGCACAGACACAGGTGTAGGCAGCAGAAGGCAAAGCCTCATCGACATCAGGCAGTATTGTCCCAAAAAGGCAACTCTTAAAGGTGCATCAGATTCACCCCTGCTGATGGAAAATAGAGCCTGTCCTCAGGTCCTGTGTGTTCCAAGTGGCAGCAGGTATGGCCTGCTCTCTCCAACACCCAGGAAGCACTGGCATTATTTCATTTATCAGCTCTGACAGGCCCAGGAGTCGCTTTGTGCTTCACTCAAAGAGAGGCTTGGCCTTTCCCAGCAGGGCTGCCTCTGCAGTTTGAGGATGAAGTGCACATAGGTGTGGCAGTAAGTAGCCCCCAAGCTGTACAAGGTAACAGAGTGACAAAAAGAGGATACAGCTAGAGTATGCTAGAGTTGAAGTGACTTCTTGGGAGAGAACTACAGCTGAGCTCGAGGCCTTCTTAGTCAACCACAGGGAGGTTATGCTTGAAAAACAAAGTGCTTCACAGCACCACAGCTGGAAGTGGTTGGTGGGTTTAGTGTCTCTGCAACCCGATTTAGGGCAGAGCAGGGAGACACTGATGGCAATGAACTTCTGCATTATCTAGTTCACTACGTCTGAAACATGTAACTCAAGGAAAGGAGCCACTAAAAAAGGAAGGCCTTGTCCATTTAACATTTCTACTAATTCAATATTAATTTAGTATTTTTGATCCTGTTCCTGATTGAGGCCTTCAAATGTACAACAGGAATCTATGCCACTTAAATACTTGAACTGTCTATGCAGATACTTAACAAACCCAGACTTTTTTTGGTATCATAATTTCTATGATGAGTTTTTCTAAAACCTTTCCAAGGACTTCTCTCCAAGCAGTACATCCTGGAGTCCCCTGAAGCTCTGTATTTTATGCAGCAGGACTGTGGAGATTTTCCCATTTTGGCTGTTGCTGGCCAGTGCTTTTTGAGGACACAGCCCCTGCAAGCACAGTCTTGGCTGAACAACCTCAGCAGCAGCACCGGATACAGGTTCAGGGGAGGAATTCCTAAGACTGCTGTACTCAACACTTTCAACTTGGGGCTAAACAGGATTATGAGAAAATATCTTTGTCAACACAATTGACTTACTTATATAAACCACATTAAGGTGGTGGTTTCTGAGAAGAAATGGTAAGAGAAGGAAGTCACAACACAGCAGCTCCTCTTCTATAAAGACAGTAAATGTATTATATAGAGCTGGGGAGGGAAGTGTGTACTCATTTGGAGAAGATTCAGAGGTTGTGGCCTGAATTATCCTTATAAACAGACCTGGCATTGCTGCACAACTAATTCTCTGCAAGTGCTGAATTAGACATTGAAGGTTTTTAAAAAGCTGACTAACAATCAACTGTATAAAGTGAAAACACACTGCTACCCATAAGAAAAGGCAGATCATCAAAAAACCAGAACAGTTAATGTCTTTAATATAAAATTGCTTTTCCCCAAAGCAGCAGCACTGTATTACAGGTGTATTACAGTTAAATTAAATGCCTTTTGTCATTGAGGACATCTTCGTTAAAATCTTCCAAATAATTCATAGTCCATTTCTGTACATTTTAGCTTATCAAAATGCACTGGAAAAAATAATATAATTTTCTCTTCAGCAGTGTCACTACCACCATTTCTCAAAGAAAACACAGTTTCTTGGAACACCAATGTTAGTGAGTAGTTTGGATATAGATTCTATCATTGGAGGGGGACCACAGATGTACCATGAAGTATCATTTGGATACGTGTTTCTCTAGATCCTTTTCAGATATTCTTCCCTCTGACAAAGAAAAATAGTAGGAAATGAGATCAGAAATATTAATCATGAGGTCACTTAAAAAATGAAGTCTTGTTAGAGGTATTTCAAGCACTCATTTCTTAAAAATACCTGGCCTGTTTAAGGATAATAGGTATTGAAATTTGGGGCTTCCAAAAATATTTGTTTTTCAGGGGATTTAAATCAGTTCTTCCACTTGGAATGCAGAAGGTATTAGTCACTGAGGAGGAACATGGCTTACAGACAAGTAAAATCCTACATTCACATGAAGAAAGTAGGTATCTCTAACACAAATACAGCAGAAATGGAAACATGCTGAAGTATCTCTTAAAAGCAGTCAGCTTATCCTTCCTCAATCCCACCTTAAGCAAACTAAACAGCACTTGCTTAATAGTTTCTGGAATCAAGTCTGCAGTGGGAAATAGCAGTGTGAAGTTTAGGATTAACAGAGGAGAACAAAAATTGCAAAGAAAAATTTTTCTGCGAAGCAGAATAAGTACAGAAAAATTGTTTAACTCACATCTCATTTTGAACCTTTAAATGTAAAAATGCTGGGTTATTATGCACAGCTTCATCCTGTAGAATCTAATCAAACTGGGACTTCAGATGGCATCTCTGTACAATGCCCTGACACTTACCTGTAATGTGTGGCTGCAGTTCTTTACAGATCTGTGAGTGCTGCTGGGTGACGTGGAAACAACATGTGATCTTTCCAGGAAACGCCTTCATCAAACCAAGAATATTTTTCTGTAATGTTAAACACACTTGCTTACACTACAGACCATTAAATCAAAGCAGATGTATGCACACAGTCCCAGAATGCCAGTGATTAATATTGAGAACCAAGACTTTGCATTTCAGCACTGAGAACCTGATGGGTGTGATTCCACAGGCCTGACCTGCACACACACACACACACAGAATTCCCACACTTGGAATGCGAATACCCTGCCAGCTATGTTAGTGCTCTTTCTCCTTTTCTGACATAGATTACAATCTGCAAGATTTGGACCTAAGATCCAGTTAGGTCATTTCCCAATTTTTTTCCCCCTTATGAATTCTCAGTATTTCCTTCTTCCACTTCCATAGGGGTTTTCCATTTAAAAAAACCCCTGCAGTATGTATTTACCATTAGTTAGGAACTTTTTGAGTCCTGTCTGATAAGGTCACTAGACCCTTGACTGTCTCATGTTCTCAAGTAAAACCAGCTACCACGTAATGCTAATGTTATTTTTACCAGAGTAGAAAGCATAAACTTACTTTCAGTTCCCTAAGTCACAGCTGTGGTAAATTACCACCAAACCCCCAACGGCTTCAGTTCAAGTGATAGCAAAAAAAGAATGTTTTAGTCAGATGCTGTAATTAGTTCTGAAATTAAGATTTAGCTACTGTCTAGATTCTGCATTATATAGGATTTTCACTGCTGGAACCGACAGTGGAAATCCCTTAAAATATTCTGAAATAAAAATAATTTCTAGGTAGATTCGCTCATTTTGTTAAGTGTTTGCTTGTTAACTAGTTACTACACTGAGTCTGCCTGGGTTGCTTAACAAAACAACTCAGAAAGATCCTACTTTGTAGAAAATCTGTTCCTGATTCCCTGCAAAGACATGGGATGAAGAGCAGCACATACTGCCACTGCTGTACAGTGTTCCACCAGCACCTCTACTATTGACTTGCTGTCTTTGTACCCCTAATGCTGTTGTTTCTATCATTTGCACTAAGGGTATTTCCTTACAGTGCCTCAGCCTGTGACATGAGAGCACATCCACAGTGAGGATCAGACCCCACAGTCGCATCTCCCTTCGCCCTTGTCAGCACATACACAGCTGCTCCTTCAGGGACCACATCCTCCAAATCATCAGTGATAACCCAGCAGGTCCTGCTGGAGACTGTACACATCCTGTACAGATGTTTGTCACAACAGCATAAAGGCTGCTAGAGATTCTCTTTCCTCAATCCTCTGCACAGAAGTGAAGAATTTTGACAGACATGTTCTGGATCTGAGGGACATGTGAAGAATGAAGGAGGGATATATTTTAAGAACTGTGCATGACACTGTGTTCTCTTCTGTCCCCGAAGCTTTAGTGCAAAAGTTCTGCTGTCATAAAACTGCTTAAGTGAATGTCAGGAATGTCAGCACCAGCACCGGAAAAACCTGTGCATGCTTGGAACAGACTGGGAGATCAGTAGGTGGCCAAAAGGAAGAGCAGATTATTCTGCTTCTAGCAACAAACAAATGACTTTTCAAAGAAAGCAAATATCTCTATATCTATAAACATGGTAGAAGTACAGAAATAAAACTAGTGATGGATCCTATACACAGTTTCTGGAATCATGACAGCTCTTCATCTTTATCTTATAATTAAAAGCTTTCAGTACTTAAAAAACCCATAAATAATTCTGTATGCTCCTTTACAGGAGCTGTGCTAATTTGACAGTAAAATATTGTCAATAACCCTTAACAGCTGAGTGTCACATCTGATCTTTAACTGCTGAGTAAATGTTGATGAAGTACTGCACAAGCAGTTTTAAAAGCAGCTATAAATCCTAGTGTATAAATACACTAGTACTTATTAGCAACTAATGCATTATCAATAGAGCTGTTATTTTAGAAAATATTTCCTTTGGATATAGTTACTCTTTTCTAGTCTTTACATTCAATACCATCTTTACTTAGACTATGTGGTTACAGTACTATAGCACTATGCATGCATACTATTAGTGTGTACATACAGATATATATATATATATATATATATATATATATATATAATCTTTAGTATACTACGATGCTCTTACAAGATCATAGTAACATGCAGGGATATAGTAAAATTTAGGGGTAATTAACTTATCAAAACCAATGGGAGCAGGTATGTCCAGTAACAGCCTAAATCTGTACACTGGCATAAGCAGTTAACAAAACACACATGGGATTTGAGGCAGGAAGTGACTTTTGTCTCTGTACAGTGTCTCACACAGAAGGACTCTCTGGAATTTGGTAACATTGATATACACACTAGTAGTAAATAGCTGAGACCTGTATTTTTAAAAAACTTTTGATTTACCTTAAATAAGAGCTCGCTCGTATTTTTTGCACTGTAGTACAGCTTCGCTGTTCCCAATTTGTGTCTATTTCCTTTACCCTCTTGGTATCCATGAAGATCTGCTATATGCAGCAGTATAGAAAACAATGGGTTAATTCCAACACCCCCTGCTATCAGCACTAGGTTTACTGGGGAGTCACCAGGCTGAGGATCAAAGAAGAAATCACCTCCCACTCGCAGAGCCACTTCTGAGTCAAGAGTACACTAGGATGGAAAAGAAGATATTTAATTTCAGAACGAAATGCAAAAGTTGAAACCTTATTCTTTTTGCATCACTGTCACAAGGTTTGCCGGGCTGTGATTTTTATTTTAATTGACCAGTGAAGGAAAAACAGAAGGACTTTAAAATATACACATATTTTCCAGCTATATAAAGTACCCCAGTGTCTCTAGGGATCTAGTTCTACTTTAAAAAGTTTCAGTCTTATGGTAAGGCAGGATGGTGACTCCCCCATCTTATCCCCATAAGAGTTGAAAGAGGAACAATTCACATTGAGTTTTCCAACAGCAATATGTGGTTGTGAAAACCCAAGCTCAACATGTGAAATCAACACTTCTACCCAAAACCAGCTTCATGCCAAAAAAGGCCTTCTTACGAGATCATAGGTCATAAGTTGCACACACAGAGGGTTTTTCCATCCCCATTCCTTAAAATTAAAAACCACACAGAAGTGAAGTATCCACAAGAATATTTCTTGCAGAATCACTTCCGCATTTGCAACTTCAGAGACACAGAAGAAGAAAAAACGGGAAAATCCTTGCTCTTACTCTCCACTTGCATGCAAGAAATTATTTCCTAAAGAAATGTGTCCAAGCATGTTTTTTTTATACACAGAAAACAAAAGCTATGCCCAAAAAATCACTTGGGTCAGTCTCTCCTTGGTAAACCAGCACTGCATCCTGGTCTGAAGGGTGAAGCTGCAGTACAGAGAAGTTGAGCGAGTTCTACACACTGCAAGCTGACAGAATAAATAAGAGTACTTAGGCCATTATATAGGTATTAAAAGACAAAATTAAGAGGGATAGGGAAATGAAGGAAGGTGGGAATGGAGGAGAGACAAGCTATAAGCTGCTGAAAAATTACCTTAGAGAATGCAAACACTTCCTTCAAAGAATTATTTTCATAGCAAGAAACAGTAAATTGAAACAAAAGGAGTTTCATTAATGAAGGCTGCACAGACAGCTAAGGTCTAAATGTGTAACCATTCCACCAGGAGCAAGAAGGATGCCCTTGGATGCAGGTACTGGAGAGAACACACGGGTTCCTAAGATAGTGAGCATGATCATTATAAACACCCAACAACTTTCTTGCTTTTCTTAATTATTGCAGAACTATTGTCTCTCAAGTACACTGTAGGACTATGAGCATTCATTATCTGAAACTGATTACTCTCTTCCTTGTGAAGTACACTGCCATGTTTTACTTTGGTCTAGAGAAGCACGAATCCACATGTGCTCCAGATTCATGTGGCTTAAGGAGGATGCAGAATACTCCTTTTGAGGAAATAAGCATTTTTAGGGAAAAACAAATCTCACACCTGCCTGCTTAAGCAGCCATAGTTCCTCAAGACTGGACATGGGATTTGGGAAGAATCTCTCTCAGTATACAAGAAAAAAAATAGTAAAATTCTGGAGTAATACCATGGGAAAATGTCATCCTTTAGCCTAGTTTATAAACACAGCTCAGGCAGAGAAGTGAAGCAAATCAATACATTACATGGATAATTTTAAAGAAAAGGCTGCATCTTCCTGAAGTTATATAAAGTACATGGTGCTAAAATTTACTATTTTACATACAGATTAAGAAATAAATACCTGTAACAAACACAGATACAGTGAGTAAATGAGTGCTAACAATTCCTATAACATTTTTAACCTGAGATATCAACTTCCTTTAGGAGCAACTTTTAAACAATTCAGCATCAGTTTTGTCATCATATATACAGCATTTTCAAATTCTAGGTTGCTACTTTTCTTATTTCTTTCCTAAAGAAAAACATGCACTTTTGTTTAGCTAGAAGACTCCATGTATACCCTGGAGGTTTCTCCACAGCATCAAGTTTGATGTAGTTTATCCCTTAACTACAGATTTATCCTATAAATTCCACCAGAAAACTCAGCAACAAAAACTGATTTACAACATCAAAAGTTCTTAAGTAGTTTCCAGAGACTGTGAAAAGAACAAAAGTTGATAGGACAGATCATTGATGAAACATGGCTTGTGTTATGTCTTTATTACAAAAATATTGTGTGTTTTAAAGAATATTATAGATATTCTGAAATGTTTCATCATTTCAGAAAAACCGATCTAAGTATCTTCCTTGGCTCCCCTTTAATAATCTAGATCTATCTGTGATTTATCAATGATTCCCAGTTCCTATTTACAGAAATAGGGATTATGGAAGGTTATCAAAAGTAACTTTGTAATGTAAAACTGCCTGGTTTCAGGGATGTAAGTTAGAACAGAGGTTTCTCAAAGTTTTTAAATTCCAATTAATTAATTTAAATTGGAATTAAATTAATTCCAAAGGAATGAGAACCCTTATATACACCAACTATAATATCACTTTAAGTCCACTCTAAGCACAAGTTGTCAAAAGATCACAATAACTGTATTTTCATATAAACATCCAGTTTCAGTCCCTTACTGAACAAAAGGTTTTAGGATTTATGTTGTATCCAAAGTGCTTGAAGAAGTCAATGTGAGTTTTGCAGTTAATAGCACAAAATGGTCTAAAAATACACATCACCCCTTTACCTCAATTAAAAAAAAATAGCAAGCCAAATCTCACAGTTAATTCCATTTACCTCAGTGTGAATCCAGTGAGCAGGAGGATGGACAGTGTGCTTTACTGCCAGCTCTAGTATTCCTTCTCGTTCTAACAGGCCAGGGCTTGAACATATTGAGAATCCCCCAACTACAGATACTCCAGGAATAAAGAAATCAACCCTAGAAATAGATCAAACACAAAAGTTTAAAAAAGAAGCCAACAACCCCAAACAGACAACAATAGCCAAAAAATGTGGCTGCCTTTGTTTCAATTATCTTTCCTTTACAACATCCTAATTTCTGTAACATTTTCTGAAAAGGGAGTTAACCTTGAGTAACACCATTTCCTTAGAATTATTTTCTTTTAGAACCATGTCATCATGTTTGCTCAACTAGAAGATTTTCAAACCATTCTGCTTTTAGCATTAGATGTCACATCTCACAACCGACTAGAATTCTAAGTGTTTTAAATAATTTGCATATTAGAACAAAAACATCATTATGGTCTGCTAGGGTAGCTTAATTCCCACTCTTTTTGGTCCCTTTGATGGGCTCTTCAATTTTCAAACATAAGAAGATTGGCATTCTAATTTTAGGGAAATGAATTTATATTAAACACTTTTTTTTCCCTGGGTAGATTAAATATCTGAAATAAAATCAACAGTATGTAAAAGATTTTCCATATAAGAAGTCCACAACTGGCAGCAGAACTGCAGCTCCCTCTGGTGGCAGATATAGCTTCTTAGAGCATAAGAAATTGAACTGGAATAAATTCCTACTTTTTTTGTTCTTTCAGCTTGAAAGTAAACCATGCATGAGTTTGTACAGATAAGAAAGTAACATGTAGCTAAGCTTCTGCAATACCAGCCATTAGAGAGTATGGAAGGCAAGCCATTACTATATATGAACTATAATTATGTCTCATGAAAGTAAGGCTTTGATAAGCCTTGATGAGGCTTCTAAATAATTATCAGAAAAAAATTACAAGTTGGTTTGTGATCTATCTCCTGAACTCTATGTTCCTTAAATCTTTAAATGCTTCTGCTTTCTACAGCACATAACAAAATCCCTGTATTTCAAAATAAACCCAATGTTTATAATTAGTTGTGCTGCTCCCCTTAGGAAACAATCACACTGATAAACAATGCCTAGGGAACCATTGTTCAATTCAAGCCTGGGTTAGGCTGGTTCAGTATTAGTTAAGTGAGGCTGCAACAAGAAATACAGACTGGCTTCTACTGCACAGGTATCTTCTTTAAACAGCAAGGCTGTATTCTTCACAGAGATCACAAATGCTTGAGGAAAGAGAGAAGCATTTTGAGTGGTTCACCACTTTTTGAAGAGAAAAAAACCTTGTCTGCTTACTTCACACAAAATTAACCCTTTGAAGAACAAGTTCTTTCTCTCGAAGAATGTATACAGTGTGACAATTCTTAGCTTTATGCTTGTAGTATCTGATGGTGCATAAAGATACCTGACTGCAAAAGAACGGTCTACAGCCAAAAAAATGGAGAAGGCTTATTTCAGTGTCCTGAGCTTGTGCAGCCCCACTGCCCGTGGGACCCAGCTTTACTGACAGGCTGTGGGATCTGGGAAAGGTCGGCTCTTGAATTGCAGCGTTTATCCTGCCAAAGAACATCTCACGATGCTACTGAAGCTCTTTACCTCCCTCTGGTGGAAAATAATCTTACTACTTAAGATGAACTTAACGAAAAACATGAGAATTTAGGCTGTAAAGTCACAATTTACATTCAAGTCAAAATGCTCTCCTTGACATGTAAAGGGAAACCTTATCCGGCCTGGTGGGGAGACACACAAACATTACTGCAAAACCTACATCAAACATGGTTTTTACCTTTCTCAAATACTAATGCAGATGTATTTTTTCTTTGCCAAGTACATAACTATGAGAGATTTCAAGGCACAGTTTACTGTGGGTGGACTAGCTCTGATGGTTTGTCTCAGCCACGTTAGGAAGGGTGAAGGGGCTCCTGAAGAAATGCTGCCTGTGACAACCTAAGGGAAAAGAGCAGCAGAAGGGAAAAAACGGAAGAAAACCCACAAGGAGAGGACAAAAAGATGTAAACTAGGGATCTCAGGGTGGTTTTTCAATTCCCTCCTTTAAAAACCCACCTAACCTTAAGAAATTAGTAATAATTACCCATTGCTGGAGTAAGAGATCAGAAACACTAAAACCATAAAGCTACTTCTTCAAAGTATTTGTAACATGCATGTACCTCAATGCATGTTTTAGTAAATCAAAAGATGTAACAGCAACAAGTCTCTTATTACTTGAAGTCAGATAAAGACCAGTATCTGGCAAAGTGCTTGCAAAACAAATGCACTTTTGCTTCTGAAAAACTCAATAATTAAAACACTTTCAGGAAAGGTAAACATTTTAGTGACAATCTTTGGCTGTAACATCTTACTATAGCAAATCCTAACAAGTTAGCCTTTTCTGCTCAGGAAAATGTTGTTTAGTACTGCTCATCAAAAAATTGCAACCCCAGTTTATAAATACAAGTACAGAGAAGTTAGTGTGTACCTTAGCATTAGAACACTTTCAAGGAAGAAGAAAATGAAGAAGAGTAATTATAATTAAAGCTTTCAGTTTTCAGCGTGATAATTTCAGAAACATTTTTGGACGGTAAATGTACTTTGCAAGTACTGGCAAGCAAGAATTTAATATGAGTCACTGCACATGTGCAAAAACTGCAGCAAATTACTTCACAAACAAATTATTGCTAATCAGCATCTTGTGTTCTGTTCTAAATTTAAAAGCCAGCATATTAACACTCCATGAGTAACATATGCTGTTAATACCCTAGCAGTTATACTTTGATTTCAGCAAAACCACTTTCAGATGGCCAAAGCAAATAAAAAGTTTAAGAACATTTAAATGTCCATTGCCAAAAGCAACTACTCCTAGTTTTAAATTAATTTCTAAGAGAAAAAAAAAAAGTTACTGAGTGAGAGTATTTTTAACAAGGAAGGATGACAAACATGAAAATCCACTACTTCCTTGGGAAAAAAATTGTAAAATTGTTTAAACAAACAGCTAATTGTTTCAAAGACTTAATAATTCAAGGTTTTTATTTTAAAATTTGCCTATTTATATTAATATATTAATCTGACCTAACAGGCTTAATTTTCAGAGTGGAAACTTCAAGGGAAAGAAATAAACCAAAACTAAGTAACTTGCAAATCAGCAGTCTCAGCTCCACTATAAAAACAACGAGTAAATAAAGACAGCCTGCAGAATAAAGTGCAGTGAACTTCAAAGTACTCCTGAAAAAACAATGTAATATAATAAACCACGGAAAACAACAAAACAGTATAACTGAACATTTAAAGAATATCCACTTCTGTCCTTTTAATAGTAATATTACAATTTTTTATAATGACTATTTAAAAATTATGCCAAATATCAGCTCTTTGACAGAGCATCCAATAAGAAAACATTGTATTATATAAATTAACAACTTTTTCCAGGGCCCAAGGATCAGAGACCTTTCAGCACTTTGTTATAGTGGACTTCTAGTAATTTTCCCTCCAAATATACCAGAAGATCTTACCATTGTCCTGCTTTGAAAGTAAAATCCTTATTTGCAATTGCCAAACGAAGCCTTTTGACTGTCTCTGATTCATTGGTGATTCCACACACTTTTGCTTGTGTAATTACCTAACAAAAGACAAAGAAGCCATTATGGTGTGTAGATAATTTGCAGCAAAAGCACTCGAGAAGCCATTCATGAGACATCCATCACTTCCCATGTTACCCACAGCATTTCATTACCTACAGCACCAATATTTTTCACTGAAACAAAAATGGATTGTATCCCTGGAAGTGCTCAAGGCTAGGTTGGATGGGGCTCTAAGCAACTTGGCTTAGTGAAAGGTGTCCCTGCCTATGGTAGGGGGTTGAAACTACATAATCTTTAAGGTCCCTTCAAGCCCAAACCATTCTATTATTCACTTAAATATTCATTGAGTGGAGAACAGTGTTTGTACTTGAAGTCTACCATGTCTGTCACTTTCTCTAAGATTATATACAAACTTACATTATTTCAGTTAAAGAGAACATAGCTATAAAGAGAAGTGATTGCTAGTTATCACTTGTCAGATTCTTCAGGCATACTCCTGCATCCTCCAGCAATAAAAAGTAAAAAGATCTCTGCTATAACGACTAGGGAAACTTGTTAAAAATTAGTTGCAGGTGAAGTCCTAGGGAGAATTCTGGATCTAGATTGATTCAAGTAACTAAATGCATCACTGAAATGCATCTAATGTTAATGCATCTAATGTTAAGGCATCAATGAAAGAAAACCAACAAGCCTTGTGTTACTGCATTTACTCCCTACACCCCCATATGACCAAGGGAAACCAAGACACAAGATCTGCTGGCTGGGTAACAGAGCAGATTTTGCTTGGCAGCCACATGGGAGGAGACATCAGAGCCATAGCTGATACTACTTTTAAGGAGTTAAAAAAAAATTGAAAAGCAGACTTTGCAAAAAAGACTCATTGGGGATGAGCATCCCATTTAAATTCTTTGACGCCCATCAGTGCAATATGGATTTTTCATCCCCTCCCTACCCTTACCCTTCCTTTGCAGGTTTTTTTGGACTATAATTATTAACCTTTTTCCTCTATAAAGAAAGCAATGCCCTAAATATTTTCTACACAGAGCAATACACAGATTTTACTGTTTAAAATGCTGATGTCACTTACCACTCAAGGAAATACTCAAAATACAACTCTACTATTTTTCATTTTTCTAAGATCAAACAGATAAAAAAAAACCTTAAGCAATTATGCTGTAATTTAAAACATATGCCAGGAAATTAGTTTATTCATAAAGCAACATCTGAACACAACCCCTGTCCCATTAAACAGCAGGACATTTGCTAATTTAAAATGAAGTAGCATGGATTCCTGTTCCACTTTAGCAGACAGTATTAAATGAGGAATGCAGTCAGTCAAAGTCAACAAGAGAAATGTCAGATACATGACTTCAATGGGTGTTTTGATGGAAAAGTGTAGGAAAGGAACATTAAATTTGGATCTTCTTCATTCCCTTCTTTACTCTTCAGTACACTCCTTCATTTGTTTTTTGGCTGAGAGAGCTGCAAGAGTAGTAGAAATGTAATTCTTAATTGGTATAAAGTTATTTCAGAAATTAAATTTGAGTTAGGGTGATTCAGCCAGTATTTTGGACCATCACAAGGGTATCCAACTGGCCAGAGCAAGGCTGCAGTGAGAGGGAGGAGGGCACAGGACTCCGGATTTTGCAGCTGTATTTCAAGAAAGCGTTAGTCACTTTTCCTTGCCTTGGTCCTTTGCATTATAACTCTTCAACAGGCAGTGTTCTATGTTCACACTAATGCAACACAGATTTATGAGTCTTTCATCTTTTACAGGACTGAAATGGCCAAATAAGGCAATATTGGCTGAGGGAAGCCAACTGCTGATTATATGGAATTTAAAACCAAGCAAAGGTTTTAAAATAAACTGATTCTAAAGTGGTCAGAAATAAAGCAACAAAGAATAAATCAAGCATTAAAAAAACAGAAACAGCATAATCCTCTGATATGCAGAGAATGTGCAGTAGCAAGAACTGAGCCCTGCTCTTTCACCTCTCATACAGCTTCCGTCTCTTCCTCTTGTCTTACAGTTCCCTGCGCCAACCCTGAGCTTCCAACACCTCATAAGGATCCATTTTCCGTGTATTTTTCAGGTACTGACATTGAGCAGAGAAAGAAGGCAAGCCAAGCAATAAATATTAAAAAACCCCCATGGCTGCAACATTCAAATGATGGCACATTTTTTTGTGTCAGAACCAAATGAGAATTGGCATCAGTCTGTGCCTGTCTCTACATCCATTTTCTGGGATAAACAGGATCCACTAGAGCAGCTGGATGTCCACAAGCAATGTTGATCTGTACTCAGGGAAAAGCTGGCATTAGGTGTGAATAGCTGAGGCACAGCTCCGTGGTTCTCACAGCTCTGGTGACAAGCAGAACTGGGCTGCATCATCCATCTACAGCCCATGTCACACAGTGCTGAATCTTCTCCTACATACCCTCTGCATCCAGCTTCCTTTTGGGAAGAATGTGACTTATTCTCCACTATAGTTAGGGAAAAACTTACCAGAGAAGGACTTAGTGTACACCCACTGACAGGTGTGTGGTGTATTTGCATCTGTGTGCATCTGCTTCAGCTTATTACAAAAAGGAAGTATCTGTATGAAACACAAGGGTATGCTCCCCTCTGAATGTTATGAAAAAGAATGCTTGCTGCTCAAAACAGAGATCCAGAATAAGCATTTCTGGATTTGATGGAGAACAATGCTCTACCTTCCTTGTAATTGTGAATTAAAATAGATACAACTGAAGATCTTTTTTACAGGTGTCTATCACCTCTCCCTTCAAAATGTCTACACTTTTTGCCTTACTGCCTGTGTTATAAAAGGACATTTTCCACATTTTTTAATCTCAAATCTGAACTAGAATTGTGGAAATCCATAAAAATCTGGGAAGTTTGTATAGAGATGATGGATATCTGCGTGCTTTCATTACTTATTATAATCCATACTTGGCTAGAAATCTATTGTTTCTTGTCCAACAAAGTAAACAACATCATATCACTGACATTTTTTAAAACTCATTACATTTCACCCACTGAGCACTAAATATGCTAATTTTATACCAGTAACAAATATAAGAAATGAGGAGAAAAAGAAGTAAACCAGACTCCAGCAGAAGGCAAAATGGAGCCTAAGAATCAAATACTATAATCCAATATAATTATCTTTGCAGCAAAAAAGAAAAACAATTACTTGCATCCTAAAGAACAGAACACTAACCTCCTGTCGAAAATTATTTGCTGTCCTCTCTAGATGATCCATTTTCCTTTTTGATTTTATTGTGCTGCAAGAAAAAGCAAACAAAGATAATTGTAATTTTGACAGCTGTGCTACTGTCCCTTACTGATATGAATTTCTATTAACATAACAATTTACCAGTGTAATCCAGACTACAGATGACATAAATCTAAATAAGAATTAAATATAAATACATAATTGGGAGGTAAATTAAGCATTTATAGGCCTGTAGTAATTTGTCAGTTTGATTTTGACAGTCCTACCATGCCATTCTCTTAAATAAAACAAGGAAGTGGATAACCTACCCGCTTCCTGTGCAGTAACAAAAAGCAGAGTGTCTCAACACCCCCAATGGAGAATGAGAGGGAAAAATCCTGCTCTGAGCACCTCTCAGTAACTGAGGAACAGTGCAACCCACATAAATAGTATGAGCCATCATGACCAGGCAGTCTTCAGAATCACTGGTTCCTGAAAAAAATAGTAAATATTTGTTAAATGAAGCATTCAGTGTTTGACATGGCTTGTTTTCAGCTTTTATTTCCCTTAAATCAGAAAAGCCAAATCTTAGCTGGAGCTAAAACTAGCAACAGACAAAGTATAATGAGAGGGAATTTTGAAAGCATGAAAGTTTCATAAACGAGTGAAAATGTGCTCCATCAAGTGAATAGATGTTATGCCCACTCCTAAAGGTGAGGATACCTGAGGTTCTTGTTAATAGATTCCTTGGGGCAGATAAGAGTGAAATGATGCTGAATGACCAGTGTTTATATATGTACACAGGTTTGTTTTGGAACAATTTGGTTGCAATGTAAAGGAGATAAATGAAACAATATAAAAGTATAAAAGAATCACTTAAGAAAATATACAAGGAAAAGAAAGGAAGAGAAAGAAAGGACAAGATAGTGGGGAGGAAAGATACCATCACCCATGGATCCAGTGACAAGAGCTGATTGTTGCAATTTCTCTTAGTCAAAGTGATGGAGATTTGATCCATCAGGGGTGAGGGAAGACCACAAAACATAGATTTCAATGGGTTCAATATGTTCAGGCACCTCCCTGGGGCAGGTTTACACTGTCTGTTCCAACACTGGGGATCATGTCTGGTGGAAGGCCCCAGAAATAAGTCTGGGGGCATTTAGGGTCTTTGATGGATTATAACACCCTCTAAGCCTTTACAGCTGCCTCATGCCAGTGTACCTGAGCCAGTTCTGCCCCAGAGGAAGGGATGAACACCTTCAGGCCCAGGTGTGAACACAAGTGTCCTGATCCCTTCCCTGGGAGGGGAGATTTACAGCTGGCCCAGCTGTGTAAGGGAGGACACTGGAATGATAAAAAGCATTCTCCCACCTCAGCAGCACCTGCTTCTTACTGGCCTTTTCCCTTATCTGGCTCAAACCCAGCTTGTTGCTAAACAAAGGTCAGTTTGCTGTGGTCATCCTCTGGTGGTGGTGCTCACCCTCCCTGTCCCCGGGCAGCTCTTATGCAGATCAGAGGATTCCCATCACACACCCAAACCTCTCCTCCTGCCCTTGCACCCAGGGGTGCAACCTGGCCTCAGCAAAGCCCCTGCAGCTTTTCCAAATGGATGATTGCTTGAGCCATTAACCAATGTTTCAGTATCCCACAAGGAGAAGACCTTGCCAGAGATGACATGGAAAAGGCTGAAGTACTCCATGTTCCTTTTGTCTCTGTCTTTACAGGCAAAGCCTGCACCCAGACCTCTGCTTGTACCAGTGCTGGTTGGGAAGGAGAGGGATAAGTAGGAGTGGGGCCAGCACCTGCTGGGAGATGCTGGATGTACTCAAATGCACAGAGCCAGATGGGTTACACTCAAGGTTGCTAAGAGACACAGCTGACATGCTTGTCAGGCAACTGTCTGTTACCTATGAAAAACACTTATCACAGTCTCCAACTGACTGGGAAAAGACCTACTTGTGCTCATTTTTCGGAGAGGCAAAAGCAGTGTTTACATCCAGTCAGCACCATCTCAAAATCTGGAAAAATGCTCAGAGCTGGTCCCCTTAGCTGGGTGAAAGCCAAGACAGCAGTCAGGAAGATGTAACTCAGATTTACCAAGGGCAGATTACATTTGATAAATCTGAACAGCTACTGTGATGAAGGTCTGGTCACACAGCTCAAGGGACAGGATGCAACACACCTTGAGTGTGCTGTGGCTCCTGGCACCAGCCCCTAAAGCACACACATGTTAGCAAGCCAGGGCCAGATGGATGGTTGGAGAGGCTGAAAATGTGTCTGGGCAGACAGAATTGAAGACCTGATGGCTTGAAGTTGCTTCACTTGTTAGCTAGTGACAGTAAGAGTACCCTGTGGTTGTTATTGGTGCTGATACAGGTCAATAAATTTATCAATAACTTGGATGAAGAGACAGAAGGTGTCCCAGTTCATGGCATGGTGGTTGGAACTGGATGACCTCTGAGGTCTCCTCTGGGCCATTCTATGATCAGCAAACTTGTGGACAATACTATGTTAGAATAGTAGAGCTCCCCTTCAAAGGGCAATTGAGAAACAGGGCTGGAAAGCAGAAACCTCATGACAAATGTCTACACTTGGGACTGGCTTAATCCAGTGTGAACAACTGTCCTGCTCCAAGCAAGAATTCTGACTAGGTGATGCTCAGAAGTGCCTTCCAGCCAACATATCTATGATTTTAAGTTATGCATTAAAGATCAAACATGGACTATGCATTCCCTTTCTAGTGGTAAAAAAAAGGTTCTGGGTGGAGAATTTTGTAAACTTTAATTAAGCCTGTTTGTTCGCAGGTTTCTTTAAAAGCACATTAATCCCTCACACTTCCACATACCCTACATAATACATCTCTAAACAGCAAAGAAAGTGGAGGACACTCATATGCACTGCAGTGGAAACACGGTGTGAAGCTTCAAAACCACACACTCAAGTATGGCAGAGAAAGATAAACTGATGCACAACATTCAAGGTTAGTGAAAACTACCCTTCAAGTGTAAGAACAGGTTCATACAGAGCCAAGAGATATTCCTTGTAAATCTACCTTAATTTTTCTTAAAATGGATTAGCATAACTCTCTATCATATCATCACCCATCAAATTATATTTATTCCATGATGCAGTCCATTGCTTCTTTAAAGCATTAACACTTTACTTTCATTTAAATATCTTTCCATGCATTCTTTTAAGGCACACAATTTATTTTCAAAAATGTTTTTCATTTTGAATGCCTTGAAATGGAACTGATTTAGCTTGTTGAAAACTAATCAACTCTACACTCTCTAGGATTTCACTAACAGCTGCATTGGCTGGTCACTTAGTAATCGCTCCTGTTTGTAGTCTTGTATGAATAAAGGCAGAACTTCCCTAAATTAGGCTGCTCAGAAATGGAATACATTTATAGTCACTACTCAAAATGCCCATTTTCAAGCATAAGAAATGCTTCCTTCAGCTTTTAGCTGTCCATAATTTTTAATAGTTTTTCAGCATTTAATTCCACAGCAGCTTGCAACTTTAAAAAATGGATTTAAAAGTCTTCTACTCCCAATGAGCAAAATTTTTTTCCACAACATCACAGAGTACTTAAAGTGTACTTAAGTGTTTAAACAAAACACTTTAGTACTTTCCACAGCAAATGTATAGATGCTATTGATAACAAAAGTATTAACAATTCCAAAATATTTTAGGACAACAAAATACACATCTAATGAAGTCCCATTCCTCTACCTTGGCATATTATCTATAAACTCAGCTCAAAAATCAGTTTCTCAAATTCATGAGATTACTTTATGATCTGGAATCTTTCAGATAGCACATCATGGTTATAGACATCTACATCTCCAACCAACCTGAAGTTCAGTATCAATACATAATATTGGAAACAAAAGAAATTTTATAGTCACAGCTGAAAGACCTTATTGATAAAACTACTTTAAGGCTGAGTCTCCATCCTAAATTAGAAATAACTCTTGAACAGTAGTTCAAGAAACTTGCTCCATATCATCTCTTTCCAAACATGAAAAACACAATTAAAATAATTTGCAATTTTTACTCTGCAACCAATAAATTCCAAAATATCTTTTAATGAGTCCTGGTTCTCCTCTACCACATACAAGTGTGACTCATGCCTTTACAAAACATGAACAGCTTTTCCCCCATCTGTCACCTCTGTGATTTTTTCACTCATCCAGCTCTTTGGCAACTCCCTGCCCTCCATGAAGCACTGTGCTTCAGCTTCCCAGGCTCCTGTCAGGTGGGATGTTCTCCCTTTATTACCCAAACCAGTAGAGGAAAAGCCACGCCAAATACCCTCTTTTTTCAGAGGTTGTAAGGGACCACAGCGATCCCATATGGTCCAACCTCCCTGCTCAAGCAGGGCCATTTGAGAGCACATGGCACAAGATTGCATCCAGATGGTTGTGGAATATCTCCAGTGAGAGAGATGCCAGTACCTCTGGGCAAGCTGTTCCAGTGCCTGAGCGCTCACACAGTAAAGAAGTTCTTCCTTGTATTCAGGTGGAGCTTTCTGTACATCAGTTTCTGTCCACTGCCTCTTGTCTTGGTGGTTGGCACCCCCAAGAAGAGCCTGGCTCTATCCTCTTCACACCCACCCTTTACATATTTTTATAAACCTCCTTTGCTCCACAGAGCAAAACAAGCTCTACTTTTCATGACTTCTTCCTCTCCTCACTTAAAACCAACCAGCCATTCATTCTCCATTCCCTCCACTGGCCCTGGGTTAGTATCTCTTGATATATATATCTGCACCTCTTCTTTCCCCAATCCCACTATCTGAAGGGAGAATTACTTGTACTTCACCTGCATCACACTTAAGTGCAAATTACTACGTAGGTTAATGCAAGGGAGTGCAGAGCAGGGCAGCAAGGGTACTTAAGGAAGCAGCACAGGAAGTCTTTTTTCAAGAGTTATCTCTCCGTAAAACACTCCTTTCGACAAACAGCCCTTCCTGCAAAAGTAATCACAGAAAAGGAAGTCTTCCCCTTTTCCCAGGACTGAGGGGAACCCGGGAGCGCTGGAAGAAGGCGGGGGGACGGCAGCCCGTGCCCAGCCGGGGCGGGGCGGCACTGAAGCGCCAAGCGGGCAGGGGAAGCACACGGCTAAGGGACGCGGCAGGCACAAGGACAAGGGACAAGGACAAGGTCGCGGCAGTGCCCGGCCGCTCTCCCGCAGCCCCCGGGATCGCCGGGCAGGAGGCCAGGGCTGGAACCGGCAGCGCCATCGCCGCAGAGGGCGGCCCGGCCACCGCTTCCGACCAGCGTGAGGGGCTGCGGCCGTGAGGAAAGGGCGAGCCTGGAGACTCGAACTGGCTGATCCGCATCCCACCGCCCCTCACCCTCCTGTCCCCCAGCCCCCCCTCCCCACCGAGCCCCCCGGATCCCGGGATCCCGGCCCGCTCCCCCCGCCTACCCGCCGCCGCATCGCGTCACGGCAGCCCGCCCCGTGCCCCCTCAGGCGCCGCCTCTTCCGTCCGCCCCGGCCCGGCTCCCGCCGCTTCCCGGCGGCATGGCCGTGTTCCACGACGAGGTGGAGATCGAGGACTTCGAGTACGACGAGGAGACCGGGACCTACAGCTACCCGTGCCCCTGCGGGGACCGATTCCTCATCACGCGGGTGAGGGGCGGCCGGGCCGGGCTGGGGGCAGAACGGGGCGGCGCGGCCCGGGCCGGGCGGCGGCGGGGCCCTGACCGCTCTGCCGGCGCTTTTGCAGGAGGACCTGGAGAACGGGGAGGACGTGGCCACCTGCCCCAGCTGCTCCCTGATCCTGCGCGTCATTTACGACCAGGTGGGTGCGGAGGGAGGGCAGTCGGATGCGGTTCCAGCCGGGTCCCCCCGAGTCGCGTTTCGCTGCCTCATGCGGTCAGCGCGGGGCAGCGTTTAAAAAAAAATCTCTGGTCTGGAACTACATCTGCTGCCTGATGTCTCGTTTTCTGGTCTCCTCCTGCCGTGTTTGGCCTTTAAAAGACGCCTCTACCTGGGTGGGCGTGGGGTAGTAGACAGGCGGGACGGAATCAGTGATGTGAATGAGGAGCTCCTGTGGCTGACTCCAGCAGCCCTGGCAGCTTTTCTCACCTGGGAGGCTGGATACAGCTTTCGTGTTTTGGGAGACAAATTCCTGCCACTTATAATCACTCTGTATTCTAACCTGCGTGTATCTCGTGGTGTTTGCGAGGTAGAGGAGATCCAAAACCAATGTAAACACCTAAATCCCTGCTTGCTGTCTTTAGGAGCAGTTCATGCGGGATGAAGTCGTGGCAGAACCCTTGCCAAACAAGGAATTGGTCAAGTGCTGATGAATGCATCGTGGACTGTGCTGCTTTGGGATGAGAAAGTATGGGGATGGTGACTGTGGAAAGAGTTGTGGTTCTCCTTCTGGAAGTGCTTACTGCTGTGGGATACAAGTGCAATAACTGTCTGTCTTCTTAACATGAATGAGAGTTTACTGGGCACATCAAACACATGAGTGCGTTTTGTTCCAAAGGGTTATACTTTAAAAAAATATAGAAGTTGCTCTGTGTGTTCCTGAAGACTTAAGGATTATGATCCTGATTTACAGTAAGTCAATACACAGAAGAAGAGTGGAGTTGGGAAACTATAACATTTAGTGTAGAAGGGGCTTCTTAGCCTATGGAAAAAAACAGGCCTTATGTGGGTATACGTGTGTGAAATGGCACAGAGCTGAAATGTTGGGAGGCGAGATTTAGGAGTCCATAGGACACAATGCCATACAGAGTTGACACAGTGCAGCTTTTCCCAGGATGTGGGCTCATGTACTTCCAACTCATACTGAATATGGAGGGAAAACAAGAGACCCAGAGTCAACATTTACCCAGTGTTGGTAAATTGTCTTTGCACCTGTAAGCACAGGGAAGGTGCAGTTGTCCATGTATCTGCAGTGAGGGCGACACTTGAGCTGGGGCAGATTTTTCTTCAATTGCTTCTAAAGTTGCTTTGAAAGAACTTTGGTAGTTGTTACCAAATGACTCTGACATAATAATGATACACTTTTGAGGGTGTTGTATGAAATGGAGTCAATCTTTTTATCTCTGCACAGCTGCTAATGTGCAGACAGACTAGAACTCGAAGTGGGTTGTATTTTACCCCTATATTTTCAACAACTTTGTGATTTGACTGTTGCAGTAGACATAAAATGGGCTGCAGTTCTTCGTGCCATTTGTAATAAATTCCTCAGCCTTTCTTTAGTAGATTCTGTCACTTCCTGGATAGGAGATGGACACATTTCACTTAACTAATAAAGACATTCTTTAGGATAGAAAAGAGTTGTGAGAACATATTCCACATTGATTCCAAGACTGCTTCTTGAACTACAAGCCACTGCACTTGAATATTTACTTAAAATTGTGGTCATTCCTGTGTTTTAATAGGATTTGGTCTGTGAAGGTAAATTTGGGGAAAAGTACCTGTGAAGAGTTTATATAGCTGTTTTGCTCCAGGCACTAAAGATAAGCAAGTTTTAATGCATTATTGCATTTAGGTATTTTTTGTTCTTACAACGTTCTTTTGAGTTCTTTTGAATGTTGAACATTCTAGTTATTTTAAGAAAAGGAGAGGAAAAAACCCTACATCTAGTTGGAAGTTTTGAATGCAATAAGCACAACCCATGTTTTCCATGCCTAAACCAGGAGGTGGCACTCATGTTCCTTTGACATATGTGCTTAAAAAAAAATAAATGTTTCAGTACTTTGGTTAGCTATGCCTTATCAAATATTTATTTTGACTATTTAAATAAAGATGTTTAAGATTCCATCAGTGGTTACAATGGCCCGTTACTTACTTTGTTTCTACACCAGACATAATGATTTCCAGAGGTCTGGAGTTGCTGCTGCTGGGGTAATGATAGTGGCAGTTGCCAAGAAAACATGGCATGTAAAAAGCTTTTAATTGATTCTTAGTAGTGTTTTCCACTCATCTGAAACACAGGTAATGGCTTTTTAAAAAGTAATTTTAGCAGAATTAGTTAGTTCATTACGTCAGTTGGGACTCTCAGGGCTTGAAGTTTCTTACCAGGTGTGAATAGGGTCCAAGTCGTGGAATGCAATTTACATGCCCATTAAAATTACTTGATCACATAGTGTATGTATCAAAACTTTAACAAAGTGTGTTTGCATAGCTATGTGGTTTTTATTATGTAGCTATACAAATCATGTTTGCTTTTCTGGAGGTTTTTTTACAACATAACAACAGAAGATGTTGTGGCTAACTGGGAAAAGGATGTGGCCCCATTTGCCCACTTAAATTACTTTCAACTCTTGTCTCATTGCAGCCTCTCAAAGGAGACGGTAGTTGATGTCCCCTCCAAAAAGAAGGCCAAACAAGGATGCATGTCATGTTTCTCTCTTTTTGTTGCCCTTTGAGAATCTGAGAGAGACATTTAAAAACTGTTGAGCTGTTCTGTTGTTTTCCCTTCTGCTCTGCAGGGAGGAGTTCTGCAGCAAGAGTTCACCCTTCATAAAAGCTCAGTGATGCTGAAGCCAAAGGGTTGCCCACTTTTGTCTTTTGTTAACTTGTAAGAAGCTTTTGACTCCAGTGATTGCAGTCATCTTTTAAAAATACTCTTTCATGCTGTGTAATTCCAGAACAGCAGTCAGGGCAGTCTGAGTAACCCATCAGAAATGTCCCTTGTCAGGAATTCAGTCACAAGGTTTCCTCACAGTGCCACAGGCTCTGGCCCCTCACACATTACTTGTGTATTACACTCTTACAAACCAGTAGCTCACTTTTTTTCTCAAAAGGCAATTGTGTAGGACACAAAGAAGTCTTGTTTGCTGCTTGTATCTGACAAGCAAATTGATTGATTATGTGTTTGATTAGGTCCGTGGGTCTGCACAGAGGAGTCCCGTGTGGTGAAAACAGCATCACATGAACATTAATGGAATAATTCATACTTGCAGAGACTAGAGAGGATGAAACAATTTATGGGCAGTTCCAGATACTCAAGCTGTGAAATTTCTCATACTGTTGAACACCTCTGAACTCCTGTGTGACACTGAGAACAAGCAATACACTCTCTTGCCACAATTTTATGGGAAGAAATGGAGGATAATTTGTTCTTCATTAAACTAAAGAGGCTTAGCCTCCTTGATCCGTCAGATTCTTGTTTGCATTTCAAAGAAACTGGCTGAGAAGGTCATTGTACTTTTGGCTCATTGTGCCTGTGTGTCAGTGGTGTACATGATTAGTTTTGAATAGTTGCTCTGAAAGTCTGAGACACAGAGCCTCCAAGAGCTCAGGTCATTAGGCCACTAATTTTGCTGTTGCACTTATTTCATTGTCCATATATCAGGGAAGTCCTAGTGTCCTAGAGGACCCTTTGTAAGTACCTTGATGTATCTTCTCTCCATCACAGTTTTTAATTTTGATTCTCAGCACCCATAAAAAAAAAAAAACCTAGCAGGTGTTCCTTGTAGAGAACCAGAATTAAAAATCATTGCATAGATTACCAAGTCTATCTACCAAGAAGCAGATACTGATTAATTTCAAATAAACTGGCAAAATTTTATTTAAGATAGTAAACTGACTATGTATTGCCACAAAAACAAGCAGTTTCTGCATGTTCCTTCTCCATCTCTTCCAATTTAACACTCAGATCATGCTAACTTTAGGGATGGGTATTTGTTACACTGAAAACTTCTTGAAATATTTTTACAAATAGGATTTATCAAAGTATTTAGTGCTGTCCAAGTTTGCCATGAGTTTTCTCTTAGCAGTTCCATGTGGATTGCTTTGATTCTACTTCATGGTAACTTAAAATGCTAGTTTCTTAATGTCTTACTATAGTAGCCATGGCATGGAGGAGACAGGGAGGATCCTGTGAAGATGCTGGGCTCACCAGCCCTGAAACTGGTCAAACCAGTTGAGTGACAGAGGCAACAACTGACAGAGGCTGTGCCAAGAGGGAAACCAGCTGTCACAGTGTCACCTGTGGTCAGGGAGGAAGTGAGTCAAAAGGGACCAGCCAAAAAGATAGAACCTTAAGCAGCCCATCATCACTCCTTCCCACCCCTTGCTGTCACCATTTTGAACTGTTTGCATGCCAGGTCACCTCTCCAAAATTCTTGGCAGCTCACCAGTCCAGCACAGGCTTCCTGTCATGTGGAAAGTCACTGCCATACCACTGGCCCTGTCACTGAGTGCAGCCAGCTGAGAGAAGCTCACTCTGAAGGCATGGTGGTGCAAAGGTCAGAGCAGAGCTGCCCTACCCAGGGGTGGTCATTTTTTATGTCAAAACCAAGATACTTATCTTGTTTGAATGCTGAAGCTGTTGCTTTTAGGGAAAGTTCCAATTCTCAAGACTCAGAGTAAAATCAACAGGACCTGGCAGTAAGTCATTTCTTCTGTGACCTATTCAGGTCCTTTCCTGTTCCACAGCAAATGGTTTTATTTTGGTCTCAGTTGTCCTGGGCAAGTCAGAGGAAAACTTTTTGACACATCCAGTACTTCAAGTAAAAGATTTCTGTCCACCAGAACACTAAATAGCTACACCACTTCTTAGCATGATCTTTGGTGTTTACACAAAATACAAATTTGTGGTAAAGTTTTAGGAACAATGATTATTCCATACTGCTTAGAAAAAAAATACTATTTTCAAGGGAGGGTTTTTTGCTTTTTTGTTTCTTTTCCAAATATCTTGAAAAAGATACTATTTACAGTTTTTATTTCTGCATGTCTCTGATCATAGGCCTGCTGTTGATTTTTCCATAAAAATTGCATGCCTATGCAATGCAATACCATCTTAAGGTATTTGGTTTTAGATAATAGCAAGACTGCAGCATAAATTTATCATTTTATCACTCTGTAACGGATTAGAAGTGATTTTGTAGCATGTGATGGATTTTAAGATTAATATTCACTTAATTGCACAAAAAGAAAGTATAAAATAAGAGCCATTACTTACCCTTTACTTCTTCACTCAGTAGGGTAGAACACATTAGACTTTTTATATTATGCAGAGGCTTCTGTGGCCCCCAGTGCATTGTGCACAGGTGTTCCCCACATTGATGAATTATGGTGTACATCCCTTAGCTAGAACCAGACTGTGAATTTAGATATGTAAGCAGTCCAGAGGCAGGGATCCAGACAAAACACCTATCAGTCTCACAGTCCCTCTCTTGCAGAACTACTAAAGAGGGTTGTTTCAGGGCCAGTAAGGAAAGCTTCTGAGTGAGGCTGAGCTGGGCTGTGGCAACAAAAATGTGAGTGCATCACAGCAGGACTGACTGTCCCAGAGCAGACCAAGGGTCTTCTTGGTTCTATGCCATCCATCCCCAGCACTGCCCAGCAGCTAATGAGTCCATGACCAGGGCAAACATCTGGGGATATTTCCTTACAGCCCTCCCATTCAATTTAAAAGTCATGGACTTCTTGAGACTGATGCATTGTTGTTTAATACCATGAACAATATATATTTCCATGAATTTGTCTAATCACTTTTTGAATCCATCCATTGCATCCTATGGAAAGGAATTGCCCAAGTTAAAGGTGTTTTATGAAGAGACATGTCTCTGTTTCTTATAAACCCATTGCACTGGGGTTCATTTCAAGACACATTTTGGATAGGAAGAGACAGTCTCCTGCTCTCAGCTCTCTAGCCTACTGAGGACTGTTAAGATTTTGTTTTTCTTATGTCTCGGCACCATTTTTGAAAGGACAAGAATTGTGCACAATTCTAGACACAGGTGAATCATGCATACATTTGCATAGGAATATTTGTTCTTTATTCTGCTCTCTATTTTCAAAAAATTCCTAACATGATGGGGTTTTTTTTGACACTTGGTGAGCACTGGGCTGATATTATCTTAGAATTTATGTTTAATTAAGGAAATAACTTTTTAGAATCTAAACCTTAGGATAACCTTGTCTTTCTCCTCCTGTCTCTTGCTCGTTTTAATTAGTCCTACTGCACTTCTTACATTACTTCATCTCTTCCTTCAAAGCTGCATCTCTGTGCCTCTTGTATTTCCTTGTCTTTGTTACAGTGGCTTTCCCGAGGGGTGTCTGAATTTTCTGGGCAGTGAAGGCTTTTATTTGAGTTGATGCAGTTTTTAAATGTGAAATTTCTTTTACTTTTGAATATGCTGTATTTACTTTCCTAAAAGAAGTCTCAAGATGCACATATAAAATAATGTGTTTTTTGAAATAATATTTTCTTTCATTCAAATCTACTATTTTTTGTAACTTTACTTCCTAGTATTGGCCCTAAGGGGGTAAGTCTTAGCCTGAATAAATCTTGAATGATAAATGTGATAGACTGAAGGATTCTTGCTTTTCCTTGTGAAGAAGGGGTTAATTATAGCTCACAGTCTCTCTCCTCTTGCAGAGCTACTCAAGATGAAGCTATTTCTTGGAAGAATACCCTTAGGAAGTTAGTGACCTAGAATGAGCTTGGCATAGAATTGCCTTTTAGCCTTAACTGTGATACTTGCTGCTGCAATCTCCTAGACAAATGGGTTCTGACAGGCTTTGCAAACAGCCCGAGGTCAGAGCCTGTGAGCTTTCCTTGGGCAAATAAAAGCTGTGGAGTTGGGAACTTAATACATTTATTGAGACAAACATCAAAATTCCCAAATCTGGAGATGGTGCACAGTGGGACAGTGACAGGTAAATCCAGTCCCTCACAGGACTGTGAAAAGGACATGGCAAGCAGAGAAACATGGTCCCTGCCAGGGATGGTTCATGAAGTTCAAGCTCTGCTTTTAACTGGAATGAAGATTGTATTTTAATATCCCTTGACATAAGACCCAGAAGAGAGCAGGTGATGGCACACCAAACTAGCACCCTGCCTTGGGCATCAAAATATACTTCTGTGGCCCCTACATCTCCACCACAAACTGCTTAGTAACCTAGAGGTAGGGTTTTGCTGTGGAAGCAAGGGTGAGTAGCAGAGAGGGCTGATACCTAAGCTTTTCCTATGTGGATTTCCTCTATGCACACTGAACTGAGGGTAGTGAGGCAGCCGGGGGAGATACAATGATTCAGAACCCACTTCCTCCTACTTAGGAGAGGAAAGATTTTCTTCCCACCCCAGCTGTTTGTTCAGGCACTAGCCTCAGAATTTGTTTCTCAGTAGACATCACAAATATCCTAGTAGTTAGGACTGCTTGGTTATCTCCTGTGCAGACACAGGTGAGGGGTGATGTATAGAAGATACACACTGGAAGAATTTATTCTGCCTCCTTAAAAACACTCTGATTCTTGCAGATCCCTAGATCCTTTTTTTTTCCCCTTGATAATTTTTTTTCAAGTTTGGGATTATTGTAACTGAAGGACAATTCAAATAAATCAGCAACTGGGGTAACTGCCAAACAACCACAGTTAAACTTTCTCAGTGTTTTAAAGTAATAGACCCTCTTCTCAAGATACTGTGCCTAACAGGATTTGATTGCACTTTCTCGTCCAGAGGATTTCTGTCAGTACCTCTGCCAAATGCACGGTCTTGCAGAGGGAGGATTTGATAGAGATCCAGGTTAAGGCAGCCTCTTCATTCAGAGACAAAGACTGCCAGCCCCACACAGGCTGCAGCAGGGCCACCCAAATGTCGAGTTTCCACTGAGGAAGGCCAAGTTCCCCATATTCTTTTTCATTTTTGCAACCGTAGCAGGGCTGTGTCCTTGGGTTCTTTCCATGCCAAATAAAGTGTCTGCACATTTTGTCTAGTTCATTTTTGTACGGCTGAGGCCTTTATAGCAGAGGCACCTGCAAAAATAGAAGTCTAAAAAACCAGATTCATTTCTGACAGGTTAACCAACCTGAGGAGTAAGAAATTATTGTGCTAGTTCTATAAATACATTTGCAGCTTGCCTTGCAAGGGCAGCTTGTGAGAATTAAAGTGGCTGGGAATATTCTGAGCCCTAGGCATAGAGCACCCTCTGAGACACAGCTAATATAAAATGCTCCAAGGCAGATCCTGCCATCCAGCACAGCTATATAAATCTGGAGTAACACAGGCTGCTTCAGGGGTGTTAATTCAGATCCACTTCACCCAACAGAATTCAAATGAATTACCCATGAAGAGAGAATAAAGAACATGTGCAGTAAATAATACATTTCTGGATTTTCTGCCCTTCATGACTCTCTCTCATAAATGTTTCAGCCTCAGTCTGATTGCTGCTTCACTGTGTCAGCCAAAAAACCAGACTGAGCAAGTGCATTTCAGTGTTGTTCACATCTGAGGCTGTTAACAGCTCAGGGAGAGGCAGAAACACAGACAAAACCCTGCTTTCTAAGAGCATGACATTGTCCTCACCTGAGCCATATTTGTAATGCCTCAAGACACATTCTATCACTGCTCTTGGTCCGATACAGCTCCCATTTTGTTTATTTTTTATCTCTTGCAGAACTGAAAAGTAGGTAGGAGAGAGGGGAAGCAATTTCATACTCTTTGGTCTCATAGTGTCAATTGAAGCATTTCTGCATTTATGAAATGATTCATTTAATTCTGAAGAAGTCAATATGAAGCCTCACAGTATTTCTCACCCCTGCACTATCCTGCACCACCCAGGCTGGCATCTGACACCAACCTTGAGTAGTTTTGGTTCCTCCAAAACTTAATTTTTCAGGGGATGTTACTCAGTGCATAATGAACCTTATTTTATCTTTTCTTATTTTCCTTTCCATTATAGTTGAATTCTTTCTATTCATGTACTTAATTCAGCAGCTGTACAATCTCTATTACAATACCTTTCAGATGTAAGATACCTGATTAGAATTAGTCTCTGTCACCATAAGGTGACCTTGCTTCATGAGGTTAGACTGTGATCCCCACCACTGGATGCACCTGAGCACTCCCCTGCTGTGCTACACGTTCTTCATGTTCCTGAGCAGTTGCCCAACACCAACTCGGGAGCAAAACACCTTGGTGAGACTTGACGAGACGTATCCACACCTGAAACTACATCCACACCTGAAATAGCCTTTTCAGAAAATCTGAAACTACTGAGTTTTATTAGTCTGCTTTCTTACTGAGCTGACTCTTATTTTAAACTTCTGAAGTATGTTTTATCGATATGAAATACTGTTTATTTTTGTTCATTCTTCTACTTTCCAGATCTTTACCATTCAGATTCTTTCTGGCATTTTCCTCCAGATGTAGCATGACTCCAGATGCTCATGACTTCCAAAAAAAGACAATTCCAAGACTGTCCACGGTAAATGAGATGAGCCTATTAAATAGGGCAGGGACAAAACCTCAGTTACAGATTTGTGCATCGTTCTGACTTGTCCAGCCAGAAAAAGAGAAATCTTGGTTTCAGTAGAACAAATGACCACCTGCACATTCTCACTGTCTGAGAAATACCTCTTCATCTTGTCAGTTCTGCTGGTACTTGCTCTCCTGTGTTCTCCATTAGGACTGTCTTTCTATTGCCAAAACCAGAAAAAAAAAGTGATATGGCTCTCCTGTGTTCTTGATGGCTGTAGACTTTTTCCACATTCTATTTTTACTAATAAAAAATTATTTTTATTTATTTTTACTAATTTTGCTATTTATTTTGCAGGTGTGTTTTAAACATTTTTAATAATAGAGTTGCACTCTATTATAAGACCTAGAGTAGGAGCAGGCATAAATTGTTCTTGCCCTTTCTTGCAGCTTAATATTATTTTCTGTTTAGAGAGACAAATCCTAGATCCATAAAGATGAGGGTTTTTAACAGTACTGGCACAGCTGCAATGATTTGGCAAAGGGGTGCAGACAGAACCCAACATTTTTTTGCTGTCAAGAGTCAAAACGGGAATTATCTGGAGGAATAGGTTTTCATGGTGTGCATTTCCAATGTTTATCAGTCCTCCTGCTGAGAAGCAGAAAATTTGTGGTTTTTACCTGTCATCCAGAGTCACCTTGAAAGCCCATAATGAAGTATCAATAATTGAGGGTAGCTGTATGCTAAAAAGGTTACTGACAGGCAAGAAATAACAGTCACCAGTAACTATGAATGTATTTTATGTCTTGGACATTTTCCTAGCAGACTTCAGTATTTCATTGAGTTAGGCAGTAGGAGCCCTGGATTTGGACACTTATGCACAGAAGAACAGTAGGATGTTTTCTGGGGTGCTGGGGAGGAGAAAGTGGAGGGTTTTTTTTAAAAATCAGTGTACCATGATGTTCCTTGGTTAGCACAATTCCCTTCAAAAGAGGAGAGCTCTGTTTCAGTTTATTCATTTTGCAGTATGCTGTATATAAAGAGAAAGAAGATGAGATAATTCTTCCTGGAGAAAATCCAGAATTTTAATTAAATGGTATTTTCACATTCATTTCTTACTGGCTGGAGTTCATGGCCATACTGGCCATATTTGCTTTCATGTTAAGAGCTTTCCAGATGACCTTCTCTACAAATGCCTTTTTTTTTTTTTCTGCCGCTAGAGGTCCTAAAAACAATAAAAAATGGAGACAAAGCATATCTATTAATTTGGGGCTAGAACATTTTCACAAGCTGGAACTGAGTGTCTGGTTCCTGAAACCCTCAGTGTGGGGGACAGCATATGTTAGTGTTAATGTTAGGCAGACTGAAGAAAAGGCATCAGAATTGGACCCAAAAAATTAGAAGTCACATTTCTCTACCTTGGCATATGGTCAAAAATCACCAAGTTTCTCAAATGCATGAGGTCACTTTATTATCTGGGGTCTTTGGATAACCACATCATGGTTATAGACATCCACATCTCCTGCTTTTTGGCTTCTTGCCTTTTGATTCATGTTTTCTTGCTTTTCACTCTAACACAGTAATTCCAAGCAAAAATGAAGGATGTTTGAAAATGGACATTGTTATGTAAGCTGTTTCTGCCAATAGCTGTCACTTTATTTAAATCAACACAACATCAACATAAACTGCATAAAATCTGACACTGTTACAGAGGCCTAGGACTGAGAATAAAGGCATAGTTTTAAAAAAAATTTACATCACAAACTTCAAAACCCTTTCTGCAACTAATTGCTACTAAACACAGCAACATCTGCTGGGGAACGAAGTGGCCTAACTTTGAACTCCAATCAGAGATTGCCAATTGTTTTGTTTACCTGAGGTTGACAGTCATTTCAGAGCCATCCTCATTCTCATTTTCACTGCTCCCACTTTAGGAAGCAAATATGTTCAGTTCTACACATGAAAATGTGAAAAAAGCCTTTCCCTGTCAGGCATGTCATTAGGAAACAGTACTTGCAACATAAATTTGAGGCTTCTGTTGTAGTAGCTCAGCTGGGTTGTTCTGCAGTGCTCCAGTGCCATATAAAGAAATGGATGAAGGGACTTGGGTACTGGGAAAATTTCCTATTTGCCTCTTTATTCTTTCGCTGTTAAAAATCCAATATAGATTTTTCTCATTTTTCTCATTTTGCTGAGTCTGCATTCTTTGCTGGTGTGTAATTGTTGTAGACATATTTACAAGTGGTAGCAGTAAAATCCAGAAAAACAATTTTCAATTGAAATTTGCCAGCCCAGGGGAAAAGGTTCTTTCTTATGATGGATGACAAGGAAGCAGAGCCCAGCACCTTGCCATGGGCAGCCTGGCCTGAGGGCCTCTCTCATCATTGCCTGTGTGAGCATCCCAGCTCTGTTCCAGAGAGCAAAGGAAATGGTGGGTCTTGTTCCACATTGAAAGCAAATTCAGAAACCCTGGAAACTCCTCAAAATGGAATCACCACTCTCTGCCAAGTCTGAGCATCATGTTACATCTAATCCTGAATGAAACTGCCAAAATTGCATATTTTATAGAAAAGATAGACATCTTGTAATTAGCAAATTATGGTCTCATTGTTCTTATTTTGCTTATCAAGTTCTTTTCCAATGTCAAGACCTATTTTGTTTCATCCTTTCCTCTCATCGCTGATTTAAGAGTTGTTCTTGGCACTAGAGAGTCTTAAGAGTTCTGTCACGGGCTGCACACAGAAGTTGTTCCAACAGCAGGAGCTGGAGTCAAAGCTGCAAAACTCTAAAGTTATTTCCTTAGCGTCAGCACCAGGCTCTCTTCCTGGGCTTGTGTGTGCACAATCTTTGCAGACACCACAGTCTGACCACAGGTTGCTGCACTAGGAAATTAATGTTCCCTTTGCTTCTGCAAAGGAATCAACAGCAAACTGCCCTGAAGAAGTGGCTCTTGCCACTGTGTGGGAGCTTCCTGTGGCACCAGGGATCCATCAGCTGGACTGCATGGGCTCAGGGAGCATCACTGCTCAGCCAGACTAAGTGTGTTTTTTGACTGATTTATGGGTGAAGGCAGCTCTTGGCACCACAGAGGATAAGTTTTTGACGGGTATGACACACAAACTACGTAAGACAACAGAAGGCCAGGGGTTTATAAGACAACTTGTCCAATGTGAAATTTACTGCAAGACTTTTCTTTAAATTGACGTGATGAATTCTATGTGTCTGCCTGCTTGAAATATTTTGATTGTTAAACTCTGTTCACTGCTTGGCTCTTGATTTCTAACCAGGCAGAGTGTGTGCTAATAAAAGGGAAAGCAAAAGAAGACAACACTAATGCAATGACGTGTTGTCTCTGTAGGACACATTTGCATCAAACATTTTGATTTGGCTACAGCTTTTGACCACTTTTAGTTTGTTCAGTAATCCCGAAGTAGATGTATAAAGGATGATTGACAGAAGCAGCCTCCCAAGGGCTTGTACTCAGATATAAATATCTGGTGTTCTCCATCTTGAATTCCTGATACATCAAAGTACCAGTTAATTTCCTTTCAAAGCTGCAATTAATTTTTTTCTGTAATTATTAACGTCAAGTGATAAAAAAGAGCATAAAAAAGCAGTTTTCACCTACTAGCATAATAAGAAGTGAATAAAAAAATCCCATGAAAAATACAATACTAAGGGATGTAATCCTTTAAAGCTCATTTTATGCCTATAACAATGTAACATTATTAAATTATTTTTTATCAGTCTGTAAGGCTGAGGGACTAATAAATGCAGGAGCAATCTTTGGAGTAATTGCATAAAATAGATTAGATATTTAAAAATATATTTAGTATTTTATATTATGCATCTTTTAAAAAGTTTATTACTTTCACCTTTTTCTCAATTTGTAGCACAAAATTACCATTGGTGTAAATAAATATCAAGATAGTGTTACCAAAGGTCATGGACTCTTAGAAAGGTCATCGTGCAGCTACTTAGAAAGTGAGTAATGCATTCAGCCCTCAGGCTGATCTGACTGTAACTTTGGTTCAAGCTAAGAAGAGCCTTGCAAATACTCCTGGCAAACCTGCACCTGTTCTGTGTTGTGAAAATTCTGCTGCAGCTTTCCACCCTACTCAGCAGAAAGATATAGAAGATTTATTATTAATATTGGAGTTAACATCTTCAAAATATTATAGAGACACTTCTGAAAATTTAAATTCTTGTTCCTTTGGGACCAGATCATGCTTTATAAAACAGCATCCTACACAGTGGGGTCTCTCAGTCAATGAACAAAGCTATCTTGGAAAACTATGCTGTTGGATTTAACGCATTTGAGGAAACTGCAGATGGTGGCAAGTTTGTTCTTGGCTGTCATCCCTGTGCCTAAAGTCAGATCTTGGGGGAATTGGGCACTGGGGTTGGGCTCCTGGAAGGGATTTTAGCCTGGGTACCCTTTGGGACTATTTTCCTTCCACGTAACCCCAGTTTAAAATTTATACATGACATCTAAATTAATCATCAAGAACCCCTCTCTAATCAGTAGAGAAACAAGCATTTCTAGATATTGATTTACCCATAGTGGTTAAATACTTGTTACTGGTTCCCTCTGGAAGTGTTCTCTGCTCACCAGTAGAAGAAACTTAGATAACTACCTTAGTTGTGACTACTGTTCAGGTGGCCCCAGTTAATAGAGGTGAATCCTGTTCCATGTGTCTAAAGCATAATCATCCTCAAGAGTGATAGCTAATTTAAAAAATAAATAAAATTCTTTTAGCAGCTAGAAAGATAGGAAAACCACTATGGCTGCTATCTCAAGTCATGTAGCCAGATTGTTTTTCCAAAATATCCTTCCAAACCACCTGGTGAATAAGCAGCTGTGAGCTTCCTGAAGGATGTGCTGGAGTCCATGCTTTCCAGGGACTTTGCCTTTGAAATTCTTATCCAGACCTTTCCAATGACACCAGTGGAAATTATGGCAAAGGTCTGCAAAATCAAACCCCCTCTAAGATGCTGCCAAGAGCAAGTCCTGTACATTTCTGTAAGACTCTTAAGTGATGGCTGAATGAGGATTGCCACTGGATGCTCTCTGACTGGGTTTTTGTAGACCAGTTCTGCTGCAGCATGAGAAAAACAAGGTATTTACAAATAATAATACAATGAAGGAAATAAAAATATGTTTCTCTGTGCACTGATAGACTTTATTCAGGGCAGACACGTGCAGTTTGCATAACTTAAAAATGCGAGCTTAAAAACATGTTACCTAGTTGCAAAACACTCCTTTTTTAATTCTCTTCCAATATGTTTGCAGTTTGAATCAAACTTCTTGAGATAAAATGAGATACAAAGTCAGAATCTGAAAGCTCTCTCTCACATGTCACCTTCCAGCTGGTATGGAAACCTAGGCTCTTGCTGTTCTTGTTAAGGATGCCTGAACATAGCTCCATTCTTTCCTGGGGACATCAGAAGTGGAAGGTATTGCATTTTAATCAGCAGAGAGTACTACAGCTCAATGAACATCTTCAAGGTAGGACCTGGAAGCACTTACAAGTGGACTGAGAGATACCCTCAACATTTCTTTGCTACAGGATTTAGCATGAACCTTCCTTCCGTGTTTAGACTTCATGTTAACACATGCAGAGAAATGCTGTCATTATTTCTCTGTGCCAGTGATGGCACCTCACCTAACAGGACAAACCCCAGCCAACACCAACTGCAAAACAAGCTCAGTTTAAAAGTATTTTGAATAATATTTCAAGTCTTTATTTTCTTCCATTTACCATGAGCTGGGAGAGGAATAAACTAGGCTGTTTAGTAAGTGCTGTCAACCAAAAGGTGACCTGTTCTTGAATCTGACCTTTTAGCTCAGCTTCATGGGTGGGTTTGGCTCAAAGCACTCACTTGCCCGGGTTGTGAAATTCAGAGAAACAGGTGGAGTTACACTGTAAGATATTTATTTGTGTTATGCTGGAATTCCTTTACTCTTGCCTGAGGCTCTGCTTTGGAGGCCTTCAAAGTTTAAACTGCTTCATTCTTGCATGAAACTTTTTGTCCTTATGTTTCTCTCCTGTCATGGGAATTAGTGGAACCTGAAATATTGACCTTATCTAAATAGAGAACTGAAAGTAATTCCATGTTTTGTGGTGCTCAAAGCGTCATTGTCTGCTAGTATTGCATGAAAGACGGATAAAAATGGGGAAAACATACCAGCATGCTTAGCCACCACTCTTTGTGGAGCCCAGTTCCATGAGGAGAAGAATTTAGCTGATGGATGTAACCACAGGGGCAAAGTCTAAATGACCACAGTGAGGAAGCAGTATTGGTACAACCAACCAATCAATTTAAAAACCATAGAGGAAGAAAAATAGGAAAAACAGGGATAGATGTGTTCCCTTTGTTTTTTTTTTAAATTTGTGTGTAGTAAATTATGTTGATACTAGAGGGAAGTGTGCTCCACAATCCATGTTCCCTTCTGGCCCATGCTCTGGAATTTAGTTCCCTTGGAAACCAAAACACATTTACTCTGTTACTAAGTGAAACAAGTGCATTAGCAATTGTTTTCTAAATGGTACTGCACCACAGATCTTAATTTTATTTTTCGAAAAGGTATTAGGTTACATATTTTTCTATTGTACATATATCTACAGCAAACCTTATTTTCTAGGTTTTTACCACTATGTAAAAAAGTAGTATAAATGAAGACGTTGATGTCTCTGAAATTCTGAACAGTTCCTCTCTAAACCAAAAATCTTTTCATTCTTCTTTGTGATAAGTATAACTTGTGGTCAATTACCGTATTTGTATACACATTTTTTAAACACTTACCTAAATTCTGAAGGAATTAAATTCCCAGTGTAGTATCCAAAATATAATAAATAAAACATAATTTAAAAATCTGGCATACTCATAATTTAAAATAAAGGAATCACATCATTAAAACAGCATTTTACTCAGCTTTTATGCAACTTTAAAAATTCTCTTTTCTCACCCTAGATTTGGGCAATGGTCAAGGATCACCTGGTGTTCTGGAAGAGGTTGCTATCATCATCTTAGCTGAAAATTAAAGCATTTTCCAGAATGTCATGGGAAATTTTAAATGACACAGCAGAAATAGTAATAGATTCTGATGCTATCAAAGAAAGCATAAGTGGTAACCAAGATGATTGGTGTGATGCCTGAACACCGTGTGGAATCTGTAGAACTCAAAGTAGACAGCGAGTTAGACACTCTGAGATGTTTTGGACAACACAACAGAGAATACTCTTTGAGTCCTCTTGAGTCCTTGTAACCAATTTTATATGCTTAATACGAATTTATTATAATTTACTGAGAGCAGGTGACTGGAAGGCTCTGAGACAATAATCTCCTTTCTCTGAAGTTTCAACAATGTGCTCTACATTTAAAAAAAAAATTCTTTCCACAATTTTCTTTCTCTTGAAAAGAATTCAAAGCCTAAATGAGTTTCATTAATGATGTCCTTCCCCTTTATTATGTACATAGAAGTGTGATTGATTTGGGCTATAAATCAGATATTTGATGTAGGAAGACTCCCAAATCTTTGTTCTTCTGTCTTAGCAGGCTCTTGAAAAATGTCATCATTATTGACTTTATCTTCAAAACGGAAGGTACCCTACTGAGATATTGAAGTGGAAGTTTGCTTGGCTAAGTTCATTACGTGTGAGACCATTCTTATAACTTAAGCTCATCTCTCATTCACTCCTTTGAAAGACATCAAGTCAGCAACAATGCAGGCTCTACAGGAGAAGCTTCTTGAGAAAATTTGGTCTTTTCAGGATCATCTTGAAGACCCACGATAGCAAGAATCTACACAATCTTGGCTAAAACTGACAGCTTGAAAGGCTTAACTCAGGTTGCAAGCAAATGGAAGCAAACCAGTATTTTCTTCCTAGGTAGCCACTGTTGAAACTGGCTGTTTCCTTTCACTTGTTGTTTTCAGCCAGCACTTCTGCTGCTGTAATAATAATAGTAATAATAATAATAATAATAATAATAATAATAGTAGTAAGCTCATCCCATGGCTTTACAAAGAGCAAATGGATGCCACCGTATCTTTCTATTCACAAATAAGCAAATTGTTACCCTCCTTACTACCACAAAGTAGTTGTCCTTAAATATAATTAAAACAACAACAAAAAAGTTGTTAATATTTCAGTCTCATTCTCCCATCCAAATTAGACTGTGGACAAGGATTTAAGGAAGGGTGTGCCAAACATTGAGGACTGTTAGTAGTCCAAGTCAATTAGAGCCTAATTAAGTGTTAATTTATGCTCTATGTAATCTCACAGAGAGTAGAATTTGGCTCAGGCTAATTGGAAAACAAAATTTTTCAATTTTTTGTGGAAACATCTATTACTTTTATACATACAAAACCTACTTTGTTTTATATGAGTCGAGGGCACTGTAAAACAAGGCTAAACTCCTGTCCTGGTTTGGCTGGCTTCCTCTTAGATTCAAAAATCTCACTTTTTTCCCTATATCCTCAGAAGTCACAGCATATACTGAAGACAAGCTGTCTGGCAGCCAATTTTCCATGTTTCCTTCAAAGGGCAAACTTAACTGTCTTCTGCAATAGCAGAGTTGAGAATTTTTTGATTCTCACAATCTCTTCCCTGCTTCACAGAATAAATAGAAATTTTAGCTAGAGCTGGATTAACCAGGAGCCAGGCTTTTAAACAAGAGACATTCCTGACTTCCCTGCATGCTACAGCAAACATAAACATCTTTCTTGTCCTTGCAGGAAATGCATCTTAAATCCCAAGCAGAATTAATGTTAAACTTTGGAGACTTGACCTCTGCAGAGACCTGTCAGTCACCTCTGACGTATCCCATGGGAACGTTCAAATTGCCACACCTGATTTGCGTTCTTGTTACATGCATACAGAAACAAGTCCTTTTCATCTTCTCTCTTTGCTGCTTCTATGCATTTGCCAGAAAGGACATGGACAATCGTTCCATTCTACAAGATGAGAGAAGAAGGGAAAGAAAAAAAGAACAAATTAAAAGGGATTTCCAGTAAAAGCTAGGCTATGTTCCAGAAAATTTATATACAATATATCACCAGTAACAACTGGTTGTTCAAATTTTTTTAAGCAATGCATAAAATACAATTACTAGATTTAGCTTTGTGCCCAGAGCAATGGTGAATATTCGTAGTTCCTTTTGAAGCTAACAGGTGGTAGGTGCAGGGTTCTTTTCCACCATTCTTTTTTGCCTATGGCTATAGGTTGTCATCAGCCCCAACCTCAGTATTACAGGCCATGACATTTCTTAAGGACCAGTGCTTGCCTTAGGAATCAAACCAAATTACAGTAGGACTGTTCCAGAGGATTGCTGCATCCCTACAACTACAGTAAGTCCTGTTTTCCCAGGCTGTCCCAGAGCATGACATTTTTCAGTCTTGTTGAGGAGTTCCTGCTCTGCTGGGTAAAGTTCACGGAAAAACAATTAATTCATCTAATAAGAAGTTTGCTCTTCTCTTACAATGCAGGAGAAAATTTAATTTTTTCCCATTAAAAGGCTCTCTTTTGGGAGGGGTCAGGATTTCCAAACCTTTCCTCAGTATGAAAGAAATGGGAAATGATTTGCCCTGCTCTTATTTCCACAACCACTGATTCTGATTCTATTCATTTAAGGCCAGTAAGACAAACAGGTAAAATAAAGAAATAGGATTTTAGGTAGGATTTCTGTAGTTTGTATTTCTAAACCAAATATTTTTTATATACACAGTGTTAGTGGGCAAGAGACATCCCAATTTTTCTGGGTTAAAAAGGTACAGAAGTGCAATTTGCCCTTCAGGTACCTCATCCCTTCTTCACACAAATCCTGAAATCACCCAGTGATCCCACAGTCACCATCAGCTGCCTTTCCCCCATGGCAGAGCCACTACTGACCTCCTGGACATCCCAGAGCTGGGTGCTGTTGTTTGTCTCCTTTGTACAGTTTTGAGGGATAACCTTCCCGTGTCTGACATCAAAGCAAAGCAGCGGAGCAGAACCAAGCCAGATTTCCTTCATGCTGTTGTATTCAAAGTGCTGGGAAAGGAGGGTTTGTTTGAACAATGATGGATGGACATCCCAGTTCATTTTTAAATGCTAATTCTAAAGACAATTTCCTGTACATGTATGTTAAGTTGCAACCCAAACATGAGTGAGAGAGACCCAACAGCCTTGACCCTTCAAAGCAGTCCCTCCTGCTAGCTCATTCTGGCATAACTATTTACCTAAGGAAAGGCCTTCTGAACTAAGATAATGTGTAACATAAACCCACCCTATCATAAAATTTTCCAGTTTAATAAATATTTGAACAGAAGGGTGTTTCTGACAATGTCTTCACATGCTGCAGTTTGAAATGTGCCTGTAGCTCACCCTGAGCTAGACCAAAGCCAGGTAGGGAGTCTAAATGAATCCACCTCCCACCTTAGACTGTAGTTTAGGCATTAATCTTCAGATTTAGTCACTAATGGGGACTTCCCCAAAATATTCTGGAACTGTTATGTATTTTTTACTCACAAGCTTTCTGTTCCCCAGACACTACCAAATATACTAAACAAATAAACACTTAATGATGTCTTCTGGAGCAAAGTGTGGGTGTCTGCCTCAGTGACACTTTTTCGAGTGGCACTCAGCTGTGGAAGAGTGAGCATCGTTGCCTTAGCACATACTAATTTTGAACATGCCAGTATTTCCACTAGTGTCACCCCAGCCACTTACATGTTGGAGTGCCTGTCTTCTGCATGGCTCCCTAGATTTGACACAGTGCCTGTATGCTCAAAGTATACATTACCTGGGTGAGACTGTCACTGCAAGGGGAGAGTTCAATAGAGCCTTCTGCAGTAGCTCTTCCAGGCCTGTAATCTGCACAGAAGCCAACACCAGTATTGTAAAGCTGTAAGTAAAGGTTTATACCGAAATAAATCACAATTGGATACAAACAAAATATCCTTCAGCTAACATTTTTTGATTGTATCCCTTTATGATATATGATTTTGTTCATAAATCAGGCATTATTTTTTTCTTTCAGACTTGATCTTGCATATGAATGTGATATAAAAGGCAGAGTTTCACCAAGGGTCAGTGTTATCCAGTGAGTTTTGTTTAAATTAGAGAGATCCATTTCTGGGTTTAACTATAATGATAATTAAAAGAAAGGTATCAAAATGTTTATGCTAGTGGAAAATTGCACTTCAATGGGACACTCTAGTCAGAAAAAACCCAAGATATTCCAGAAGAAAAGACACGTGAAAATTCCTGTGAGCCGCACTCAGTTCTTACACTCTTCTCAAGCTACCCTTGAAAATAAAGAACACATAAAATAGTAAAAGGACACAGTAAAATCTGGCTAAAGATAGCTGAGTGTTAATTAGTAGACCTTGTTGCCTTCTTAGGGGGAACTCCCAGTAAAGCTGCTGGGAATAAGGTCATATTTAATGAATATTTAATGAATTATAATTATCGACTATGTGTTTAAAAAAATACCCAGACATTAAGAATATTTTGTCCTGTATACAGTCAGCCAGGGAACTGCTATTGCTATCATTTCTGTCCTTTGGGAAGTGCAGGACTGAAGAAATGCTTTTTTTTTCTTATTGTGCACATGGGTCAGCACAGAGATATCTTTGCTGCTGTCACTTCTGCCATCTGCATGAGGCAACACAGTTCTTTTCCTTTACTAATGGCACCTGAAGAACCTAAGGTTAGGATCCTCTGAGCTGTGACACTGAACTGAGTCAGACACACTGGGTTCAGTTCCTGGCTGGTTTTCAACATTTGTGTGAGAATTTGGGCCAGCTCTTTGTCTCTGTCTTTTTCCTTCTCCCCCCACTCTGGTTGCATTGCCTGTTTGGACCGAGTATTCAGGACATGGAAATGACACTGGAGTCTTTGAACAATGCAAAAAAAGATCATTCTTTATAGTGTGTTTCCTCTTACCTTGCCAGAAAATCTTGGTATGTCTCCAGGCTGGGAGAGTTCAGGGTACACATTTGATATAAACCACTGGAAATTTCTACAGCCCAGTCTCTTCTGTAGCTGAAGGCGCTCACTACAGTCTGGCTTCTCTGCCTTTATGGAGAAAGGGAAAAAGGGCAACAAGGTTACTGGTGTATTTGCGTTAGAGATGCTAGGAGTGGAAATGACTACACAGGAATTATTTCTACCACCTTTTCTATCCTGAATGTTGTCGATATTGATATGTAGCACTTATGATATATGCAAAGGGGGAGATCCAGCTATAGCCTTCCTCAAACTTTGTGCTATAACAGGCATTGTGATTGAAGTGTTTCTGAAGTGAAAATAAGTATGTCCTCTAAAAATTATCATTATACTGCAGGATAAATAAGTCTTTGTCAGGACCAAGCTTGATAGTTGTTGCACGGAAATTCAGTGGGACTTTATTAGATTGCCATTTAATATAGAATTTCTCCCACTGATAAAAACCTCAATTTCCTGGCCTTTAGCAGCCCAAATTACCCAGTACAGTCCTCTATGATCAGAGGGAGTAAGTGATGACAGAATTTAGCCCAAAATATAGTCCATCACCTATTATCTGTCTATTATCTGGCAGTTACTAAATCTAATGAACAAAGGTGTTCTGCAACTATAAATGCATAAAATCTTCACTATGATTTCTATGTTTTCTTGAATTTTAAACACACAATATCAGCTCTCAACTTTCCTGGTAGCATTACTGTTATGAAAAAAGACAAATGCCTTCAACCCTTGATGCAGCTACAGGCATCTGTACTGCAAAGAACTGACAGGCTAAATATTTGAGAGTATTTAGCACTAAAGGATTGTCAAAACCTCTAAGCACTTTTCTGTCTAATTCTTTAGTTTCAAAACCACACAAAACTAAAAACTTTTTCTAAACAAAACTTTTCTGAATCTCTCAGTGCCCAAATATTAAAAACATCTAACAACCATTAAAAGTCTCTCTCCTCTTTCTTGCCAGCAGATCTCCCCTCTTCATGTTTCTACTTTTTAAAAAATGCAGTTTGGGATGGCCACAAAACTGGTCTGGATTTCTTTGTCAAAAATTAGAATTGGCAATGGCAAGCAGACAATTGCCCATAAATAACTTTTTCCCAGACCAGCTATTTCTCTGTATCCATAAGAAAGAAAGAAAAGGACCTTGCAGCATGGAAAACATTGACAAATGAAGGGCCTTGGAGATCAAAGGTGAGGTGTCAGTCTCTAAAGGCAGGGATCAATCATTCCATATGGCACTGTTTGCCAGCCTTTGTAAACCCCACAGGCAAAGCTCAACAGTTGCAATATGTTAAAGAGAACCTCATACTTCAGTGTCAGTCTTAGATTCAATAAGCATAACAACAAAGTTTAGCAATTCTGCACTACACAGAACCGTCCTCTAGAGATTTTCTTGGAAAAGGGAGAGAGAGAAGTAAAATGCTTCCTCTAAAAAGAGATGTTTCTCCTGAGACTCTGCCTTGGCTGAGGAAGGCAGTGGCAGTAAATCTCATTTTATCATACTAGTTACAGTCTGCATTTGATGCTGAATAAATGGTGTAAATAATGTAAAGAAATTCATTGTCCCAGTAAACCCATCTGAAAGGATATTGTGCTTGTAAATTAAATATGCAAACCACACAAGAAAAGGAGCAAAAGAGCTGGTGGCTGAAGTAGTAGAGCTGGGAAGAGCCTAATTCATCTGTTTAATGCTTGCACCGTGGGCATCCTGTGCAAGATGTGATTCAGACCATAAACCAAGAAGGGTTATAAAGTCACCTAGATGGTGTCACTGATTGTTTTCTGCAGTGAGCAATGGTGGTGGTGCAGACTCGTGGAGAATTCTATAGTGGCCCATAGGTGGCTCTGCTCACCCTCTCAGCACAATAAATCCCCTCAGGGCCCTTTGCTGCTGAGTGGCAATAATGTCCTTGCTTGCGTGTGCCTTTTGAATGACATCCCGCTGCACTGATGGGCTGAAAACATCGGCTGTGACAGAAAGGAACACACGAAAAGGGCCATTTATGTTATGGTATGCTGCACACACAAATCATAAAATCGATCATTTGAGGGAGCATCATACTCAGAAGTAGTAAAAGTATTCTGGCTAGAATAAACTCAGGTAAAAGGTCATGCTGCTTACAGCTAGCAAGCTGTATCATTGGTGACTGTAGTTTTTAGTAGAGAAAATTGCTTCTGAGCTGACAAGGAAAGTCTTCAGGGAATTATTAAATGACTTAAAGACCTCACTGCCCATTTTAAAAGGCTTGGTCTAGTGGCTATAACCCTTTCTGAGTCAATTGACAAGCTCCTGACCCGTGGTGTTCAAACCTGCAACACAGACAAGCAGGGAGGATCTTTTAAAAAGATGTGAAAATAAGAGTAAAAAAGGAAACACACTGGTTCCAGACTCTACAATTAGTAGGCTGTCTGGAGAGGCAGATCCACTGGTGGAGCATAAGGAGATGGAATTAGGTGACAAGAGAGAAGTCATGCTGATATACAGTCCTGTGCCTCTCCCCACTCTAATGCAGCTTCTGCGGGACCTGGCTTTCCTGGGTGATGGCCAGCCCTGAGTGGCTGAGGCATGCAGGACAAGTATTACTGGAGCCAGTGGTGCTCACCAGTGCAGATGAGCTCATTAAAGCCATCAGGATTGGTGGCAGCCTGGGCTGTAGCGACCAAGCCCTTGTTGAGTTTATGATCTCAAGGAGTGTGAGCCTGGTGAGGAGCAAAGTCAAGACCCTGAACTTTGCAAGAGCAAATTTCCAGCTGTTTAAGGAGCTGGTGAAGGAGATCCCCTGGGAAATTGTCCTTAAGGGCAGAGGTGCTGACCAGAGCTGGCAGATCTTTAAAGCCACTTTTCCTATAGTGAAAGAGCTCTCTATCCTGGTGTGTAGGAAATTGAGCAAGGCAGGCCAGAAACTGGCACAGCTGAGCAAGGACCTGCTCCTCAAACTGAGGAGCAAGAAAGAAATGCACAGACAGTGAAAATGGGGACAGGTGACCTGAGGAAAGTACAGGAATACGGTTCGAATGTGTAGGGGTGGGGTCAGGAAAGCCAAGGCAAAGCTGAACAGGACTTGGCAAGGGACACAGAGAATCAGAAAAAGAGATTATATAAATACATAGGTCAGAAAAGAAAGGACAAGGAGAATGTGACCCCCTTCCCTTCCAATAACCAAGAAGAGTGAACTGGTGGTGACTGATATGGAAAAGGCTGGGTTGTATTCCTCAGTCTTTGCTAGCAGTCAGGCTCTCCATTCTCTCAAGACTCTGATCCTCGGAGTGAGTGGGGAGGGTGAATAAAGTCCCTCCCCCTATAAGAGAAGAGTAAGTTGGGGATCACTTTATGAAACTAAACAGAAGTGAAGGCTTCAGGGAGAATTTAGAGCAGCCTCCCTGTATCTAAAGCAGACATAAAAAGGAGCAGTAGTTTTAAACTGAAAGAGAGCAGGTCTAGTTTAGTTATTGGGAAGAAATTCTTTACTCAGAGGATGGTGAGGCACTGGAACTGGTTGGATGGAGAAGCCAGGCCTAATCCCTGGAAGTGCTCAAAGCCAGGCGGATGGGGCTCTGAGCAACCTGATCTAGTGAATGGCATGCTTGTGCATGGCAGAGGAGTTGGAATGAGATGATCTTTAAGGTCCCTTCCAACCCAAACCATTCTCTGATTCTGTGATTATATGAATGGGAAACTGCACATCACCTACCCATGCTCTGCCTCAGTGCTTTCAGCGAATCTTTTTCTCCTTAAAAGCATGACATTTTTTTTAATGAACAGGAAGATACATTATACATTTTCATTCAAAACTGCCCACAAGTTTGTCCATTGCCTTGTAAAAAGAATATGATTACAAGAAAAAGGTACTGGAGCCAGAGAATTCCTGCGAACTGCAGCAACATTAACATTATTAACAACATTAACTATACCAACAACATTCCCCACAGCTGCAAGACTCCCAATAAGCAAACATCCACTTGTTTGTAATAAGAGGGATACACAGTTCCTTGACCACCCCTGATCTGCCATGGAGATTGTACTTAAAAAACAAGTGTGGCCATTCTGTAGTTATTGGATTTGTGTAACTTACAGATGGTTCAAGTGCAGCTGCATGCCAGGGCTATACCACACATCTGCCTGCAAGCCTGTCCTACCTTACAGGCTGCTGGGAATCCAAATTCCTGGAGGAATGTCTAGTCAGATGTCTACACCATGCTTCTAATGAAAATGTAACTTGTAAATAGTGGTGTGTTCAGACCTGACTTTCCCAATTCAGTTACTTCTGGATACATCAGTTTGGGGAAAAAACCACACCTTTTTTGTCACTAGACCACTCAGATATGTTCCCTTCCAGGAGAGGCACTATAATTTGCCACTTGCTTGTGAATAATACTGAGTATCCTCAGGAACCATGTGAGGAAGACCTTCAGTAACTAAGAATGAACCCTCTAGGACGGTCCTTTGAGCACACAGTGCTGCAGGCTTCCATTTCAGATGCATCATAATCCTCCATGTACTATCAGTGAAAAAACAAACCACAGCTTGTTGGGGAGTCATTTGGAGAAGAGGTTATACTCTACAAGGTTTGATAACTTCAGCACAAGGCTGAACTTAGGCACAAGTTTTTCTCTTTCCTGGTCTGACAGCTCTTTCACTGGAAGGCTTAATAAAAAGATTATCCCCTGCATCTGACTACATACAGACACCCCTATTCCTATTCCTCTCCCTTCACCTATCTCAACACATACCTCAGAAATAAACGCTCTACAGATGTCTTTACCTTGCTGATTAAGAAAGCCACTGTGTCATGCTTGTAGAAGTTTTCTTTAAATGAGCCCAGCCAGGTCTCTGCTATTCGGATTTTGTTCCTCACAATGGCCTCTTCATAGGAGAAAGCATGGGGGAAGTGATTTCGATAGACATGCCCAACTCGGGAGCATGGGATAACTTCTACTGAGCCACCACAGAGCCAGGTCTGAAACACAGGTGAAAGCACAAAAAGAGATTACCTTATTTAGATTACTTCTATCTGAATTGGAGAAGCTCCTTTGCTCCAGACTCTGCTTCAGGAAATCCTGGAAACAGCAGGAACATTATATATACTTCTTTATACATTGCTCCTCACAGACCCAGAGAAGATACTGGGCATTCAGACCTCTGATTTGACTCTGTATGGCTATTTGTATGCTTTCATGTTTTTCTGTGCACAAACAGTGCAGAGTTGTGGAGAGATCTGGGTGCACACTTTTCCTTATCTGGGACAATAAAAACTCTATGGCCTTTGTGCCTGCAATTTTCATTGGTTTCAATATCAGTATCAATCAATATTTCTTGTATTCAGTGAAAGTCAATACAAATGATTTAAAATAAACAATTTGCTATTAAAACTACAGGCTGGCAAAAAAAAAGCTACTCTCTCTTTGGTTCATGTTAGCATACCAGAATACAAGAAGCAGCTTTCAGAGTGCACCAAAAGCAGTGACTCAGGCCTCAATCAGATAGTCATAGCCAGCAAAACTTCCTTCTCCTGAAATAATGCTCCTAATTCACAGCAGCTGCATGTTCTTGTATAGTCCAGACAGGCTGTGGAGTGTGGGGATACATTTCTGCAGGGAAGGCAGTAGTCTCCATAACCCAACGTGTTCTGCACTGTTTTTACAAATATCTTCTTGCTTTTTCCCTCAGGTTCCTTAAAATTGCAATAGTTATCACAGCTTGATGTTTTAATTAAAGTCCTTACCCTAATAGATAGTTCCAAGTTTTCTGCTCCCCACATGGTCATGTCAGAATCATAAGCTCCACTATTTTGGAAGTAATGTCGATCCATGGCCACCACTGCACCAGCTACTGCAGGACTCCTGTGTAGAAAACAGTTTGGAAGTGAACACCTTGAGTTATGGATAGGGAATTACACAGAGAGTGAAAAGTCTACCATTTTAGTAGAAAGAATATTACAAAATGACTCAATACTGCTCGATATAAGCTTGAATGAACTGATTATCCAACCAAAATAAAGAACAACTGGAGTGTAATTCTAGGATTTGCTTGGGGAAGGAGGCTAAGAGCTGAATTATGAAATAAGACTCAGAACAGTGGGGAACATTGCAGATATGTACATTCAAAACAAGAGGCAAACAGATCATGATTAAGACATCGCTTTTAACTCTGACTTGTCTTTTGCTTTCCCTACAAACCTCTACACCTTGTCTGGTGAGGCTGTACTCTAGCTGTGTGAATGTGTGGAAAATATTTGTCACATTGAAAGTGTGACTGCAATCTAGTTAGAATGATTAGTAAAGGCCAAAACAAACAACACAAATAAAAAAACAATCCCATGTACAAGTAACCACACCTTTCTCTTGTTAGCTGGAAGATGGCCCAAGAGGACCCAAACTGTACAGTTTTGCTGCTGAACTGAGTAAGGCACATTATCTGATGGACTGTTACCTGATAGGGCTGATGGGAGTCTGTCGTACCTTCTCTTCGTGCTCTGGCACTGGTTCCCAATGAAAATCTAATTTCCAATCAAAAACACCTCGGTGCAGGCCCACAGAGTGATAGTACTGAAAGGTCTTCCAGTCTATGACATCTATGACAGGGGAGACGACACTATTTCTGAAAAAGACAATGCCATTTATTTCCAAAACTAAAGCATAAATTAAGTTCGTTACTCTGTTAGTAAACATTAGTTCTCGTCTTTGACACTCAAGCACAAGCACTCCTCTAAATGCTGAGTGCCCTCAGTTTCCCTGCTGACAGAAGCTCAGATGCTTAGTGCATGGGAATACTGAGCATGCAGTGAGAAATCTAAAGATCAATAATTTACTGGTACCCTGCACCTTGCATTGCCATTTAGCGCTATCTAGGACTTTGTTATAAGTTAACCATCAGAATTCTTATAAAGCTGTTTCACACAGAGGCCCCAGCCTCTGATGCTCCAGACTCTGCATGGATGCAAAGTTTATAGCAGAACACGATTTGGCCTCTCACACTTTATCATCTTTTGATTTTCCTGTGGCCAATAAAGAGTGCACTTATCCTTAGTTTGTTCTGCTGGTTGTTTTGAAAAAATATTTATTTACTGAGTTCATAAGTCAGCGCTTGTTTGTATTTTATCACAAACTTAGAATGCTCTTGCAAATGCACTGTCAAGTGTGGAGTCTGCTTTTTAGAGCAAGAGCAGAGCCACTGCACTGTAAGTGGCAATCCTTGAATTAATTTCTAACTTAAGTTAAATTTGGATTAGTCTGAGAAGAGGTACTAGACATTTCTCTATGGCAAAGAAGTCACAGTATTTCACAGTGCACTTGCACATCATCTTGGAATTAACTGGTAGTTCAGAACACTCTTCAGTGTTCTTTGTTTTCAGGTCATTGATATATCACATTTGGAAATTTTCAGAGTATGAATAAAATGGTCTTAGGGACTGCAGGGAAAAAGTGTTGAAGAATAATATCATCCATTTCTTCTCTCTTATGCTAAAAGGATAGTCTCTGGTCTCAGTGCAAAGGCTTGTCTATAGACAGAAGTTCCTCTGGAGAAAAATCAGTAATATTTAAGGGATTAAAGTACATTGGAAAAAAATATTATTGTTCTAGAGTAGGAATATCCATGTAGGAAATTATTCCCTGGGAAAAATCTTCCTGCTAAAACAGAGAAAAAAATTAAATGGTCAATTTAGGGAAAAAATGTAAATCTTTTTATCTCCTCTTTTAAGATGTGTATGTTGGTCAGAAATCACAAGGAGAGAAATTTGCTTGAAACATAATACTGTCAATGAAGACAGGACATCTCAGAATCTGCATCTCCAGTGCAATGAGACATTTTTCCATGGCAGAGGCCAAAACCAGCTAAGGAAGAAGGTAGCTCTGGGTGATGTTAATGTAATCTTGACATATCTTCTCTGCCTCTACAATCACTAGAATAATGGTTTTTAGTATAAGAGTGGGGGAAACTCCCAACTTTGTTTTTTCGCAGTTGACATTTCCTGTAGAGGATTTTAGAAGCCCACAGAGAAACAGACTACTGCTTGCCAGTTGATAGTACAAAGATGAACCATGCAGAGGATTGCTTTAAAATGACTCAGTTTTGTTTCCTAGTGAGAGCAGACTGTTCTATGATGAGCTTAATCCAGGAAGATTTAAAAGTAGGAAAGTGATTTTATTTCTCTGCTCAGGTGTAAAACCATCCTTTATAATAGGCAATAATAGGCACTCTTAGAAGCAAGCCTCTGGTTTATAAATAGGTGAGAAAATGTTATAGTCACACACAGCATTTGCAGGCATATACATCAAGGCAGTAAGTTCCTGTCATCCTTCTGCAGGACTCAAGAAGAAATGGAAGAAGTGATACTAAAAATAATAAAGCTGATATCCTTCCCTGGTTCTGCTAATGATGCCCCTGTGATACAGTTTTGTATCCATGACAGGAGACACCACCCAAGCCTTTTCTACTGAAAGTTTTACTCACTAACAGCATGCAAAGGAAAGTACCTGCTTCTAAAAGTTACTAAAGGCAATGTCCCACTGGACTCACACAAACTGGCATTTCTTTTCTTTGATATGCTGAGGGAAATCTATCTGACAAGTTAAATGTATTTTAAATGACTAAATGTCAAAAATGAAAAGTCAGTAACAGTAACAGTCAGTAACAGTCATTTCTGCAGCCTGCTGCATTCTCCAGGTGTACGAGTATCTCTGACAACTGCCTGGTTGGGAGCATAGATGCAGTTGCATAGTTCCCACCTCAGTTTGCTGCTGCTTGCTGAAACCCACACTATCTATTGCTGCTGGTTTATCCATTCTCATTCAGACAGGACTGAGGAATTAATGACCCCAGGGTAGTTTATTTTATGACTTCAGATTCAAGAGGGAAATATCAGGAGGGCGTATTTGAGTAGAAGCCAGAGGCAATGTAGACTAAACCACTCAAAGACCTTGACCATGCAGACTAGACCACATCTGAACTGAAGTGAACCACATGAACTGATCCTGGATAGTTCAGATAGAGACACTGCAAATACAGACACACTCAGATATATTCTGGATCAGATGATCCAAACATTTCGGACTATCCTATATTTTCATAATATTGCAACTATTAAATACCTATCTTTTTTTTTCAATCCACCTTAAATTTGTTGCCACTATAAAGCTCCAAACTCCAGTGGTGTTTCTGGCATCAGTGCAATTGCTCACTAGGGTAGGCACCACAGTAGTAGTTCTAGTTATTTGGGCATTGATTCTTCAAGATTCCAATTCAAGAAATACACTAGTAAGGACATAATGGATTCTGATAGTTTGGAGACCAAGCAATTATCCAAACTATCTGCAAATTATGACATGGAAAATTACAGTGTTTAAGCTGAAAGTAACTCGCAGGAATAGGTCATGTTCTAAATTCAATCATAAACCAGAACAAAATAAAATCTGATCTCCTTTCTCACAAAATTATACAGCAAGAGCTGATAAGTGTGTTTTAGAGCTACTGCTGTGTAGCATTTTCAGAATGCCAAGATTAACAATTTTCAAAAGTATGTTTGTAAGAGTAATTCTAGACCTTCACCTAGTGTACGTGTAGTACAGTCACAATGTAATTCTGCTGAAACCAACAGATACACACTGTCTTAAAACTAAATATTGGGAGTGTCTTTCTGATCTGAAATAGAGGAATCTAGTAACTTTATCCTGTGTGAAAATCGGTCAATAATCAATTTTAATCCTAATCAACCAGTCCTTTACCCATTTTTTGGTTGGTACGAGTTTAAAAAAAAAAAAAAGCTGTTTCCTGCATATTCAATGATGGTTTGATATTTGTGTAGCTCTAAGTGCAAATTTGCAGTAGATGGTAATTGAAAGATGCTCTTAGATATTCTATTTTTTTAACTGGGTAACTGGCAGACAGCAGCTTCTCAGCACTTTGAAATGAAACAAGCTCCTGCTAATTTTACTCTGTGGAATCTGAGGAAAGGGAAAAACAGGAAATTCAAATACAACTAGCAGCAAGGCTTTGAACTGTTTGACTAATCTGTGAATATTTCAAATGCTTGGAACTCATGCAAATTACAAAAGGTCACAATTAATTCCATGAAAAAGAGCAACCCAAACAAGAACAATTTCCTGGTTTGGGATTTCTTTACCAAATACAATTGCAAATGAAATGTCTTCCCATGACCCTTTACAGTAATTATGGACATTATGTTCTTTTCCAATTTAAACCAAGTAACATGGGGAGAGGAAGATTTAATTAATGTATCTGTTTTGAAGTTTTGGATACACATTTTATGAAAGTGCTCTTGTATTGATTTATACTTTCTTTTGCTGGAAAGGGATTTTAATCTGTTTAACTCCTCCTTTAAATAAGGAGGGGAAAAAAAACCCCAAAAACCAAACATGAAAATTATGTACATTGCTCAACCTATTTCATAGCTTGCAAAAATTAGATAGCTAAGAAATCCAGGCTGTCCTGGCTCTCTGTGTCTGCATGCAGTCAAAACTTCGGTGAGTAAGTGAGGTCCACAAGTTGGTTGCACAAAATGCTGCATTTCCATTGAGACCACCTTGCTGGCTAACTGGAGTCTTAAAAATACAGACAACTTGAAATTAGATAGGGTTAATAAGGAGATAAAATGCAGTGATAAGGAATGGCAAAGCTAAGTTATAAAGAATTACTTAAATACTGCCTTAGTATTAGACCAATATAGACCAATTCCAGACTAACTTTGGGCATAGGAACAGTCTGCTTGAATGGATGGACTATTCATATGCTAAGCACTAAGCAAATCTATGCAAAACTGAGTGCTAAGGGAATGCTGTATTAAAAAATAATAATTTTTGAACCTGCCTTTTTTGGCTAAAATATTAAAATTTGTATGTAGAGTAACAAAATCTATAGAGGTAAACAACACCTTTTAACACTGGACAATCAGGACACTGAGCCATGAATTATGCCTAAATCTTTATTGCTCTTGTGTTTAGCAGTTAATATTTGCCTTTGGCTTAAGACTCTCATCTTTATTTTCCTTTACCTCAAATTCTTTAAAATAGGTCACCTTCTGATCCTGATCAACTGTGAAAGATTGTAAAGAGATAGCTTATCTCCCCATAACCTACCATGTAAATGCAGAACATTTACTGAATTTGAAATGAGTGTTATTGACAAATGTGGGATATAAAAGATTGAGCAAACACAGAAATCCCAGGAAGCAGGCTGTTACATGTGAAGAGTATGGAAGGCTTTCAAAACAGTGAGAGCAGCATGGAATTGCATACTCAGATGCTGAGGTTGTGTGGACTCTGAATGGATAACATTATGCTTCCCCAAGCCTGTGAGAAGTTAGGAAACAGATGGCTTATGTATTTGGTAGCACAAAAAGCTGGGAGTTTCTCCACTGAAAAGAGGAGAATCAGAATACAGAGATGAAGAAGCTGTTCATCTTTAGTGCAGAACATTTCCCTTCTCTCTTGTGTATTACCATAAAATCAGAACCACACAGAAAATTTCTGGACAGCAGAACTCTTTCTATTCCTTTATCTACAAGCAGAAGCTTCCATTTGTTCCTGATGGGAGTACACAGATGATGAAACATCTTTCCAGTGCAATGCTAATTTCTTATTCTGTTTATCAGCATTTTCATTAAAGATTAGTGACCTAGAATCACAGTGCAAAGTAGAGGAACTCTGAATTTTAGAAACCAGATAAGCTTTCTAAAATAATACAACAGGCTTCTGTTTCCTAATCTAATATTTGAGTTGTGATATAGGTAGTGCTCCAGCACAGAGAGAAACAGCCATTGCAATGAGGAGCAGGGGAAAGGTCCTAAGGGCCAACAACCCCTTTGCAAACCATCCCATCTGTCCATAGTTATGATGTCCAAGCCTCTTTTAGAGGTGGAATTCCTTGTCAAGGATATAATCAAGGTTCATTTTCCTTGCATTAAGTATTTTAAGGAAATACGTTTGGGATTTTTTTTTTGTTTTTCAATCATTCTGCTTCAGCATGGTGGCCACTGTTTTTGGATCAAAGGAACAACATTTTTAAGGCTTCATGGCACAGTTCATTATATGCCCCCTCTGCCTTTCCCTGCCTTTGGACAGAATACAAAATAGCAGCTCTGCAGTCTCCTGGAAAAGGCAAACCCTTCCAAAGATGACTCTAATAATGGCACGGCTGCATTGTTATGCACCATGCTACTCACCTGGAATTAGTGTGGAACACAAACAGTTGTCAAATGAAGTGATCTGTGGGGAATCTCATGTAGTTTCCTAATATTGTCCAGGTACCTACAGTACTCATACCCTGAATAATCAAAATGTCAAGGAATGCTTTAGAAACCACTGAACCACTCTCTAGGCAATATACTAAGCTGATGCACAGCTTCTCAATCAATTTATTAGGCATGGTTCACAGAACTAGTCCCAGTCAAGGTGCTCAAAAGTGTTTATCCAATTATTTTAGAATACTTAAATTTTTTTCAGAAAAATAAATTAGTTTGGGTTACTGAATAAAGCCATCATGTAGGGAGATGAAATGTCATTACCTAGAATAAGTCAAATACTTACAAAGTATTTCTGCATAAATATTTCTATACCTGAAAAACTGGAATAATTTTTCTTATATTTATCCTACAGTCTACTAAGAACTGGGAGTATCTCTCTTGCTGTATGTTCAACTCATAGTGAGATCTCAGTCTGGGCAAGGATCTCTCAGCATCACTCTACACAGATCACAATAATAGTGACACATTTTGATCAGGAGTCTAGAAAATTAAGCTTAATCACAATTTTCAAAGTTAAAACCACACTACAGCTCCCTTAAGCTCCTGCAAAGGTTTGAGTTTTGAAAGGCTGAATTGGTCCTTGCCAGCAAACAACTCATCCACTCCAGGTGATCAAGTATTTTCCCATTCTATCTCCAGCAAAAGTGCATGAGTTACACTTTAATTGGTACATTAAGAAGAGGAAAGATGGATATTTCACCAGTCACTCTCAACTTTCTATGCTTTCCTCACTTGGGTAGTCTCAGGGAGCACACATGATTCAATTTAACAGCTCCTCAAGTGCTAAATGAAGCCAAGTTGACTATGCTAATGCTTTTTATTTCCATGGTGATCTCCCATGCAAGCATTACAAGCAATTTATGAAAAGTCACGAATTAGCATCCTGATCAGGTCAGTGTTATTGTCACCACTCTTCAGCTGGAGAAAGAGGGACAGTAAGGGAAGGTGACTGTCAGGTGCTTTAGACCTTATCTTCCCTCCTCAATGGAGGATGTCATAGGTTCTCCTCACTAGCAGTGACAAAGCTTCCAGGGTCAAATGCAGTGACTGATACAGCACACAAAAAAGGGATGGCTAACCCATACTGTTATCCAATCAGTTTTCCACCTTTGCTTCATTAATCCAATTAGATATTAGTTAATTCACTGTTAAATTCTGCTGTCCTATATGGGGCCTGTAAGGGAAGAGAATTCCTTTCTCACCCCCTGGTGACAGTGCTACAGAATCTCTGAATGATAGCAGACTTGGAGGCTTTGCATTCCCTCAGGAAGGATAATTTTTGACAGTGAATTTTTGACATTGTGGAGTTGTGGAGTCCTAACTTCTCTCCTGCTGTTGTAATTCTCCCTGCACTATAGCTCTCCTCTGAGACTTTTTGTAACTCTTTTAATTTCAGCAATTTCAGCGCCCTTGAATAAGGACTGGTCAATTGATACACGCAGTAGTTTTGTTTGAACATCAAAAACAGACTATAGTTCAAAGCAGAAAGAATATTCTGAATATTCATGAGGTATATTTATAGTAAACCATCCAATTAGTCAGCAAATAAAAAATAATCTGCTCTTCCAAGGAGGACATTTTTGAAAAGAATATTCCTGACATTCTAGCACAGTATTACTCTTGCTTTTAGTGTTCTTAATGCTTTCAAATGATGTAATAACTTCCAAAAGCTCACATTAATTCTCTTATAAGCAAACATAATAAGCCATAAAAGCAGCTTCTTCCAGTGCCTGGGAACACCGTTTGAAGGTGTTTAGAGTGACTATTTAACAGTCTAGTAAGAGTGTTTAAGATTTTTTTTTATTTTACCCCCTCTGGCAATTATTTTTTTCCCAAGTGACAAGTTAGTGTAGAAATTTTTCTTTCAAAAAAGTCCCTTTAATAAAAGGTTTACTGACATGTAAGCCTAGAACATTTGCAGTGGTTTTAATCTCTTCAAAGGACTGCATAGATGAGCTCAGCTGTGCATTAGCAGGCAAGCCCAAGAACCACACTAAGTATGAAATATTCAGAAATATGAATCTCTACCTTTGTTACTCTGGTGTCAGTGAAAGTACCTGTGATTAGCTGGACCTGTCTAGGCTGCCCAGGAAATCTGGGCTTTTTCTGTGGAAGAGAAATAGAGGCCAAAAGGTGGCATTGGTACACAGCCAAACTGGCTCAGGAGGACAGAGCATTTTATTCTTGGCTTCATCACTGATACAGCTAAAAGGTAAAAAATAATGGAGTCTTGCAGTAGCTTTCTCTGGTGGATGTTTGCTGATTTACAAATGGGTTGAGACTGAAATCTTTTTAATTCAGACCAGCAGGAAGTCTTCTTTAAAGCTCTAACTGGATAGAAATTTTGAAATTTACACTGGGTGTAAAGTGAGGGTTATCAGTTGTGAGACCTATCCTGCTTCCCACATGTCAGAGTGATGCATATAGTGATAAGGTAGAAAATAAAAGGGATGTGACCAGAAGCAAGAAGGTAACCAAGAGAGGATTACGAAAACTACCCCAAGACTTTCCAAACACGTCCCTTTCAGCAGAAATTAGCATATCCAGGGATATTTACCTGTTGCTGGAGAGCCTGGCCAGGAGGGGCTCCAGCCAGCCCTTCTGGCACTCGCAGTGTGAATCCATGAAGATGAGCACATCCCCAGTAGCCCGTGCAGCTCCCAGCATCCGGCCTCGGATGACTCCAAGCCTCTTGTTGCTCCGGATGAGCTTCACACCATCCAGCTTGGAGATGTATTCACTCAGGGCTGACTTCAGGGGCCCTGTCAGGAACAGAACAGTCACTGAAATGTTTTAGCTCTGACTCAAGTTGTTATAGAAAAGAAACAGGTAGGAGATGCTACTTCTTGCTGGTAAAATGTTTCAGGGGCATTTGTTTTAAATGGCCAAGTAGGCCACGTTTCAAATACTTCTACAGCAGCATAATGTCAAAGAGAAGTAGAGACTAATGGAAACTGAGATTCACAAGGTATGAAGCTATTCCTGTGGGAATCTTAATAGCCTCCTCTCCTGTTTTCAGCAAAATGTGGATGCTCTCATCATCTCATAAAATACACAGATGAGAGTGAGATACTACAGGTGTTTGGCTTTCCCAAGCACTTTGAATTACTTAAGTAATGTGGACTTTTCCACTCTATGCTTCAGCCAAAATCCAAGTCTGGAAATTATGACAGCAGTTCTGGTCCAGTGGGAATCCTAAGATTTGCATACTGTGATCTTATTTTAAAGTAAGAAAGTTCAGAGTGGTTGTACCTGATGTGGGGAAAAAAGAAATATATTTCAAAGTTGAAAGGCTGCACTCAATTCTAGGGATGGATAGTGAAATCTGGTTACCAGCTCTGGCGTCTGCTTAGCTTGCTTCCTGAGACTCCTCTCCTCTCCTCTCCTCTCCTCTCCTCTCCTCTCCTCTCCTCTCCTCTCCTCTCCTCTCCTCTCCTCTCCTCTCCTCTCCTCTCCTCTCCTCTCCTCTCCTCTCCTCTCCTCTCCTCTCCTCTCCTCTCCTCTCCTCTCCTCTCCTCTCCTCTCCTCTCCTCTCCTCTCCTCTCCTCTCCTCTCCTCTCCTCTCCTCTCCTCTCCTCTCCTCTCCTCTCCTCTCCTCTCCTCTCCTCTCCTCTCCTCTCCTCTCCTCTCCTCTCCTCTCCTCTCCTCTCTCACACACTTCCTGGAGGAAGACAGTTTCTTTCCCAAAGTTTTGGAAAAAAGAATTCACACACAGGGAAATGGGAGCTACCTTGCTGGCTGAGATCATCAACTAGGATGATATCCTTGAGGAAAACTTTTGGGGCTGTATCCATAATGCTGTGCACAGTTCTCAGCAGAGTAGACCAGGCTTCATCATGGAAACAGATGATGACACTAGCAGTAGGCAGACTGGAGTCATATTTTTGCTGTAGGCACCTGCATGAGTGAAATGAAGAAGACACTGGAAACACTGGAACAAATGGCTAACTTTTTCCTCAGAGCAAAGTTGCAAGCAGCACCCAAACCTTCAGGGCTGGAGACCAATTTAACATCTTAACTCACTTCTAAGAAAAGGAATACTAAGGTGTCCAAAACTGGAATACGAAGTGAAAATATGGGAATGGCTCTATCAAAATTACAATACAAAAAGAGGAAAGTGTTTCTTTGTTCTGCAATAGTTTTTTTTCCTGCTCTGTCTGCCTCAAAAAACAGAGCTCAAACAAAAACGGTCTAGAATACAGAGAAAAAGTGAAGATAATTACAGTAGAGTGAGGGATAAAACTGGTCAGTCAGCCTCCACCAATTTCCACATTTTCTCAAGTAAGAGAAAAAAGAGCAAACGACTGCAGTACCATTAAGACTAACAAATAAAATAACTCATCTGCACAACAGATCAGTACATCTGTGGACAACCTGACCAAGATCCTAGTGAATGAAGCCAACATCTCAGTCATTTATTGCAATGACATGGATCCTTATGTGGGCATACATTTAAGAAAGAAAATTTATTTTCACTATAAAGTTTGTACAGGTTGCTTTTCCAATTAAAACAAATTGCTGCTGAATGAGGCTCCCAGCTGGGAGTCAGTGTGCAATCAAACCAGCAGAGCAGTCTGGAAGTGGGTAGCATGATGAAATGTGGACAATCCAGTCTTGGGGGTTTGTTCTGTCATTGTTTTTTGTTGTCTTGGGCTTGGGGAACACTGGCTGCAGGGAGAGTCTGCCATCTTGTCTTTGTCTCAGGAGGCCACGTGGCACTGGGTAAGGAGAGCGTCCACCATCTTTTCTTGGTCTTGGGAATAACTACATAACACTGCCAAGGTGCAGGAACGTCCCCCTGCCATCTTGTCTTTGTCTCTGGAATAACCACTGTCATTGCTGAGTCACAGAACATCCCCTGCCATCTTGTCTTTGAATCAGGAATAACCACTGTCATTGCTGTGTCACAGAACATCCCCTGCCATCTTGCCTTTGTCTCAGGAATAACCACTGTCATTGCTGAGTCACAGAACATCCCCTGCCATCTTGTCTTTGTCTCTGGAATAACCACTGTCATTGCTGAGTCACAGAACATCCCCTGCCATCTTGTCTTTGTCTCTGGAATAACCACTGTCATTGCTGAGTCACAGAACATCCCCTGCCATCTTGTCTTTGTCTCTGGAATAACCACTGTCATTGCTGTGTCACAGAACATCCCCTGCCATCTTGTCTTTGTCTCAGGAATAACCACTGTCATTGCTGAGTCACAGAACATCCCCCTGCCATCTTGTCTTTGTCTCTGGAATAACCACTGTCATTGCTGAGTCACAGAACATCCCCCTGCCATCTTGTCTTTGTCTCAGTGGCCATTCACAGCTAAGTCAATGTGGTGAACATCTTTTGTGTATAAAGCACCTTCTCTTTTTGTATACTTGTGTTATTAATATTGCTGCTGTCACTGTGTGTTTCTTACTCCATTGCTGTTTCTTTCAGTAAAGCTCTCCTTTGTCCTTCCCTCACCAGAGGGGAACAGGAAGAAGTTTAATTCCCAGCTGGTGTTAACCACCACAATAATTCAAACATTTAAAGATGACAAACACTTCCCAATAATCCTCACAGAAACTGTATATGAAAACCATCTATTCTGGTGTGAGGATGCACATTTTCCAGAAAATGCCTTCAAATGCCCATTGTAGATATGCAAAGATTGTGTCTATATACTGCTTTGCTGACATTAGAAAGCACATTTAAAAAATCATTTCATTTCCCAAATAACGGTCATTTAGTGTCCTAACTCATTTAATCTCCAGCAGCAAGAATTTCTTCAAGGAATTACACAATTGGCTGAGTGTAGCCTATTGTTACTTCAGCATTTTTTTATTGCCAAGCAAATAATTATACAGATTTTACAGTGGTTGTTAAACAATTGGCTACTCAGCAGAAATTCATGTAAGGGATATAATTTTAGTATTTCTGTTTATTAGCATTTTACTTAGTGCTTCCATTCATGGACTGAGGTCCTATGATGCTAGACACTATCCAGACACAAAGATGCTAATCACTTAAGAGAATCCATAGTCTGAATGATTTAATTATGAATACACATAAATGATTACTATAGATGCATTTCTGGGAATATATCTTTAAAATGAGCTCTATCATAATAATTTATTATATTTTTCAATAATTCACATTTTTTGCATAGAAAGGCAGATTTTCTTGATTATTTTTACACTGCAATTGATCTATATTGTGCTCGGTTTACTAATTTTGTGTAATCAACAATACTTTCCTCACAATTTCATATAAGATAATTGTTTTCATTTTCAGCAGGATCAAGAAAAGAATACTCTCATGACTTGGGAATGAGTATTTTCAAGCAGTAGAATCATAGAAGTAACTAAGGAAAGTGATGATCTGATGCAGTTCTTTTACTACCAGGCAGCTTCAAACCAGAAACATTCTATAGCTATTAGCACCTTGTTGCTAGTACTGTGGTTATAGCAAGAAAATAAGGCTGTTGTGAAATCTTAATTGGAAGAGAATTGAAAATAACTGTACTTGAACACATAACCTTGGTGGCGAGTGCTTAGTTGCCATGGAGATTGGCAAAGACTTGCAATATAGATATCTAATCTTCACAAAAATGCACAAGGGTACTGGTACACAAAAATACTTTCCCTGTAATTTGGAGCAGTTTCATAGACTGTCTATCATAAATTGGCATTTCAAAAAGTCAGGGCTGTGACTGTTATGAGACATAGTGATTTAATCTAATTTGTGAAAAACAAGGAATTGTCAATGCAGCAATGAACAGAGAGCAGCTCTGACAAGGCAAAGGCAGAGCTGACAGGGACTCCCACTCACCTTCAGGAAAATGTTTCATTGAGATTCAGCCCCAAACAGCGCTCCAGAGGAAGCTATACTTTTGTAATGAAACTTAAAGCTTTTGTAGATACCTTGTGAGTTTCTTTTGCCATTTGACGCTCAAACCCAAGAGAGGAAAATAGATCTTTCTTTTGAGCAGAACCCCCATCATAAAAGTCACAATGGCAGGCTTGATTGAGGTGTCCCAGGAGAGTGTCAGTCCCAGATGGAGCAACTAAAAGCAGCAGAAAGCACTTTGAGGGATGAAGTTACCTCAGAGGGGTGAGACATGGGCCGCTTCTTACATGAAGTATTTGCCATCCAATTTCAAGTGACATGAGGGAGACTGAGTCCATGGAGGTAACTCACTGAAACATCTCTAACTGGTTGGCTCCCCTCTAATTAAATAATAATAGACATTGTGATGAACAACATAATGTAAACCAAATAGAGACACAGAAAATCTTATTCTAGTTTGCTCTCTTTTTACAGTGCTGTAAAAATGGACTGACACAGTTTTGAGCCAGACCCCCAGAGTAAACTACACCTAAAAATTATCATTGTGGTTTGTGTGTTGTGCCATGAAGGACATGTCTGGCTTAGACATAGTCTGCTGCAGGTTTATGATCTGGATTTAGATCAGCCTCAGATGCTGAGATCTGGGGTTTCAATCTGGGCTCTGTAAGCTGTGGTGTTGAGATCTCTTTAGGCTATGACTAGTCAGACAGCAAAATCCATCCAAGAGCTCTGAGACCATGGCTTAAATTGTACCAAGATAAGTATTAACTAAAGCTGTCTCTTCTTGGATGGCCCTTCAGCTGCCAAAGTAAAACACTTTTTTGGCTTTCCACCACAGGCAGTAAACAAGGGAAGTCATTCCTCCTTTGAACATTACATAGTTCAAAGAATTAGCAGTGAAGCATGCCAAAAAATAACTGAAATAATATCAGCATGTCATTATTTAATGGAGTTAACCAAATTAACACTGAACCTAGTCAATAAGGACAGAAAGCATTGTTTCATTTCTCTTTCTTTGAGAGTGTACCCTTAAATTAGAGCTGCCAGCTGTCTTTAAACATGTGAAAATGAACACACCCAAAATTAATCTGTGTCTTATTTCAAATGCTTTCTGATATGTCTTTCTACCATGTCCTGTGAGAAAGCTACAATTGTTTTTCTTACAGGAGACAAGACACCACTCACATCCCTTGCCTCCCCCTGGGAAGTGAAGCATATCACAGAATCAATTAGGTTGGAAAAGACCTCTGAGATCATCAAGTCCAATTTTTGACTGACCATCCCCTTCTCAATAAGACCACACACTGTGTGCCATGTCCAGTCTTTCCTTAAACATCTTCAGGTGTGTTGAGTCCACACCTCCCTGGACATTTCATTCCAACGTTTAATTGCCCTTTCTTTGAAGAAATTCCTCCTAATGTCCAACCTGAACTTTCCCTAGGGCAGCTTGATAGTACATACACCTCAGATCCTTTTTAAGAAGTGTGATGAGCCCCTCCTGGGCTGCTGGGTCAATTGGCTCTCAAGTCTCCAGACTTTAAATGTAACACCTGGGGATTCAAACACAACATTTTTCGTGGTGGCCTTACAGCCTGGCTGCTGACAGGTATGGTGATGTTGGCAGAGCTTGTCTGACCCACCGATCTCCACCTTCCTTCCTCCCAGGAGTTTCCTTTCAATACTTGCCACAGAATCACAGGATATTCTGAGTTGGAAGGACCCTCAAGGGTCATTGAGTCCAACTCCTGGCCCTAAGGGTCACACCATTTGCGTGAGAGCATTGTCCAAACTCTCCTTCAACTGTAAGGCTTAGTGCTGCGACCACTTCCCTGGGGAGCTGTTCCAGTGCCCAGGCACCCTCTGGGTGAAGAACCTTTTTCAAATATCCAACCTAAACCTCCCCTGACTCAACTTGAGGCCATTCCCTCGGGTCCTGTCGCTGGTCACCAAAGAGATCAGTGCCTGTCCCTCCTCCTCCCCTGGTGAGGAGCCTGTAGCCAGCCACGAGGTCTCCCCTTAATCTCCTCCGGGCAGAATAGACCAAGGGACCTCAGCCGTTCTTCACACGGCTTCTCCTCAGACCCATTGCCATCTTTGTTGGCCTCCTCTGGACGCTCTTTAATAGCTTTAGATCTTTCTTATATTGTGATGCCCAAAACCGCACACGGTGTTTAAAGTGAAGCCACACCAGTGCAGAGTCGAATCCACTTTTATGAGTGACCATGGGGTGACTTTTGTTCTGGAAGAGCTGAAAGCCCCAACTCTTGACTCATTCACTTTGTAAACCCAGTGACCCCATAGCTCTGGCAGGTGGGCTGAGACGGGGCCTGGCCGAGAAGGGAAGCCGCCTCTGCCTCTCCTGCTCTCCAGCCCGGCTCGGGTTCCCTCCCCCTCCTCAGCCAGCGCCCGGACGGACGGACGGACGGACGGACGGACAGAGCAGGGCGGGGCCCGGGGCGCTCCCTGCCCTGCCGCCCCGGCACCTGCTGTGGCGCGGGCGCCGGTAGGGGGCGCTGCCGCCCGCCGGGACTCAGGGCAGGGGCGCGGGGGCGCCGCGGCAGCGCTCACAGCGCCCCATGGCTCCGCTCACAGCGCCCCGTCAGCGCTCACAGCGCCCCATGGCTCCGCTCACAGCGCCCCATGGCTCCTCTCACAGCGCCCCGTCAGCGCTCACAGCGCCCCATGGGCTGCGCTCACAGCGCCCCATGGGCTCCGCTCACAGCGCCCCATGGGCTCCGCTCACAGCGCCCCATGGGCTCCGCTCACAGCGCCCCATGGGCTCCGCTCACAGCGCCCCATGGCTCCGCTCACAGCGCCCCATGGCTCCGCTCACAGCGCCCCATGGGCTCCGCTCACCCTGCCAGCCCCGGCTGCCCCCCGCACCGTGCCCCCCTCTGCCGCCCGCCCGCTCTGAGGGCTTGAACCACCTCCCGAAGGAGGCTGGGAGCGTCCCTGCCCTGAGGAACGGAGCGCCCGACCCGGAGCACGGAGTTCGATAGGAAAGATGCGAGGTCTAGAGGTGGAGAGGTGCGGGGTTTGCAGGAGAGGTTCGGGGGGGGGAGAGCGGCGGCGGGGAAGGAGGCAGGTTCCCCCCAGAAGTGAAATAGGGTGATTTACTTACAACGGGTGTCGTACCTCAGGCAGGTCCCGGCGCAGCGCGATCCGCTCGCTGAGCACCTCGTTAAAGCCGTGTGTTTCCAGGCCGAGCGGGCGCTCCCCCGCAGCAGCCTCTTGCCCGTCCTGCAGGGGAAGGGACAGCGGCTGGGACTCGGGGCCCCCCTCCGCCTTCCCCTCCGGCCGCCTGCTCTGCTGCCTCACCACGCGATAGCCCTTCCTGGCCTTGCTGTGGTTCCTTTTGCCGGTGGGCGACACGACGGCCATGATCAGCTCATCCTCCCGCAGGGAGATGAAAGGTGATAGACCATCCAAAGGGTAATACTGCTGGCTCTCCTGGGTTTCCATCATCTCTTGGGTCTCCACAAAATCCATCTGATACCCTTCCCGGGGGTTGAACTCCACAGGCTGGAAAGTCCCTTCCTTGCTCTGGTTGCTGGGTGGTGGATTTAGCGTTGTAACCATCAGTAGCAAAAAAGCCAGCATCAGAAACAACAAGAGAAACTGCAGCTTACGTGATCCATATCTGCACTTCTTCCTCAAGAACATACTGTTGGTGACAAAATGATACAGATGGTCATGTTAAATATCACTTGGATCTTCCTCAGATTTCAGTCCTCGGGTTGCACAAAAGCCCTGGTTTTCACTATCTGCCAAGAGAATTTTTTTTCCTCCCTTCACATTTCACTGATGCCATTTCATGCTTTCCTCTCTATTTACAGTAAAAAAAATTATGACATTCCTATTAGTATTGTACTTACTGTAGTAAAACGTAGCATGGATCCAGTGAGATAAAGGAGATCCTTTATTATACGGAGTCCCAGCTTAGTTAGGAAAGTGCATGCTTTGCTGATTAAAGGAGTAACTAAAGCTTTGATTTTTTTCCCCTTTTAAAATTCTAAGTCAAAAGAAATCCCGTTTCCTATAGTTTATTCCAGGGTAGATCCTGCTTGTTCAAAGTTTCCAATTGCTGCCGGATTGAAGCACTGTATCTCTGAAAGCAGATCTGACAGCTCTCCCCCGTTCAGAGGCTTCAAGTTAACTGCGATCAACAGATGAGAAGTAGTCGGTCCCTGACTTTGTTTCACACATAACTACGGCACTCAGTCAGGAAGCACTTTGCCAGACATAATACAGAGCAATGTGTGCGTCTTTTTCTTGGTCCTAATGCCCTCACTGTGCTTGTCCTATCAAATCAAAACTTTGCAAAAGCTGTAAGAGGTGAAATGCAAGAAGCCAAATGTTGCATTAGAAAAGAAATCAAGGCACGTCACAGATTGCTGTGCGTTGGAATAGCTGTATTAAGCTGAGAATGTGCAGAGCAAGAATCAAGAATTTTATAAACTTAATAAAAGATGGAGAGCACATGTTTTATTTAAGGTTAGATTTATTCATATGATAATGTGTTAGCTGGAGTATATTTCATATCCAATAAATATTTACAGCTGTAGGGATTTAAACGCTGACATAAGGGTGCCAAATTATCACCTGGCAGGCTGAAGTTGTCTCCTCCTCCATAAATTTGGTGTTGCAGGGCAAGCAGCACTTCAAGTTCTCGTTAGTCCAGGAATAACATGTTTAAAAGCCTGGGCTGGAACAACAACCGCTGACACTGAAAGAAAACAGCCACTTCTGTGATTAAAAGGAGAGCTGAGTCTCTGAGGTCTGTTTGCTAATACTGCTGGCATGGGTGCTACTGGGCATGGACTGTGGCATTTTTTGCTGCGAGATGAGTGCTTGTCCAATGGGAGAAGGGGTGAGACAATCCACGTGCTTCAGCATCACATGCCTCTTGGTCAGGCAGAGATCAGGGATGGATGCCACTCAGGTGTTGCCAACCCTTTTGATGCTGGGGGCATGGGATGTGGTGTTTTTCATATCTTGCAATATTTGACGAGCAGAAAGCTCCTGCTCCAGGAGGCATGTGATTACTAGAGAACTTCCACATTCACAGATTTAAAAAAAGCCATATGTTTCTAGACATTATAGCTTAAATAATAGCCTGAAGACAGGCATGCAGTATACTCTAAAGGAAACCAAGGATCTATTATTTTTTATCTTCTTTGCTATTACTCAGTTCCCTCTGAGATGTTCTCTAAGTTCAGACTATAGTTCCTGGTAGACAGCTTCCAAAAAATTAAAAATGAGAGAACACCTGCTTTCAAATTAAAGTGTGTTTCAACCATCAAAAGCAAGGGTGGTATAGAGCACCATAAGGTTTCTGGAGTCACGTAATATATCACTTCTTTGTGCACTCCCCTAAGCAGCTTATACAGAATGCCTTGAGGGAGTGTGACTGGTCTGCTGTGTCTTGGCACTTTCCCTACATCAGCTGTTCTTTAAAATATACAAAACTGCTTTAATCATACCTTGGGCAGAAGGAAGATTGAGCCAATATTTTGATACTTCACTGTTGTATGTATCTCCCCTTTTTAGCTTAAATTCACACAAAAGTAACATCCCAATTCACCTTCAGCCCTGAGAATATTACTTTTTATTCTGCTTTTCATAGGGAAAATGAAGTATTGATGGTTTCAATTCAATAGGGAAACAGCACACATTTGCATTAAAAAATCTGAGCTCAAAGCACTCATTTAAATAACAATGTTTCAGCCATAGAAAGACAAAATGAAATGGAAATGAGGAGACCTGTCCGAGATATTCTCCAAAAAGCTGGCACAGTGACTTGCAAAAGGTTCAGTTCCACAAACTCCCATTATCAGGCATATGGAATAAAATTAAATTAAATTAAAAGGTGAAACTTAAGAGTGTGAGTGGAATAAATGGGAGAAAGCATTGCTTTCTCTTTTCCTTTTTTAACTTTTTTGGGCTACCTGAGTATTTTGATTTAATTTAATTAACATTTTTCCCTGACTAAAATATTTTAACAAGATGCTGTAACAAGTCTGATCAAGATAGAAATCATTGCAATAGAAATCACTGCAGTATAAATTCTGTCCTGGTACATTCAGTATTGCTGAGCAAATCCACCTGGATCACTCATGCAGCTGAATTTCAGCTACAGATGAAAAGATACCCAATTAACAATTTTACAGTAATCATAGAAACTTAAGGACAGAGCTAATAGGTAACATTATCACTGAAACATATGCATATGGAATCCAGCCTTTTAATATATCCTGACCATTTTAACAAAGAAGAAATTAACAATTACAGAAGATGTTTGTTCAGTCTAGTCAATTAAATGTGCAAGTATAAAACACTGGGTGGCAGACTTCCAGCAGCCTGTGTTCTCTCTTCTGCACAAGCCTTCCTGAATCATTTCCCATCAAACAGTCTGTTTTTCAGTCTTGTCTCTTAAAACAGTGGTTTTCCACTGCCATCATGCAAAAAAGATATTGCCTTTCCAATGGGTGAGCCTCCCTTTAGTATCTGACAGGACATGTCTTGTTTCCTTCAATGCATTTGAAGAACAACATCACTGTTATGATCTCCTCACGTGGAAGTCAACAGAATACAACATCCATTGTGTTTTTCTTTCTACTTCTGGTTACTCAAAGACATGCTACAAAGTAGGCAGGCCTTTCACTGGGACACAGAATGGGTTGCTCCTCCTGCCTAGCTGTTGAGGATTCCCTTTCTCAGGATGTTTTCCTGTGCGTTCTTTGATGGAAGAGGAAGGATCATTGCCTGGCCCAGGTTCTTCTCTCAGGCCTAGAGCCATTGCCTTCATCCTGAGGTCCAGTCTTCTAAGTGCTTTTAGGTGCTTTTAAGTGCTGCTTCATGCAGGTAGCCCACAAAGAGGCTGCCCACAAAAGCTAGTGTTTTCCTGGGACTGCTGTTCTACAGCAAACCCTAGAGCTCCTCAGTTCGTGGGAAAGGAACATGCTATAGGTTGTGCCAAATACATCAGCAATTGCTCACAAAAGGGGCCAGTTTGCAGTGTCAGTATTGGCCAGTGCCAATATTATGTTGACTTTCCTGCTGGTCAACCCAGGCCAGAGCTGAAAGGCTTGTGCTCCTACCCGACCTGCTCAGGTAGACCTAGTGGTATAATACCAGTGGTATGAATACCTTCAGCAAATGCAAAGTCAGTTATTGACTTCCTTAAGAAAATATTCACCATCCTTCACTACTGCAAATTTCGCTCATTAATTGCCAAGAGCTGGAACATGGAATCAAATCTAGGTCTCAGTAATTCAGAAGGTCTTAGGAACACAGTTGCCTTTTGCAGAGTAACAAACCTTGCAGTCACTGTTCTGTAGCTGTTTGTACTTACCCTTTCCTCCCCACCTCATTTTGGCTTGCATTTTTGTCCAAACCATTCAGCATCACATACTTGTTCAATATTACGTGACATATTATGTTATCCGTACGTGAAGAAACACCACATACTTTCAGTGTGCAGAGCCCATGTTTAACTGCCAGGAAAATAACAAAGCAAGAACAAACCCAAGGCTGGATGGAAGAAAGAGTGTGTGGACAGGTCGTTACTGACTCTTTAATAAACATCTTGGATTGATTTACACTCCTATGCCAAAAGCAGATGTGCCACTTCCATTTAAAGACTCAACACGTAGCAGCACTCATGGTTTCATAGCTGCATGTATTGTATGCCGCAGCTCTTTGTGCTTGTAACAATGGATTTATTTGCACAGATGTGCACAAAGTCAGTGCATAAAATGAGACCATTACATGGTGTGCAGTGTTTTTGTAACCAAGTAACTTTCCCAATTCTTCCAAGAGTATAATAAGAAGTACGTATTTTTAGATCATAAGAAGATGTAGTTTATTTGCAGGTATTGCAGACAGTTTGTGTGCGTGGCACTGTAGCAAATATTGCTAATTCAATGATATTTTCTGATAACAAGTTAATAATAAATTAGAACAAGATTCTTTGGAACTTGCTTTTGAAGGCTATAAAAGCTTGATAAAATCTGTTGATCATTGGCAGGGATTTTGGCACTTGCATTGTGATTTATGTTTGCCAACCTGTCGGTGAAGAAAATGCATCTGAAATTCCATTTTTACGAGCTTTCTACTCATAAATCATGTTCCATGTAAAATGGAACAAGGAAGCCATGGACCTTTGCACTGCTTTTCAAAAGCAGTTCTGGGAGCATGAAGGTCAGGCACACTGGATGGAAAGTAAGGGCAATATATATCACAGGAGGGACATCTTCTGGATTTGCTGCACCACAGCCTCTGGCTAACTCAGAAATGGTAGTTTTCAGGATATTAAGGGCAATATTGTGTACTCCGTGCCTAAAACATACTCTCTAACACAGCCCTAGACAGCTACCAGCTACCTGTGAGGGATGAGAACTGTTGCTCATCATTAACCCCCCTAGAAAAGACACATCTGAAGTGCTGTGGGCAATACACAGGCCATCACTACCTCCTGCCTCTTAATCAACCACGATTGATATCCTCAGGCTGGAGAGGGTGTACTCTTCTGGATACCTTTAATCCCCATTACCCCACCCTAAGGTAATCTGAATCCAGTTTTGAGCTGGTTATAACTATTTTAGCGTCAAAATCCTTCACTAGAATATCATCCTGCATTGACCATAAAATCTAACCAATCATTAGGGATAGTAGGACTAAATAGGCTTTAAAGTGCAGGTGGGAATGGAAATAAGGTGGTTTACTCTTTCAGATTGGCTGACCTGGTTTGGCTGACCTGGCTTCCTTGCCTTTGAAAAATGAACAAATGACTTAAGGGAAATTGATCCTCCATGTAGTATTAACCCCAGTGGTGTTACGTCAAAGATAAATTCAGCCCTACGGATGGAAGGTCATAAAAAGGAATTCTTCATGGTGGGTACACTCTGGGGATCTCTGCCTGTAGAGTTTCATTTATGGTTGGAAATTTACTTCCATGGAACAGGCCATGAAACCATTTGCAAACAGAAATCTCAAAAAACCTGAGTGATACTAAAGGTACCCACAGCCCTTTTTTCCCCACCAAGGACTCTTTAGCTGGTAGGCAGCTTTAACTTCACATCTACTCTGTTTCTTTCTGCATGTACAGGTGGTACATAAACAGCATGTGTCTCTAGACTCTAAATACAGACAGCATTTAAAAACCACAATATTCATGTGGAAAGCCTGTCCCCATAGTAAGTGTTTTTAGTTAAAATGGTGTTTAGTGAAGAGAAAAAGCTTTAAATGGTTCTGGCATCTCTTCACTCATTTAAGTGCTTAGTGATATGCAGTTACATACAGACTGCTCCTGTTTCAAGGTAATGGCAATCCATATCATCTAACCTGGAAATCACCTTTTTTTATTCTTCCTAAATAGTTACACATTTATGTGCAGCTCACATAATAAATAGCTACTCAACAGTTACCTGCAGGTTGGATTCATCAGGGAAGTTGGCACACAGTATCATGAGGAGGAGACAACATTTAATGAGAGTGTGAAGAGTGAATGATTTCACTCTTGCTAGGACTGGGAGTTCAGAGCTGAGTAAAGCACCAGTTAAGTCATTGCAGGTGTGCAGCTTAATGACCTGCAGTTGGGTAGCAAGTGTGTATGAACTGAGAGCACAGAGGGCATGTTTGGGAACGTTAGTATGGTGGAGGAGCTGAAGTAAATGGATGGATGTGTGAGGTAAGGCTGCAGTGGATATTATTTTTTGTCCTTTCATTTTTAATATGAGGAAAACACACAGTAAAATGAAAGTAAGCTATGTTAATATCGCAGGTGTGTGAGTGGGACCTATGACTTCTCTCTATATTTCCCAAACAAGACTTACATTCTTTAACTGTTGGGGAAAGTGGAAAATACTCCTTTTTGCAAGCCTGTTTCCTTTATTAGTTCTTTTTTGTTTCTAAAACACCAATTTAAAAACCACATTACATCCACAAGAGTTAACACTGAAGTTATGGCGCAGTTTAACTGTGTGTATGTAAAAGTTTACTTTCAAGAATAAAGGCATAGAATCCTTCTATCCACACTCTCTACCCTGATGAAGTGCAGCTCATGGTGGGATGGATATTCTGTAAAATACAGAACAATATACAGTGATGTAGATCTTGAAAATGTTTGTTCAGGAATAAAAAAAAAATCCTGTGCTTTTCTTTCAATTTGTTTAGGATCACCAATACAGAAGTTAAATGTAAAGTAGTATCAAAAATGAAGCTGGGCTTCATGCCTAAGATGTTCTAAATAAACTAGTTTTATCCCAGAGATGGGCATGCGCACAGTCACTGGTTATCTGTGGGAGCTGTGTGTGGGCTGCGCATTTAAAACAGGATTGAATTTAGGGCAAAAGACAGAAAGGAAATACCTGCATATGTATGTGTATAGAACTTCAGTCTGCATGTATACTGTGCATGTGTGTGTGTCTACATATAACAATAGAAATATATAAAATAAAATCAACCCCGTCTGCTCTCATACATTTCCTTGTGTTTTATCCCTACCATTCTGCCCTGTATATTCTGGTTCATCTGTGGCAGGGTTACTAAAGATAGGAGTAAACCAACTGCTGAAGGTACTTCCTTTCTTGCCCTCTTTTTTTTCTTCCTGCAATAGATAAAACCTCCTATTTTCATTCCTTTAGCAGGGTAGAACTGAATTCTGTACAGCTGAATTAAGTATATGACTTTAATATACTTTTTAAACTTGCTACCTATATATGTTTCTGGTTAACAGGGACACTCTGAGAAGCTCCTCAGTAATGCCTGGGACTTAGAGAACCTTATTTCCATTTTGTGACCATCACTGTGAATTTGGGTTTGTTTTGGATCAGCTATTTTTCTCAGCTTTAATATAGGATACCCAACTGCCTCAATTAAGGAAATCTGCTAAGGGAGATGAGACTCCTTTGTTTACTGTCTCATGAAAATATCTTCACATTGGCAAGCCATGAAAAAGAATAACAGGGTGGAAGGAAGAGGCAAGACAGCTGAGATATCTGGTAATTTACTGCATTCTGTGTGCAAGTCTGTGCTACCAAAGGAACCGCTCTGGTGGAAAGGAAAGGAGTGTCCTTTCCAAACATAGCCTTGGCAAGAGGTGAGGCACAGAGCTACAAGGGCTACTCACTACAAGAAAAGTCTTCTCCTGCCTTTAGTTTCAAGAGTTTTCTGTGTGATTTTCTGAGCTTTCTTCTTGACAAAAACTTATGCAAGAGCAGGGATTTTGGAAGCCAAGTTATAAGAGCTAGCATTGTCATAGCAACAAGTTAAATCTCTAAAACTTCAGACTTCTTAGCAGCCTAGAAAAGGGGCAGAAGTGATGGAAGACAGAGGCTGTGGTCACTTCTCTCTGCCAAAGAAGAGGCAATAGGAGCAGTCATGAACAGTTTTATTACTCTGATCACAAGCAAGACAGGTCATAGTCATCGGTTAGTATTTTAAAAGATATATCTGAAAAAGTATCATCCAGGTTGCAAAGGTAGTCGAGGCAGGAATTTGTGACTGACAAGTGCCAGGAAAACTGTGGTCATTCACCAGATCCTGGACATGCTTTGAGCTGCACCAGAACACAAACTGAGATATGTAACTGATTATTCCAGTTTATTTTTTTTTGTGTTTGTGACTGAAGTAAAAGTTTATTTTTCTTCTCTTACTTAATTACTGCATATGACAGTAGATAGCTGTGATTTTTCCCTGATTCCTTTCTTCTTCATGTTAAGTCTTGATCTGTGGTTTAATTTTGTTTTGGCTTTTTAAAATAATATTATTATTACTGGGTTTTGGTTTTTCTTTTTAGAGAAAAGGCTCTCTAGGCATAGGTGGGATACTTAGTTTGTGAAGGTGGTTAGCAGATGCAGTCTGAGAAGCCATCTGGGAGGTTAAGGCTCACAGAAACTGAAACAAATAATAGAGCTGTTAAATGAGGAGAAAAAGAGGCTTACAGTTAGTAATTTGAACAAAGTCTTTGTCCAAGGGCATTGAGTGCTTCTCAGAAGTCACACTCCTGGCGTCTATGCAGCAAGAGACTGAAAATGTGAAGCAGACAATTCTGGTTGGAAGAGTCCCACTTTTAAAGGTGCATACCTGGGGATAGCATCCGTTGCTGAAGACCCTTGTGAATATTTATGTTATGGTAGGCAAAGTAGGAACTTGGGTTGTTCTTTTGCTAGCATTAACATTTTTGTCATCAGCCTCAAAAGAATAAGCCTGTGTGAGTTTTGGGACACTGTTTTGGCAAACAGTGATTCAGAGATTCTGCACCAAAGGGAAAAGAGAAGAAATTTTTCAGTAGAATGGTCCTGCAGGTTTCTCATGGTTTTTCCTATGTAAGGAAATGCAACATGCACAGAAATTCTATCACTAGAATCATCATGGGAGACTTTTAATTGGGGTCAAAGATGGTGATAATTTTGCACTGCCACATCTGAACCCAAACCCACCAGTTCATAGCCTAGACAAGAGTCAAGACCAGCATCTGGCTACGAACCTGCTCTGCTGGGTCATTTTGATTTATTAAGATTCTATCACTTCTACCTTACAATAAACCTGCATCCCCACCCAGCTTTCTGGGTTATAGAAAGGCTGATCTGTAGTCCTGAAGCAAAGAAGAAGCTGCACACCAAAAACTGGAAAAGTGACTTACTTTGTAAGATAAATACTCCAAACCAGAAGGTAAAGTGAGTGTGTGTGTTCAGGGGGTGCTGTTCTGGAAACCATCACTCAGCAGGTATATGAGCAAAAATAACAAGTCTTTATAGTGCTTTTAATAAAGTGCACTTTATAGCACCTTTCATCTTCAAAGAATGAAACAAATTTATTGTTAGTATAAACCCATGGGGACCAATGAAGATGAAGAAGGTAGTGCAGTTACACCTTTACTAATCAGGGTCATGATTCCACAGGAATATTATGTTGTACCATGTCAGTAACTATTACAAAATCTGGGAGGCTGCAGTATGAATTTAGCTGCAAAGGGCAGACTGAATCTTGTGACTGCAGACTTAATGGCCATCATTAAGTATAATGTATATGCATAGCTGCAGCACACTTTTCCAAGATTCTGGAAAGATCAGCTGAGAAACTGACTACAGGAGTGTGAAATTTATACCTCATCTCACTAATGACTACTTTTATTCCTACTGCTTGCAGTATGAAATTCTGTAGATCATATTACACATAAAACTACACCTCATTTGCTTTCTCACCCTCTTGCAGAGCATCACTTTCAGTGCATTCTTTGACAGTATGTAAGCTGTCAAAGTTCAAATTAAGAAAGTGAAACACTGGACATCATACAGGAATACAAAAAGAAACAATGCATTTATGTCTGTTAGTAAATCAAAGACCTTTGGAAATGAGAATACAAGCAATGTGACATTTCAGCAGGACATGGAGAACATTTCTTCCATGTTGCCTTAGTCATTTTATGGTGTGGAAAGGGCACAAAGCCAATGTGTGAGGCTAGGTCTCTATTTTCCCTTGGCTCTACATACTGAGAGTGCAAGCTAATGCATTTTACTTGGCTCCTGCAAAGAAGTTCAAGGATCCCCTCTTTATCTGAGCAAGCTTTGGCAAAATCTGTCTGCATTTTGCTTTTATAGTGGGAACTTTGCACAGAATGCAGATTACTAATGGCTGGCAAGCTAATATGCTGGAATGTCTCAGATGACTAATCTATGTTTCGCCTCTGATGTTTTATTAAGGGAGAAGGGGAAAAAACCCTCAGAAACACTAGCAAAGTAAAGAATAAACTTTACATTAGGTAATGGTTTACAATACACAACCCCAAAACCTAACAAGGTGGGTATGTCTCACTCCTACCAGTATTTTAATAGTTTGTGGATGGAATTCTTTAGGCAAAGACTCATTTAATTTGACTTTTACGAATTCTTGGTGGAAGAGCTTTTGTCCACATAAAAGTAGCTAGTTAGTGTGGGACTTCTTGCAAATACTTCACAAAGTTTTATCTTGATTATAGAATCATGCAAGAAGGGCAGATTCCAGCCTTATCTTTCAGATTACCTTCTTAGAGTTTAATTTTAAAAATGAATGGGTGGGCATTGTCTAACATGGAAAAAATTATATACTTACATATAAGTAATGCTTTCTGAATATTTCTTAAATACTTAAAATGCTTTGAGAATTTAACCTGTTCTGTTAATATAATGCACCAAGTTTTTTTGTTGTATGCTAATTTGTCTCTGTGCTCATTTAGGCTCTTTGGTCTCTGTGAAATGATCGTCTGTTCTTGGTGTGTAAACATTGCAAGGAGTGGTAACCAGGAAACACATATTGGTATTGATGGTAACCACAGAGTAAGCGACCAGGAATTCCTTTGGAAGCTGCACAGACTGCTCTGTTACTTGTTACTCTGCAAACAACACTAGAGCATATGCCTTGTGGTATGCTCTATACATGGAGGAAGGTAGAGAGAATTAGCAAACTTCTTGAAAGTTGCTTCAGAAAGATCTAGTGAACGGTGACAGTGCCCTGGAAACTGCACAAAAGTGGGATATGAGGAGATGTGGACTCTTCCCTACTCCTCCCATTTAGCCTTTGCTGGTGGATCACTTACTTGTGGATTTCCTACATTTCCATCTGTTTAGATTTCTACCTTCTCCAGACACGACCTGTGTTTTGTCAAATGTTCGCACAGCATCTCTGCAATGCTAATCTTACCTTAACAGTAGTTGTGTAAAGGCTGGAGTTACCATGGACAGCAAATTGAGGAGATGCTTATGTTCAGGGGTAGGTGTTTCCAGCTTGGATCAGGATATCATGCCTTGAGTCCCCACTTAGAGTAGTGTAGCATCAAACATAGTAATAGCCAGAATGAGACTCTTTTACAAAATTGTACATGAAAGTGACCTAAGAGCCAGATGTAGATGGAACTGACTGGTGTGAACTTCCTGTAGCTGGGAATGACAGATTCCTCAAAAAGGAAAATTTACTCATGGAATGGGTTTGCAGGCAAAAGATGTTTTTTACAAAGCAGCTCAAAATGTCTAGGGTGTCTCAATAGCAGGGATTTGTTTACTAATCCTCTACTGGTTCTTCCAAATGTGGGGTCACTAACCATGACTTACTTTCAGAGTGCTGTGGAAAGAGCCACACAGCTCAGTGTGGCTGTTAACATCTACAAAATCTTACTTGTTCTTCTGCAATATATAATTATTTCCTTTCTGTTCACTGTAATTTTTAAGCTTTTACATGGATAAAAGTGATGTTCACAAAGAGTTTAAATCCTTCAAACTTGCTGATAAACTTGTTCACCTCTTAAAACAGGAAGGTCCATACTATTGCTTAAGAGGTTTCCTTCTAACAGTACAGTACTAGATAATATGTGGTGAAATCCCATAATTTCTACAGAGATTATAATAAAAATTCCTAGGTCTATATTGTCACAAGCTTTATTCCTGCAATGATCAGAGGACTGTGTAGTTTATTCTTCTTCCTTACAGATGGTAATCACTACCACAGGACTCTGTCAACTCCTCTATTTCCTGACATAATTTTATATAAGTGTGCTAAAATGACTGTCCCATGCTATCTTCTGTTTCCACTGAGCTTAAAGCAAATCCACAGAGTCCCAGACTACCTCAGCTGCTCCACTCCAGTGGCATGGTGTGGAGTGGTGTAGATGAGGAACCTGTGGTATTGTAAGGATCTTGCCATTGCCTCCCTCAATGTTTTGTGAGGAAAAAATGCCTGCTATGGCAAAGAGGGCAGCCTTCAAACTAGAAGGGTGTTGATGAGCGTTAATAAACAATTCTGCATCCTTTGTATTTCTTGATGCAGGGGCTATCTGTAAGTCAGAGAGACAGCTGTTCATAGACTGAGGAATTGCAGCCCAGGCTTGCAGAGATTTGCACCCATGATACATCTGTCTCCCTGATTTATGCTCTTTGTTGGAGCTGTGGCAGCAGAAATATGAGATGCATGTGTTGTTGCTCAATCTCTTTTTCGTGACACAAAAGACTGAGGCAGAAGAATGAGTTACAAACAAAGGAGAAAGTAGCAGTAAACTTATTTGGACCTGTTGCCTCAGTTGATGTGAGTGGTGTGTTTAGTGATAGGGTGCCAAGCCATGTGTCTGAGACTACAGCTGTGAAAACAGAAAATATTGTTGGCTTTTGTGGTGGTAACCCCTTAGGCTTACAGAAGGGTATTTGTGATCATTTGGAATTGGGCGATATGTGAAGTGAGGGGCAAACTGGTTGAACCCTATTGAGGGCTGTCCCTCCCAATGCTCAGTAATGCTCACACGTTATTCTTACTATTCACAGCTGCTCTATCCACGCAGGTGCTGGGTAGTAGTGTGGCAACCTAGGCAGCAGCTGGTGTGAAACATCAGCACGTATGTGCCAGTGATGCTGGCTTATCAGGTAGCCTGCTGAGGAGATGATTCCTGTCTGTCCCATGCTGGGGTGTGGCTGGTTGTAGTTGAAATCTGAAAGCTAAAGAGTCAAGTGTTGCCTGCACAGCTGAATATCCCCTGTCTTGTGCAGAACCAGTTTCCCTCTCCTTCCTGGCCTGCTAAATATGCAAAGGGGATGTTGAAACTGCTGGGATGGCCTCTGTTAGTGCTGTCCAAGGTGTGGCTTGGTGTGCTAGGCAGCAACAGTGTTTGGTATATTCCTCCTCTGACCCAGCAGTGGCCAGGCTTGTTGTGTTCAAAGCAAGTGCATGCATGAGTACTTGTAGCAATGTGGAAGGAGGGTGGTCTGCAAAGGGTGGCTTCTCCAAAACCTGGATGGAGTTGTGTTACTGTTGGGTGAGGATGAATGCTAATGTACAGGACAGAGGTGATTAGATGGCATTTTGGAGGGTGCTTCCTTTCTGGTGCCAGAGGGTTTCTACTGGGGGTACAGGACACCATTTTGAGCACTTGCTGTGTGTCCACATGTCTCCAGACAGCTGTTCAGTACAGCAGTGCTGATGGAGAGTCCTGGGCCAAGAGCTTCTTTTAAGGTAGGTTTAACAACCTTTCATGTATTTCTGCCCAAACAGATCATGTTGCAACAGTATCTAAGTTGTGCATGAGTAAGAGTTATTCTCTTCCAAGTTGTTAATATATTGATTTCATGTGGTCAGTTTAGTCAAATATGTTTTGAAGTTTTTCTCCTTGGCAAAGACTTGTCAAAGTGGCAGCTCCTTTGTTATCTCTCCGGAGAAAACAGCAAAGACTCAGACTAACAACTAGACAACTAAACTGTACCCAATCTACAAAACTAATGAGAAGTTCAGATTTATTCAGGCAAGTACTCTTTAAAATGATGCTTACTACAAGCAGTGCAACTGTGTAAAGTCACTAATTCTAAAAAGAGAAAAGGGTGGTGGGAAAAACAGTTTTGAAGTTTTTGTCTAGTAATGAACAACTAGCTAGTTGTGTTCAATGAACACTAGCTAGTGTATGTTTCATGGTATATATTCTGTTTGCACAGAGATGTAGTGCTTTTAAAGTTAATCTAATGGCAAATTAAGGCAAAATAAAATTATAACAGTGAAGAAAAATATTTTACTGCAGCAGGACTTTGTTCTTTTAGGGAACTTTTCCTGGAAATCCTTTTTGTAAACAAATACTATCTACCAACTCGTTCCCCGTTTGTGTTGGTTAAGGATTTGGTCTGCATCTCACCTTCCTGTCTGGAAGTCTTTCCATGGTTTCCAGTGGATGTGAGATTGGGTTTCCAACTGGAAACTCCAAGGTGCCAGCTAAATCAAGCTCTGGACATCACCTTGGGCTAGTCTGTTCTTATGCCAGACAAAATATACCTTCATTTCTTCTGCCAAGCTCATCTCAGTGTTACACTGGGGTGTGGTTTTTGTTTTGGCTTTTCTGTTTCTTTTTTATTTTTTGGGTTTTTGTTTGGTTTTGTTCATTTGTTTTTTTTCTGAAATATAAATCTCTACTTCTCTTATGCTTTTTCTAAGGCAGGGGACCACTGACATGTCTCCAAGTTGATTTTTGACTGCTCTGTGAATGACTTTATCCTAACAACAAAGCAACTGATTTCTTATATTCTGCTCTATTTGTTGTTGTACAGAGTTTGTCAGAAATTAATACAGCAGAATGTCCCTGTGTGCTTTGCCATGTGGAAATGGACAGAGATAATTGTCTCCCATCACTTACTGCTCAATGGGGCTCTCCCTCAAGGCAGAGCAGCAGCTCTTGTACAGCTTGAAAATTACTCCTGTGATGGGGCTACACTCTGCATCACAGTCCCAGATAATAAAAGCTGCTCTGCAGGATATTGGTTCCCACCAGGTCTTCCTCTTAAGACTGAAAATATGCTTACATGGTGCTTCTTGAAACAAACATAAATGATAGTAATGTAATATCTGCATTGGTGTGATGCTGAATTCCAGATGTGTAAGAACAATCTAAGAGCCTGTAACACTCAGCTTCTGGGATACGCTCTGCTATTTGTTGTGTCATCCTTTGGTCTCCCTAGGAACATTTGCCATCTTGCTGCTGAATCAAGTAAGTCCATTTGTGCCCTGCCATGCCTGAGTAGATAGCTGACATGGCCTGGCACCTTACTGCTCCTCTTGTAGAGTGGCCTTGTACCTGATTATATCACGCCTTTTCTGGAATAAGAAATTTTTCCACTCATCAAGTTCAGTTGCAGTGGGTTTTTAATGTTATATATATCTTGTGAAAAACCAGATATTTGTGTCTTATGAGTCATATGCACAAAATCATTCCCAGGGCACTGAGAGCTCTTGGGGTTCGTAGTCAAATGCAGGTTTTCATCTTGACTGTTTACAGTTCTCTTAAGTCCTCAGCAACTCAAACATAAATTTGTAACAGTGCAGATACTCTTGCTTTCAGCCTTGTAGCCAAGTTGCGTCAGGCAACCATCCATTTACTTATAGTGTCTTTTAATTTAAGACTGTTAAATGTGGATCACAGTCTCATTCTATAGCTTTCACAGTAGGTGTTTTATTCTAACACAGTTTTTCTCCTAGTCCTTAATTGGGGCAAATGGGAAATGCTTGTTACATATCTACATTTATTGCAAATGATTTATACCCACACTTGCTAAGCTGTAGCCTACTGTCAGACATAGTTTCAGTTGTGACAATTCTAATGAAAACGACATATAGGCTCACTGCTACAGTGTGGTCATTTTGTTAATGTTTTGCAAAAAGCATAAGACAAGTACATTTTTTTTTCTCTCCTAATACAAAAACCTTTGCTCATGTTGCTTTTGAATCAAAGATGAGCTTGCTCACCTGAGTAGCGGTCTGTGTTTCTGGAAGAAGTCTTGCTAGATTCCCTCTGTGTCTAAGTCCAAAATTAGTCTGTTTCTCGTGGTCTGGGCTCTGGCTGATTAACTCTGTAATGAGAGAGTGGGTACAGTACATCAACTGGTTCTAACAGCACGTTTTTTTTACACTTATTTTCCTAGTGCCTCACCTAGGCTTAGGGACATCTGTGCTATTTCTACTTTCTAGATAAAACAATCTGCCTCATTTCTAACCTCATTTAAGAGAGATGCTCGCTCTTTGGACCTGGATTTATTTGCCTTGCTTCTTCCGGAAGCTTCAGGAGGGGAGATGAGAAAAATCAAATCTGGCTCCTCTACACACCTACATGTTATGCCAGCGAGCTTTCTAGCTCTTAGGTAGAGGTTCAAGCTAGAGGGCCTGAAGATCCACCACCAGGTATGTAGCGAGGGAGGATTATAAAGATGACTGTTCAGGTCAAAGTCTTAAGGTTCTGTTCTCCGTATGTTCAAGACAAATATTCTGTACAAAATTAGCATTTGAGCACCCATCATCTGTCATCTCACAAGGCTGCAGGTCACAATGGTGGGACCTCATTTGTTGTCTCTTGTTTTCTTGTTATGTCTCTTGTTTGCCTGTGGAAAATAGTATCCTTGCAATCCACTCAAGGCATCACCTCAACAGCTGCACTCTCTTCTCATACAGCTATAGATGGTGGCTCTCTCTAGCAAAAGGTGCTGTGTTTAAGCAAACTGTAATCTCTGGCCACTATTTCTATTGTCTATTCCTTAAAAACTTTAATAAAGAAAATCTTTCACTCTGGAATTAAAGACCCAAATTTAGAAGCATAAATCTTGATATGCAGTGTTCATGTCAGTCTTTTTATGCAGGGCTACCATTTAACAGGTTTTGCATATTGACATTTAGTCTTAGTTGGGGTTTTTTGTTTGTTTTTAATCTTGGCAAAATCTTCACTATGTTTTGCTGCCTTGGGGAATATGACAGGGATGCTTATTTTAGATGCACATCTTAACTGGATGGTTTTGACCTGTGGGAGGCAATCAGTGGAAATAACCTTGCAATGAATCTTTAGATCGTAGTAAAAATCATCATAGGAAAATGTGTCTCCCATCTGGAGGTTTCCCTATTATGTCATAGGGGTGACAGACTGTCTGGAAGAGGGAAGGCTGTTGAAAGGCTGGGATATAACCTTCTTGACTCTATTTATATAAGACATCATAGCTAGCTGCATCTAATCTTCGTTGCTTCCGTTCTAAATGGCACAGTGCTTTATCCCATTCTGAAAGTCTGCTTTTGCTCAAATGTAGTGTGCCAGCATCTTATTTCAAGGGCAATTTTGCAGAAGTTGGGAGTACTGTGTGTCAGCCTGATTGAATATATTCCTTTTTTTTTAATCATCCAAAAATTCAGAATGTCTCAGTAACACTGAGATCATGGGATCCATTTCTATCCTTTTATATGCCATTGCTGTAACAGAGGCAAGTTTTGGCTTCTCTTTCAAAACCAGTATGACTTTAAATTATGACTTTTCTCCATTTTAATGTAGCCACTATGCCATTTTTCAGATCTGACTCCTCTGTGGATACAGCTGTATCTGGTTCTCATAATTAATTTTACTAACTATTTCTTCCTAGATTAAATGATGCTTGGGGGCATTCAACTGTGTATTGATCTTGTCTACTGAGCTGCGTAAGTTGTAGGTGTTTTAAGTTGTGTAAACCCACTGAAGTTTGCACAGCTGTTGGAAGGCACAATATGAGATTCCAGGGTCATTACAGCTGCAGTATAACTGTTGTGATACTTGAGCAGAACTTCAAGCTATCATAAGTTAAGTTTATTTTCACATTTCAGTGTTTATAGACAATATAATCTAAAAAAGGAAAGGCTTAGAGTTAATCGTTGACATGGATATGACAACATGAAATAGAACTTTGCAGTGCTACATTAACAGAGTTAAAGTAGAGTTGGCAATCACATTTCATATGGAAAATTGTATTTCAGACTTTGATCTACCCTATAAAGCAAGAATAGGAAAATAAGACTTTACATGATGTTACAGGATCCTTAACAGGAGAGGCAACTGAGGCAGTGAAGTATGACTTGCCTCCTGCTTTAATCTTTGTTTAAATTGCCTGCCTGTGCTTGCTGCTAACATTCAGAGTAGCTATATGCTGAACTATAAAGATACTTGATGTCTCTGTATTTGATGACTGAGAGATCTTTGGCATATCTGCTGATGTGCTTTGTCTGTGCTTTTATTAATATGTGTTTATCTCTTTTTGTTCTGTTTAAGACTGGATTACTTCATCCAGATCCATCATAAATAGCATTATTGCAACCACAAAATCATCTAGGGCATAAGAGGAAAAAGCCTTATCTCCTTGTATAAATTGAAGCTTTCTTATACAAATGTTAAATGGCTTGATTTTCTCCCATCAGATTTTTTATTATTTTGACAGCTGAAATAGTTTGATATTGTATTTTTCTGAATAATGTATTTCTGATTATTTTAAGAGGATGTTTTCTTGCACATAAATGAAATCCCATCACAGCAGCTGTAGTTCTCCTTAAAATGCTAGCTACATAGCAACATGCTCAATGTTTAATTAGCTTTGCCATGTTATTAACATCTCTTTTAATATTCACTCAGAAATACTTGGCTGTTAAAGTGTAGAGAAGCTAATGGATACATATAGCTTATTTATATGCATAAATTAGTATAAACATGAAAAATATAAATGGAAAATGTAGGCTAAATGCCCAGATAATAATTTTAACAGCCAGCCTTGTCAGACTGTGGAATCAAGCCCCCTTGCAAGCAGCCTTGAACATCAGAAGATACCCTATGGCACACAAGGAACAAGAGATGTGGTTTTGCCAAGCTCTAGGCTGAACGAGCTGACATTATTTGATTGCTACTGTAGTGGCCTCTCAGCTGAAGGCAGTGCCCAGGTGCTTGCCTCGTGAGAGGGTCGAGACTTGCAGCTTAAGGTGAGGGGGTGATTTATGCTTTATCTTGACAGCCTCTGTGCTCTGAGTTCAGGGTTGAGAAGAGGATCTGACAAGGGACAACCAGCAGATGCTGTGCATAGAGTGGCAAACTCTCTGTGCAAGAGAACAGAAGTGGAAGCAGTGACCCTGTGAGGTCCTGCTGCTGTCCTAGGTATGCTACAGAACACACCACACTATTTGGTGTGAGGTGCCAGAACTCCTGCCTGGTGCTTTGCCTTGAGTGTACTTGGATATCCAGACAAAGCGCTGCTCAGAAATAAAACCTTACCGCTGAGTATTTTTCTGGAGCAGGAGGACTCGTGGCTTCCTCTTATTATAGGACAGACCTTTTGCAAGATGTGAGCTCTAATTCATATTAGAAGTGATGGTTTGTAATGAGAAGATTTACTGACTTACAGCTGTGACTTTTCCAAAGCTTTTTTTCCCTGAAGTATATAAGCCACTTTTAAATGAACTGTAGAGGGCAACTAAAAAAAAAAAAGGGTCTCTGAATATGCCCTGGATTTTCTTTTTTCTTTTTATAAGAGTATAGGACAAAACGGAGGTAAAAGCCTCTACCCTTGCCTATGACTACCTTTACAACTACCAGCATTACCATGCCAAGAATGCCATGGTGCATATTTTTCCTGGCTTCTCACTAATAGGAACAGTTGTCAGTTGTTATTTATTTGGTGGTTACTTACTGTGAAATCCTTTAGATGTTCTGAAATCCATTTCCATATCTTCTTGTGAGTGTCTCAGCAGTGAATCTTCGTACGAAATTTTGCCCTGCCAGTTTCATGTTCTACTTGAGTTTGCCAAAGTTCTTGTCACTCAGTGAACTCCTGTTGTTTGCAATATGCCTCTATCTCATTTGCTTTCCTTGGATCAATTAGGGAACAAAAGAAAGGAGAGCAACTAATGCTAGAGGTGCATAAATTACGTGAGTGTACTTAAATATGGCTGTAAGAGAATCAGTGGAAAGAAATGCTTCCCCCAAAGCTTGTTGTACAGTGTATTAGGAATAAATAATGCTCCCTATAAGCAGTGAAGGAAATGGTTGGGCTTTACATCACAACTCCTAGCTCACTGAGAGAGAAAACCTATCTGATGTTTTAGACACAATATTCCTGCTTCAGCTGTTTGTGATGCATTTCTTAATTTCATCATCTCCTCTCCCATAGAGTGCTTGAAACTGGAGGAGTGAAATGGAAATAGTGATTCTCCTTTCCTAGCATTTTAAAGACATGAAGACATGCTTGAAACATTCACATTTTTTCCTCCTTCTGCTATTCTTCTCATATTCATTCTCCCTTTCCTCTTCTTCCCTCTAAAAGAGATTACAGGGGAAGAAGGATGGGAAAATTCACGAGCTTTCTTTCCAAAACTAAAATTAAAGGACATATGAACCAGAAAAAAAAGAGCTCCCTTTGTTTCTCACTGCATAAATAGCTGAAAACATGTTGGCAGTCAGTCAGAATGGCGGGTAAGGTACTTGCATATGACTGTAAAGCTATCAGATTTATAGGGCAGCTTGACGTAAATGTAAATTATGCACCATTCATATTGGGCAGGCGCTAATTGAATCCATACATCTATTTAAACTGTATTCCAAGAAGAAAGCTTCTTCCAGTTGGATGCTGGCGGGGTGACAAGTTCATTGCCTAATTTTGTAGCTTTTGCTTTGTCCATGTTTAAAACTGCCTAACTCTAACAGAAGATAACATGTCAGTATTGGGTCCTTACCTCTTACTCAACTGCTGTGATTCATATGAGGCACATATGTTTAGGAGTTGTATTACTGAACAAAATGTTCAAAGATCCTCTTTTGAGCAGAAGATGAAGGTTTTGTCAGAAGAGTGCAAGGCTACTTGGTGTCCATTTAGAGAAAAAAAGAACAATAAATATTATAATTATGTGACTTTACTTGTGTGACCTTGGAATGTGTCTGACAGTTGCATGCTGTAATTTATTTCCTTCATTCTGAAGGCAAACATTCCCACACTGATGTCTGACCAGGAGTAACTGTGGCACCTGAAAGGCAGAGGTACAAACTGTTAACCTTGCAGGCTCAAGCTGTACTAAAGCCAAGGCATGCTGCCATCTCACTGATATATTGAATGCCAAGCAGTAGAGACCAAGAAACTGTTACTTCATCCATCTTCCATGATTGAATGCACTTACTTCCCTTACATCTTGTTTATTCATGAGTATTTAGAGACATTCCTCAATGTGGGCTGTGTAGCTGCAATTTTGTCTCCTTGGAGTTTGTCTCCTTGTTCACTTACTTCATTAAACACTGTTTTTGCATTTAAGGCAATGCTGTTTGTTACTTAGTTCATGGCAGCCTCTTTTAGGGAAAAGTATAGAAACCATAATTAGAGAAGCAAGTGCAAAATTGTAGGTGTGCAATAAGCAAGGGGAAGAAGCATGGCAAGAAATTAAAATGTACTCAAGGAATTGATTGGGCAGGGAAAAGAACAAATTTTGCTGGCAAGGAGGGCAGAGGTATAAAGCCAAACCCAACTTCCCAAAATAGGATGATAGAGATGATTGGAAAAAAAATGAATTCCTTTCTTAGTGTGTAACATATTTGTAGGGCAGTTTCAGTCTTGGGTGGAAAGACATGGCTGATTACTTGTTAGAGAGAATAAAATGGGGAATGGGCTGTAATTGCTTAAAGTTGAGGAATAAAGGAATTTGGTTCGCTTTCTGGTCATTGCTGTGATAACACTGAGATTTCTCTGGTTTTCCTTCCCTACTAGTTCCCCAACAGTAATCAGAGTGGCCCCAGCTGATAAAGCATGGAGACGACAAGTCACCTTTGTTTTGCTTCAAACTGGGGTGATTCCTTCTAGAATTGTTATGAAATCTTACAGTTCATGAATGTGAACTCACTATCTTGCATCTCTAGGATTCATTTAATTTTTCTTTTCAGCTATTTCGGAAAACCTTCAAAGTAGTATAAGTAGCACAAGCAATTTCCAGCTTAGTGGAGTCCTAAGGGCTCCGTATTAGAAAATTATAGAAGTAGTTCTAGAGTGTCAGCAGTTGTATTTGGCCCCCATTTCTGATACAAGATGTGAGATAAGTTGGCCTTCTGGCTGAGGTAAAGGACAGGAGTTTCAAAAGTAACCTCAAACTATGCAGTGAGACAAGGGAAGATGTGCACACCAGTAGCATGTTTTCAAGGCACAGTGAGGAGCAGATAATACCTCAGGTTTAAATGCTTTGTGCCAGAGCTGGAAATGCAAGTGCTGCAGCAGCACGTAGAGTTAGGTTCCAGTAAAGAAAGCAGAACAGAACTCTTGGTTAATGTGGAATGTAAAAGATGCAAAAATCAGTTGAAATGGCTCCAGTTCTCATTGCCCCATGAAAACTGACAGATCCTTCACAGTGTGGGTGTAGGCCAGGCTGTTTACCATAAGGATGCCTTTCTTCATTGTCTTTATTGCTGTCACTTTTCACACTTGCCCATGGGATTTTGAGTAGCAGGATTTGTCAGAGGCATAAGAAATGGCCTCAAGCTTTTGCTGGCTGAACATCACCTTGGCTTATGTGTTGGCACTTGAGAAGTGTGAGTGGAGGGTTGGAACTGGTCAGGCTGTGGCCTCTGTCCCACCTCAGTTGTGTGGGCTGCTGTGAGAATTCCTGCCTGCAATTGTGGAGGAGGTTTTTAGGACAACTGCGCTGTCAATCCCTGTGCCCGCATGCACATTCCAGGCTGTGCCCCATGGAAGGAATTTGGTTTTACTGAATGTGCCTAGCCTCATACAAGGGTTGACCTTCCAGCCACCCACTTGGTGTGAGAGACCTCTCTGCTTGTGCGTGACAAGACCCACCAAAGCAGCACAAAGTGTGAACTTACTTGCATGTTCTTTCCCACAACATTTTAGCATGCAATGTGTTATAACAATGCTGTCACATTGAATGTGGTATTTTTGTGTTCCTTTCCTGAATTAACTGGCTGGGCTAGATTCTGGTTGCAGTTACAAGAACCTGTTCTAGATTTAGGTGGTGTATATTGAAAGTGAAATCCAGCTGAGAGACAGGATGAATATTATGCTTAACTGAAAAGCATGTGCTTAACTGTACCCATAACAAAGCCACAACTTGTCAGCTCTGGAGTCATGTTAAATTGGATTGATTACTGCCAGGAAAACAGTATGAGGTTTTTTGTTGTTGTTATTAGCAAAAATATGAAAGCAAAATTTGCCATGAAAATAGGAACCACTGTTATTTGGGTGTAGATAAAAAAGATCCAAATCAACATCAGGAAGTAAGGAAAAAAAATGAACGAGAAATGCATATTCAGAGAATGGTTTAATAGAGATGAAAGCTTATGTAACTGATAAAAAGTGTGACTCATCTGTACTTTTCCCACCCCAGCTGCAGATCGGTGTTCCAAAAAGTCTTTCCCAGAATTAGTATGTAAGACAGCGTTTATAAATTGAAATCTGTTCATAAGTTTAAAACTCAAGAACAGGCAGCTAGTGCACAGAGGGTTTTATTCTTTAATCTTACATGTGTGCAGGGCATTAAAAGTTTGGCCACTCAGACTAAATAGTCTATGAATGGTGCATGAAGATTTCTGGTCTGTAAACTGAATAAAGCCATTCTCTCTTTCCAGAGAATGGCGTTGGGTTCACTGGTATGTATGGGGTTAATGGCCATACAGGGTATTTGAGGACTGATTGCACCATATAGCCCTGCCCACCACAGAATAAGCCACAAATCCTGCCAGGCTGGGGAGGATTGGGCATTGGTGGGCTACAATGTACTCAGCAGCATTTCCATCTTCTTCCCACTGCTAGGAAGTTGCTATATTTGTGGTTCTGTGCAGCCATGGGTAGTGATGCATTGATTGTTCAAAGCTGTCTTTTGTTTTCCTGATCCTTCCATCTCCTAAGATAAAGAACTATTGTGAGTCTGCTCTCTCAGCTCCTCATAATTGCAGGTCACTCTATAACAACTTTTTCAGGGTTTATTTCAAAAACATTGTTAGAAATATTTATTTAGTGTTATTTAGCATCATTATGCAGTTCAATTTATCAAAATACTGCTTAAGCCTCTGGCTAGTGGAAGTTCTTCATTCTAATAAGAAGTAGACAAACCAAGTGATCACTTTTTAAGAACAAAACTATTTTCAATTAGTGAAGCTTCTAGCTTTTCCCCTTTCTAGAAGGAGCAAAAGCAATACATCAACATAATGGAATGAAAACTGCACAATTGGTTCCCTTTGGGAGCAGTGATAGGCAGAGATGAAACTTGGGTCTGGCAAAGCTCATTCATTTGTGTCATCATCTCATGGTCTCCTTATATATACATTAGCTTGTTTATTCTTTTAACAATTGCATTCCTATAAAGAGGAACATTTGTTACATTAAATTATTTAATTTTGTGTGCATTTTAAGTGCTGGTTTGCTTCTTTCAGTGTGAACAAGAGGAAAACTTTTCTTCTTTGATGAGTGCTCTTTGCTGTCTCTGTAATCCCCTCCAAAACCTCTACTATAATGGGTTAGGCATACTCATACCATCTGGCTCTGGTCAGATCAGGATTTGTGATCTGTGAATATGTGTAGGGGTAAAATCAGTAAAAGTGAAAGCTTTGAACAAACCTCATTGACTTTAGCTTCTTAACTTCCCTGGTTAAGAAGTTATGTGGCTTGAAAGAGTGAAACATCAGGAAAACAGAGCCAAAATAAATAAATCAGTCTAACTGAGGTAAGACTTGGTAGGTAATGCAACCACACTGCAGGTGTATTATATCTGTACCTCATGAATATTTTATATAATCCTTTGTAGAATAACTGCATACTCTTACAAAAAGCAAACCAACAAATCAACGCTCATGAATCATTTATGCAAAATAGATAACACAGAATGGGAGAGGAACTGACTTAACAATTTCACGTACAGAACACAGCAGGCCAACTATAGATTTATTGAAAGGTGACTTTCTCTGCTGGGGTAGAATACTACTTCTACCATAAACAAGATTCAACTAGTACTCAGCAAGCACCAAAAAAGCAACAAAGGGGCTACACCAAGTGTCACCTCTAAAGGTCTTTTTCTCACATATTCTCACTCTTCTTTCTGTCTGCAGTTAAAGGGGATTTTCCCTCTTCTTAAATCTGTAATCCCATAGGGATTACCACCAGTGCTGATGGGCTTGGCCTTGACTAATGGTGGGTCCACCTTACAGTCAAACTGCCCTGGAATCCATCAGGCTCAGGGAAAGTTTCTGGCAGCTTCTCACAGAAGCCACTGCTGTAGCCCCTCCTGCTACCAAAACCTTTCTGCACACAGACTCAATGCAATAGATAGCCAGAACCTTTCCTTTGAATGTCAAAGTTGCCCTGGGGAGAAAACACAAGCTCAAACCAAAGTAAACAAGAATGCCATAATCTTGGTTTTTTTCCTTGGGAGCTCAAAGGCCAGGGTGCTTGAGCTGAAAGAAGAGCAATAGGGAGGGCATCTGAGGTACAACTCAAAGTTGTGGACCAACAACTTTCCCCTTCTCTCCTTAGGACAGCAACAGGCTGAATTCAAAGGTTCCCAGTTCTTTGGCTCTGCATCCCACTTGTGCCCATTTTTTCTTTCATTCTTCCTGTGGTAGGAACAGTTCAACTTCCAGTTCAAATTCCTTATTCCAGGAAGTAAAATCCAGTTTTGCTTATGAGATTTCCCTGTTTATAGCCATGACTCGATGGGAATGGAGAGAGTATTTTCTGAACATTGCTGGTTTTCTCTGTGGCTTCTCCATGTTTCGAATTCTAATTTGACAACAAAAGCTTAGTGTTTCCTTTAGCTGAAGTAAAACCTGGACCTTGCCCCTGAGTATCTTCATGGGCTTTGCTAATCACCTCTAAACACTTTTTCTCATGGGGGTTCTTTAGAAGCTTGGGTATAAATGTTTCTTGGGTATAAATGACCAAGTTTGCAGAAGAACTTGTAATTGGAAAGGAAGCGAACAGAATCAGACTTAATGGAGTCTTTCTATAAAAGAAAGGAACAGAGTTTTGAGACTGCAAGTTAAAAGAGTAATTATTTGAAATTTTACTTCTGGGAAGAAAAAGTAGTAAACACTATTACATAAATGAGGGTAGGAATATAAGCAGTGACTGCACTGTTACAGCCTAGAGCTGTTATTAACTTTTTGTGTTTTTATTGAGGCAATACTGTTCAAACTTTTAGTGCTGCCTGTCCAGGGAAGTGTAACTCAATAGAGTCTGGTCCTTTGCTGCATACAGTCAGTTATCACTTTGTATTTCTTTTAGTGGATATTCAACAGCAGAGCACAGGTTGTGTAAAAACAAACTAAAATAATGGAGGCCTTTCCCATAATCATACTTGTGTCACAACTGACTTTATCTAGGTTGTCAGAGCATCTACTGCATTTGAGTTGCAATCTCATTTCATGTGGCTGGTAAGATTTTTTCTAGATTGTAGGGGGGAAAAATAATTTTCTGGGGAAGTGAGATGGTCTCATAGGAAAATAGGTAGGAAGCCTGAAACTGTGGCATGAGCATTTGCTGTGGATTTTTCTTCTCCTAGCTTGCTGCTCTGGAGCAGAGCCCAGGGCTTATGCACAAAGACAGCACTGTCACTGCTTTGCTTTAACTTTCTTTGTCCTGTTTTTCTTTCTTATTTTTCTTTCTCATTTACGTGGAATGGAGCTCCTTTGACCAAGGACAGTGTTGATGCAAAATCTAGCCCAGAGGTCTTGGAATTTACAGATGTATCTAAGGGCTGACTGTAATGATAATTTTCATTATCTAAATAATTGCATTTCCTTTGAATTTTTCTTACTGTCATTTGAAAAGAACCTTGTTCAGATCAGCATGCCTATAAGTTTAAATCAGAAATATTTTTATAGTGTAGAAGCATTAATGTGTTTAGTGATACTGCAAAGCCTGTGGAAGGCATAATATATTTTACTTTTGTCACTTCTCAACCTTATCAGACCTGTATTGATATTAAAACCTATAGTTCATGGCATGAGGACTTATTTTCTACCAAATGAAGCACATTCAAAAAATATTTAAAAGATCCTCAGTCTCTTTGGAACTGAGTTGTTTGGAACTCTGAAAATAGAAGTTCACTACTGGAATCCAACTGGAACATTCAGTGATGCTCCACATTGACTTTTCATCCAGAAAAATATTAGCGAACGCTCCAATGAACATAAATTTAAATGAATTCCCTGGATTGGAAGCAAATGATATTGTTTTGGTTCATATTAAAAGAATTCTTCTATTGATGTTCATATTTTGTGGTAAGCTGGAAATACAAACAATCACCAAAGGATGCAGGGTGGACAAAATAAATGATAGAAACAGCTAAATAGAAAAAGATTGTGCCACTGAAAGCCAGTAAGTTTGGTATGTTTGTTTGAACATCTGGATGCTCTTTGTGAAGAGATGGAATGGTGGCTGATGGGAGCTTGGAAGGAAAAAAAGTCTTAGAAGGGTATTGAGTTTCCTATGCCTGTTTTCATGCAGGCTGAAGCAGCACTTGACTGAGCTGGTGCATTTTACAACATCTGAAGCAGCAACAGAACAACTGTAAAAACATATCGTGATGAAACAAGGTGAGGTGGTTTTGCACTACTTCTCTTAAAGTGAGACAGAGCATGTTACTTGGCCAAAGAATGTGCTCCAGATTATATAGTCTACCTTATGGGAGGAAAACACCTATCCCCTTAAGAGATTTCATTAGACTTCAGGAATTTATTGGAGCCTGTGCATTGATATTTTGTCCTGCATTATAATTGCTAGGAAAAAAAAGCAGTTAAAAAAAAAAAAAGAAGAGAGGTCTCTACAAACAGAACTATTGCTGATATTCCTTCTAGCCAAAGCTCAGGTGCAAGGTGGGATACCAGTGGAGTTGCATGGGCATCACTACTTGAGCACAAAATATGGAAGCGAGGAAGGCTTGGGCAGATAAAATCCTTAGGGAGCATCTCATGTCTGTTAGTGTCTGCTTCTCTACAAAATTAAATAAAAAAATGTTTGACAAATCTAGGATTGTTGGACACTGCAGGCACATGTTATAAACATTACAGGAGAAGAAAAGATCACAAAGGTCCAGCTCTAATAACATGTAATTCTGCACATCTACACAGTTACAGAAGCAGAGCTCACAAAGCTTTACTTTGGAAATGCATTTAATATGCCTTAACTGCAAGGCCCTCCAACAGCAAAACTATATGAATATGAAAATTCTTTTGTCTAAGCACTGTTTGATGTTAGCTAATAAGATTTTGTGCTGGCTGCCTCATCTTACAGTTTAGAAATACCTTCAGCTGATGGCTGGAACCCTGTCTCTATTGAACTCTATACTAGACTCCTGAGCATTTAGGAAGGAACAGGATTTCACTCCATATACTTTTGCAATAGAGATTAAGCTGTGATGCTGTCCATATAATAGCTTTTTTGTTCCATGAGTCAGCTTTTTTGTTCCATGAATTAGCCAGAACATTTTTTTTCCTATGAATTATCACCAAATCAATTTTTAAATGGTGTATACGTAAAGCAAATAGGAAGGAATACCATAAACTTGAAAAAAAAATCCAGAAGTTTTCTATACTTTAATTGTCCACAAGTGTCATCAGCTCTATTTATGGCTGTAGTTTAGCTAAATGTTTTTTAACTGTTTAATTTCTTAAACTATTACTACTATCTGTACTGATGGAGTACAGATATGTGTAGCACATACCTAGCACACGGAACAGGATATAATAGCAGCCACCTTGACATCAGTGTTCAATGTCAAGGTTGCAAAATTCTGTTGTCATGTTTTGATACATAAAACCTGGAGGAAAGGGAGATTGTTTTTTCCAGCTTGGACCATAATGTCTTTTTTTCTATGTAACATGGTGCCCTGGTTCTGTTTATCAAAAATGCAGGTTTTTGCAAAAAATGACAATTTAAAGGGCAGCACTGTAAGGAGTTAACGCTTTCTAGATACATTAGTGCTTACGAGCAATGGCTTTGCTTACAAAATGTATTTGCAGGCTTTGCTTTCTCTTATGAGCAACTCAAGATATCACTGGCATATTGCTGAGAAAGAAGCATTTAGTTCAGTGGACTTTTAACTCAATAAATTGCATGGCATTGTATGGGAGAAGGAGGAAAGAGATGCTCTTTCTGAAAGGGAGATGCTTTAACTCTAAAGGTTTGTTTTGCTTTAACAGAAGCCATCCTTTCCTCTTTTCTTTATTTCGTCTTCCCAGATTTCAGAAGACAATACTGATCTCTTCTAAATAGTCTCTGCTCTAATTGTTCTAATAATTCTTAGTCGACAGTCTTTACACGATAGAAATAATATGCATAAAAGGTAGAAGGGAGTTACCAGGGGTTGAAAATAACAATCTCATTGCCCAAGATGTGATACCAAATCATTAGGCTGTTGCCTGCCCTCTACCATTTCCCTCTCCTTTAAGGTTTCAGGTATGTAGCTGTTATGTGGAGAGCTTGTATTGAACATTCCACTGTGCAGTGTGTGCAGCTCGTTTATTTTGATTCAGAGCATAATCCATTTGGTGCTTTATGAGGTTTTGGTGAGTGTCTTGTACATGCAGCTCTGTGAATTATGTCCCTGTAGGAATGTTGTCTATTAATAGCTCTGCAAAGTAGACACTGACTCTCTAGGAGGCTGCTGTGATAAAAAGCCTTATCACAGAAAGGTCATGTGCTATTTCTGTTAACTCTTTTGATGCGACTGAGAAAAGGCTGTAGCCTAATAAACTGAGGATGAGACTGGAGCTGGGGCTTCTTAATCCTGTCCATGAGACTAATACCTCCAACAGCCTTACAAAGATACAAAGGGCCAGTACCTAAGTCCCACCAGTCCCACCAAACTCAGACTAAATTAAATCAGGAAGCATTTAGGCACCTGAAAACTTTTGTGTATCTGGTCTTCTGAGCTTTTATCTACTTGTTGAGTACGACATATAATACTCATATACATTGTACATAATAATATACATATAGTAGCACTATTGGAATCAATCTATAAATAGAATGTGATTGTTATTTATGTAAATATCTTAAAGCTGCTTTCAATGCCAGACTTTGGTGTTAAGATATAATTCCCCTGTCATATTTACTAAAGTTCTCTACAAAACCTTCCTTTAAAGATTGATTATTTAATCTGTTAGGAAGTAATGAAGTGCAAGGGTAAATAATTCAGAAATACACGAAAAATGGTGGGCCTCTGGACTCCAGTGTTGATTTCTCTGACTCAGGCTGATATATGCCAAGTTTACTTTAGATCTTTTATTTATATGTATGTCTGGGTCTACTGTTATATGGAACTCTGCTCAACAATTTAGAAACTCTGCAATTGAATGTTACAGAACACACATCACTTTCACAGCAGTTTGTGTCAAGAGCACCCCATGAGAAATGGTTGAGACAGCATAACTTTGTTGGCAAATAATAATGTTTAGTGACTCAGAAACTGCCATCTGTTATATAGACTCATAGCTTGAGCTCTACGTATTGAAATAGACCTTGAAACATCTGCAGGTTTCCTTGTAATGTTTGGGCTTAGGCATCCACCTAGCTGGAATCTCCCACCTCATCCTCAGCCCTCTCTGGAGTGCTGTCCTCTCACTTGGCATTGCACACCCCGCTCTAGGCCTTGCTCTCTGGGTGAACCTTGGAAGATGTGTGTGTCCCTGCAAATGTGCTGCAGGAGCAGAGTAAGACACAAATGGTCTCTGGTAAACTTGCTGATCTTCATCAGTCTGACTCTGAAGTCTTCTGCGTGTTTTAGTCTTAAAAAATTGTCTGATTTCTTCCCACCCTCCCTGCTGCTTGCCACTTCTCATAGCACAGAAGTAACCTCAGTCCCAGTGAGAAATGCTGGAGGGGGAAAAGTAGGTCATTGCATTAAATGATGGGTTTTTTGGTGCCACTCTCTCTCACACTGTTGTGATCTCCTGTGCAGAATCCAAACTAATCCCTGTGCATAGAGATCTTCCAGGCAGTGGTGAGCCACAGAAGCCTACTGAATAGTCAGCATGGCTTGACTTTCATCTTAGATTTTCCCTTCTGTTGGGAAAGGTGAAGAAAAAGGCAAGGAGCAAAGGCTGGAAGCTGAAAATAGCATTAGAGCTGATGGAGATCTGTGCAACACAGCTATGAAATACAAAAATGAATGTATTGATGCTGGGGTGCTTGTGAAGGCACGTTACATGCTCTATTCCTTTCCTATTATGTTAGAGTTAGAATGTTAGGGGAAGTGACAGGCGTATGGTTTTGGTGCTTGGCTTTGTTTTTATACACTGAAAATGAAGGTCAAGGGATTGAGAAAGAGCTCCAAATCACAGGTCAGCCACAGGCAATGCCTTTCTATTTGTTTATTCTGTAGTTGTTCCAGTATTTATAAAGATGTTGTAGTCCAGGAAAATGTCCTAATACATTTATGTGATATGATATTGGCTAAGGAAAGGAATAATCTACAGCAACACATTAGGTTTAGCCAGAAACTGACCTTGTCTAAATATTACCACAAGATTGAAGTATCTTACCAGAAGAGTGGCTATGAATAAATATTTTCAGATGTACAGAAGAAAGAGATTTTGTCTCTGATGTTAAAGAGGAATAAAATCTCTATAAAGGAGTAAATGACATCTGGAGATAGATTTTCTCATGGACAAAAGAAACTATTCCTCTAAAACAGCTTTACACATTAGTAAAATTTCATATCTTACATATGATTTTTTTTTACTGCTCATTACACAAAAGGAGACATTGTTTAATTAATTCCAATAGTTATTCACATTTTGCATTTACAAGAAGATTTGAATTCTTAATGATGATGATGATGACTCATGAATTAAACATCCCTGAGAAGCTTTCACCTCTGTCTCACCAGTGAAAATCCAGATATATGATCCATACCACATTGCCTTTCCTCTGTTTACTGATGGTATATATCCAGTGTGGGCACAGTGGCAGATATTTGAGCAGCTGGGGCTGGTTTTCCTTGAAAGCACAGGTAAAGAGAAAGATGCAGGAAGAGGACTGAAACTGGGGACAGGGCCACAGAGCTGCAGAGAGCTGAGATGGTGCTGTGTTCCTTGGTACAGCCATGGCAAAGTACTAAAGCATAGGTCCAGCCTATACTATAGTAGTGTTGCTGTCATAGAAATGTCAGTGAGAAGTGAGAACCTTTTCCTTAGGTGACAATAGCAGTACAGCCCCAGTGCAAGGGCTGTCCAAAAAATCCCTTTGCTGCCATAGCATGTTCTGCTTAAGGACTAGATACAAGACAGAGGAGCAAAAGAATTTTATTTTTGGCCAGCTCCTGATTGTGCTTACATTAGGAGGAATAGCTGGTATGGCTGTATCTTTTAAATGCAAAAGGGCATAGAGTAAGAATTACAAGCACATCTCATTTTTGTCCAGGTCTGATTGTGGCATGTGGGTGACTTACGGATTAATTAATGATTTAATTTTTGTTAAGACATTACTCAGATTAGTTCAGCATCTTTGCACCAACATTTTGAATTGTTTTAGTTTATATACTGCACATAAAACTGCTTTGGTACCACATGATTAAAAAGTGGCAAGTGTGACTTCAATATTAAACAGATTTTCAGGAGGGTTTGGGAATTGGCAACCAATAAATCTGTATCAGGGAAACTGTAGGAAATGTGTTCAAAAGTAGACACACAAGGAAGCACATGGACAAATAAGGTATGATACAGAATTTTCATTGCTTTTCCAGAGGGATCTCATCCTATGGAAATTTTTTAGAGATTTCTGTAGGGTAGTTACTAGCATGTGTGAAAATCTTTTATAATAGGTCTGAATTTCCAAAATAGCTTTTGCCAAACACTTGAAAATGAACAAAAGTACTAAGCAATGTGATTGTTCTTATATGAGTCTGCAATTCATTAAGAAACAGGAAACAAAGGGTTGGATTCCATGGCCTAAAAATAAACATTTTATGTCACCTGGGATGCTCCATGATGTCCAAGACATCTGCATCAAGCTCTCAGACATGACCTGGGATTTAAGGGAAATGTGCTTGTTGGCGCTGTATAAGCTATGCAATACACAAAATTACATACACTGTTTTTCTCAATACACTGGATGTCGTATAGACAACGAGTTTTTGCAGGGAAGGAGAACACTGCAGTCTCCTGGACATCAGTGCTAGAGTCAGTGCTGCCCAGCTTGTTCATGAGTGACCTGATAAAGGGGGATAGACAATGATGAAAGGAAGTTTCAGGGAAGAAACAGAGCTTGCCACAAAATGGTGTAAAAAGATCACATCTAATAACTAGGTGATAAAGTGCCATCTGACACTCACTGTTGATAAAAGCAACTTTGTAGTGCACTTTGGAGAACAGCCCCAGTTTCACTTATACAGTGATAGGCTGTGAAGTAACTATTGGCAATCGCAGGAGACCTTGGAGTAGTTTTGGACAGTTCTGTCAAAATGTCTGTTGAGTGCTCACTGAGGATCAAAGAGGAAAAAAATGTGTGTTAGATAGTGTTAAGGATGGAACAGAGCAGAAAAATGGGAGAAGTAATGGTGCTGCTGTGAGTCAATGGTGTGCCCATCTCACAAATCCTCCATTCCTAAAAGGATGAGTAAAGAGAAAGGATACAAAAAAGGAAGGCACCAGTGATCAGAGATACAGAGTGGCTTCTTTCCCAGGCATGACTTAACAGGTTTCAGGTCTTCATCTTGAAAAAGCAATTACTAGGAGGAAAGAATATGACCGAGAGGAATCAAATAAAGAGTAGCAGAGAAGGTAGACAGGGAAAAGTAATTCACCTTTTTCTCCACTGCTGTTATATGCTGCCAAGTGAAGAAACAGGTTGAAAAAGTTCAGAATAGGCAGGGGAATTTTCTTCCATGATCCCTAGCTAAGCTCTGGCAGCCTTTTCCACAGGGTGTTGTAGGGACCGAAACTCTACCCAGGTTTAAAAGCAGCCAAAGGAACTCATAGAAGCAAAGTCCATTAGCTCTTAGGACACGTGAGTATACGTGTCTCCTTTGGGAAGTCCTGAAGCTGTTGATTGCTAGGAGTGCATTCTGGCAAAGCACTACTGTGTGCTTAGCCTGCTCTGATAGTCTGACTTCAGCAGCTCTTGCTGGTCTCTGGGCAAGAAAGGACAGTGAGCTGGAGGATGCAGCAATCTGGCCTAGTATAGCTGTTCTTACTTTTCAGGCCTCTTTTTTTCCCTGTGAGAGAAGTGCCTATTTGATTCAACGGCTCCCGTGAGATACAGGTGATAAAAACAATAACTTACATCTGGAAGTGAATTAAGCTTCAATCAGCAGTGTCCCAGTTTCCATTCTGCAAACCTGTGAGACTGCAAGCAATACAAGCAGTACAGGATATTAATGCTATTTCTTATCTACTAATATGTTTCACCTTTTTTTCTCTGAAAAGCTTCAGTCTATCCATCTTCTATTGATCTCTTGAGCTACTTGTGTTTTTGCTTAGTGTGAAAGTGAGCTATTCATCCAGAAGTTAAGGAAATAGAATAATGTCTTTTAGACCTTATTTGGAGCTCTGTTAACCCAGTTGAGAGAAATAATCCCTGATTATATAGATTTTACAAAAGCAGGGGCAGGGGTGGATAGAAATAAACCCTCTTTTTTAAAAAATTTCTGCACTGTGTGATTCATAATCCTCACAGTGTAAACCTTGATATCAGCTCTTAACTTCAGATAGTATATTTTGAAATAAATTTTTCTCCATTTCTGATTCTGACCATTCAGTTCTTCAGTTTATGATGCCTTTTTGGGTTGGCACAAAACTCTCCAATTTCTGACTTGCTACAAAACAAAGATGGAAATTATGAATCCACTTCTGATTAAAATTCCATCTTGTGTGGGTTTGTATAGTGACCACAATTTCTTTCAAACAGCAAACGTATCTTAGGAGTCCAAATGCCAAATGAAGATATTACTGCTAAGTTGTCAATAAGATATTATCAAGAAGCTAATGTAGGTTTTGCTTGGACTAGTTGACAGAAGTTCTTGGGAAAAATTGTAAACCAAATGCTCTCTGGTGTCATCTGATTCCCTTTCTTTGCTGTAAACAGACAATATGCAAAGCAACCAGTTAGGAAGTGGCCCTATGTTCACCAAATATTCATAAGCATAAAGGACAGCAAGCCCAATCTGTTCTCCCTGGTTTGTTTTTCTGTTTTGGGGATGGGATCTTTGAATAGTATTTTGGGTCTGGGTTGTTTTGGGATTTTTTGAGTGTGGGAAACTTTTAATGAGTTAGAAATATTTTCATGAAGAAAGTTAAAATCCATATTAAAGTAGGTTGTCATATAGGCCACAAATAAGTACAAAACCAAGTTAAAATACTAATTTTTTATCACAATTCTTCAATATTTTTGTTGGACAGTGCTGGTAAAAACGTGGCGGGGCAGAGATTTAATGGCAGAATGAAGTCAGTGATCCTCACCTGAGATCAGAGCTCTGCAGCAGTAAACAGATGCATTCAGTCCCTGGCACCACGAGGGCCAGTGTCAGCTATTGTGGGTTCATATTATCCATATATTTGGGGGAACCTTCCATCTTCTATTTCTATTAATGCACTTAAAGGAGCAGAGACGTGAACTCTCACCGGATTTGCTTCTTTGAAAAGCAGCAATCTTCTTGTCTTGAGTTACTGCTTAAGGATATTGAGATATTGGAGAAAGACAAACATACCTAAAAAGCTATGAATTTATTTGGAAGAAAAGAAACCATTGAGTAGGATTATTCATTCTCAAGTCAGTCATCTCAGGAAGAACAACTCATAATTTGGGGGACAAAATTGCATTATTGTTATCACAAGTTCATAGATGGCACAATAAATAGAGTTGTTCATTTGGTACTTTTTCTTCCTCACTTTCCAGAGTAAAGAGAAAGTTTCTTTAGAATCTCAATAATGAGCTTTGCAATGTGGCAGAAATGTATCAGTTAATTGTCCTCTTTTATGTCACTCATGGATGAACAAAGAGTGGTTGGAAAATTTAATGGAAATAAAATATCTGCTCTGCTGAATATGGAAAATATAAGCATGGACAATCAAACTGTTATTTGCTGCTTGAATGCCGTGGTTACATGGCACTGCTCACTAGGGAAGGTATAAATTGAAAGTTTCACATAATTAGAGCAGAACAAAAATGCAGCAAACACCCTTGCTATACCATCACCCTTTATCAAAGGTGAAACCAAGAATCATCCCTGTTTCTCAATGACACATCTAATAAGGTCCTGTTATGTTAGGATGTACTGTATTTCATCCTGAATGTAGTTATAATGTCCTTGCTAGAAAAAGTCCAAGTAGTTGTTGCTAGGGGTAGCCAGCAAATTGACGGATCATACTGTGCTGGCACAGCCATCAGTAAATCTCAGTATTGAGCTTGAACATGACAGTTTTTCATTAACTTTACTATTTCCCAGAAAGTTCACACAGGAGGGCTCAAATCTATTTTCTTCTGTCCCAAAAGCTCCCATAGCTTGTGGATCTGGCCTTAGTTTTGTGTATTTCTCCTGTTTACCCCTGTTCCAGTTTGGACAGTGATAGTTATTGGTTTGCAGTGCTTTTATAGCCTATAACTATTTTTGTGATTCTATAGCAACTAAAATCCTTGAAGAGGATGTGGGAATTTTCTGTCCTTTTTTTTTTTTTTTTTTTTTTTTACAAATATCTGTCATTTGGTTTGCCTACTCATTCCCTTGTTACTGCCTACATAGCCTTCAGTTCTGCCCTGGAAAACTCACAGAGGCAGGAGAAAACCTAGTCATTAGTGCTGACATTTAGAAACTGGGGGTGTATTACACAATTCGGCTGCCTTGTGGGGAGCAGTTTATGACATGTCTGCTTCCCTCTGCCCCTCACTCCCATCCCTGCCCTGTGCTTCATAATTTCTCCTGAGTTTTACTGATAAGATTGTTAAAAAAAATTTTTTTTAATGCTTCACCTCTGAAGCAGATGACAAGTAAAGAGAAGCTTTGTATCTCCCAGGCCAAACAAGCTGAAGTGTAGGGATCCAGTGGTGCAGTAACAAACTGCTCTCTCTTCTCCAGGCTGGACTAGATCTCCTGAGCTACTCAGGACCTATCGTGCCAAACACTGTCCCTACACACACATTCCTGCTGATCCCTGATTAAAATGCATGCAGTAACTGCTCATGACCAGGGACAACATGCTCTCAGATGAGGAGGTGGTGGGTGAAACGTCCAGTTGCTGGCTGGACAGGCACTGCATGCTGACTGCCTGCCATGTAGTAGCTAAATGACCCGTTGTGCATGCAGTGATGCTGATGGTGTTTTCCTAGAGGTGTAGGCACTAGCTTGAAGCCAGAAAAGACATCAGTGATATCTCAAGAATTTCAAAAGGAAACGACACATGGTGAGAATGCTATCTGTCACTCCAGGCATAGGTGTGTGGGTGTTATTCTGCATGCATGTTCCCAGGCTGAGGATGTTGTTGGTAACTGTACGGCACCAGTGATGGAGATATTTATTTTTGCCTGCATCTGAGTAAGTCTTTCTGATGAAGTCCTCTCTGTGGTGACATGTGGGTTCAATGTTTGGCAGACTGTAGAGCTCACCAGTTTGGCTCAGGAAAACATAAAATCTGGTACTGAACCAAGTGAAAACTGTTGGATTGCTTGGGTAGCCTTACATAGAAAAATGTCATTTTGTGTCTGTGAGACCATCTCCTTCTGTGGTCTTAGCTGAGGGTGGGCATGCTGCTTTTAGTAGACCTGCTGTGCCACCGCCTAGGTGTCAGAAAGCCATCAGCCCCAGCAGCTCACTGCTCTGTCCCTGGCTGTGCTTCTTGGCTCAGAGGGTCATGCTAGACTTCTTTCTCATTCTTGGAGGAGTCTGAGTATCTCTTGACTGCAGTTGTCTGCTGAAGTTTGGTGTTAGGTTATACAAAGTGCATGATGGAGGTTGAATATGATCATGGTAGAGCAGAGTTTTCACAGGGCTTTCTTTGGGTCGGCTTGAAGATTGAATTCATTGAGATGGCTTGAGCAATTACTGCCCTTAATTCACACCACCAGATTTTTTACAGAGGTCTTTATCAGTGCCAATCAGAAATAAATGTGACTGTAAGCTGCAACTTGTAAACAGTGCATAAATTCCAAATCAGTAATCTTATTTCACATTAATGTGCCAGACTGTAAACTCTGGCAGGTAGATACTCCATCTGACAAGCTCTTCTGCAGGAGTGGCAATATTTGAAACAGGGTAAAAACAACAACTGAGGGTCAAAAAACTCACTTCATGTTATGAATCAGAAGCTTTTGTTTTGTGAGAGAGATGGATGAAAAGGTCTTGATGTGGCTCAGTTTTTAAGCTCACATAAAAGGGAGTCGTCTTTTTCCAGAGAAGCTGACATTTAACTTGGTGTAATTTTCCAGTAAGATACTGAAAACTAAGGTCTTTGACCTAGCAAACTGATGGCCTGTTAAAGTATCTCATGGGAGCCAGTGCTCTAGTAAACAGAGCTTACAAGTTCAGGCAACAGTTGTGAATTTCAGTACTTTGATCAAGACTGCTTTTTAAGCTTTTTGTAATTTATGGGTAATTCCAGTCCTGGACTAAGTTATGCAGCTTCATACCCGTGTATCTGCTGGTATTTTAAGAGTGCCCTTTAAGAGTACTTGGTGATGGATTACATTCCCAAAGTGCTGAGGAGACTCATCAGGATGGGGCTGCCTGAGGCTACAGACATCAAATCAGGATCTCTCTGTTACATTGTGCATTTGGTTTGATTTGATAGGCTATAGGAAGGTTACACGCTCATATATGAGACTCTTCCAGTCTCTGTTGAAAAAATCTTCACAGGATATTTCCAGGCAGGTTTTGCTTTGAAAGCTGCTGCTGAGCTCTGGCTTTCACAGGTTTATAATGCTTTGGGTTGTTTGCCTGTTTAAATACCACATCCAGTGCAATGTTGTAAACAAGGGAGCAAACAGCTACATAACTATGATTCCCAGGAGAGAATGATCTGTTAAAAGGAGAAAGTGCTTGTTTTGTCACAGCTGAATTACTAATATTCCTATAAATTGCTTCTCTGGGGTTGTGTAACGTGTTTGGCAATGTGGCAATAAGAGATGTTGAAATGGGGAACAGACTTAGAGGAGTAGAAATGGAAGTAAGCCAAGCCAAAATACACAGTGAGCCTTTTCCAAAGACAGGTCAGCAATGATCCAAGTGTATTCCCACAAAATGGAAGTTCAGAAGGGAACTGTAAGCAGTGGAAAATATTGCATGCTCAACTTATGTTACGAACTTCGGTCACTCTGAGTTCACTGCAGAAAAAAATGTTTCTAGAGCCTAAAGTCCTTTCTTATTCATTTGTTTTCCCTTTTGCTTCTCCTATATTTAAATTTTTTTGTGTTAGGTAAACTAAACTAGGAGAAAAAAATTAACTGTTTTTCTAACATAAGAAACCTTAATGATAAAAATTGTTTTTTGCAATTTTTCTACAGAACTTTTCACAATAAAATTTGTCAGGATAATACCTCCATTTCCTTAGGAGGAAGGCAGCTTAAAGGAGAAGTTTTATGGATTATGTTTCCTCTTGGCTTTTATCTTTATTTTAGGCTTGAAAGTTACTTGCTGCCTTACTGGTTTCTACCATCAACACCCTGTGATGGCACATCCCTCTGTTTTCTGCAAGTAGGCCCCCATGAAGAAGACTTTGTCATGCTTATTAATATTTAGCTTATCTTAGTTTGTAAAACTACTGTTTGCAATGTGCATATCTGGTACCAGTGTGTTGATATTTAATCACAAACGAGATGCAACCTGTGCTTTTCTTTTGCTTGAAAGCAGACAGAAACCATTAGCAAAGATCAGAGAACAGCCTGCTCTACAGCTCTGACACTACAAAGAGAAAAGACAATCTGGTAGTACAAAACAGCATCAAACTTCTGGCACTGATTACACTCCTAAGTCAAGCATTATTAATGGAGACAGAGATGTTTCCTTTATTGAGAAAGGGACTAAGAGCAAGAGTGTAATTTAGATGAACTGGTTGACCCTTAGGAGGTGCATCTGACTCCCACTATTACCTACAAAGAACCTGAAAGACTTATTGTAGGCATCAGCAATTAGGTCGTGTGAATATCCACATCTGCCTCAATTTCTCTGCAAATAATGAAATCTGTATCACACTTGTTCATGGGGTTTTGTTACTCTCTTCAGAAAGCAGACCAGACATCTTTGTGGGTTGTGCCTGCTCATATTCTCACAAAAAAAAAAAAAAAAGTCAGTAACCCTTCTCCCCTTTCTGACATCTGTAGCTGGTCAGGGTGCTCATCTCTGTTTTCTTACTCCTATGTTCAATTATTCTGTTGTCCCAGACAGACCTTTACTTGTTATACACTCAAAGTGTCTCCAAGCTGGAAGCTTCTGCACTTACTTTATATTGAAATTGAGGTAAAGAAGGGAAAGAAACATCTTCCTGACCTGAACAATCCTGGACATTCCACTGATCTGGACCTTCAGCCAGGGAAATTCTTTCTGCAGGCCAGTCACATCATGGTGGTCAGCCCTCCTAGTGCTCTGGTCCCTATGCTGCTGCCAGGGGAGATCTGAGGGCAAACTCAGCCTCCTGGTTCATAAAGGCCTAAATAACTGGGAATGAACAACCTCCAGTTTTGTGCTGCCAGAGCACTAACAGAGCTCCTTCCCACCCTGCCCTTTAGTGGTTATTGCACACCTCTACACTGTGGGCTTTTTCCTCGTGGAATTAGGTGTGTGATGCTCCATCGCTTGGGTGGCTGCTCAGCCATGTCAGGGATGTGGGAACTGTGGTTCCTTGCAGTGTCATGTTGTTCCCAGATGCTGTCACAAGGAACTTGGTTTTAGCCTTGGTAGAAATCTCCCCTTCTCCTAGTCGAGGGAATTTCAACCTTTTACTGATGTAACTGTTTCTATACTTCTTGGCTCTGCTTTTTTGATCTGTTCCTTTAAAACACGCTTTTAAATGACACATTGCTAGTGTTCACTGTGTGATGTGACTATGGGGATTACAGGTATGTTTTTCTCAAAGACATGTATTAAGAAAAGCTCATTATTTGCCTTTTCAAATTACATGCACCAGGGTCTCCAGCTGCTCTAGAGATCAGCTTCCTAGCTGGAATGCTGTGTCCATCATCCTACCACCTCTGCCAAGGAGAAAGAGATGGCCTTCTATGAGCTCATGGAGAAGTGAACTAGCTGTCTGTTGGAAAACCCAGATTATTTCAAAGGCAAAATGTCCTGTTAGGGTGAAAAGCCTGAAGGTGTATTTCATGGAATGACAAGTGAAGGAAAGCATTAAATCAGATTGTTTTATGGTGATCAAAATATTTTGGAATAGTTTGTTGTACAGAATAGGAATATTTCCTTCTAGCTCAGGGCAGAATGAGCCTGTGCCCCTCTCCTCTGGCAGAGCCTCATGACATTTACAGTTTGACAGTCTCATGCTTCAGCTCTATACAGCATTGCTCCCCAGATGACCTGCATTTCTTGTGCTAACCTATAATGAAAATTCCCATGAAAGGCAGCATTGATCTGACCACAGTTTCTGGTAAAATGCTTTGGAATAAAATGGGAGCTACTACTTCAAATTGCAGCTCCCCAAGCCTCCAAAGTCAGAAAGACCAAACAGTTAAATTCAAAAACTCAGAGATGTATGCTTTAATTCATCTTACCTGTTGATTTTTTTTTTTCATTTTCTCAAAGATAAAAGTGGGGGAAAAAAAAAGAGGAATCTGACTCTGGAGGTTTTTTTGGGGGTTTTTTTTTGTGATCTTTAGGAAGAATTTCAAAAAGTACCAGATTCCTGAAATCTTTATTTTATAGACCTTATAACAAAATAACAGTACAAACTTCAGAATTTAAAAAAAAACAACCTTACCCATAAGTGTGCAATAATATGTATAATATGGAAAAAATAGTATGCTCTCCAAGGTCATGTTAAAAGCAGAAGTGAATAAAAACTACTTAAATATGGGTTCACCTTTGCTTTTTTCTGTCTGCAGATCCCACCCATGGTAACATATACAGCTCATGGAGTACAAATTATGTGTAGAGGGTGTTCATGTGGAAAATCTGTATGGTTAAAGCATTCTGGCAAACCACAGTTCCTGCTGGGTGAGTTAAGAGTCTGTCTTGAAGGAATGAGGGGTTCAAAACTCCCCATGCAGGTAAGTGTAAATCTCTTCCTTCTTTCATGGATTTAGCTTTGCTGGTGGTTTTAATTCCCAATTACAAGCATTCATTGGAATGAAATGAGAGTCTCAAGGTGCTGCTGCATGGTTCATTAACACCAGGGTTTTTGATGGAATCCTTCTTTGCTGTGGTTTCCATGGTTAGCTCTGTTCTCTGGAGTGATCCTTAACCTGCTGCCAGTCTCACCTGCACCACCATAAAGGGAAGGGGCAGCCCGTGTCAGTTTGCAGAGGGAGCAATATCTCATGGCTTCTGAGTCATGCCTTAAAGCCCAAAGGGGCTTTTCTTGCATCACTGTTTTCTGTACTAAGCCATTTTCTAAAGCAAGAATTCTGAGCACATTAAACTTGAGCTTTTTATTTGCTTTTTCAGTGTAGTAGTGAGTTGAAAGTGTTTCTGCGTCATATAATTGTATAATTCTGTGTTGGTTTGCTGGGGTTTTTTTGTTTGTTTGTTTGGTTTTTTTTGGTTTTTTTTTTCAAGCTTGAAAATAGAACCCTGACTGCTGTGGTGAATTTATCCTCTTAAAATTAGTGCAGCCCATAAGGAAGAGATGGGAGGAGGAGGATGATGATGATTTGTTAAAATTAGTCTACCCCTGAGCTTCTGGCAAAGTGTAATTTATGCAGCAGACTTCAATAATGCAGTAAAAATATATTTGTAATGTAGATACACATGGCTGAGATTAACTGCCTCTTTTAAATTTTCCAAGGGAAAAAATTATCCCTTTTGCTTCAGCAAGCTATGAAGGTCATCTTAAGGATGAAGCTCGAAGCAGGTAATTCAGCTTGATCAACCAATCCCTTTGGGAAAAAGCTTTTGTCTTCAAAGTCAACAGAAAACTGCCACAAGCACCTTGAATGTCTACTGAAGACAAAACCCAAATGTGGTCTGGGATGCTGAGGTGTTGTTGCCTGCAGTCAGCTGGCCTCATGTCTTTGCTGTTGTAGGCTGTAAAAGCACAAACATCTGGCCTGCCTAGGTAGACATGGAGCAGCTCTGCTGCCAGGACTGCTCCACAGTTTGTGGGATCCTGCATGACCTAGTGAAGAGGTGTGCTATCTCCCTGTGCTGGGCAGCTGGGTACCGTCAGAAACTGCAGACTCCAACCCATGTGAGCCTTTTCACAATTCACAAAACCGGCTTTGTGTCTTGCCCTGCATGGTTGAAATTCTATCAGTGCCCTTAACTCTTCCAAGGCATAAATTCCCTGGCAGTTGGTGCCAGGTTGCACTGCCCAGTCCAATGGCTAGTAGAGGGAGGGACCCTCAGCACTCACTGGGGCTCCCTTAGGACAGTCTTGCAGGCTCCTTGGTTTGCTCATCTGTGGTGAGTCCCCGTGGCTGCCCAGAGCCCACCTGCATGAAAACGTGGTAAGCACTGCCAGGGCAGTTTGCCCACGTCCCTGCAGGCTTGGGAGCCATGAGGATGGAGCAGCACAGCTCTGCACAAAGCCCTTCCTATGGTGCACAGATGCCATGTGTGGTTGCTAGCAACTACTTGACATGCCAATTAAAATTCCTCAGCAACAGAAAACACAAGTTATGACAGTGGGCCAGCTATATATACAGATACATAGGAATATGTCCTTTGTCAGCCTCAGGTAGGGCCACTGGAAAGAAGTTTTGAAGTTGTGATGTTTTCTTTTAGTTGAAACAGGAGACAAACTTCTATGTGAGAGGCATCTATTTTTGGAGGGCAATCATTCACATAATTTAAAAATATTTAGTTTAGCCCCATGGTTTTGCTTTCTGGAAAAGGCATGAGCATTATTCATGCAAACCTCCACAGAAACTTGCTAACTATGAAGTTTCAAGGCTTTACTCTGCACAGGATAAGCTGTGTTTGTGCTACTGAAATCAGTAACACTATACACTTGCACATCTGCTGAGCATCTTGTCCACAAGTATCTGCAATAAGCTGGCAGTGATATTTATTTCATAGAATGAAGTTGAATTTGTTTTATTATTCCTCTTAGTATCATCCAAGATACACACATCAAGAACTGATTCTCATCCTCTGTGTCTGAGTCTGTTCTCATATGAGAGCTGTCTGTGAATGTGACCAGAGAATTGGGCCTCTGGCCAATAAAAATTTTTTGCAAAAGGACGTATCAGGCAATGTAAACTGCCCTCAAAAGGAAAGTTTACATGTCTGAAATGTCTAATGCCTTTCTAAACTTCTGCCTCTCTATCCATTGCCAACTTTCTCCAAGAGAATCATGCTTCCTAAGACATCCTTTCCGATTGTAAATTATTCTCGCATATCTACCCAGGAGACAGACTATGTAGTTGTTGGCCTGTCTCAAATGAATATGGCAGGCAATTATTAGTCTCATTAGTAAACAATTCACAATCAGTTACAAATTTTGGTTTAATTGTATGCATGACAAAAGAATATATTAAACTTTAATCTGCAGTTTCATTTAAACAGGTGAATACATTAAAGTCTCTTCTGCAGTTCCATAAGCAGCAGAGGAGCTAACATTCATACACTATGAGTTATTCTAAATCATCTAATCCTGGGGTTAGTGAAGAACTCCATTTTCTTTTATTTCCTGTATTCTGCTCTTTCAAGACCTGAACAAAACATCACATCCCAAGATGATCATGGTTGGGCTCTATCAGGAAGTAATACTAAAAGAGAGTGCTAGATTTTCTTAGTTCCACCTACATTCACTGCTATTCTCAGATATAAATTTTCTGCTCCTTTGGCTCACTCTGCCTCTCCACTGAGGATTATTGAGTTCCTTTAGAAATTAGCCCGTGCTGCAATTGCCAGAGAAATGCTCATTCTTTCTAGATTCATGGTTTGCTTGTTTTTCAGCATGAAATAATATGTGCATGCCTGGGGACTCACAAAAACCTGAAGCCTCTCATTATATGTACCCCTGCTCCTGTTGCAGGTGCACAGAATTTAAATGCTGGCTATATGTTTTTAACTCTTATGCAGCCTTCAATACCACATTGACTTTCACCTCAATCTCATCTGGTTTAGGTGTGGGGTTTTTTTCTGAAACACTTCTTTGTCTCAAGTCATTGTTTCATTTACTCTGAAAAGCTGCTCTAGCTTTTTGGAAGATAAAACCCAGTGCCATGCAGGAGTTAAAATACAGAGGCCTGTGTTATATCCAGGACCAGAACAATCAACTCACGGAAGCAGCGTCCTAAGATACAGAGGCCTCTAGGATGAGGACTATGTTTTTGATACTATATATGTGCATAGACCTGTGCCTGTATTGCTTTCCTTTGTCTCACTTTTTTTCATGGTATTTGCAAGAACTTACTCTTATTTTTAGTGATAGTGGCCTATTTCTAAGACTTTTATTATACAGGACTTCAGCAGGTGATAGTCCCAGATGTGTTGTCCTGCAGGTTAATACTCCCTATCTATGCAAACTTAGCTTATCAGATTTTTAAAATGTTATTTGAACAATATTGACACACTTTTTCATAAGAACCACTCAATTATAATTCCCTTGCTTATGAGGTAATATCATTGAAATCACAGCTGTCACAAAACATAACAGTCAAATTGTGATCCAATGTGTGACATTATGCTCAGCTGGTTTGTCATAGGTATTAAACATAGAATTTATGTATCACATATTCTTTAGGAGATCTGAATAATGACAAGAGTAATACAGAACCACTACCCAGGGCCAACATCACCAAGAAGCCCCAGGCCAGACTTGTAGCATGGATTTAACTTTTGTTTGCACATACCAGTGTGTGTAGTTTCAGACTGTTTTCACTATGCCTCTTCTGTTTTAAACAAAGTTTTCAACAATGGATTTATTTAAAGAAGTTTTCTAACACTAAAAGCAGACAGTAATCGGAGTGTCTTCTTTACCTGCTGGCAATTTCTCTTCCTTTGGTGTCCTCTTGCTTACATCAAGTTTTACATTGTGCAGAACTTGGTGTAACTGCTGGCTGCCACCAGGAGACGGGTTCTTCCACCCCCTCTGGTCTAGTTATGGTAAACAGCTGCTAAATATCTGGTCTAGGCAGGAACTGATTCAGTGAACAATTCCACACCACACTAAATCCCCCACAACTGCAGCTAGTTCTGTTGGAGGTGAGCAGGCTGAAGTGATGGAGCTGGAATGATGCATGGGAGGACAGCAGATGCTGCAGCCCCGAAGGAAGATGGGGAAGGATGGCCTTCTCCTCTTGGTTGCCTCCCATTGTTACAGCACATCAGCTTTAATGCACAGCTGTGCTCTATTTTCTTCCTCCTACAGAAATGGTTCCTGTTTTCAAGGTTTTCTCATCCTCTGCACTATCATGTCTTTAAGTGAAATATACACTTTGATATATGTTCAACACAAGAATAATTATTCCATTTCCATAGGCGGTTGCAAACTTTTCTGTTTCTTAAGACTTTATTTCCCCTTACAGGGAGTCTGCCTGAAGTTTCACCCATCTGTATTCCACATGAGTCAACTTTCTGCAAAATATTTTAGATTCAGATGTCACATTAATCAATGTAGTCATGTCCTGTTTGTAATAATCATCTCATCTAAATCCAACATAATATTCCAATCAGTGGAAGTATCTAGCTCTTGAATTCTGATATTTTTTCCTTTCCTTAGCTGAAATTTCCTTTATTTGCAATATATGCACTTTAGACTAGTTTAGGCTATAATTTTTTCCTTCTCACAGACTGGTGTAAAAATGTCTGGTTTTTCTGCAGACATACAAGTTTATCCCAACAGTTGGACACTGCATTCCTCCCATGTGTCCTGCTTACCTCCTTGCCTCCCAACCAGCAAGGCTGGGTTGCTTCAGACTTTGTGGAATAAGCACACTGTTGCCTGTGCTGCTTGCTGTCTGAGAGTCTTCCCACCAAGATCTGATAGGTACAGTCTGTACATCTAATAAATCTTTGTTTCTTCCAAGCTTAAATCCAGCAAGTTTTAAAAAGTTTGGGACCCCCATTAAAATACCTCTGTGACTAAAAGAGGTAAGCAGTTCAGAAGAAAGTGCTTGACTGCACATCTGGCATACTTTGATTCTCTGGAAAGGTATAGGTACTAAAGGTATCTATAATGCCTAAGGAAAAAAAAAATACAAAAACTATGTGTCCTTTATGCTTTTTTTGTGTGGTTTTGAGGTGTTTTGTTTGGCAGTGGGTTTTTTTTTTAAAGTCTGTACCCTGTCACAAAAAAACTATGTAACTACACGAAAGACATTGAGGCTCTGGAGTGCATTCAGAGGACAAAAATGTTGGTGAAGAATCACATGGGAAGTGACTGAAGGAGCTGGGATTATTCAGCCTGGAGAAAAGGAGCCTATAGGGGGGCCTTAGGTGTCTCTACAACTACCTGAAAGGAGGTCATAGAGAGATGGGGGTTGGTCTGCCAGGTAACAAGCACCAGGACAAGAGAAATAAGACTCAGGTTGTACCAGGGAATGTTTAGATTGGATATTAGGAAAAATTTCTTCACTGAAAGAGTTGTGAAGTGCTGGAACAGGCTGTCCAAGGAAGAGTGGAGCCACCATCCCTGGACTTATTTAAAAGGCTTATAGACGTGGCACTTAAGGACATGGTTTAGTTGTGGACTTGGCAGTTTTAGGTTTATGGTTTTTTGTGATCACAGAATGGATTAGGTTGGAAGGGACCACAGTGGATCATCTGATCCAACCTCCCTGCTCAAGCAGGGTCATCCTAGAGCACTTGGCACAGGATTATGTCCTGGAATGTCTCTAGTGAAGGAGACTCCACAACCTCTCTGGCCAACCTGTTCTAGTGCCCGGTCACTCACAGAGTACAGAAGTTCTTCCTCATATTCAGGTGCATCAGTACATCAGATCCTGAGCATCAGTCTCTTCCTTGTTCCTCTAGTCCTATTGCTTTCCAACCTAAATGGTTCTATAATTTCATTTGTTACATTCCTGGAAAGTTCAGAGTAGTCCGTGTTTCTTGCATACTGGATTTTTTGTTTGTTTGTTTTATTTCTCTCTTCTAAAAGTCTTTTTTCTATCCCTACCCCAACTTTGCTAACTAGGCAGCAAGGTTAGGTGCCAGCTAACCAGAAGTGAGCATCAGAACTTATGACTTAGAGGGATTGTTGATATAACTAAGAAACATTAGAAGAAAGTGTCTGGAATGGAAAGAAAGCAGAGCATGTCTGGCTTTAAGGCTTCAAGTCAAAGCTCTGTTTGACTAAACTCCTAGACTCCTGTATTTCAGCCCAAGCCTTAAAGGCTAGATAGCCTTACAGCTAAAATAATTTGGTACCTCTGCTATTGATTTGTGGATGCAAAAAGCCAGAAATTTGCTTGTCTGCCTCTAAGCTCACAGCCGTGTGATTATCTTTCTAGGAATGGTAGTCACAGCTTTTCTAAGAACCAAATAAAAATGGAGCAGAGATTTCATTGTTCAGCTCTCTGTACCAGCATTCACATGGCTGATGCCCATGTCTATTAATACACATTATGACTTTAAAAAGTGACTTGAAACTAATAAAAATAGGGATAGTTTCCATAAAGTGGTGCTCTCTTTCTTTTCCACTGAACAGACCCAAAAATATTTTGGCTCATTGTAGATAACACGGTGAAAGAGAAAATGGTTTTTCTTTGATCCTTAAAGTTTGGACTGCAATGTAAACCAGATGGAAAAATCCCAGCACAGATTTTCCTTTCTTTTGACCATTGAGGGCCATCACTCCCATCACATGAGCTCAGAGAACCCTTGAACAGCTCTAACATATTTACAAAATGAGATGGACTGAGAATTTTATTGTTCATACACAGTGGCTGCATGGAAATAATTCAATGATATACCTATCATATTTTCTAAGGAAAAACTAAATTGTATAAAAGACCTTTCACTCTAGTATGCATCTGAGGCAGAGTGACTGGTGCCACGAAATCAGGAAATTTGTGGAACGTGCAGTTTGACATGCTTTTTTTTTAGTTGTCCTAAAAACTATAGGCAGCGGAGTGCTTCAATGTCTGCTGTACTTCATAATTTTGTCTTACCCTACTGCAAACAATTTTAATAAAATGTGTGCTAAATTAATCCCAGTTTTAGCAAAACAGTTTCAAAAGAACATAAAACAAATTGTAAACTGAAGTGGAACAATCCTGAAATACAATAAGTTTATAACAGGCTATTTATCAGACACATATATTCCACCTTTAGGTTTTACATGCTGAATATATTTCATACAGATACATATTTGCTGCAGAAAAAATACTGTTAGGGAAGCAAAAACATACTGATATGTAAAAAGACTCTGTCAATATTTTAATTACCTAATTCTTTAAAGTGTTTCTTTTTAAGACTGAAGTATACTGGCATTTTCTTAACAGTTTCTTAGCACTTTGGTTATTAAGTTACAGTTTTACTGCACTGATGCTAAAATCTGTAGCAGTATTCTCATGGTCAGTGCCCAATCAACAATGAAAAGCAAAGTCTTAGATTGCTTTGGTTGTGTCCAGGATCTCCCCCTTCTGCCATACCCCTTCCAACTCATCACATATCATCATGCTGAAGAAAGGCCCTGCTGAAGTATTTACTCAGAATGGCCCATCACAAGACTCACTAGGAAATTTAAGAAAGATAATTCTATGGAAGTCTTTATATAAAGAGATACAAAACTGTTGGTGCCTGGTCTGTCTCTGCTGTAGCTGTCTTATCCACACCTGTAATTTTCTGATTAAAAATTCAGCAGTAATGGCACTGGCTCCATTTCCGTGGCATGTATGGATTTCTGCTGGTCTCAGTAGTGACCAGCAAAGGAAGGTGACCTCTGTTTTAACAGATGACTCCACCAAAGGCAGGGAGACAATAGGCTTATGTTGCTGCAACTCCTCTATTTTTAATGGATTCATTGCAATACTGGCATGAACCAGAGCTGGGAGAAGATTCAGGGCCAGACACAACCCTGTCTAGTGAAAATACTTCAATCAAGCTTTTTCTGTGATGGGGCTGTTTGTTGGCAGCATGTAGACTTCAGATCCTGGAGTGGTGATCACAGGCAGGCAGATGCATTTCATTACAGAAACTGCCATGCTTGGCACTTCAGGGTGGTGTCTATTATCTTTGCAGGAATTAAAAAAACCTTTGCTTTGATAAAGCTTTCTGATTCCAGTTGTGCAGAAAGCTTGTTCAGCTGGATTGACTGCTGCATGCTTGGCTGTTAAACTTGCCAGTGCAGGGAGAGCTGCATTCCCACATGCAAGCACATTGGATAACTCATCTGCCTTTACAGTGATAGTGGCATTTATTTTGGAGACTCATTTGATTATGTGAATACAGGTGTTCTTAATGCTGCTCTCTTCTTATCTCTTCAAAATTCTCATTAGTGTGTGGATTGCAGAATTGTCCTGCCTGGATTCTGATAGATATTTAAGAAATCAGTCTGCATTCCAGTAAAGCCTGTTCTATTTAAGTAGATGTAAATGACCCTCTAGCAGGTGGCTTAGTGATCCAGTACAGCCAACATTTGCATACCTATTTTGGGCTAAGTTACTGCATTGTGACTGCTCTTGTCCTTGTGATCAAGTTTTAAAGATGCTGCACAGAAATGCAAGACTTTGTTCTTGAATTGTGCCAGCCAACTCGTTTATTAGCTTTAGCAAACACTTTAGCAACTTGTTCAGTTCTTTGTAACCCAAAAATGTGAGACTGAAATGGAGAATTTTTCCAGAGAAAGCAATGGCTAAAGCTTAAAGCTTCAAAATAAACTTTAGGCTGTATTTTTTATTAAATTGATGAGAGAATATCCCAACCCACTGGAAGAGAAGTCAACTGCATTGTGTCTAGTTTTATAAAAGATAGCTTCTTAGCTCATCTGCTTGGTAAAACAAGGTTAGTTTTGAACAATAAGAAAGCATTCAGAATAAGAATAGTTTCAATTTCAGTTACTGTTTCTGCAATTGTTACCATAAGGCTGAATTAAAATTAGGAATTGCTTTTCCCAGGTGTTCAAATGAAAAAAATGTTAATACTTCCAATATTTTTTCCATGCTGGGATTATACAGAATCTCATTTTTTTGGTTATTTTTCTCTTGCAAAATTCAGATATTGCCAGGTTTGCTGTGAAGAAATTAAATTAGCAGTTCAACTGGGCCAAAAGAACAACTTCAAGCCTTTCAGCTGGACTACCAAAGAGGGCAAAGTGAGGAGGCAAGTGTGCAGTGTGAGAAAAACATGTACATTTTCTCATATTCTCTCTTTTTTTTTTTTCTAAAAATGTTTCATTCTGTTGTTCCCCCATTTTTACTGTTCAGACCTGTGTGATTTAAACACAGCTGCAGACCAGGTTTGGAACTCAACAGGGTTATGTAAGTCGTGGTCAGACAGTGGCTTTCAGGTTTGTCAAAAAGCTGTTGGTGACTTTTCAGGGTTATAAAGCTGTAGTCCATGACAATTCACTGCAATCTGAGGTTTTTGCCAAAGTCCCAGATTGTACTGCAGCTCCACACAAGGAGGCTTGAGACCAGCCTCCACATCTTCTCTACTTTCTGTCAACACAAAGTCTCTAAACTGCAGGGCAGTTCTTACCCTTCCCATTGCTGCCATTTCTGGGTTCCAGATTAAATGGATGAATATGAGGGAACAGGATAATGAGGAGTAGTGATCACTGTAAGCTGCTCATGGCATTTCAGTTCAGCCACTTGTTCAGGCAGGGATAAAGGCATTAGAGCACTGCAAGGAGATGTGGATTCTGCTTCCATCTGTCAACAGACCATTGCACAGTTTTGGGAAAGTCACTCTGCTCTCTGCCCTGCCCTCTTATTTTTTATGAAGTGGGATTATTTGGCTCCATCTTCATTTGGGGATGCATTGAAAACCACAGACTTTAGTTTCTGTATGAGCATCGTGAATGAACAGATTTTCTGTTTTGCCTTGTGTAATGTGATGAGCTTAAAGAGTTCTGCTGACTAAGAAAAAAATGAAAAGAAGAAAGAAAGGTAGAGGGACGTCATCCTTCACAGCAGCCTTCTCCACTGAAGTGTCTGCTCTCCAAGGTCTGTCTCCAGCACAATACAGCTACCCATAAAAAAGATCCTGTTGGTGTAATTTGAAAATCTTCATTTGAAACAACAGTAATATACAATGTTAATATGTGGGTAGCCCTAACCAGTCTCAGAATATTTTTATACTCTCAAAGTGGGTGTGCTTTTGACTAGCTATAATGTACTTACGTGAAGGATTTGTCATCCAGGGTGATTTGTTTGTGAAATGAGTGTCTTCCAAGTCATTATTGAAATGATGGTCCTTTGCCATAAAATATTGCTGTTGCTCCTTTCCTCCCTGGCCCATCCCCTTAATGCTGAGTTTGACCTGGAACTTGAGTTTGGCCTGTTCACCACTGAGATGATCTGTAAGACCTATATAAAGGAGAGGATATGCAAGCAGTTTAAGTACTTTATAAAGCAGCTAAATTTATTTAGTAATTTCTAATAAAGTAGTTCAGGCAAAATCAGCATGTAGAATAATTTTACCAAATATGAAGGTAGTAAAGTTCAAAGTTAAATTTCCAAAAGAGGTGGGAAGGTGTGCTTAGGCTATGGTTCTGTTGAAGAATTCTTCCTTTTATTAAAGTCTTAGAAGAAATAGAGGTGGATTTGGGGAATGTCTTGTTCTCTTTTTTTGTGTTTTGCTGCAGCTTAAACAGGGAGAGAATACTTGTGTCACCAATACTTTGAATACATTGATCATAGTGCTAAATAGTAACATATTTTACCAGGTCTCATCTGCTGCATACATGGCCTTTGTTATTCTTTATGCAACCACAAATAGAGTGTGTTTATGTTTGTTATATTTTTTGGTTCCCAGATTCCCATGTAAGTTTGTCAGGCATTCAAAAAAATCAATTTACTGCCTAGACATTCAGTGTATTTGATATCTGCTTCAACTTGTCTAGGTCTTTTCTCCTCTAACAGGTTTGAAGTCGGCTCTTGACTCCCTCTGCTCCATTTCCTTTCTTTCTTTTTTTTTTCCCCTTTTCTTTTTTTCAATTGTAATGTGCAATTTACGACTTTGTCCTTTCTTTTGGCAAGTTACCAGGTAGCTGGATTTTGAAACACTCTTGCTTAAGTGTTAATTGTCCTCCACAAATTAGCCAAGGTCAGTGGCTTTTGAATCAATTCAATCTGCAGAAACAAGGACAGAGCCAGGAATAAAAATGAAAGCAAAATATTCTCTTGGCATGATATTTGTCTAATACACAAGCAGGAGTAATATTTGAAGTGTAGGTCAGTGGTGTGGCCTATTAGCTATTGATTCAAGTGGAGACTTGGAATGTGTAGAGATTTGAATCTTCCTTGGAAAATCACATTTTTCTTTGTTGTTCAAATACCTGAATCTCAAGCGTATCTTGGTTTATCCTATTGCTTGTTTGTAGCATAGCTGCAAAATAAAGGCCAAGTCTTTGAGCTAGATTGTGATGCTTTTGGTACTAGTCAAAAAGGCTTCTTGCTCCAAAAACTTTAAAATCTATTCTCTTTAAAAGTAGCATAATGAATTACTCTTCCTCTTAAAAAGTATTCTAGTTTTGAAAACACATTTTTTTGAATAACATTTTATTTTATCAGAATATTTTAAAAAGTGTTTGGATTATATTAAAAAATAGCTGAAACTGCAGTTTTTTCTATATATAGTAAGAGTATATTTTTGAGGTGTGAGCAAAGAGGAGAATTTATCCTAAGAAAATTACAAAATGCTGAAGAAAAATAAATTCTAAATCAATGTCTTAGCTCAGTCCCAGACACAAACAGAGAAAGCAGATAGTGTGTAAAAGCTACTATAAAATTCAATTAAATTAAATACATGTGAATATGTGTGTTCATTAAGTGGATACTTATACACATTTATGATATTATTGTTGTGCATGCTTTAGTGAAAGTGTAACTGAAAGCTGTGTTTAAGACTTTGGAAGATCTAAGTGACTTAGATCTTGTTTTCAGTAATAATATTGGCACTCATGAGCTTTTATTTCCTTGAAAGTTAGTGGAGCCATGTAGTCCCAGGTCTTTGGAGCTCTGACATTTACAATGGGAATTCTTATTTGTGCTTGTTTATATGCAATTTCAAAATTAATAAGGTATAAAAATGAATATACACAAAGAAGCAGCACTAAGAGCGTCTGTCATCCGAGCATTTTTTTCTGCCTTGCCGCCTCCTCCAGGTATCAGTGGCACAAAGCAGTTTGAATACAGCAGAGATCAGGATGGGTTCATCTCTAGGGTCCATCCCTTGGGCTGGAGGCAGATTATATGCCATCAACCACAGATCTGGAATCTGGTGGAAATGCTGTAGTAGTGATACCTCTGCTGGCAGACTTTGTTCTTTATCAGGTCAAAGTGATTCAGACAGTGTTATGGAGGGTAGTGCCAGAGATGGTTTGTTTCTGCTCCTGTGGCTTTGCTGAGAGCTCCTCAATGAGCAAGTCTGTGGAACGGGGATGTCTGATGCTTTCTATTTCTATTCCAAACTGCACTATGCCCTGCTTGTAGATTCCATTTACTTCCAGTGGATAGGTATGAAAGGTACAGCCCATACTTGACTGCTGTGAGAAATGTTAGACACAAGGTTTAGAAAATATGGGTACTGAGTCCCTTAATAGATCATCCACTAATAACCAAGTTCATTTGGGAAAAACAGCATGGAAGCCCTGCTCAGTACTTCATGACTTGCTTTGCAAAGTGCACCCAGTGTGGCAATACTCTTTTTATGGGAGGGGAACCAGGTCTGGAAGGCCATGCTAAAAGCTGTTCCTCTGGAGGAGCCAGTCACTCGATATTCCCACTGTGTGAAAGGCCTGTGGCCCTGCAGTGCACCAGGGCAGACTAGGGCTGGTTTGGCATAAATGCAGTTAAAATACCAGCATGTTGTGCCCGTACCACAGCTGAGATGTTACTGAGGTGTGCCTCCTCCCCTGTTCTACAGCCAGGGTTGTGGCAGTGGCACAGGTTGGATGGCTCAGGCACGTCTGCCTGGGGACTTGGGAGTACAGGGCTGCTCTTCTACTGCAGCACTGAACATGACATCAGTCTAAATGAGATTTTGGGGCAGTGCATGCCGCATTGTCTCTCTCCTGTATGTCTAAGAGGCCCACACTGTCCCTTCTGAACAGTGCCAGGCTTGCCAGTGTGGCGTGTTCAGCAGGAACTTGATCTCCCATCGGCTACACTCTGCTTTCCACAGTGTAACAGAGAACAGATCAAACCCTGTGCATGCAGGAGGAGCAAGCATTGCTACCTTGCTCCTCAAGTCCACATCAATTTATTCAAAAATAACTATCTGTGAGGTGGTGTCACACAGCCTCCTAACTCCAGTATTGTCTTTTGGCCAAATTTCAACTTCCTTTACTGAGCCTTCACAATTACCTCAAGAGCTGGTGGGGAAACCTGCCTCTGTCACTAATTTTTGTTAAAGAAAGCATCTGAACGTGGATATTTCCTGATTGACTTCAGTCTGAGAAAGAGCATGGAAGATTTTAGGTCTTGAAAGCTGAAGGTCTGACAAAGTTGCCAGCAACTGGAAAGAGTGAATACGATGGAAAATATTAGCCTGGGGTAACAATAGATGGAGCAGTAGCAACACCTATAATTATGATTGTAAGTGACGAAACAGAAAGGAAAACTACATTCCAAGGGATTTAAGAGTTTGGGTTGGTGTTTTTTTTTTTTAAACCTGGGCTAGTTTGTCCCCTTCCATGTTAAAACCTACAGAAAGGGATTTTTGGAAACTGCTACACACCAACCTGCAGACCTGTCGCAAACTTGTCCCAGAGTCAGAATCTCTTTTTCTGCTCTCCAGAGGGAGCAGATTTTCTATTCCAAGTAAGCATACAGATGCCTGAGCTATTTTATTTCAGCTCCTGCCCTGATGATCTTTCTTACTCCCTACCTTACCCCTACCCTCAGTTAGCCTATTTTCTTTGGAAGCACCCTTTTAGCTGTCTTGGTTTGTTGGGAGCAGTCTCTGGAATGGAAAAGGGAGAGTTGGAAACTATGCAGCCTTTGGCCTCTGGCTGCACAGGTTATACAGAGAGGGAAAGGAACAGCAGAGGTGGGTAAAAACCAGATTTGGCTGGAAGGGAAGGATCTGAACAAAGTGAAGAATGCTAGTACCTAGCTGCTGGCTTGCTGTTTTCTTAAAATATTATAACTGTGCTTCTGAGTTTGCTAAAAAACAGCACTGTGTTATATTAACATTTTTTATAGTATAGTATTTTTAATATAACTTTTGGCAGCACGCTCCAAGAAGCAGAGATTTTCTCTGAAATGTGGAACGACAGAAAAAAGGCTGTTTGTCCCAAAGTGGCATGTTGTTTCTCGACCTTTCACAGATGTTTCATGAATTTGTCGTTCTGAGCTACAGGATTGCTTTTGTTAGGAAGTAGAAATAACTCTACTTGCAGAGCTGTTGGTGACATGACTCATGGTCCCACTGAATAGACTTGGACTAGTGCAATAACTGGATAGAGAGAAATTTTTATTTTTTATTTTTGCAGTCTGTTGTGGTAACAAAGGAGAGAAATTGCTCTACCTTTTGCTTTCTCCTCCTCCAACCAGTGGTAAAAGTCCTTAATAAATTCATAAGAAAAATGAGTGATGATCTGCAGTAAAGATTTATTACTTTACCGGTTACTTGAATTTCTCCCTTAAGATTGCACAAAGGGCATTTGGAGGTGTTTTCCTCATTCATAGAGCAGGGTGTAGGCAAAACCAGGTAATGAAGAGCAAAGCTCAAAACAAATTACAACACTGTGGAAGAATCTGCCTTCAGTCACAGGGGACTCCTTATAAAATCATCCAGTTTATCAAAAAAGCATAGTCTGGGATTTATTATCTAACAAATGTTTATTGTTTTTAATATCCAGTGAGTGTTTTTCAGATTCATGTCCTAGCAAATGAGGCAAACATTCCTGCAAGCACTTGCTGGAACAGTCTGTGGACATTGTGGAGCCACCTCCTCTTATCCTCTCCTGAATGACAGCAGTTGCAGGACACAAACAAAGAACAGGTCAAGACACTCTTCTGGACTGCAGAAACCTAGCTGAGGACAGAGAGCTGAGTACAAGGCTGGAGGATGGAGGGATCTGAAGGCCACTGCAGATGAAGTGGCAGTATAGCAAGGCAGAGACAAGGTTCTCTCCAGACAAAAGGTTACCCCATCCTTGCTGTGGCAGACACAGTTGTCGTCCTACCCGGGGTCAAGGCAGCTCTGATGCTGGCAGCTCTCACCGCCTTCCCAGCTGCATCCTTCCACAATGCTTTTGCATCCCTGCTGGCTCTCTCTTTTCTCTCAGCCATCATTTTGGTAAGGAAGAAGGATATGGCAGTGTTTGCACCCCTGCAATGAGTGATAGGCTAGAGCAACTGGGCTAAGAAATCTTCCTGTAGCTGTCCTGCACTTTTGTTTGAGCTAGGAAGGTGTTTTAACTAGATGATGCTCCCAAAAAAGAAGAAACAAGTCTTCTTTTGCATATTATTGAGAGAAGTGGATTATCCTGGAGTTGATTGACTGTAAGTAGGGGCAGCACTTTCCCTGAGGACCTGTGCAGAAGTGATGCATGTGATAGGAAGTGCTTGGTTCGGCCCTCATGGTTCTGGCCAAGTTTGCAGGACTGTTGTCAGAAGTCGTGCCTGATGCCAGGACAGGCCACCTCAGGTGCAGCCTGTACAAGTCCTCAGGGATACTCTTAAACTCCTGGTCCATGATGTCTTTTTCAGAGAGACGGTTCTTAGGGCTGCTCTGCTCTTGGTCACTGGGAGGACAGAAGGAAAAGCAGTGAGACAGTAATGTGAAACCAAATGAGATGAGATGAGATGTTGGTAATTATGGGGGGAAACCTCTAAAAGTCTGGATTACAACATAGAAATCCTGTCACTTACATCCTTCTTTTTATTGATGCAACTTTTAAGTTAATTCTTAAAACTTCCATACTCATATTCCTACTCGTACTCAGTGGAATGGAGAAGGAACTGAGCTTCAAAACAAGTGTGTTGTAAATATTCCACTAGTCCCAGGAGCAGGAGTGAGGGGAAGGGGCTGTTCCACAAGGAGAGTGGAAGTGACCACAGCACAGCTATGAGGGTGGAGGGTCTGCTCTGGGTCTTCCAGAACACATCCTCTCCATGGCACCTTGGAGATGTACCAGGTGTTGCTCTTGATATTTTCTTGCAAATACCAGAGAAAAAGGCTGGTCTGCAAGAGTGTGTTTTCCTCACTTGTCCTATTCTTCAGTTCAGGATTAGACCAGGAACCACTGCTTCCCATCTCTGTGGGTCACAAAGAAGAGGAAGTGGGGTGACACAGGTATGTGAGATTAGTGGTGTCACTGCAGGAATGCACTGAAGGGATCACTGGCCCCTCCCAGGAAATCTGTGTCTGGTTACCTAGTCAAGGATGGCCAATACATCAATTCACATGGATGTTAAATTCTTCACCAGTAGTGCTGTATGCTGCTCCAGGCACTAGCTCAGCTCCTCACTGCCAAAACTAAGGGTGGCCTACAAAGCTTTCTGTCTCTTCAGCCACTGATAATGATCCACCAAAATTTATGTGGTATGGATGGTGGCCTGTTGGTTGTCTTTGGTAGCAAAGCACACTGTGTATTTTGCAGTTCATTTACAGTCTCTGAGGTAACAAATGCTGATTTATGTCCTTCGCCTGTGAAATCCTAGTCTTCTGGTGTCAAAATGGCAGGCCTGCTCCCAGTATGCTAATAAGATCAGACATAAGCACAGTCAACTTGCCACAATGCACGCCTCTCACTTGCCTTTACAATATCCCTACAGGGCAAGAAATAAAGCCTATTCATAGCCTGGCTCTCAAACCTTTTAAATCCTTCCTAATAGAGACAGTGTGTCTAGAAAAGCAATGGTTGTAGGAACAGCATCAACAGCTGTTTGACTCTGAGTTGTAGAGTCCAACATCTCCAATACCACCAGTCAAGCCTGGTGGTCTTTTTGGGGCAGAGGCCTCTTGAGGGCAGGATCAACCCTATTCACCCCTGCTGCCCACAAGGACTCCTCACTCAGTCCTTGGAGCCACTTGTGAAGACCACACCTGATGATTGAGGCTCTCAATCTGGGGAACTTGTGGGGGGTGTGTGTCTCTGGGTTCATTTCTAGATGCTTTGCTGTGCTACTTTCCCAGTGCATCACAGCCATGAGCCTTTGGGCAGCATTGTGTTGGAAGGAATTTTTAATCCAGCTAATATAAATCTCTGGGCTTTCCCCCTTGTCAGTATTGCTGTGTGAATAGATGGTTAAGAAAACAGAAAAGCATCAAACAAGCCGTAGAAACCATCACAGTAGGTCAGATGAAAATCTTTCCATTGTAAGCAAAGCAAAGATACTGAGAGGCATTTCTTGGGTATGTGCTCCCAGCTTCCTGGCCACCAGCTGCTGCTCAGGGACATTCTGTTCCATCACACTCCAGTCTGCACCTCCTGGCACTGCTTTGGTTGTGCATAACATTGTCATTACAGCGACTCCTGGGATCGCAAGAATGGATGGACGCTTTGCTGTGTTTATCAGCAGAAAGACAGTCGAAGGCAGTTTTGTTTGTGAGCTTGGCATGCAGGTTTTATTCCCTGCAACAGGGAAAAGATGGGAACACTCAGAGTTTAGCAGAAAAATAGAATAGTCACAGGGAAATAAACAGAAAAAATGTATCTGATTAATTTTGCATCTGTTCTTACTTATGGACTATGCTCTTGTGTTGACTGGTTACCTCAGATTCAACATTCAAATGTAACGCGTGAATTATTTTTATCTCCAGCCTGGTAAATATCAACTATCTGCTGCTCAGACTGCCTTAAGTTGCCAGGCTGAACTGAATTCATTAACCAGCAACAGTAAAAACATTTACAGGACAGGAATCATCATCAGAGGAGGGAATTAAGATATCCCAAAGTGCAAGCAAACACACCCTGACATTTCCCCAATAGAAAAAGTAGTCAACAGGACTATGAACTCCCGAACTGATCTGTGTCCCCTCAGCTTGGCCTCCCTGAATGTAAGCTGGAAGAAGCCTCCACCCAAGCAGACTGAAAACATCTGCTGCACAACACAAGCTTTCCCCTGCACATCCACCCACCTCCATTTTCCCAGTTGCTGGGCTCATATGAAAGAGTTGTCAGCGCAGCATCTCCCTCTCAGGCGGTCTCTGCCCATCAAGATGGCTTTATTGACAAAATATCTGTGTCCTATGTGCTCAGACATTTTGGTGAAGGTCACATGGGGAGTGGGGCTCTAAGTCACTGACTCTTTTGCTTGAGTAAATTTTTCACGCTCAAGTGCATCCCAGAAGCCAAATAGAGTCCTAGAGACACAGACCTTTTCATAGCCTAAATGTTCTGTAACATGATTTTTTAATTAGATGGCAAAGAAAACTAAATTATCCTTTCTTCTTGCCCATATGGTTCTTCTTAGACCACTTTTATCTACTATCCTACTCCTTCTCCTCCTCTTCCTCTAAAACAAAGAAACTTCCCTCATTTTGCCCCCAGCACCTTTTCCAGGAGTACTGCCTGCTTCCAGAAAGCAGCACTGCCCCACTATTCCTGTATTTCACACTTGAGAGATGGAATAGTGTGGTGGGACCTTTATAAAAGAATTTTTTCCAGTACAAAGAGCGGCTTGAGTTTTCTTGTACTTGCTGCTGCCAGCGGGCTTACAAGGCCCCCAAGAGGTGGGACAGCAGGGCACTTCAGGAAGACAGTGGTTTCATTTGCATTTTGCTACAAGTATGATGGTATCAATTTTGAGTCACCTCCTTTGCCCACCCTGCCATCTCAGCTGTGCCTTACAGCTGAGACATTACAAAGATTTCTTCTGCCAACTGCACCAAGAGTTGCCTTAATTTGCTTCTGTTGGAGCAAAAGTACTGCTGAAGACCCTAGGAGAGAAATAAGTTTCTTAGTTAACTCAGGTGGGCCCAATGGTCCAGAGTAGGCTCCCCAGCTGATGTTTTTTCTCAAAATGAGATTTGTTTAAAAATTAATGGTTTAAGTTCAGTTGCCTAAAGCCCCTGGGTGAATCCGTTCCTGCAATCAATGAGAAAGCTGGGCCAGAATTAAAAAATAGGAATGAGACTGTGCATGTAAATGTAAGAAAAGGAGGAACAAGTGGAAAAACAATGTATAAGCACATCTTGCTAAAAGACAGAATTTCTCTTTCCCTGAGAAATCCCTGAGAAGGGGGAGAGACGAGCTTGGACTCAGCCTTGCATGGATGTGGGCACAGTTTGGTACAGCTGGGAGCAGGGCAGGATGGCAGCACTGTCCTTGCACTCTGCAAGGATGCTGCTCTGTACAGCTGGGTAGGAGGAAAATCTCACCAAATGATGAGTTATAGTCCTTGGTCTGGCTAGAGGTGTCACTCCTGACTTGACTACTTGGATCTGGAGAACTGTGGTCCAAAAGCAGACTGAAAGATGTTCAGATGTGTGAGTGGAGTGGTTCAGGGCTTCCTGAGGGTAAGAAATAAGGTCTTAAAAATGTTTTTGCATAGAGGCAGTAGCTCTGATAAAGTCTTAGTCCACCTCCAGTTCTTTTTCTGGTTTGCATAGACAAGATCCTGAATTTCATCTGGTCAGATCAAAAGGGATAAATCCAGCCACACTGTTGCAGCTGAGGGTTGAGTCATGTGAAGGAGAGAGCATCAGAGTCAGAGCTCTTTTTTTTTACTCCACTATTTTGAAATACATTACTAGAGACTTGGATGATGATGTAGTCTCCATGTATAACTTCAGAACTGCTATAATCTGCCATACACTGCTATAACCTCCTCTCAGATCTACACATCTTCTCAGTGCTCTTCTTTAAACAGAAATGTTCCTCTACTGCTAGATTTTTTGACAGATTTTCATTGCTAATAGGTCAGAAGTTAAGGAAACTTGGTTAAGTACTTACATTTCACATAGAAGATCTGTTCCTACTAAAAAAATACTTGATTTGTACATAATAAAATATATGGAAATAAATAGGGATGATGATGATACAGGAAATTCTTTGAGCCAGGAAAATAAATTATCCATTCAGTTTTTAAGGAATCTATATGAAGATACGGATCCAGTCTTTTCTGGAGGCAAAGTGGTAATGTGGAGGGTTCATTCAAAATGAAAGCAGCTAACTTGCCAAAAGATTTTGATTAGCCAAAATTTTATGCTTGGAAATTTACATCATTTCTTAATCTGTTCCATAAAAATATACTGCCATACGTAAGTGTTTAACATCACATTTGTAGGAATTTGATCCAGTTTAACACATAGTAAATTAGTTACGTGAACGTTGCTTGCTTTATGCTACTCTGTCTGTTCCTAATACTCTGCCTGCCTGACGTTCCACTCTGCCCACATGTTCCATCCCTGACATGTAAAAATATAAATTCAAGATGAGAAGATTAGGACCACCCTGGAATTTCTGCTTTCTTTTTTTTTTTTTTCCTTTTAAACAAAACCCCTGTATTTTGGCTTCCATATAAGTTAAGAAAAAATGAAAGACTATGAGAATTCATGTGCAGATGATATGGAATATGTGGATTTGCAGCATACATCTCTATGTTTGTGTGGAGTTACAAGGCTCATATCATGTTTTCAGGATCAGGTCAAAGAGAAAAGCAATGAGTTTGTTTTCAACACAGAAATCCTATCAGTGAGAAGGAAAGAAAAGTTTCCCAGGTGATCAAAGTACATTTTAAACCAGCTGACTTCGGGAGTTAATATTAATTTGGGGTGGGATTTGGGTCAGATATGAAAGGATTTAATCCCCACATAGTTAATCCTCCCAGAAGCTAATGTAAATGGAGCATGATCTGTCAATTACAGCATTGCTTCACTACACAGTAGTACTTCTGAATTACTGAGGTTTAATTTAGCTTGAAAATTTGTTAAAGTACTCTGTTACTAGTTCAAATAAAATGGGAGCAAATGACTGAATTGAGAAAGAAGGCTGAGGTTTTTCTCCCACATTGAGGATGGATTCCTTTGACCTAAATTGTATTTGGGGAGCTTGTTCAAGGGTGGATCTTGGTGATGTTTTTGTATTTTTTGATGAAAAATACAGATTCAAGGCAAAGAAATTTATCTTCTAATTTGTCAATTTTTAGAAGCAGGTGTTTAAGCTGGCATAAAAAGAAATCCAAATGTTTAGTATCAGTATTTTCTTCTGAAATCCATTTGGTCTTTTGAAACAGAATTTAGCTTTTACACCTGAAGAATGTTTTGAAGAGCCTACTACCTCCTGTACTCGCAAAATGAAACATATCATGTCACGCTGACCGAAAGAGTCTGTTTGACTGACAGCACCACCTTTGGCTGTTAATTTCTGTGTCAGAACTTGTGTTTAATTTCAGATTGCTCTAGAGCAGCACATTTCACTTGAAGGTTCACATATCAGCCCCAAGTCTCTGTTATTTTTGCAACCCTTTTCTGGGAGTCTGGCCTCTGAGAAGAGACCATGGTTAGGGCTGGCCTATGGAACTGGCCTGACCAATTGGAGAAAACATTCCATTCTCAAAAATGTCCTCCTTATGTCTAAATTTAGTTAAAAATCCTGTCTTTTGAATCTTGTTCCACACAACAAATGTTTTGCCAGGCTCCATAAGGGATAATGTAGCAATGTTTTAATAGCACTAGAGAAGACAATGACATAGGCAGCTGCCTTAAATTGCCAGAAGTTTTGCACTCTCTAACAAATACAGCTCAGTGTTGGCTGATTAAATGTGGAAGTAATTTATCCAAATGAAATGCTAGGCCTTTTGCCAAGGTTTTTAAGTGTGTGTGTGTGTGTGTGCTGGATTTGACAAGAGCATAAGGCATGCTAAGATGGGAATCTTTACTACGTTTGGCATAATGTTTCTTGTTTCTGACTTCTACTTGCCCTCCAGATTGCTGCCACTCAGCAAAAGGACATTTTGAAAGAGAAGAGTTTGGTGCAGGGTTGTTTCCTAAATCCACTGGTATATTTGGTCTTCTGACTCCTTACTGTCTGCTGCTTCTGCACCACACTTTGTAGAATGCATTTTCACTGAAAAAGCCCTGGCTGCCACACTTCGTTTCTCCTTGGTCAGCTTCCCACTGGGCATTTATCAAATTCCCTTCCAGGCAGTGTTAAGGTTCCTGTTGATTTCAGTAAGCACTGGAGCAGATTTTTGTGCTGCATTATCCTGTTTGTTTAGTGGTGGCAGGTTATTCTGGGGCCTTGCACTTTTCTCTCTCTGAAGAATTTCAAAAGATGCCTGCCCCCCTCTCGGTGCCTGTTCTCCCTGCTTCTCCTTGGGCCCCTTAGGCACAGAAAGGTCTCAAAAATACCCAAACCATTGCTCAGTGACAGAGGGCATTTGCTCCCCTGCCTTCCTGGGTATGTAGCAGAGAAGGAACCAGAGCACACAAGGGCCACTGAGCTCTTTGGGGAGAAATTGCTGGAGGCACCAGGAAATTTTTTGTTTGACAATATGAAACCACATCTTGGCATGACAGGCCAGGAGAGCAGTTAGCTACCTTAGGATCCCAGTGAATCAGATACTCGGGAAAGCTAATGAAATTTGGTCTCCAGCCTGGGATAGCTGCTCTCCACTAAACTGGTCAGAGCTTGGCTGTGGGATGAGGTCACAGCATCTCTTCTCTGCCAGACTGGGGCAAACCCAGTCACTGCTCAGCACCTCGCAGGGCAGTGCTCACCTTGGGACACAGCATGCCTCTCCTTGGGCTATCAGGAGTTTGACAGGAAGAGCAGGCATTACTCAAATTTGTTCTTTGTGTCCCTCAGCTGAATACAGCCTTCTAGCCAAGTGTGCAAGGACTTGAAATTTGCTGTGCCAGTCCTTCTTTTTACCTCTTTCTCCTCCACATTTATTTGTCTTTTCTGAAGTTTAATGCACTGTAGTGGGTTTAATAACATGTGATAGTAAAGATTCAGGCTTGCATATGTTACAATTCCTTGGTATTACTTAGCACTAGAAGATTCCTATGGCTGCTAGACAGATAAAGGACAGAGCTACTATAGAGCCAAAGATGCTGCTCTGTATTATTCAGTTGTTTTTTAACCTTTTTTGCTATGAATGATTGCTGAAAATAGCACTGCTGGTAAAAGAAAAAAAAAAGCCTGGAATGTTTACATCAACATAAAATACCTCTAGTAAGAGACTTTGTTATACAGGAATAAACAAAGTTGGTTTTCTTTATTTTGTTCCTCTTTCTGCATGAGCTTTTGTATAATTTGGGGACGGAGGTTAAGAAAAGCTTGGAACATTATTTTCCCTTTAATCTTTAGATCTTGCAGCTAACTCTACATTTTGTTTTCATGCTGAAAGGGAAAAAAATATTTTCCTGGCAGGTTGAGAATGATTTTTCCATTAATCTTTCCTTTTGGAGCCAAGATACATTTTTTCACAGAGATCTGATGTGACATAATACTGTACCTGGAATTTCACACTAAGGAGAGTAGAAAAACATTCTCAATTCTCACCACAGCAAGCACTCACAACTGGGCTCCAAACCCTCCAGCAAAACCAAGAAGCCAAAAAGAGCAATTTTAAAAGGGGACAGGAAGGGAATACAGGGCATAGTAATTTCCCATGTGGAATGAAATGTCGTGCTACTTATTAAGGTTTTTCAAAGATATGCTGATAGAATATGATATGTAGTGGCACAGGCCAACAATTATCTTGCTTGAAAGTTATCTCAGCAATTTGAAATCCTATTAATTAAAAAAAATTAAAAAGGCACATCACAGCAGAATCTCAAAGTGTAAATGTGAGGAGCAATAGAAATGTTCCAGATTAATACAATTCAAAGCAGAACAGAAACTGTCTCTGCAATTAAATACATATGTACATGATCTTGGATTTATGAAAGTTGATAGAATCCACCCATCTGACTATTTTTGGCTTATCAATGCTTTCTTTCAACATTTAAAGTGTTTTCTTCAAAGCTCAGAGCTGGAGCATTTCCAGGTAGTTTAATTGTCCAGATGTGGAGTGGATTACTTAAGTGCTTGCAGTACAGGGAAGACATGAAGGTTTTTGCTTGGAAGCCAATGAAAAGAAGATAAATTCTTTCAAATTCTGACTTGGTTTTTAAAAAGGACTTGCTGGAATCAGTCTTGAAAAATTCACAGGCCTCAAAAGGCAAGCACAACTGTCTTCATACATGTCTCATCGTGGTTCTGTGCTAAATTTATCTCTGGGTGCCCATGCATTCAAAGACAGAGCCACTCTATGTTGATTTTGTACCCATGGTGAGGCCCATTAACTATTCAAAGGGTTTTCATAAGAGTACTAGATGGCTGTGCTTCTCCTTGAGCCTGCTAGAGCTCTCTATTGTGTCTCTTGGTACTAAAAATGCCCAAACAATACTGAAGTACAGAAGACAGATTAAATAAAAAAAGTTATTCTGTCAAATATTTTTCCAGCATGAGGAGTTTTCTTGGTTGCAGTGCTTATCTGAAGTGCAGTTGCCCAAGCTCTCCTGTGTTCTCCATGGCAGTCAAGTTTGTTGTCTCCCAAAAGCAAGATGTAGTGCATTTCATCCTCTCATGGCACACTGTGACTGCAGTATCCCTGTGGTATCACAGCCATCTAGGAAGGGACCAGGAAAAGCAGGCATTTCTTATATTTTTGACAGTGCTCTGGTGGCATCTAATGAGACTTAATTTGTGGAGAACAATATTGAGTGAAATGACATTCCAAAAATCCTTTAGTCACAGGATCTGATTTTTTTGGCTGGTTTAAATTTTCAAATGTATATGGTTCAGCTACCAAGGAAAGACTAGACAGCCCTAAAAGACAATCTCTTCCATTTATCCCTAACACAAGCATAGTATCTGTTCAATCTGCCATCATGCATTGCTTCATTTAATGCTTCATTTAGTTTTCAGGCCTCAGGGCAAAACCAGCCTTTGTGTAGAGGGAACACCATCCTATAAACCTCTATTTCTGCCTGCATATAGCATACCTGAGCTTGGCCTGATATTTCTAGTGACTGTAGCCCATTTCTAGGGGTTTAGTCCTTTGAGGCAGACAGGAGGGTGCTGGTAAATTCCTGATGTGATGGAACTGCTTCACAGGGATGGCGTGAGATTGCTTAGTCATGTCTCTGACAGCAAAAACCAAAGGAGGATCCTGGAAGGGTGGCTATGTGGGAGACTATCCTAACAAAATGTTTTGAGGTAATCAGCCTTGACTGTGCTGTGGAAATACAGAAGTTATCGGTGTGTGCTCCACTGCCACCTGCACAGGCAGAATTTTACAGGGAGTGTGTAGAGGAAAAGCCATGAGCCATAATAGCTGCTCTTCTTTCAAAATGCCCACTGCTAGCTGAATTGTTTCACTGCAAGCAGCCATGGCTGTTGTGTGCTGTGCCTTTGCATGAAGCCAGCCCACAGAGAATATGAACTGAGTCATATTCTTCATCTTATGCCCAAGTCCTACATGCTGCTTCCTTCTGAGAAACTCATGCAGAGAAACTGTTGGAAATTTTCCATCTGTATCACCCAAGTCAGAGCCCACTAAGCTCCCCCACCCACTTCCTACATATGAGTAATGAAAATGTTTTTCTTACATTACAAATTCTAAAAAAATCTCAGCCCTTTTCATGTATGTTCTGGGCTCCTTGTAGGCTTACTGTTTTATTTTTTATTTTTTATTCTGCCTAATTGTTTCTAAGATTTGGAAGTATAAAAACAAATAGAAAAGAAAACCTATTGCTGTGTTTGAAATAAGTTCCCAAATCTGTAGCTGGCTATGCCTTACCCTGATGTTATTGTGTGGTTATGGATGTTGGACATTCTCTTTGCTGGGATGAGTGATGCCAAAATGCACCCATGCTGAAGATCTGCTAAGGGAAAAAGCAACTGTGTACCACTGCTGAATGCAAAAGTCAAAACAGGAGCTTCTTTATGACAAAATCCATCAGGTTCCATCAATGTTACAGTAGGTAGGAAAAGGCTAGGAAATTTGTGTTACAGTGCTGCCCAAAATAGGGCCATTATCACACAGAAATAGTAGAAAGTGAGACAAATACACCTTGGCAGTCATTTTTCTTTCCCCTTCTGTCTGTCCTCTCTCCTTAAACCTCACAATTTTCCTTTTTCTTTTTAGCTTTTTATCTCTTTCAGGGCTAATTTTATTTTCTGTCTGGGAAGAAGGCAAGTGCTTTGGTTTGATTCACTGTAAGAGTTGGGGCTCTGCTGGGAGTGATTAGGGAGCAAGCTGAGCAATATGCATGCATTTCTAGGTGTTGTTATAAAGTTAATGATGAGCTCTTTGGTTTCATAAGGATTTTTTAGTTAAGCTATGAAACAGAGTTTGTGTCTATTTAGGGTTCTTAAAATGTCCCTATGATCAAATATTAATACTTGTTTTCCAGGATCTCATTTTCAGTCATTGCATACAGACAATATGAGAGTATTTCAAGCTACTTTGACTTTAGAAATGCCATCATTGCAGTGGCAGGTGAAAAATACCCAGTACATCCAATATTTCTGTTTAAAAACCAGTTCTATGCATTAGCAACTCTCCAGCAAATGTACTTCTGTGGTAGGAAGATGTAGTGGCTAGCAACAGGCATATATGAAGTGAATGACTTTTCCTGCCATTTGCATTTCTTTATCAGCTCAGTTTCATAAAGGGGCTTTGGGACCATTCATTGCTTTTACTACCTGCCCTCCTTTCAGTGTGTCTGCTCCCTGATCCTCTTTTTATCCATTCATGTTGACTGGCATCTCAGTACCTGTGCTCTGCCCTACAAGTCTGTGAATTCCCTGTGACAATAAGCTTGGTTTATCCAGCTCTGACAAATTGATTTCATTCTCAGGATCTGAGCAACATCTCCTTACACCCCCTGCATGAACTCCATGTAAGCATTGGGTGCTGCAGACTTCTTCCCTCTCCCTCTGCAGGGCCAAGAGGCTGAAACACCTCTTGCAGTTGTCTCACTTTCCCTGGGCTGAGGGACACCCATGAGGATCCTTGCACAGGGCACAGGGGTTCTATATTGTCTTACTTTCTCTTGCAGCAGAGACACATAGGACAATTTCATGAGTGAATCCCTCCCTGTGTTGTAGCTGTTGTGAGTGCCTTTGAAACAGCATCTTTCTACCCGATGTGCATGCCCACCAGTTTGACCATCAGTTTTTCCTCTTCTTCCATCCCTCTTCCTAGATCTGTCTATGTCACTTGGCAGCTCCTATGCATTTATCCTTATGACATAAATTAAAATTCTGATAATTACTGTGGGGAAAAATAGGCAGTGAACTATTAATTTCACAAATTAACTGCATCATTTCTTTGTTCTATAAATTTCTTCACTTTGCCTAGTTGATGCAATCCTCTTTGGCTCTGCCTATCCACAGCAAAAGCCACAGTCTTAGTGCTCAGATGGCTTGCACTACTTTTATTTCGTAGCTACTTTTTACTACACTTACTAGCAGCTCAGGTTCTATTAGTGTTTGCTGACATGACACTTCTCTCTTGCAAGATGCATTTGGTTTCTTTCAAAGTCCACAAGTGTGTTTTGAATTCATGCATGTAAAATTTTCATTCAACATTAATATTGTCATTGTGTGGGAAGCCAGGCCGGCAAGACTGCAGGGGAAATATGGGAAGTCTTGAATGAATTAAATCAGGCTGGAATTTTGGTTAGGGACCTCAGTTATACAAATTATCTTACAGATAAGTTTGGTAAGAAAATGAAGACCAGTGCAGTGCTTGTTTGTTTGGGATTTTTTATCTGCCTATTTTTTTTCTTAGTAAAATGTTGTGCCATTGTTGCTAGAATGGCATATTTGAAAGAGTTGAAGTACTAAAGGGTTATTTTGGGTAAGATGACCCTCCAAGTAACTTCTGTATTTGAATTCACAGACTCACCACAGAGATGAGAACTTCTACACTTTGTTATCCTAAAGGCTTCTCAAACTTTGAGGCTGGTCATCATCTCAGCTCCTGGCTGAGATAGATACACAATGTATACGTGTGCAGATGCACACACGCATTTAAGTGTGCAAGTAGTTTGGAATATGTGATCTAATGCCTGTGACTTGGCCCTCACATCTCCGTGTGCATTTCTAGCACCAGTTCAGCTAATGGATTGTGCCTTGCTGTGAAACTCAGAACAGCCTTTTCAGTTCCTGTCATCCTACAGGTTCCCTAGACCTCCAAATTTTCCGTGCCTTCAGGAATATGGTTTATCTTCAGAAGGACAACCCTGAGATCGTGGTTTTTTGTTGTTGTTCCAGGAAAAGCCATTTACCAGAGTCCCTTTTCTTTCAGTTCTGCCTAAAATTAGGCTTTCAGTTTAGGGGCTTCTACAAATGCACATATGCTATTACATCTGCAGGGTCTTTGACTGCTTTCCCAGACAAACTTCAGAGATGGCTTCATTTAGGCACACACTCCCATACCCTGCTCAATACTTGTGTCTTAAGGAGACCACTTCTCTGATGTGCCACTCCAGGACACTGCTGGCACTTCTCTGTGTTCATGGCTCCCTAAAATTCCAGGCATGTGCTGTATTGAAAATCTGGGTGTACCACAATGTGCAGTGCATGTGATCATGTGGCAAACCCTGCATTTGCTATAGCAAGCCCCACTCCTGAGGTAACCTGCAAAGCTATGACACTTTCCAGACTATCTTCTTACAAGTCATACACAGCTTGGTGTCATGCCAAGGGTGTTAAGGAGATAGCTAAAGCACCTGGGTGCTGATCCTTAGATTTTCAAGGCAACATCTTTTCTAGGCTTTGTATATAACCCACGAGGGGGCTGATATTGGCAGTATTCAGCCTTCTTAAAAGGCCTCCCTGTCCTTTGTTTCATGAATTTAAGCCCTTGTCATGAGTTTTTCCCAGGCTGAGTTCTTCCTAATACTCTGCATGCCCGGCTCCCAGCCCCAATATGAGCCAGTTCCAGTAGCTTCTGCTCTCTTTTGTGGGTCAGCTCCCACATTTCCTATGCAAAACTACAGAAATACTGCATGTTTTTCTCAATCTGAACTTATTTTCAGGGTGTCTTATATGCCAGCTTGGATTTGATTGAATGTAATTGGCTGTATCATTTGCTTATATATTTATCCTAGGGAAATACCAGCTGATACATTTTCAAAGGGCTGTTCATACCACAATAGTGAGAGTTAGGTACTGGACACCTCTTTGGTTCTGGACCATTAAGGGTGCAATACAGAGTTAAGAGTGGGTAAAACCTAGAGCCCCTTCTTGAAGGTGTGTGTTCTGTTGCCAAAGAGGTTCATTCACCTCACAGCCATTTAGGAGACATACTTAATGCTACATTTTAATGCATGAGAGGATTTTGAGTGTCCCCAGTATTGGGGAGCCAGTGGTACTGGGGCCAACCCCGGTGCTGGTCCTGGCAGCCCCTGTGCAGGCAGACAGACGCTGTTCTGCTGCTCCCCTCTGCTGTTCAGCACGGAAACAGCATGCTCCCAGCCGGGCATCCTCCCCCAAACCCGGGAATAGTTTCTCTTTAGCTGTTTTCCTTCTTTCTTTGGCCGGGTATGGGAGGGGTATGGAGGGGAAGGGAGCTGAGCTAGTACTGGGTGTGTTATTGTGCTTGGCAGCTGGCTGCAGATGCAAAAGGAACTAATGCTGATTTCCTATGCACTGTAATCCTCCCTTCTGACATTTTTTATAGATAGGGAAGAAGAAGGATAATTCACTGGAAAAGCAAAATAAGTGGGACACAGAACCAAAGCTTGTGCCAGGAGAGATACTGGTTAAATGTGCAGTGTACAGCAATGGGCTGAGGCAAAGGAGCTTTAGATGTTTTGAGTCAAGGTCAAATGAGTACTGTGGTTCAAGTTCATATTAAAAATATTAACATTAGCACATCTTGCTTTCTCAGGATGCCAGATCCTTCTAAATGGGAATCTCAGAGTAGGGCCTTTAGGGGTTTGATTGGACTGCAAATAAAAGAAATCAGATGCGTCTCTTCTTCCCTTCCCCCCTAAAAATTCTTTTCAAATGCTTTAGCTTTGAAATTTTGGATTCCAGTTTAATTCAAGTGGCAAGCAGAGTAAAGGAAAAGGCACTGCAACATTAGATAATTATAAATGATAAAGTGACACTCTTCAAATTTTTAAGCCTGCCAGTTTAAGTAATCATTGCTTATAATAGAATTAATCATCCAGATTGTATTGACTTGGATTTCTTTCTTCAAACCAAACCCTGCTGCCAAGTCATTCTCTAAGTGTAAAAAAGAAAGAAACCAGCAAAATCTCCACCTCTTTTGCTCAGTGGCCCTCATATGAGTAAACAAAACACACAGCTTGGAGAGAAGACAGACATGGCTTGATATCTTCATTTTTCTTCTCTCTTTTTGCTGGGTCAGCCATAACTTACTGCATTTTTCTAAGGCCTGATTAGCATTTGCAAGTTCTGCATAATGGGCCAGCATTTCTGCAATTCCTGGCTCCCTTTCACTTTGTCCTGTTTAGCCAGGGATGACGCCAATAAATTCGAGGGGACTCAGATGTTAAAGGTTGAGACATCCTCTGGGTTAAACCCCTTTGGGAGGGCTGTAAAAGATGTGATGGCATTTGGACTCTGCCCACCTGTAAAGGTTGCAAAAGGCCTGGGCAGTCTGACATTCCCTCATGAAATGCAGGACATTGCAGACATGAACAAATAAATACTGTGAACTGAAAGGTCTCCTCCGCTGGCTGCTGAGTCAGAGAGCGACGTGCAGGCAGGCGAAATGTCAGCTTTCTGTCTTCAATGCTGGCTACCTGGTCCATTCACTACTTTTTCCAGAATGGAGGGGAAAAAAGATGCACTGAAATTGCAGGAAGAGCTGTGGAAGAACATGGATATCTGTGTGTGAATCATTACACTGAGGGCCATGCTTCAGAGAGAGCAGGAAGAAGCTGATTTGTGCCTGTTCTAATCCCATTCTAAACTAAAGTGGCTGCACTGTGACTCTATTTAAATCTCTCCAAAAGAAAATTAACTTAATCAAATGGAACTAGTTTAGGTAGGAGCATCTGTATGGGAGCTTAATGTGGTTAAACATTAGCCACGTGCATGTGTAGATCTGTCACGTAGAGACCTGGCTTTGTGGTGGACTTGGCAGTGCTGGGTTAACAACTGGACTTGACCTTAAAGGTTTTTTCCCACCTAAACTATTCTATGATTCTATAAATGAATCCTCCACAATTTCACATCTTTGGTTGATTTGGATGGATTTTCCCATACAGTCTGATGTCCCAAAACCCCTGCTATGGCAGATCTAGGGAACATTTTGCTTCTTGAGGGCCCAGAAGGACTCTCCAATATATTTAGTAAAAGAGAAGTTTAATGTGAACAATCAGTAAAAGCAAAGAATTCTTAACAATATGGCCCTAGGCTATAAGAAATGGAGCCATGTATTTTACACTCCCAGGTTTCAGGTGTTCCGTGATTTGTTACTCAGAGCAAAGATCAGAGTCAAATCTGTTGTTTGAAAATAGATGGCTGGAAGCCCTGTGAGTAGAGATTGCCAGAGCTCTATTAATTAACATAGGCTGCATCTTGTCTTTGTGACAAGTTGCAGTCAGCATGTTAAAAACTGTGCCTGCTGACTGCATGTACTGAAAACAGGGGTGCAGCTTCCCCTTCCTTCTCAAATCATAACACTGCCTCAAACTGAATATAGCACGGGTTGCCTCCATTCATTTTCGAATTTCTGACTTTCCTATGTTCAAGCTTTTTTAATGGCAGATCAAAAGAAAGATATTTCCAGTAAAATCTTTGTAATCCCATGATTTCAAGAGCATAAGCTTTAAGTAAATCCCAAATTTTCCTAGTGGAAATAGCAGCTCTGTAGCTGCCTGCATTCCAAACAAGCCTGCCCAAAGGATTTCATTTAGATACGTTATCATTCCTTATTATCTATCTAGCACTCACAGTGGCTGTAAAATCCCTAGGAATGCAGCATTTCCATTTATTTCCATGTTCAGCTCACAGAACACACTCATGACATGAAAATACCATAGAAATGCAAGGTAATTATCATCATTATGTAAGTCTTTGGCATCCAGGAGCAGAATTAACAGCCTGAGTGGTGCCTATAAGAAAAACAGAAAGCATTTCAGTAAGCAAGCCTGTCATTTTTTGTCTCTTAAGTAACCTTAAATAAAATTGAACTGGCTTAGTCAGTGTGAAAAAAAAAAGGAAAAAAAGCAAGTTCTAATAATCTTCACTGTGATGATAATACATGTATTACTTCATTTGAATAAAATCTCTGAACAGCACCTGGAGTTTTACAGAGAAATCCTGCACTGGGGATTTGTATGCAGCATGCTTGCATATGAAATGTCAGAATTGCATGGACAAGGACAGCAGTGAAATTTAAAAGGTGATGGATAAGACAGATGGCTGAGCAGAAGTGGTCTGCATTGCCATGGAGAAAAGCCTGGTGCTATCCTCAGCAATCACTGCTCGAGTTTGCAAGAGTCTGGCTGCTATGGAAGCATCTGAGCCAACCCTGGGTGTTGCAATATGCCAGTTTTCCAAGAAACAGATTGGTGTACAGTGTGTACTATTTTTTATTTTCTTGGGGGAGGAGAGGAGAATCTATGGATTTGGGGCTGTCACATTTGGCTTTGAATTTCATCTTATCAATGCATTTCTTAACACCTAGGAAGATCTCTGAAATAGAGATGATATTGTGCATACTGACATAACTGCCTTGGAAATTACTCCCCCCTCCCATCTTGTGAGAGCAGAAAATCACTGTTTGTACAGAATCTACTAATTTCTACTCACTGTTCTGTATTTAATCTGTGTGAAAGGTCCCATGTTCTTTCCTTGAGACTGATAACAGTGTCTATCTCTGCTTTTCAAGGAGTTTTTTTTGTGGGCTTGCCTTTGTGAGGGGATGGCACCCTGGAGAGTTCTGTGCAAGAGTCAGTCACAGCTGATGCCCAAATAGTGAAGAGATTCCCCTTGGGCCAGGCTCGAGGTTGATTATAACTAGGTCTGGGAGGGAAGCAGTCCAGGAGCTCAGAATTCAGGGTTTGGAGTAATTGCTGAGCAATACAGGGAACCAGGATTAAAAGAAAGTGAGAATATTCCCTGAAAGGAAGCGTGAAAGCTTTCTGCCTCCCAGGGCTAAAATTCTCTGGAAGAGAAAGTTCTAGTGGAGAGAGTTTAAACAGTGACTCAATTCTCTAACTGCATGCAACGGGTTCCAAAATAAAGATGGTTGAGTCAAATTAATCTAATTTCTGATCATTGTTTTTCTAAAGCAGTTGATGATTGCGAAAGTTTCCACTTAATTTAAGAGAATACAGCTAGACATGAAACTATATTGTGGGCATTTGAGTGGCAGTGGCAGCCCATGAAACGTGAGCAATATATTTGTAAGTGGCAAACCAAAAGGATGGCAAGAGTACAGACAAGTAAGTGATTGGCCCAATGAGCCAACATAGTCATTTTGGGAAAATGTTGAACTCTTGGTAGGAGACTAGGATGAGTTTGTACAGCAAAATACCCTGTAAAGTCTAAATGCTTGACAAGATTATCAAAACATAGCCTGAGAGGAAAGTCCCCAGCTGTGGTGAAGCTCACAGAAGCGGGCAGCAGACCTGAGGGAGAAAGTGATGTGAATCTCTGGCAGACTATACACAAAACATGAGCTGCACAGTCTGAGCAAACTCCCACCCCCAGCCAACACTGTGCATTTGGGGACCAGTACTGCCATGGCTTGTGGTCCCTTGGAAAAGACAACAAGCCCAAGGGGGTGATAGCAGTGCCATGGGTGACAAAGGAATCTCAGCACAGCAGTATGTGGAACAAATGCCAGCAGATGGGATATGAATTCATTTCCAGTTGGATGGGAGTATGCAGACTTTAATGGTTTCAGAAGCAGAGATCTTTCAGTACTGGATGAGGAACCATAGGTGGGAAAAGATAATTAGTACAGGAACTGGAAAAGTCCCTCTGAGAGTCTTATATAGCCAGTATCAGTTCTAGTAGCAAATAGAAGAGGAAAAGGCCATATGCTAGAGAGATGAGGGTGGAAATGACATAAACAGCAGCTCAGCAGTATTCCCTTATGTTGCTTGGGTCTAGACCACTATAGCTGAGGTCAGTCCAGTTCAATTCCTGGACTGCAAGATATTCTTTCCCCAACCCTGAATCTTAGCCCTTCTCTAGGAAGCAGGGTCTCCAAAGGGAAGACTGGGATGAGAATGTCTCTCTTCCATTGTTTTGACAGAGGAGAGACTTCTCATGAGAGCAGCCCCTAGTCTTGGCTATGGACCTTGTCTTTAGGCAACCCTTATTGCAAAGAGAGGTGAGGAGAAGGATGTTCTCTTTCCTTTTCAGTCTCCTAAAGTAGGACCTCAGACAAATCCAGTGCAGGGGCTGGGAGAAGAGACTGGAGAAGGAGAGGGGGATGCTGGCACAAAAAGCCCTTCAGGGCCCAAATCTGGCCAGCTGCTGCAATTCTCCCATTGGGACCTTTAGAAAACATGCAGCTTCAACAGGGAAATTAATGCTCCAGATGCAAAGTGTAGAAAAGAGAGCTGAGAGAAAAATTAATTACAAATGGAATGTAATTGTGCAGTAGTAAAACTTCAGTGACATTTAATTTCTGTGTAAACAGAGCATGGTTTTGTTCTCATGGTTAGCAGGGGATGGATTCAGGAAGCTGTATTAAGTTCTTGGCACTGTTTCTGATTCACTTAGTGGTCTTCAGGAAATGACTTAATTGTGGGGTCTTGCAAGTGCTGAGCACACACTGAGGAACATGTCTTTCCTCTAAAGCAACAGGGGCTTTCTGGAGCAGGACAAGAGCTCTTCATCTCAGAGAATCAGGGTGTGTTGATGGAAAAAACACAGTCCTCTTGTCTTTGTAGCTTGCATAAAAATTGAGATCAAGAATTCAGGATTCTAGTACCCTTATCAGCTGCAAAGCAAAGAGGATGGTTTGCTGGGGATCTGTGAGGAAGCCAGCTATAAAGGGCTGTAATTGAATTAAAGGATGGACTGGCTTTGTTGAAAGAAAGGGGGACAGAGCCACTCAGGCATGTGGTCTCACATTGTGAAACAAATTACAGGCTGACACATCCGCTAATAATCTGCGCTTTGGTGCAGTAGACAGGAATAACTCAAAACCTCTGTGGCTGGCAAAGGGGAACCAAGAGTAATAGAGGAAGCTTGTTTCTGCTGAATCCCATCCCATACCCACTGAACCAGATCATCTGATTGTCAGCTTGGGCTTGGTGGAGGGGGACATGCCAGTGGCAGGGCTGTGCTGGTGAGGCAGGTCCCTGAGGGGAGCCACCTTTTTCACTAGACAGATGAATGCAGGAAATGAGGGTTTTTTGGCTGGAGGTGATGCAGATGTTGGCAGCACTGGCAGGACTGAACTAAGATACCTGCCTGAGTCTGGTAAATTTTGTATGAAATCCAGCACACATGGAATATTGCCTGGACAGAAGTGTATTCTCCTTAGAAACAATTTCTCCAAATAACTTCATTCCATTGAAAATGGAGAAGGCTTCTTCTGTTCAGGATGGTTAATCCTTCCCACTACGCTGCAGGGACACAGCTCCCACCAGCACTGCCTTGATGTGGTCCTGTGAGCCCCTATGCTGGTGCCCCCATGAGCCACCACCCAGGCCATGGTGTTGGCCATCCTGCAATGTGTGAGAGCTTTCTGTACTGGAAGGCTCAGGTCTGCTTCAAGGGATATCATTGGACATTTCCTGTATTTTTGCTGCAACTAGCTGCTTTTTTTTCAGTGATTCTGCTTTGCACCCCAGGAAAGAACTTACCATGCTTGCCTAGATAAATTCCTTCTGAAGGGTGTGGGTTGGTGTAGCACACTCTGGGAGTCCTGTGTGGCAGAACTCAGCTGCACTGCAGCCATGTGATGTACATGTGGGCATGAAACGTGTTCTTTCAGGCCAGAACAGTAGATACCCTCAATCAAGCAGATTTCCCCTGCTTTCCTGTGCCAAGCCTCTAAAATCCGTTGTGTTCCTCCTCTGACCCCGTGCTTTCGATTTCCTCAGATAGCCCGTCCTTAGAAACAGAGAGGCCTGAAACAGCCAACAGCAAATATGAAACACGAAGGAAATGCATCTGTTCAGCTGTGTGCAGGTCGTGTTCTGGAGATTAGCCACATAAACACTGATAGAAGGAAGAGATTTCTTTTATGACATAGTCACCAAGCAATATTTATATTAAAACCCCAGTTACATTTTTAAGATGTGGTACTAATTTCCCATATATATATATATATATACACACCTACATACATATACACACATTGGTTTAAATTCTGTGTTAATATTAAAGAGGTAAAAGAAACTGCTCTCTGTATAAAACTAGAACATGTATTCAAGCTGAGCAACAAGGCTTCCTTGTCTGCACTTTGTGATATTTCTGCTTCTGTTTGGTGGCTTGATTCTTTTTTCCTGGTGGTCTTCTGTGCACTACCATTACCCTGCATTATTTACTGTATTTCCCTGAGTTTATATATTATCCCATCTTCATAGAGTGCTGGTGATAACATGTTTTAAGTGATAGCACTGTATACTTCTTAAATAATCTCATTTTGCTGGTTGTTTAACCAAGGATTTTTGAAAGCGTTCCTTTGCTTTTTTTGCTGTTGGACTGTGATGTTCCAGGAGCTCCAAAAAGAGATGTGTCTTATAACTGTGCTAAGAACTGCTGTCATTTAAATAAATTGACTTATGCTGATGCAAATGAGAGCAAAATTTGGCCCCATCTGTTCCACATAATCTAGTTCCTAAATCAGAAAAACCAGTCACTAAAAAATGACAGCCAGTATTTTATTTTTGTGGGAATTTGGTTTTATCACTTCTGAAAACTGCTGAAGCTATTAATGTAGACTAGCATGATAAACATGTTGGTTTCATCAAGGATGATGCTGGAGACTTTTCTTAGTTTCTTGGGTAAGACTGTATGTAACATATTTAAATGGATGTTAGATTTACTTCTTGGCAAAAAAGAGTAGCCTTCAATGCAGTAGTTTTTGGGAGGATAATTGAAGGTGAGGAAAGAAGAGACAATGGATGTAGTGCTTAAGCATCAGAGTGTCTTAAACTAAGGAAGAGCAATGTATTTTACTTGAGTAAATTACTTGGATAGTCTAAAATCTACTGGCCTTCCTTCCCAGTGCCTGAAAGGGCTCCTTGCTGGGGTCTGCTCTGTGCCCTGTTGCCAGACCCCTCTGCTTTGTGGTGAACAGGCTTCATGTGGTTGTGACATGCAGCTCATGCCACTCCCTTCATTTTGGAGGGATGCTAGAACTGCCATCAATAAGTTTGCTGAATGACTATGAGACAGAATTGTCCATACACATGAAATTGCTGTGGAAACCAAGGACCATGTCAGTGTACTGCACTGCAGCAGTGAACAAGCAAGTGCTGCTACGAGCAATGTTTCAAACACCGTGTCCTGGGAAGAAGAAACTCTCTTAAAAATCACAGACCACCTGTCATTTAAAAAACTCTACAGATAGTATTAAGATGGCTCCCTGAGAGTGGTGGAATGCAGGTATTTCCTCCCATGGTTGTTCTTGCACAGATGTGTGTCAGTTTGTGCAATGGCACCTCTTCCTTAAGGCACAGTCTCACCAGTTGCATGAGATTAGGTGTTGATGACAAAAAAAAAAAATGTCAGGCACTCTGGCCAAAATTTCCAAGCCTATATATATGCATTGGCTATGAGCAGCCTGGTCTTTCAGTAGATACTCCATATTTCCAAGTCCTCTTGAAGTAAATTGAGCTGCTGTCTTTGGCAGCAGGAAAAATAACTCAACTTTGATGCAGATGAGGCACCTCATACTGGCTGAGGTGCCCAGTTATCAAAGACCAAGCATGGACCTCTCCAGTCTTAGTGTTTACCAAATATCATGAAAAAATCCCAACATCAAAGTTAGGGGGGTTTTTAAAGAATGAAGATCTGTACTACTTATATTATTACTCATCACCAAATGTCCTCAGGCCAGGGAAGAAGTCAATTAACTATAAAAAGAGGCTTAGGAACTGGACTTTGCATTATTTGCTGTGCAAGGGATATATTCCTTATCCTTTTGAAGAATTGAGCAAATTCAGGCCCAGTGTGTTTGGATTCCAGCTAATTCTACTTTAATGAAAGGTTCAGTATTGTAATATCAAGATATGACTATTTACAGCTCTCCTCAAAGAGAAGATCCTCTCAAAAGTAGTCTTCTTTCCAAAAATTATACTTTATGAAGTGTCAAACTCATAAGTGAAATAATTTATGAAAAATGTGTGTTTATAATACAAGAGTGTGTTAAACTTCACAGATTACAGAGGATATTTTTATACAAAAGTACATGGTGTGGAAAGGTACAGAATTTGGATAGTGCCATAACAGACATGCAGCTGCAACTGCTTGCTGACTCTGAGTAAGTCAGAGCCCCTGTGAACACTGAGATATTTCTTGTTAAAGCAACCATGAGGCCCCTTATGCAAGGAAAATTTATTTGCCAACACTCAGGATATATGCAGAATATATGCCTTATTTTGTTCCTCCATCTTTATACAGAAAGTAATCATTAAAAACCTTTCTGATATAATTAGTACTCTATCAAATTCTCCAGGAGTTCTCATTGCTCTTAAGCACCCCAAGTAATTACTGTGCTGGGAACTTGCCATGACCATGAGCTCACCTTGAAATCAAATTACTAATAGCAGAACTGATTCTCACTTGAGGCAGTTTGTAGAAAACTGTGGCTGATTGCTGCAAAAGCTACTGATAAAAGAAAACCCACATGAATTATCCTGCCTTCTTGCAGTGACCAGAGTCCTGGTTACACAGAGACGTGTTATTGATGACCATGTGTGAGGAGAAAACATGGGAACTGCAGGATCTGTGTGCAACCCAGGAGAGCCTGCAGACACAAAGACTGCAGATATAACAGGAAAAATAGTTACCATTGCAAGAAAATAGTTAACATGACAGGTGTGTGTCTTCCTCTGACTAAGCTCTCTCAGCTGTGATGTCTAATATGTGCGATCTTAATTTGCCACCCCTTCCTACTGACCTGAATTATCTTAAAGGGCAGTTTCAGCTTCTCAGTCAGGCAGAAAGGAAATGTAGCCCTTCTCTGGGAAGGCCATTGCATCTAGGGAAGTGTCCAAGTACTGGCATGTAAACTTCCTACACTTGGTTGTGCTGGGCAGTGTTGTAAGTGGAGCAAATTGGTGACTAATCCCAGAAACTAAAGGCCCAGGCATTTGCATACTTTAGAGAAGAATGTTTGGCAAATGCAATGGAACAAGCCTCTCCATCTGTAAGCAATCCTGTAGGGTTGTCAGTGAGTTTAGAGGTGTCAGGTACTCCGTTTCTTGGGCTGTCTCCTCAATGTTTATGCATGGTGCAGCCCAGAGAAACCACTTTGTCCTGGAAAGATGGAAACCTTCAAATACCTCTAGGTTCAAACAGAACTGGAGTCAGAAGGCTGATAGAAACCAGCATCAGTGTGATACACATGCCTCCAGCTGATCTGGCAAAAGCATGGATCTATTTTAGCCCTCAACAGTTTGTGTGTTAACTGAATCCATAGAAACTTGAGACACTTTGCTTTTCTGAGTCATAAATGCATGATACCTGCTTCATCAAGAAAAATATTAGCTACAAACTAATGAGCGCGATTTACCTCATTTGGGAATCAGACACACTCAGGGTTATACGATGGGTTGTATGCATATCCCTTAAGGCCTCTTAAAATTGATTTCATGGTTTAGGTACTGAATAGATTCAGGCAAATGATTGGGGCAGATTTTCCCCAGAATTAATAAAACAAGCAGCCTCTGGCAACTGGATCACTGAATAAGAAGCGTTAATTGAAAACCTACCATTAAACTTGATTGTTAGTATGCCGCCTGCACAGCGTCAGGAAATCAAAGATAACTTCTGGGAAACCCTCTAAATCCTGGATGTAAAATGAGTGTGAAAAGAGCAGGCCAAAACTGTGGACAATACTGTACAGGCCACCTGCCAACAAAGTTTGCAGATCACCCTGCAAACTGAAGCTGGACATGTCCTGGCAGACAGAAAGAAAAGTGGAGCTGAAGCCAATTTTTCTCAGTATTTATCAACACTATTATAGCACTGTAGCAAGAAAAAAAAAATCCAGTTAGATGAGTGACAGGGTTTCTTTACAACTTTCTTCCCCTGAAATATATGCCAGAAAAGTGTCAGCTGAGACATCTGGGAAATCCTGAAGGACAAACTGTTCAAAAAGTTTAGCCACAATCCATGAAAGCTAGATAAATCCTGGTTTGAGTGATATCAAAACCTCAGAAAATTAAGCTGTATCTGGACCAACAGGCTCCAGTGAGCCGGACTTTTTATTTCAGGCTTGAGTGACCAAAAAAATAACCAAACCACTGAGAAGGAAAGAGAGGAAAACACTTTCATAAAATCATGGAATCATTTAGGTTGATGCTTGCTTCCTTGGCATAAAAATGCCTTTGGATAGGCTGGGAGGTCCTTCACAGCCAGACAACAGCCGGCACTGTTGGTAAGAGTGGAAACAGCCTTCTGTGACCTGACATGTGCTTTATTTCTGGTGAGGGGATGAAAGCACTTGTGATGTGCTATGACATTTCTGTCAGTCCTCAAAGTGCACTTGATGTTCCCGCAGAGAACATCATGTTTGTGCCTGGCAGGGGGATGGGAGGGTCTGCCCCCCCCCATCTCTGCAGCCCCTGCAGTAGAGCTGCAGCAGATTCACATCCTTTGAGGGTCCCTGGTGGGTGCCAGAGGCCTGAGGTGGCACAGAGGGCAAATGCTGCTGCTGCTATTCCACAGTATAAGGTCCCCTTCACCTGAAGAGAGAAAGGGTGGGATGCAGCCTTCCATGTAATAGAAATTCAGTATGCTTGAGAACCTCTTGCAGCGTTTTCTAATCTTAGTGAGAAAGCCTCGTTACAGCAGTTGTTTTGCAATCCCACAAAAGCCAGAAATGCATTGCAGAGGCCAGAGCTGCCCAGCCCTGTTGGCACTCTAGCAGACAGTGAGAAACAGCACACATGGTGAAAAGTGAGCAAAGAGCTAACGCTGCTTTGGAGCCCAGTAATCCCTTCTCCAGCATTGTTCAAGCCCCAGATGCACACTGCTTTTCCTAGACAGACAGGGTCACATCCTCAGCTCCTATCAGCTGGCACTGCTCCACCAACCGCAGTGCAGCTGACGCAGCCGGGCTAATTTGCTCCCACCAAGGATTTGACCTGCCGTTTTCTTCCTGACAGCATCCCTTAAAAGATACATGATGTTCTGCAGGGCCAGGCTAATCTGCTTGTGGAGGAGAGTCCATTGTTCAGCCTGCCGTCCTTATCACCCGCTCTCGCCAGAAAAGAAGCCCGGGCTGGATGCTGGTGACAGCCCTCTTCAAGTGTGGGTCTTGCTGAGACTGTGAGAAGCCTCATGCTGCAGAAAGCCCCCAGGAAGATGGGAAACAGCCGTGGCTATGAATCACCCCAGAAACAAATGATTCGTTATGGGTAAATTTGTGGAAATGGCATGGCACTGGAAAGTGTGACAAAGACTTTTATCCCAGAGCAATGGAAAGCCTCACAGCACCCCCACCTCCCTCTTTCCATGCCATCTTGTATGTTAATTATTGCTCTGGGTGTGAATACTTCATGTCTGTAACAAGTCACTCTAAACAAGAAGTCCACTGCCCTTTCCATGCAAAACAATGCTGAATTGTGTAGAAAAGACTGCTGAAAACATCTGACAAAACATAATTTTATGTGGTCAGAAAGCTGTGATTCAGCAATAACTGACAGTCTTGAGAGTGGGTGATTATTTAATTAAAAGTGTTTCCCTGTTGTGCTTGCTGCAGCAGGGATCAATACAGTGAAGACAGGAAGTCCTGCAGAGCTCTAAGGCTCTCCCAGCAATGTGCTGGGACAGGAGATGTGTGGACCCTGCTGCTGTAAACGCCTTCACTCTGTGGAAAACAATTTCTTGGTTCCCTGTGGAAAAGCAAAAAGATTGGTACACACTTTGTCCCTATCATCATCCATGAGTTGTGAGGATGCTCTGGCCCTGGAAGTTGTCATACTACTTTAAGGAAACCATTTAGGACTGACAGACACGCTATGTTATTGATGGAAGTGCTACCTTGTGATGATCCAGTGGTGCTTGTTGGCATCCTCAGATCCTTATGTGTCCCCTTGTATTTCACAAGGAAAAAAATTCCCTCTGCAAAGTTGGAATGCATAGTAAAAAAAAAAAAGGATGAGAGTTTCATTCTTCTCTGATCTGCATGTTTGTGAGTGATGCCATGGGTTTTCATGAACTTTTGTTAACATTGGATCGTCTTGCTGTTCTAAAGGACAGAGAAGTGTGACTTAAACAAATGAGTCCATAACTGGACTGGTTTTTATCCTGCTGGCTTTTTCTGTTCCCATTTTATGGCCCTGAATTTTCAAGGGCACCTTTAAATTAATCTTTCCAATTTTTTAAGGCCTACCTGAATTTTCATAATGGGCTGAAAACGTATATAGAGAAGCCAAGATAGTAAATTCAGAAGGAAAGGTATTGCATCATGTATGTTATTGTAGAGGAAGCACAGAGGTATGCTGAGTTTTTCCTTACAAAGACTAGACGCCTTTTTATATAAATAACCTTGAAGTAAGAGCATTAACATAGCAAGAGCTTCACCAATACCTCCTTAAATGCCTATTAGCAGACTGTGTACAATATGAACTGCAACAACATCACTAGAATTCTACTTAGCTATTCCAAAAGACAGTGCAGGCTGGGACTAACAATTATATTAATGTACTGTGTTGCTTAATTGAAGGAATTTATGACATAAAATAAATGTCAGAGTTCAAAGCCAAGTATGTGTGTGTGTGAAAGAGAGAGAGAGAGAATGTATGCAGGTAGGGCTGTCATCAGCTGGAGCACTAAATACAACCCTCTGTGATTTTACATCTGGGAAAATATCCAGAAATCCTTTCTAAGCAATAAATTATAGGCTTGTGGGACAGCAATGATATACAAGCAAAGCAGCACCTGTAATGAGCTTGCAACCATCACTGAGACCTGGGAACCTTAATGCCCATTAATCTGAGAGGGAAGAGTAAGAATGTGCCAACGATGCTAGAAAGACTCATAACATACCCACCTTATCTTCCACCTGAGTAAGTGCACAGACTGCTAATGAGAACACCTTTTTTTTCCCCCTATCAGCTTCTTGCAAAGTATTTGCTTGTCAAAAATAGTTCATAGGGTCATAGTACAATAATTTTCACTAGTCATTACTGCTTCTGTCAGCTTGGTGACTATACTGTGAACTTGGAAGTGCAGTTTAAAAAAATAATTATGAAAATATGTCTTGATTAGTGTTGATTCATCTGTTGCTTGACGTATGCAAAAAATGTTATCATCCTTAATTGTTTCTGTGATACTGTCCTCTGAGAGGAATATCCCTCAAAGGAAACCCTTGGGGGAAAACACTGCTCTCAGCTTTTATGATACTAATGTGGCTTGGATTAAATTGATCAAACTCTCATTCCACAGAGTAGCTTAAAGGGACCATTTAGCATTATTTCTAGCTGGCAGCTTGTTCTGTCTAGTTTATAGATTAGTAAAATGTTTCCCTTATTTTGGTTTATCCTGTGTTTTAGCCTACATTAAGATTTAAATTTACTTGCAACAAAAAAGTTCCCTTTGATGACAACAAAGATGTTTTGCTGGAACTAAAGCAAAGGCCAACTTTGGGGTTTATTTTTTCATCTTCTACTTGATACATAGTGACTTTCTTACTTCATCTCCCAGAGAGAAACTGCTGTAGGAATTGGTATGAAGTACCATGAGACAATGGCATTACACTTTTTGATGAAAAAGTCTCTTGTGCAAAGGCTTTGATCAGCAAAGCACTTCAGTAGGTACCCAACCCTGGAGTAGGCTCCAGGTCCTTCAGTGCTCTGTTCCTGTTGTGCACTCACAGCTCCCAGGGTGGCTGCGTGGGTCAGAAGAGCACATAACCTCGCTCGTGGTGAACAAGGCACATCTTCGTGGCACAGACTGCCTGCCAAACCCCGCTCTCCAAAGTCACCTGGGAGGTGCTCTTTGCCCAGTCCCTTCAAAGGGAGGTCTGTGCTCTCAGTGCAGGCAGGGCTCAGTTTCCAAGCCTTTGGCTTAGGAATTACACTAATGGCTTGGATTGCTTGGGACAAATGGAGTGATTGATGAAGGGTTTTTGGCTCCCATGGTGGCTGTGTGTCCATAGGCCAGCTAGTTCCTGCCTGCACTCCTTGTGTGCTATAGGGATGGCATGAGGAGTATGTCTGGTAGTGAAACCCTGTTGCTACGGAGCAGAAGGACAGTCTTGGAAGTAGTTCCTCACTGAAGGGCTTCTCTAGCAGTGAGACAGCTCAGCTAGCCCAGAGAGCAGCAAGACCTCCAGTCCTGCGCTCCAAAAATGCAAGGTCCTGGCACCTCCCTGGAGCCTGGGGAGCAGGCAGATGGGAGCTCTGCTTGAAAGATTTCATTGGTGAGGACAGCAGGGACTGTGATGTCAAAACATGGAAAAGAAGCCATGCTAGGCAATACTAGTGTCAGTGCATAAAGCTTTTCACATCACATACTGTTTTCACTCCCACACTAGATGTGTTCATTAGATGCTGCACCAGCTACCAGAATATATCATTTAAAGGGCTCCAATGCATATACCATACACAGGATGCTGTTGTATACAGACTAGAGCCAAGGAATTAGCTTTCACAATAAAAGGGTTTTGCTAAAACCTGAGGCATCTGTAGTTAGCTTTCAGTTCACAAATTTGTTCTTATTGAGGGCACGAGAAGTTTGCTTTAGAGTAATCAACAACTTAGGCCAGAAGGGTCTAGTCTGGTCTTGCACATAACACAGACCAAAGAGTGCCCCTCTCTTAATTCCACTGCAAAAATCATTTGCAGTGTTTGGTGCTAGAAAAACAACCAATTACAAAGTTAAGCTTTCCAATTGTGGAAAATCCACTACAGCCCTCGTTAATGTTTACTTACCTTCAGTGACATGCAAAAATGCCTCAGCTAATTTGTAGTCTGAACTCATCTGGTTTCAACCTGCATCCACTGAGTGTTATTATACCTTTCTGTTCCACAAGAGCCCTTATATATGAAACTGCAACATTAGCTAGAAAGAAAAAAGCACAAGGGTGATATTCCACGGGAAATTAAGGTTCAGGAAGATAATGATGATGCTCCTTCAGTGAATACATGTAGCAGTGCATGTCACCTCGCAGAACATAGCCTGCAGCTGCATTTTTGGGGTAATATACGTCAATCTCCCAGGACAGGAATTGCATCCTCTTCCCCGAGTTTAACATCAATTACAGTCACTGTCTTTTATGATGTTAAAACTACAAAAAGGGTCAACATATGAAATATTCATGCTGACATTTCCTTATAGCACATCCTTTCCTGGATCAGCCATTTCCTTAGCAGTAGCTCTGTATCATACTGTGCTCCCCTGCTGCCCCTCTCCCCCTAAGCCCTGTCAATTCTGCTGCCCTTGAGGCTCCTTTGGCCCCTTTCCAGGAGCAACTCTAAGACGTTTCTTTCAGTACTGCTCTGCTTGGATTGCTCTCAGCCCATGCAGTCTGTAACCTGTCTGTGTTTCTAAGCCTGTGTGATACTTTCACTGGGTCTCTGATGCCTGGCACTATCGTGACCCCTATTCTTGATATAATGAAGTTTCACACTTCATTGCACCACACAGTCAAAAAAATTCTATCAATAAGCAGTTTATAGGATGTGTTGTGCAACAAAGCAGAGTGAAAACCAAAGATCCTTACAGTTTGCAACAGGAGAAATCATCCCAATCTTAGGTTAATTTCACATGCAAATGTTTGCATTTTGAAATGTCTAACGCATTTCCTTGTATGAATGTTTTCTTTCCGCAAAGTTGCATAAGAAATTTATTTATGTAAGTCTCTCTCTGCAAAATCTTTCCCTTTTAGTAAATTGATCCCTTCCAAAAATTATAACACAACAAACCAAAAATAATTGACAAAGTATCTTCCAATCTGATTATGCCTAATTATAATTAACAAACTCATGCTGGAAGGCTTTTATTTTTCTTTTGTCTGCTAACAACCATGGGTTCTTCTGGTGATAGATAAATAACATCATCCTGATTGAGATGCAATTGCTAGTTCACATGGTGGTTCCTCATTTTAAAGTATTTAATTTCCTAATGTAACCTTGGGTATCCTATCATGCTGTACCTCATCACTGTGTTTTGAGCACTTCTTTACAAATCAAAATATAAGAAGTATTTTCTGAGTGTCTGTCACTTCTTGCCTTCGAGGTTGAAATTTTGCAGAAGAGGTTGCTAGTGATAGCTGTTGTCTGTACCACACATTTCCTCTTTTCTCTCACTTTTTTTTTTTTGTGGAAGGAAATTTTCACTGCAGAGTTATCCAGAATTCTTCTGAACATATAGTCATCATCTTTTGAGTTTTATTTACTCATTCCTGGGATTTGTAAGGGTCATAAATCAGGGCTTGTTTATCTGGGGAGAGTTATAGAGTCAGACCTGGCTTTAAGTTGCTTCTCTTCTTTGATGGTTGTGCTGGACTGGCTCTTATATGATTGTTTGTGAGGTGATATCCTGACAGCGAGAAGGGCTGATGTGATGTGTTTAGAAAAGAAGTACTCAGGCAGCCTCCTCAGACACACAGTTTGCATGGGCAAGAGGACAAATTCCAAATGTGTAGATGTGATTCTTGGGGTGACTGGAAAAGTGGGTGCATGCCACAGTGCCAGGAAACCCAACCTCCAGTCTCCACTTGGCTATCAAACTGATGGGTGCCCTTGAGGAAGAGCCTTGCTGCATCACACCTTTGCTCCATTGCATCCTCCCTTTAGCCTCCAAGACATACTGAGATCACCACCTGTTTGGGGAGGGCACTGTTTTACATTCTGTATTGCTAGGAAGATGATGCCCTGCTTTTGGTAGGGTCTTTGAGGTGCTGCTGAAATAAGAACAATTAAAAACAAAACAACAGCCTCGAGCACACCAAAGCGATAAAGCAAGTTTGTTCAGAACAAGTTTTGTCACAGAGGGATACAGGGATTGTTTGTATTACCCTAGGTAAAGCACTGAACACTTGCATCCTCTGTGCAGAAAAACAAACTGACCCAATTTTAAAAAAATTACTTTCATTCAAGAGCCACAGTTGGCAGCAGACAGCATGTTGACACATGTACCAGTACTGAGGAAAGCAGCATCAGCAGTCTTCTCTCCAGTTTGTGGGGCAGCACCAGACCTATTGCTTTCTCCCTTCCCAGCACTGTGGGGCTCTTGGCAGGAGGAGGGCAGAGGGGGTTAATCAGGCTCTCTGGCCAGCTCTGCTGCTCTGCCCTCTGCTAGGAGCTCAGGCACAGCTCAGGCACATGCCACTGCTCTGGTCAAGATTTGGGAATGCAGAGTTCCATTTGCTCTCCTTAGCTGCTTTGCTGTAGTCACACTTAGATATGAACTCGAGACCTGAACATATTTGTCCAGCTTGTTTCTTTTAGTTAGTTCTAGCAGCACCCCATGAGTCACCTGAGCCTGCTGTGTTTGCTCTCACACACATCTGTGCAAAAGCAAAGCCACATCACAGATGTATATCAGGTATTTTGTATATAAAAGGTACCCTGGAAGACACAGCCAAATGCCCTATCACCGACCTAGCAAGGAAAGCCAAGCAGCCTGAGTGAGTCATTCTTTGTCAGGAAACAGATTTGCTTTCCACTCCAAGGTTCTCATTGGTGAAAAAAGGGAAAGCTGCAGCCTGTGCTTCTAGCTAGCCCTCTGGTAAAGTCTCAGAGCTGGTGGCACTTGGGTGACTTTACAAACAGTGTGGGGCACTTTCCATCAGTTCAGAAGCTCTCTCCTCCCCAGAGGAAGAAATGTGTTAATTAAGCTGGCAAAGCTGTGCAAGCTAGGCTGTCAGACACTTACAAACTGCCTCTTCAGATTCCCCCCCAACAAAGGGATGTCTCGGCACTGTCGGGCCTCAGCCGGTTAACAACGAACAAAATGCTCCTTTGCGCTCAGGGTGTGCTCAACTCCACAGCTTTGCCTGTTCAGTAAACAGGTTTCTTTTATTTCTGCCTGAATTTGTCTCAGGAATATAAACAAGCAAGGAGTAGTTGCAGTCTGTAAATTCCCAATGTAATTCCCAGCGTTTATTTTGGTATCAGCTCAGGCTTTTAAATAACAGAAACTCTCAAAATTTTTAGCTCTCAAGATCAGAAAACATAAAGTGAAAACTAGAGAAACTCCTTCTAGTGAATGACCCCACGTGATCTTCCACCTTACAATGACCAAAAATTAACAAGTTTTTCTTTTAAAATCTTCTCTGGTCCTTCCCCTTTTGTTGCTATTCATGTGTAATCAACAGCTCTGTCGTTCAAGCTTTTAAATTAGAGACACCTTTGAAATTTCATCTTTGCTGTCTTAGCACATCCAAGAACTTCCTGGAAGTATTTAACGCTTGTAAATACAGCCTTAGAACACAGAAAATTAAAATACTCTAAGGTGATCAGGCAGAGATCCAGCTGGCTCAGTGTCTCGTTTCTGACTTTTGGCAGTAATGCAAACCATACAAAAATGCTTCCCTGAAATACTTGCATAGGCACCAGCAATGTGCTGCAGAGGGATTTCCTGACTGACGGACAGTGCCTTTTCAAAGATTAGCTTCTGCATTTATTCAATTCCCTGCGTATTTAGTAAACAAATATTAGTGTCCTGTTGTCATGTGATAGAGAATTTTGCCTTGTTTGTGGCACATGCTCATGAAAGCATGTTTTTAATTCAGTTATATCTTTAAAGGAGACTCTTCTTTTAGCAGTTTATTAACACTGACAGGACGACCAGAAGGGACTGCACTAGAGACCTGAACCCTTGAAAGGTGAGCTGACTCTGATGTCACCTTCAAGCAGCAAATGATCAGGAATTGGGTAAAGTAAAAAGTATGTGAATGTGGGACTTAGGCTCAGGAAAGCAGTGGTGTATGAACACCTGGCAGAAGTCAGATGCCAAAAATTGTAAGGCAATAGTTGAAAGCCAGTCAGGAAGGAGAACTTAGGAGCTAAAAGATAAAGATTGACAAGAGTGGGAAAAGCAGATAGGCACAATGTGACATATTGGGACTCACTATCCTGACAACATGAGATGTGGCAATTTGCAGAAATGGGATCCTGCATAAAATGGACTTATGATGGTGGAACTTGATTTGCTTTCTTGAAACTATTGAACTGTTGATTCACCAAAACATTGAAATATCAGAGGCCATTTCACTCAAATAATACACTGCTGCTTTCAAGAAAAAGCTCTAGATAGTGGTATTGCTGCTGGCCTTCCCCCCAAAAGATATGTGGAGACATAAATGGCATTACAGAAGCAGGAGGAGGAAATACAGCAGAGAAGCTGTGATATTGTTTGTCTAGCCTGCAGATAGAGAAACAGAAGCAGGGATTTCTAAGAGTGGAGACAACAAGGAATAAAATGGCAGCAAAGTGGCCTGGAAAGCACTCACTGTTTAAAATGTTTAAAGAACTGCCTTACATCAAGGACAAGGAAGGTTTTGGTTATAGTGATGTAGACGAGACCCAGTATCCTAGATATCTGTGCTTAGACTACTGTGGTTGGGGAGACAGTCCCAAAAATATGTGGAGGTGGCAGGAGAGCAGACTGGATGAAAAGTTGCGAAACTGAGAAATAACTAATGTTGGATAAAGTCCTTTGAGATGAAAAGGTACTTGAACACCATGGATCAGGAGTGACTGAGTAATAAGGAAGGGGATAACCCAGCCAGATCCTGGACCCAGAGACATCTGCATTCATATTTGAGAATCAGAGACACAGCACCGAAATAACGTGTTCCAATGTTGGGAAAGATATTTAGTCCTAGAAGGAGCCAAGTTCATTATGAGGTATTTCCTTATAAGTTCAGCAGAAGGGCCTCAAACAAAAAGCAAAGAGGCAGATGTGAGGAGTCAGAGTAAGTGCTTTGCTGTGATTTCTACCACCCTGCTCTGCTCCCCCTCCAGAGAGGAAGGAACAGCCCTCGAAGTACATGCCTTTTCCCACAAATAAGTATTTCTCTGGAATTACAGAATAGAGAAATGAGAGAAAGCACAGTCCAGGTGAGAGGAGAAGTGTGGAGCCTCCAGATGCAGGGAGAGAGATGGGGGAGACATCCCACCACAACCTCAGCAGGAAGGAGGTTCCAGCTTCTGGCAACTGCCCTGTATGGATGACTCCAAGTAAAGCATCAGCTGAGATCAGAGTTTGGCAGGTGTGTTCACCACTGTGGTGAACAGTCAGAAGGTCAAGCATATTTGGAGTCTAACAAATTCCTGATAGATGAACTTGTTGTATACTTTACAGAGACCTGTTTAGACAGGGGATAAAGGAATCAGGCAGAAGCTGGCCTCATTTAGGGTACAGATAAAATCAGGACTTCTTGCTTTTTGGAGAAGCAATTGGAGAAGCAGTTCTGCTAGTGGCAATCCCAGAATGAGTTATCTCATACCTTCATTGCTGTTGCCATCAAGCTGTGAAGCTGTCTGCTTTACCTCCATTTCATTTCCTCAGTTTGTCTCTCAAATGTTTTATGTACAGATTTGACTACACTAGAAGCCTACAGTTCACATCAAGTGCAGTCTTGCTTGTTTTTATTGAAACTGATAACAATCTCATTCCAGAGAGTGGAAACATTATTTCTGACTAATCAGGTCACACAAGATAACTCGCATCCTACATTCATTATGCAATGATTACTATTAAGCACTGCCCCACATGGAGAATATATTCAGCAAACTCACTCAATCCTTTTAATTGTGCCTATAAAAGTGTGTAACGTCCTCATATAGTTGATGCATTGTCATGACCATGGTGCTCTGAAGGAGAGAGATTCTATTCTTGCACACTGCTAATTGCTACAATATACCATGGATGTTGCCATAAGTAATAAATTCCTGAAACTACCTCACTGGGATTTGGTCTTCTGTATGTTATACTGTAAAAAATCAACTGAATGGCACCATATATTTTTGGGGAAAGAGGCACACTAAATGAATCACATCTTACGTTTCTAATACAAAAAGGCTTGCAGAAAATACTGCTTAAGACTGCAATACTGTCTCAGTACTGTCACCCTCACCTGTGTCATGTATTTTTGCAGATAAACAGGAGTCCGTTTAGCAGGGTTTCAGCATTTCTGGACAGGCAGTGCAAGGTTGAATCAAAAGTGCTCAGTCCTTTCAAAGTTCCTAGAATGCTTCCTCTATGCTCAGATTCTGTGATTGCTTTACCTCTTTGATGCACAAAAAATCACAATTCTTTAAAAACTTTCTGCAAGTCATGTTATTTGTTCTCATAACTCCAAATTGATAAAATAAATATTTTCTTTCATTTCTGCATAGAAAGAAAAAAAAAAATTAATTTCCTTCTTCATACTCAAAAAGGGTGATTAGTTGCACTCTGCCAGACATGCACTCTAATTGTAGGGAAAGAGAAAAGTATAGTCAGAAGTAACTGACATACAAAACAACAGCTTTATCGTTGTAGAGGTGAGTACAACAACCCCTCGCAGTTTTAAAACTCACCATTATATTGCTGACCCTTCAAAGCAACTTGCACTGAATGTCTTTGTTTCACTTGTTCACTGAGTTGACTCATGATTCTGGCACGTTGAAAACTCTTTATTGACCTGCTGGGAATGCAATTTATTCCTGAAAAGACACCATGAAGCTGGACATGTAAAAGTTTTGTGACTGGAATAGTCTTGTAATGCTTGGCAGGAATGTGATTTCTTACCTGGCTGTGGTGGAAATAAGCTGCATGCAAACACTAAAGTATTTTTTTTTTAATGTTAAAGGGCAATTTTGTTAGAGTGCATACAGTCAGTTTTTACAGATAATGTTTATATGCTCCCTTTTCCTCACTTGATTTTCCTGTAGGTATACACATGCACAAAACCAAAACAGGAAAACATGACAAATTATTGCATGACAACAGATCTATCTCTTGTTGGATTCTTGTAATCATGTGAAAGTCATCTTAATGAGAAAGCACATACATCCAGACACACCTTGCATTTTGCATAATCACATGTTGGAGTCCATGTTTTTTTCCCCCCTATTCATATTGCTTTCCTCAGCATTTGCACCTTGATGAAGACATACAAGATACTGACTGCTGGACTATCTCAGACCTCGGAGGCTCTTTCAGTCTGGGGGTCCAAGCCCACCTTCAGCAGTGCCATGCACTGACATCACTGCCCCCAGCCTCTCCTGGAACTCTCACCTCCATAGACCTACCAGGTCTACATGTGTTTGTATCTTTGGTGCCAAAACCCTTCCAAGCATGGGTCACTTCCATTCCTGACTCACAATTAGGGTTTGCTGATCAGGAGTTATTAATGGACAGTCTGTTAGCCCTGAAGGCTGCTGGATACACAGCCAAGGTGAAACCCCACTAGGTTGCCAAGCAGTCAACTGCACCCAGAGAAATATATTGAGAGGATACAGTAAGAGGATAACTGTACTTTGCTTTTCCTTCCCAAAGAACCCCTCTAGTTTTCTTATATTGCAGAGAAGTGGCATAAAGTAGAATAGATGGGCATGGTAAAAAGCCTGAGATTATGCTTAAAAATGTCAGTGGAGATGCAGAGGGAAAGCACCATGCCTTTCATTGTCTTTAGGGATTTCTACACAATAGATCTGTTGGTGAAAAGGCAGAGAACTGCCAACAAATTTTTTGTGACCATTCCCATTCAAGGAGACAAGAGAGATGCAAGTTTTACAGGAGTACCTGAGTGTGCATTCCAATTTGCTGAGTTTTATTGCTGCTGCTGTGCTAACCATCCAATTCTCCACCAAAAAGGGGCATTTTTGTTCATGAGGGTCATAAGCCTTAAACCTCACTTAAGCATGGAAGCAAACAGATTGATAAGATGCAGTCTCTGAAGATTTTTCCCAGTACCTGAAACTAAGGATCTAATAAAGTAAAACCAGGATTAGAATAAAAATGCTTTTTCTTAAGAATGTTATGAAGACCTACAGTGCTGGCCCTGCTTAGTTTTCCTCTATGCATCAATGTTAAACATTAGCAAGATATTTCAATGCTAGGTAGGAACCAAAATGTGAACGAGGCATCCTTGTACAAACAAAAGGTTGTAGGCAGTGTCTGTACTACACAGATCAGATATAAATGGGGTGAGGAAAGAGCTATAAAGCATAAGCAATGAGGTTCACTGAAATGATGGCAAAAATTAGGATGTTTGCTTCACAGGTGTTCCCATCTTTTCTGAATTAGAAGGAAATCAGATCAACAGAAAGTAAATTGTGAAATGAGGATGACTAAATAGGAAAGGTGACCAAAAGGAAAAGAACAGATCAACAGATGGGTGATAAAGAGGTAAAGCAATCATTACAGAGGCAGCACACAGCAGAAAGAGAGTGATATAAAAGTAACACATTTTCCAAGTACCCATAAAGCTTTGGTTTTTCTCATCAGCTGGAGTCTCAGGCTGGCTTCTTCCTGCAGTTTTCCTGTAACAGTGGTAAAGGAGGAAGACCACCACCCGAGGTTTTCTTGCCCTAAAATTATGTCTGTGTTTACTGAGGAAAGACAGATGGTAGACTGAGATGGTAGACTGAGACGCCTCAGTTACAGCATAGAAAAGTTTGAATCAGTTTGCTCTGCAAACTTGTTTATAAAAAACAGTTAAGAATAAATCCTATTTCATACATCAAAGCACAGTGTTAACACTATGGCTTTTAAATAAAAATAACACAAACTATTGGATATTGATCAATTGACTAAAATTTCTGTTGGAAAGTAGGTTGATACCCTGACACAGAGGCTGGGAGAAGAGGCAGCCAGGAAAGCTGTCGAGCTCTATGAGCTCCTTTGCCTCAGGATACCCATGACTTTGAGCCAAAGAAATAACTTGATCAGTTGTTAGAGAAGGGGACCAAAAAGGAACCCAGCTGGCAACCCATCATGTTTCTGCCTCTTTGTCTGTTTTAATTTTTGCTTCCTGCTCCTTTTCTGTTCTCCTTATTTTTTGTGTGCCTCTTAAGGAAAATGTTTAGCTTTGCTGTCCAAGATTAATTCTTTTTTTCAAAAAAGCTGTGAACCCATGAGAAGAAATGATGCTAAAAAAAAGCCAAAAAACAACACCAAAACTTTGCTTCAGTGGGATTAGTATATATTATGCAATTGGTGATCTGACTGTGCTATGTCTTTGCCTTTCTTCAGCCTTTCTCTGCAGGTAAATGCTAGATCTTTAAAAATCTGAAATACTGTCTTTGGAAATATTTGAAATCTCTGGTACCAGATCAGGAAGGCTAAACAGACATGGTGCTTTCCAAGGTTAGTTAGTTTTCTTTAGACAGATTACACTATGTAATCTTGATGTGGCACAAAAATCATCAGCTCAAAGAAAAGATCCCTTTGCTACCTGCATTTTCCTTTTCTTTGCCTCTCTTCTCCTTATCAAAACAAAGCACCAAAACCCTGAGTATGAAGACTCACTCCACACTCTGAAAATAAATCTTTTACCATCTCCATCACTGTCTAAAAACTATTTCACAGCCATTACTAAGCAGGAAAAAAAATCCCATATGGTGGTAAGAAAAAAAGAGGAATTGTTTAAAGTGAAAGCTCAACTCATAGTTCTTCCTTCAGTTCCTGACTGGACTTTGACTCCTGTATCTTCCTTAAGGATTCAAGGAATTTGTAGTGATGGTTGTTGATGATATGAGGAAGCAGCTCTCTCCAGCCTGACTGGGGAGCATCATGCCAAATCCATACACAAGTCTGCTGTCAAGCAGCCATCTGGACTGCACTCCCACCCTGACACCTGAGGAGCACCCCAAAACCCAGACTCTGCATTGTATCTCGATGTCTGGCAAGTCTGCCCACAAGAGAGGGACACTTGCAATGTCTCAGGCATTCAGAACCATCCTTTTGTTGGATTGGGGCCCAGTGCCAGGATTTGTGCTATCTTCTGCTGGCATGGACCAACATTTGAAACCAACCCCTGATATTTAATTAAGAACAGTATTTGGAGCATCTGTTTGCAAAAGCAGTTAGAGTGTATTCAGATAATGAGCACTTTGCAGCATGTTGTGAGGCCATGCATTTTATTATTTAGAGCTTTCTTGGAACTAAATTCCTTGTAAATATACACAGGATGAATTAGAAATAGAGTCTAAATGTTCTTTCTTCTTCTGACCCCCAACACAGTAATGACTGTATGGAAATGGACACTGCAGAATCACACAGGGAAAATGTCTTGTGAGCCATCTGATAAACCTAAAATTAGAGCACTAGTTTGTCTAAAAATTGGCTCAGGATGTCAAATCACTTAAGCTGAACAGAAAAGCATAGAAGGAAGGATGCCAGAGCAGTAAGAAACAAAAAACATAGCTTGACTTATCCTTCCTTATTCATTATTATAGCTTTGATTTGATGGGGTTTTTTTCTGAGAACTGGGTGATCCTTCAAGCTATAAGAACATAGGTACTGATCTACCCAGTGAATACAATGTTTTACACTATGAAAGTTCTATAGAAATCAAATGAGAGTTGTTTCAAACTACAAGACATCAAACTCACACACTGTAGAATAACAGAAATGGTCTCAGCTAGATTTTGTTTCTGATTATAGCTTTTGCTGAGCAACAGAACCTGATGAACTGTCATTAACCCAAGAATCAAAAAACACTGGTTAGTAGATTAATAAACCCTGCTTACTCCCTTAAACAGCTATCAGTGAATGCACTTGGACATCTAACTTTGATTCTTACACTCTTTCTTTGGGAAATTGTGATAGGGACCTTTTTCTTGTGCTACAGTGCATAACAGAAATGAGGAGCTGGTGAATAAGGTAAAAAAAATTGAGAGATGAGATGTAAAGACATTAAATGCTTTCAGACAGGGCTTTCAAGAGGAGGATGTGAGGATAAACAAGAGAGGCTATAACATTTTTGTTAATGATAAAGGCCAACCCATGACGGGAGTTTAATGAACTTCATAATGTATTTTATCAGATGTTTTTATGTTCCAAGCTGGTCCCTTCCACAAGGCTGGCAAGCTCTCTCAACATGCTGAGGGAAGTCCAATCTGCAAAGACCAACCACTGACAAAAAACGAGTGTTGATGAGGTGTAGAAATGAAAAAATGCAGGAAGACAGGATATAATGACTCCAGCTGCCTGGGTAGGTAGGAGGAGGGAGGGGCAGCCATTATCCAAATACAGTTCGTTACAAGAGACAGAATGGAAGCAGAGGACCAGACCTCTTAGAAAGGACAGCCCAGGAAGGTGTCTGCAGGCAGAAGAGTATGGGGCTGGCAAGTTTTTGGGAGCATTGAGAAGGGCTCTTTGTGCACTGATGTCTGACACCAGCTGAGTGCCAGTTCTCTGCAAGGATTGCATGCAGTGACAGCAAGGGGCTGCTCAGGTGGCTGCATTGCATCCTCAGCCTCCTCCAGGAGCAGGGGCAAGGCTGATAAACTATGGTAGTAGCCTTTCTTTCTGTCAATAAATTACAGGCTGGGATGTGGCATTTAAAGTGCTCTGTAGGAAGGAAGATGAGAGATCTTTATTTTCAATTATATGGAAATGCACACAATAGTTTTGGTATTTAAACTGACATACTTTCTGGAGGTGGAGGCATAAGAAATTGACCTCCCATTAAGAGTGGCAGAGTACTTCAAGGAAAATACATGAAGATGAGAATTCAGATAAAGCAGCATGTTCTTGGAGTTCAAGGATCAGCAGCATCAGCTCTTCCTTGGCCCAGATTTCATCTGATTTATCTTGTATTCTTGTATCTGAGACACCAAAGAAAGCATGTATGTTCATATGCAAGGCATTCCCTTGTGCGTGCCACTGGTCTGTATTCATGCTTTAATGCAGGGGAAACATTCCCTTGCACATGGGGAACTGTTTTCCACAATAACATAGGTATCTGGGAATATAACTTCATACTCTATCTCCTCTGCATGGCTTGAAAGCTGTATATACTGTCAGAGTTAAACTGCTTCTTCTTTAAGCAAATCATCATCTGTGCTGAAAATTAGCTTCATTATGATGCAATGTCAGTATTAGACTTTTTTATTACTATTAAAGATATTTGCTTACCATTTGTATTTTACTTACATTGACAGACTATATCTGGTACTTAATTTGTTTCCAATGGTTTGATTTCATGATGTGACTAGCATAACAGCATGTTATTTAAGGGTTTGCATTATGAAATTATAGAAGGAAGTTCATACATTATTTAAAGATTTGTGAAAAATAGCTCTATTAATCTAAGAAACATTTTCTACTTTTTTTTTTCTTTCATAAACAAGCCTCTCAGTGACTGTTTAGGCTACAGAAATGAAACTACTGCTGAGCATCTAGTCTTTAACCTTTGAAATATTGAAATAAAACAGATGGTTCCTAATAACAGGGTTCTTGATAACTCCCAAATTTCTTGAACTGGACCACTGTTTTACAACTAAGAAACAAATGATAATAAAATGATGGATGTAGTGTTCCACTCCTCAGAAAACTTGTATTCCCAGGTGCTCATGTGTCCCATGAATAATGTGGTTCTGATGGGGGAATTACTGCTGCTGGACAATGTAACTATAGAAAAGCTTTCCAATATGATAAATCTCAGAATCACAGCAACAAGGGCTGGAAAAGAGTCCAAGAGCTCATCCAGCTCATCCTTTTGCCTTGTGGCAGAACCAGCCAGACCTTTCCCACATCCAGCAGATGTTATTAAGGCCACTTTCAGGTGATAAGTGCACAGCCCCTCCAGGCCTCCTCACCCCGTCTCCAACTAGCCTTTAGAGTTAAACTCTTTTTCTCCTAACATTTAACCTAAGTCTTCCTTGTTGCATTTGAAGCCCTTTAGGTCTCATCCTCTCCACAGGGAATATTCTGATAAATAGTACTTCATTCCACTTCCCCAACCACTTACACATTTCAAGAGGCATCACATTCCCCCTCCAATTCTTCTCCTTGCCTGACAAGATAATTCCAGTTCTTTTAACCTGTGTCTGTAAAGCACAATGTCTGATAACAGAGGGTTATATGTTGCTTTCACCCACCAGATCCGTCCTCTCCTCAGCCTGTTCTCCCACCACTCAAGAGTAAGTTTGACTTTTCTACTAAATTAGTGAGATATTTTAATTAGAAATGATGCATGTTAATTAGTTGATGGCAATTCTTGTAATATGTAAACAATGTAAATGATGAAATAGAAGTGATTATATGCAAAACACCTCTATTTTTGGTTGACTTTGTAGTTGAACCTACCCCTTGCTGCCCCGTTTTTACCATTTGCACAGAAAGAATATGTTATTGCTTCAGTACTTGGATTTGTGGAGCTTCTGATGACTGAAAATTTTTGTTTTCTCTGCTTTTAGACAGGGTAGATAGTGCCATCATCCTCCAAGGGTAATAGCCCAGTAAAGATCTGCTGAAACAGATCTGAAGACTTAAAACCTATTCAAATTTATAATTCTTCTAATGTCAAAAAATATTTTATCTCACTCCCAAAAACTGAGATGAGAAATAAGATATTTAAGGTAAACTAGCCTGTTATATACTTGCTTGAAAGAGGTTTCCCACGTGTATTCTCACAGAATCTAAATCCCTTAGGTTGGTTTTTTGTATTGCGTTCTACTGCAAGTGTTTAATGTAAGAGAAAACCAGACAATTTTTTTCAGTAGACATCTAAAAATAAATTAATTTGGCTTCTTATGTTAAAAGATTCTGAATCTTCCTGCAACTTCTTAGAAATATTAAAGAATCTGGACCCTAGTGGGATATTTCCAAGCACTGAGCTACCTAATTTGATGAGAATCAAGATGAGCTTGTAGCTTAATACTTAGGTATTTTGGAAAGTCTCTTTAGCACCTGTCAGTGGTCAAGGCAGATGTCCAATGTCATTCTTTGAGAAATTAGACAGTTTTGGTTCAGCTTAGTGAGATGAAAGGGCAGAGGACCAAAAGACTTCTTAATAATTTCTTATGCCTTGAGGGAGCATTTGGCCCAGTACTGCTTTTTATTTTTTCCAAAACTCTGCAATACACTATACCTTACTTGGCAGATTCCAGAGAATTACTAAAAAATTCATAACCTAGAAACATAAAAATGTAAACAATAATACTGGTTGCTGCACTATCCATGAAAATAATGAATGCCAATTCTAAATGTATACTGCTAATCAACATAACTAGATTTGTAGACAGTAAAATGACATCTTTGTCTTTTTTCCAATATGGGAAAATGAAACTACAAGAGGTAAAAACATCTCATAGCAGAAAACAAACTCAGTGTTGAAATTGGTCAGCAGTGCTTTCAACAGTCACTTGCTTAATTGTTTCTTGCTTTCCTTGTGCTGCTGCCAAGAACAAAGGTCATATTTAATAACTGCCTAAATCATTTGCAATATTTTTTAGACTTGCCCTAGAGGTGGCTGATGTGCATCCTTTTGTACTTGGTAGGAAAGTCTCATATGAATTACCCTGTTAAAGAAACATTATCCTTCTAATCTGATATAAATCCCTTCACATCCTCCAAAATACACACTTTTTATTTTCTGTTTCATGTCAAATACTGTAGTGACAGCTCAAACAAGGCAATACTGTTTGTTTCAAGATTATAGAGAACTCAGGACATCCACATCACCTTTGAAGTAAATTTTTGAATCCATAATCCTCTGCCAAACAAAACAGAATATACGGCATCGTAGCATCATTGTAATGACATGACCTTAACCATGAGTCAGAGACAACAGCAAAAAACTGAGGACCTAAGTCTTCTACATCTTGTGCTTCAAGTAGAAAATGTCATGGTTTCATCACTTAGAAGTAGTGGTTTACCATCTCTGGTGTAGAAAGTGAAATCCAATACAATCTCATTATTTTTTAATGACAGGACACTCCTGGTATTTACACACCCTTCTCTTCTTGCTTTATTATGGGCCAGTAGTTGGGCAGATAACAAAAGGAAAGTATGTTGTAACAAAGCACTTCATGGTGAAGTGAAAACAGAAGTAAGAATAGAAGAAAATAGAATATTAATTTCATAATATCAAGGACAGTCTGAGACAGACTGTTAGATTCTCCCATTGGTCCCAAAACTGGGGCACATGTGCCATGTTGAGGAGGGCTGGCAGTGGAAAGCATTGGGGCTCAAGATTACGAAATTAAGTCCATTGGAGGGACCTAGGTCCTATTACAAAAGTGATCCTGTACCTTCTGTATTTTCAAAAATATCTCAGTAGGACAGAGGGTGATCACAGAGATGATGCCTACACCAGCATTACATGGATACTAAGTCAGTTCAGAGTTTCCTTCTGTTCTCTTCTCCCATCGATAAAGCTGCTCCTGCCCTGGAAATAAATAGGAGTCAGATATTTTTTAATATTTCTTTGGAAACTGATCACTGAAAACACAGATTAACTACCTCAGTCTGTTTGATGATTAAAACACTGTGTCTAATGTTTGGGGTCATGATGGTTACTCTTCAACACTGCTGGAGTCTGCCCTTGCTGTCATTTAAGTCCATAGCACCACAGCACCATAGAATATGTAGTGCTGGAAGACACCCATCAAGATCATTGAGTCCAAATCCTGGCCCTGCACAGGACACACCAAGAATCACACCATGTGCCTGAGAGTGCTTTCCAAACGTTTCTTCAACTCTGTCCAGCTTGGTGCTGTGACCACTTCCCTGGGGAGCTGTTCCAGTGCCCAGCCACCCTCTGGGTGAAGAACCTTTTTCAAATATCCAACCTAATCCTCCCCTGACTCTGCTTTATGCCATTTCCTCAAGTCCTGTCACTGGTCACAAGAGTGAAGAGATCAGTGTCTTCCCCTCCTCTTCCCATTGTGAGGATGTTGAAGGCCACAGTGAGGTCTTCCCCTCAGTCTTCTCTTCTCCAGGCCAAACAGACCAAAACCTCATAAGGCCTCTCCACTCACTGGTCCTTCCAAAATCTGCATATTCCATGACTGTATGCTTCACCATCCTCACAGCCCTCCTTTGGACACTCTCTAATAGTTTAATGTCTTTTTTATGTTGTGGCACCCAAAGCTGCCCCCAGCACTCGAGGTGAGGCTGCCCCAGCTCAGAGCAGAGCAGGACAATCCCCTCCCTTGCCCAGCTGTGGTGCTGTGCCTGATGCCCCCCAGGACAGGGTTGCCCCTCCTGGCTGCCTGGGCACTGCTGACTCAGATTCAACTTGCCACCAACCAGGACCCCCTGAGCTCTCCACAGGGCTTCTCTCTGGCATCTCATTCTCTGGTCTATACACACAACCAGGATTGTCCTGTCCCAGGTGCCAAATCGAGCAGTTTTCCTTGTTGAACTTCATTTGATTGGTGATTTCCCACGTCCCTAATTTGTCAAGGTCTCTCTGCAGGGCCTCTCTGCCTTTGAGGGAGTCTACAGCTTCTCCCAGTTCAACGTCATTGGCAAACTTTGGGTCCTGTGTCCAAGTCATTAATGAAGATGTTAAAGAGAAGTGGGTAGAGGATGGTCCTGGTTTAGGGCAAATTTGGGAGGAAACTTCCACAGGGATCCCTCTAGAAAGCAGATTCAAGTGGCCCCTCCCCCAACTGGTTTGGGAAAATATTTCCTTGGAGAAAAGTGGAAAAAACCTGTTTATTTAACAAGTAAAGTATTCACAAGCATAAAAATGAATAATATTGAACAATAAAACTTTTTGCTGTCCTGAAGAAATGGCAAATTCAGAAAGTCCTTGTCATGGCGTGTAGCTTGGCTCGCTCAGTCTCTATCAGTCCTGGCCCCAGTGGGCCACAGGTGTGAGCTCATGGTGTTCTTCGGGGTTTTCAGTCCAGAGCAGGCTGATCAGTTCCAAGAACAAGATTCGAGGAACTTCTCTGCCTCAGCTAGGTGAAAACACTAACTAGAAGCAAAGGAGAACCCTCTCCTGCTGTCTGTGCTGCAGACAATACGCACTGAGAGAGCAGGGAATGCAGGGGAGCGAGTGCAGTTTCTGAAAACAAACTGTGTGCTTCATCTTCCCCCTTCGCTCTCAGAACCAGTCTGAAAGGTGCAGAACTTCATATCCAGCATAAACAGAACAGACTATTGGGGATACAAGCATAGCCTGGGACAAGGATGGAGCCCTGGGGAATCCCCCCAGGATCAGGACACCAGTCTGAGGTCACTCCATTCCCTACAACTCTTCATGCCTGACCCATGAGCCAGTTGCTCACCCATTGTGTAACACTTATCCAGCTGTGTGCTGGACATTTTGTCCAGAAGGATACTGTAAGAGTTTCAAAAGCTTTGTTGAAGTCCAAAAAGATTACATCTACTGGCTTATGAGGTAATCCAAGTGGAAGGGCGTCTCTGGAGGGCTCCTGTCCCCAGGGGTCTAAACAGTGAGGCTCTTTAAAACCTCCAAGGACACAGACTGTACAACCTCCCAAGGCTCCCAATGCTTTCCCCATGCCCAATTTGCCTCATGATGTTTCTTTGTATCCAGCCAGAGCATCTCCTCTTTCAAGTTACACCTGTTTACTCATGTGCCCTTGCCATGCACCACCATGAAAACTGTGGTTCAGTTCCTCAAAAACCTCCTTGTGGAATTAAATGATGTGCAAAAGCAGAAGTAAATCCTAAATAGGCTATGATTTGCCATAGAAATATCAGACATTTGTATGGGTGTCTCCCATTTCCTCTCCTTCTCAGTCCATTAGCTCCCCATCCTTCCCCAGCTGTGCTGATCCAGCAAGGTGTGGCAAACATGGGCTCAGCTGTAAGGACACCTGTGTAGAGCACAATTGATTTCACTCTTCACTTTCACATGCATAAACAGACTCTCAGAAACATGAGTGGCTACAATGCCACATCTTCATACTCATCTTCAGTATGATCCTTGCCTTGGAGGTAAGATTAACCATCCATTATGTCTCAGTCACAAAAGCTGGAAACCAAGCTTGAATTTATGTTTTAAATGCAAACTGATATTCTGAAATCATTCCTTGGCCTGGGAGTATGTGCTGGTAACACATTAACCAACGTGAGAACTGGTAACACTGCATCTATACCTAGGCATGTGTTTTCAGACCTTGCCAGACAGAGGGAAGAGAGAACAGCTAAGCCTTGCATATGCTGCCTGTTTCCCTCAACACAACCATAAACCAGCAAATTGTTACACTAACCTTAACTCACATATCGAGACATTCCATTGAAATGATGCTCTGTAGGCTTGTGATTAGCTATCAACAGATTGTCACTTAAATGTCATCCTTCACGAGTTATTTAAGATGAAATAAATTTAGCCGAGAATCAAGCCACACTGGGGGAAGTTCAGCTTGTAGAAATTTGCTGTCCTACTAGCTCTGAGCCACATTCCTTTTTTGGTAGTGTGTAATGACATGGGTAAAACTTACTCATATTTTGTATGATGGAGACACAGCAAATATTTATAATGATTTAATTAATAATTTGTACCAACTGTAAAAATATCCACAATTACTCTTATGAAATCCAAACTGGAAAACTGCCTTTCATTCCCAAGGGAACAGGAACACTACCAGATCATGGGAATTAGGAAGAAAGTGCTTTCCTGACTGTATTCCACTTTTGTTCATTATTAATGCATTTTTCATCCTCAAAAATCATGACCAGAGATCCAAGTGCAAGAGGAAGGCATAGGGAGAGAGAGAGAGAGAGAGAGAGAAACTGTCAGTGTATGAACTTGAACTTACTAGCACTAGCCTGGCACTTCCTACCACACATCCATAAACTGTACTGGTAATAAATAGCATGAATCCTCAATTCAGAATTTGAGATTTTGCTTATAAGGGGCTCTTCTGCAGCTTGTTATACTGTTTCCAGCAATGTTCAGTCTGCCAAGGAATGGCTTGCCATGTCACATCTTTTCTCCTGAGTATTGCCAAATTCCAGGTCCTTCTCACCCATGGCAGAACATGTTTCTATTTCAAGAGGCATTATTATTTCAGAAAAAAACCCCAAAATTGTGGTTAACACCTGGTGGCAGCAGTGAGTAGCAAGGAAGGAGTGATGAAATCGATACTCAAACTTCAATGAGTATAAGATGCAGGCAAATTCCATAGAACTGTTGAGCTTTCCACGTGCCCATGTGTATATTTCTGCTTTCTTTATGCATATCTTTGCAAGTCCAGGTATGAGTATGACTGTTTTCTGAGGGCATTTTATCCCACTGTGTGTGTGTGTGTATCTGAATGCTTCTAATGAGCAGCTCTGACCACAGACAGGAACCAGATGATCCTCACAAACACAGGAGCCTTCTTAGCTGTCACTGCTTAGCCTGCTCCCCAAGCCTAGGCTGCAGCAACTGCTCTTATAATATCTCATGTCAGCTCAGGGCTGTGGATAGGATGCTGAAGCCAACAGTGAAATGCAGAGAGAAGGGTGTGCCTTGTTATGTTGGAGTGTCATGTCCTTGCTCCTCTTCTCCTAGAGTACTGAGAAGGCAAACATAATTAAAATATAGCTGTACGTAAGAAATAAGTAATAATATATAGAATCAGTTAAACAAATAACAACTATGTTTAATATTTTCATAATTTTCCTTGGAGAAAAAGAAATTCTAGTGATCTGAACATTGTCAGCACTATGTCAGTGTCAGGAGACTTAATTTTGGAAGTGACTTTGTTACTTTGTGTTACATCTGAGCAGCCTAAAGATCAAGTATCATAGCACATCTCTGGGCTCTGACTCAAGAAAAGGCACAGTAAGTGTCAGGAAACATGAGATTAGTATTTCTGCCTCATGTTGGGACCTGTGAAGCCACATTTTCAATGACAGGCTGCAAATGGTTTAGGAGCTGCTTCATGAACTCATCTGCAGCCTGTGGAGCAGGGGTGGAGTAGGTGACTCCTGTGAGCTGAAGAAGCTCCCCACCATGCCTTTGTCTTCAACCAGTGCCCTGGGAAGTTAGGGAGGAACATTAGCATGGATTTGTAGGCACACCAAGGAATGAAGTCTGTCCCCAGAAAAGCTGCCTGCCATTAACTACGACAGTAATTCCAAGCATCCCTCAGCTATCATGGAATTCGTGTCATTAGTGAGATATCCCTTTGAAGGCAAATGAGAGGATGGGAAAACATGACAACATATTATTGTTTTATGAACAATAGGCAAAAAGTTAACATTTGTAGGTTTTCACTGCTTTTCTAAAAACATTATGGACTGCAATTGTCATGGTCCAAAAGTGATGGGAGAATTGAAGAAAGATGCACTCACAGCAACAGTGATTTCAAAGCTGTTTCCCTGAGACTGCAGCATTTGTAATAAGTGTGCATGAAGAAGGGATGAAACACTGTTGAAACACAGCAGTACTGGAACCATAATGGTGTGATAGGGTTTAATGTGGAAAAAAACCAGTAAGGCAGAACTTTCCACTGATGCAAGAAGTAATAGCCCAATAATGTAGACTGGTCAGCCTTGCATTGCCATTTTTTATATCCTGACTAATCATGTGTGAAAGCTATTACTCCTGATGAATCCATATTCCTGTCTGTGTCTTCTCATGATCTGTATTAACTACTCCCACCACACCCAGAAAGTGTCCTCAGTGGGATTTTATAGTAGCCTTAATGCCATTGCTCACACAGGCTGATTGGTACCTTGGCCTGTGCCATATTGCAGAGATGATTATAACATTGCCAGGCTATAAAGACAAAGGGGAGGGGATGTAGACATTTTAACATACAGACTATGAACCCCTCACTTGTTGCCTGAGGGGAGTTATCCTTGCCACAGTAGGGCTGTGTGAGAGAACACCAGAGAGAAAAAGAGAAGCCACATGTGACTGGTCCTGCCTGAGCCCAAAGAAATGCCCTGCCAAGGCATCAGTGAGTATTTCTAAGAGAGATCCTATCAGCCCAAAAGAGGAAATGGAGAAAAGATCTTAAGGAACCCTCTTGGGTTTTCTCAGGGGCACCTTGAAATTTTGCTAGCCCGCTATGTTTCCCAGTGCCTGCTCCTCAGGATGCAGCATTGCCTTGGAGGGAAACAGGGAGCAAGAAAGGAGGGTGATATAAATATTATTTGCATTAGCCTTGCATTTTCTGGAGATGTGAATATAGGACACGTAGAAAAGGGAACAAAAATAAAATCCCAGATTTTCTACAGTTATCTGTTGCTTTCTTTGTGTTCTTAGCAGGATTGGGTTTGGAGGACATGAGGCATTACCTACACCATGCAGCAAATTTCAGTATTATGTGTGGTCATATGCTACAAAAAATTAGTTGCTGAGTGTGACAGTAGTTTTACAGCACTGTTTGAGGATGGCAAGAGCCATGGGCCCATTGCAGTTTCATTAGCATAATTGGCATCCACACTTATATGGATTCAGCATTACTGAAGCAGTTTCAAAGGGACTGATTATGTGCTGTATTCCTTGGAGCAGTATTTCAGCCAGAGATCCCACTGGGATGGAGCAGACATGAAAAAGAGCCCTAAATTTTATAGTGCTGTGTCAGTACTACTACACAAGAAAAGTACAGTAACTAAAAGAAATTTGTCACACATAGGCAATTACCAGCTTAATGGATTTACATTGTTCTTTTAAATTTATCTTGATCTTTCTTGACTTATCTTTCCCTTAATCATCTAATAGGTTTGCTCTTTCCCTAGAAACTGAACTAAACTGAACTTCAGTGTCTTCTGTTACTTGCATGCAAAATGTAGTCACTGACTTTGTGATCTAGAAAATAAGGTGTAGTAGCATTCTAACAGCATTAAGCTACGTGTTTCTGCTAACATCTAAGTGTGCTCATAGTTTTTTCTTTTCCTTTTTGAAGCAAATGCAACTTCATGGCCAGCAGGGCAAAATCAGCAGGCAGGGTACAGCATCATGCATTTGTTTGTCCCCAAGTCTGAGGATACAGACTAGAACAGCCACAAAAATTCTGAGTGTGGCAACGCCTGCGGAGAGCTCCAACCTGTGCTTGGATCTTGCTCAAGTTTCAAGGATGTCCCAGCTACCTCACAGCTCTCACTCCAGCCAGTCTTGCAGTGCAACATAAAGTTTTCAAGATTCCACACTTCTTTCTTTTTCCTCTTTTACCCGAGATGTGCCAGAAAATGGGTGTACTCCTCCAGGATGATTTTGCACTGGAAGGCTAGTGCAAGGATGCTGAAGAGGTTGACAAACCTGACTTGTAGTTGTTTTTTTTTTTCTTGGAAGCCATTTCAGTTGTTAGATAAATATAACAAAATTTTTAAACCTATATATAGATATTTTTATATATACATTATATATTCTTATATATGGGCTATGCAGACCTAACATCATAAAAAATATGAGTATTATGCAATAAGGAATAGTGAAATTATGAAAAATTATGTTTCTGCTTGTGTTACAGTATGTGTACCTGCAGCTGTGCACAGCCTGTGAGACCTGATGGCTGCCAGCTCCCCTGCCCAGCGAGGGACACTGACAACCTACTGACAGCTTACAAGGACAGAAGCTAATCCAGTGCTGACTTTTCCTTTCACAGGTAGGAGCTCAGGTTCTCGTTCTGCAGGGCAGCTGTGACATCTTTCTGGAGAAAGGTCTTCAACACCAGGTCCCTGCCATTCAATTACCCAAGAATTTCAGGGATCTGTCTTGAAGCCTCAGGGTTTAGTGGCTAAAGGATCCCATCTAGATTTGTCATGTGCTATAGATAAAGAGAGAGATGATAGTAATGGACAGCCACTAGTCTTTTAGATAGCCCTGTGTCTCTTACCATCCCAAGTTAATTTACCCCTTCCCATACCCTGACCATGCTATTAAATGATTTAAGGACTATGTTTACAAATTAATGGGTTTTTGTTTTTTTCTTAAGCCAAAAGGGATAAGAACAAGAGTGGAAATGTTAAATATAATCACAGAAAAGACCACAGGTGCCCTTCAACTATCTTTGGGACACAGAGAAGATAATTGTTTTCATTCCTTAGAACACTGTGGGTGACAGCAAAGAAAGTATCACATATTTATTTTGATATATCATAGAGAGTAAGCTGTGGGGTGCTGAAAAGCACTGTTAAATGCAAATGTATTTTGGGAAGGATGATTAGATTTAATAAGAGTATTTAAAAACAGCGCTAAATATGTCAGTGGGAATACAAATAGAATAGTTCTGCTATTTTTAAATTAAACTGATATAAGTACTTACATTTATTATTTTTTTCCTTTTAGAAGAAAGGAAAGAAAAACTAGGTTTACATTACAAAAGGGACCGTGAGGATTTCACTGTTTGCTCTCCAGAGTTTTCTTAAGCCTGATATTTTGAATCAATGTGTTGAACAGAAACAGGATAGCTGTGGATTGCAAATGAGGAACTGGATACACATGGAATTGATGAGGTGATTAATATCACTTTCCTGTACATTTCAAAGAAAATCTGTTGTGTCCTGCACAGAAGTGTCTGTTTCAATGTGAACAGTCACCACCTAGTCCACAGCTTCTTTACATGGTTTCAGCAGGATAAAGATTTGCAGTTTCTATCTATAATAGTCATTAGAAATCACATTTAACAAGGAGCAAAGGGCTCTAGGTCAAGCTGTGAATGTCCAGAGACATCCCAGCCTTGCTAACAGAATGTGCTTTCACACATGCATTTGGCAGCAGCCAGTGGAAGCAGTTCCACAACTCCCACCCCTCTATCCCAGCCCTGTGCTGTCCTTGACCATGCTTAGCAGGATTATTTCTATGACTGTGCAATGAGCTGGCTCCGTGGACAGGTCTTAGTTAAAGATCATTAAAAAAAAATAAAAAAGAAAAAAATAGAAGGAAAAAAATTTTCAGTCTGGCTGCCCAGGTGGCAGAAGCAGGTTCTTGGCAGTGCATCCAGGGGTGCTCACATCCTCAGGTGCTTGCAGCAGCTCCTGTGAAACCACAGCCTCACTGCAAAACTCCTCTGCTGAGGAACAGGAAAAAGTGAGGGGCCTGCTATTAGCTCACTTTATCCACCCCAACGTTTCTTGATATGGAAGAGTATCAGGCTGGTTCAGGGGAGCTGGAAAAGGGATTGTGTGATAATGGAAATTATGGTAGTGCCAGCCCCAAGCATTCAGAAATCCTAAGTGGGCTAGCAGAAGTCATAAGGTCTTTAAAAATAAGAAAGATAACATTTCTTTTAATTCTTGCTGTAGTCTTAACCTTTTGGGTACATGAGATACTGAATGCACATCTTCTTAGACTTTTCAGAGGGACTAGATTGATACAATCACAAATCAGGATTTGCATACTGCTCAGAAAATATAAACAGCTTTTTTTTGTGGCTCTTTATCTACCCAGCATACCTGACACTTATGTATCAGAAAACTCAATCTGACCCTGATAACTTAATCAAAGTTTACCAGGCTGCTGTGGTGGGCACGTGCTGCCTGGGGCTGGCCACGATCCTTTGCTGCCAGCTCTGGGTGAGCAGTAAGGTCCCTGAGCTGCAGGCACCCAGTGCTGGTGGCTCCTGGGTCACTGACCTGCTGGTGTGTCAGACACACCATTTTGGGTCATGTCCTGCTCCAGAGCCTGCCAAGTAAGTTGTCATCAGGAAATACTTTTCCCCTGCGCTCTGCTGATTTAATTTGGCAAATCCTCTGAAGATCAAAACCTCCCATGAACCAGTAAAAGTTTCAGATTATGTATATCTCTTCTTGGGTTTATGGGTGATCAGAGAATGCCCACATGCATTATTTATTATGCAGCTGAAGTGTTTTGACAGAGTTGGAAAATCAGGAGATGGTTCCAGCTCAGCACTGCTGATGATCCAAGAGAAATCACAAGAATTATTACATTGGGTGAAAATCTGCAGATCAGCACATGCAGACCTGCCAATACATACACATAGATCTATATCTTACATTGAGATATGCAGTGTTTTACTACCATAATTTATGTGCCAACTTTCTTCTTCCCTCCCCTGCAGTGTGTCCCCACACTGCTTGGCCTCATGCAGGCCTGTCCAAAAGCCTGATAAAAGAAAACAAATATTGATTTCAGGTGGATGAATACATGATTCCCAGCCAAAACCACTTTGCCTTGCACAGTACTTCTGTTTTGCATTGTGAGTCATTACATGTACCTGTGAACAATGGGCAGAGCAGTCACAGCCTGTTTTAAGCAGGATCTGGCCACAGTGTGCAGAGGGAATCACTGGGTTCCCATGGTGGGAGGGAAGTGGTGCAGTGACCTCAACCCCAAAGGTTGTCTGTACCAGGCGTGAGGTGAATTAGTTTGTGCTGGATTTTTCCATAGGGGAGAAGCAAAGGTATCAGACACTAAAAAGACTTTTGAGCTACATATTATTTGTATTTTTTTGGCACAAAGAAAAACACAATTCTGGCCAGTCTCCACAAGTGAAACTACTAATAATGTCTAGCACCAGATATGATCATGCAGTGGAGCTGATCCATTGCTCTCACCAGATGCAGTGCGAGGCTGGCACTGGCCATTCTGGGTAGCTGGGGAAGGTGCAATGCAGGCTGCAGCAACCTGGCTTCCTTTTCCCTCCAAAAAGCTGCCAGAGATCCATAGATTCAGGACTCTTTTTGTCCTATGATGCTCTGATGGACATACTATTTTCTGGAAGTGTTGAAAATATAGCCAGATCCATTCACCTCGACTTCACTGTTTTGCCCCAACAAAAATGTCTCAGACCCCTGAAATCCACCTGGTGCTCAGCAGCTCTGACCTTTGGCTGGGCACTGCTGTAGCCTGAACCTCTTCCATACAAACCTCAGCGGGAGGGACCCTCAGGTGCCTCCTCTGCTCCCATTCAGGCACTCCTGCCCCTTTACCACGGCTGTCAGCAGTCCTGCAGCCCTGCCCATGGTAGGAGTTCTCTGAAAACCAATCCAGCCATGGCCTCAGCCCATCACCACTGGTGTGAGTGCCAGGCACAGGTCAGGTTAGCCGGGAGCTGACACAGCCACCGCTGCTGCCTCCTCCCTGCATCCTGCACCACCTGCCTCAGGCTTGCAGGGCATGACCTCTGGGACACAAACTGCATTTTTTCCACCAAAACGGCATCTTTGCAAGTGAAAGGGTGTTGCTCTGATGCTTACAGAAAGTGGTGAAAGAAATGAACAGCAGGAAATCTTAGCTGGAACAGTAATGTAAATAGTAATAATACCAATAAAAAGAAAACTTCCACATCAGCTAAATGTCTGCTCTAAACGACAGCAGTAAGGAAATGTATATATTTATATGGGTATAACATGCAGTTATGTGTGGGTGGGCATGTCTGAGCTATAATGCAGGGACAATGCTGCTTATCCTTGGACCTATGGCAGATCTAACAGCAATTCTCATCCTCAATTCCTATTTTGGAGGGTGCTCAACTTAAAACCAACTGTGATGGTAACACAATTCCACAGTACGACTGCAGGACATAGTTCTCAGAAACATAATAAATTTCAGATTATTTTACAGAATTGGAAAACCTGCAGTTTAGAAACATAACTACACAGTGTGTGCAGCATTTTCAATACATGCTCACATTCCAGTTCACTTACTAATGGGCATGTGGGCAAATGCAAAGTCTTTCCCTAAATCAACACTGTGTTGCACAGACTAGTTGCCTGTACAGAACTATCGCCAAATATGTTACATGGAATTATTCCAGTATTTCTCTTAAATTATACTATTTCAGTGTATGCAAATTTAAATTTAGCAAATTCATCTCATGGCAATGTAGTACTCTACAGTCGGTACTTTAGGGATGTCTTCAGTAAAAGAGCTTTAATTACCTTCACCCCAGTGCTGGCTGATGTGGAGGTTATTCTCTTCACTTTTCCAAGAAAAGTACCATACTTTGCTAGTTAGAAAATGAAAACACAGGTTATTCAGCTTGCCCTACAAATTAAGAAACTCAGGCTGAGCCAGGTAAGGAGGGAGAGCAGATCACCAGTATAGATTCTGAGCAGAAAACACACCGTATGCAGCTTGCTGGAGCTCAGGGCTCAATCTTTGCACCTACTAAAGAAAGAAATGCCCACTGATTCCAATGCTATAGTGGCAGATCCAACTATCAAAGAGCTGAAACGCCTTTCTGATTTCATTTGTTGTGGCATATGTTCTAGGGGAGGGTAGGAGGAGCAAGTTATCAAATCCTAATTAATAATAAAGTTGGAGGTATTTTGATGCATTTCCTCTGTGCATGTCAACTGCCAGGTCCAAAGCAGCTCCAAAATCAGTACTAATGAAAAATCTCAGACTAAAATATCCATGTATTAGGTTCTCTAAATGCTGCGACTGACAACAGTACTAACCCGTACCTGTATGACTCCATTTCGTTTTAATATTTTATACAAATGGAAATCCTTTAGCATGAGAATGAAGACAACATCATGAAAACAGGAATAAAGTTGTCTATTAAGATGCAAAGATAAATGCAAACTGTTTGCTTCATTTTCTCTTCTTTGAGTTACAAATTTCTTGCTGTCATGAAAAACCTTTTCATCTTTCCTGAAATTCATCACTGTGGCACTGGGTTGACAAATGTATTCATCACAGTAGTGTATTTCCCAGAGATTCCTGTCGTCTGCCTCAAGCACTTTATTCCTTTAGATGATAAAAGTATTTTTCTGAGAAGAGTTTACATACATATCTATGTGGCTATAGGCTCACGCACATCATCAAAGTGTTCCAAAAAATCGTACTTCCAAGAAAAAAATCAGCTTTAAAGACAGATATTCTTTATGACAGGATCTTATTTCCACAATGGCTGTGCAGTGATCATCCTTCCACTGTGCTTGGAGAGTGAAATGCTTTCTGCTGTAGCAATTAAGGAGCATGCAAGTGTATTTTATGAACTTTAAAGTTTCATTGGAGGTTCTCAGTGTGTGGCAATGCAGCTACATGACTACATTTGGATGTGTAATAGCCATTTACATAAGATGGCATCAGGCAACACATTATTACTAGGTAAGAATTGCTACTGCATTTTGGTTTATATAGCTGTCCTGAGGGGAATGAGAGCTGAGAAAGTTGACCATTACTGCAGCAACTGTGGTATTGGAAAAATAAGCTTTTCTTCATCTTCACTTTTCCTTATACACACTGGCCCCTTTTTAATGGCACCTACTCCCACAGTATTGGGTGTGAAAGGGGAACTTGTGAAAGCAGAACGCCAACTTGTCCTTCTTTCTGAGCTCACATTGTGTTAGATGTCACTAATTTTCAGACATCTCATTTTCACTAGAACTTAGCTAGTGGAAAAATGTCTTTTCTCTTGTTTCCCTACCCCCACCCTGGTGATGACTTCAGTGCTTTATAGCCAAATATGTAAACTATTCACTGGAAACACTTTCCCACAATTGAAACCAAACCAGTCTGAAAGCAAAAACCAGAGGACATAGTCAATAAGGGATCTTCATCTTATCAGGAAAGGAAATTTATGTGTGCGAAATCCTCTTCTCTAAACAGGCAGCTGGTTGCAATATTAGAATTACATCATCCAGCACCAGAAAGTAGGGGGTTTGGATGCCCAGAAATATCTCATTCAGAAGTCAGATCCTCTATTTTGCTGCTCACATGAACATCAACGTTTCCATTTTAATACAATCACTACTTCCATTTAATACTTTGCTACAGAGCTTGTTGCATTTCAACAAAATATCCCTGTGTAGCAGGTGAAACCTCCCAACAAGACTTTTATGGTGCATAAATCCTTCAGCTAGCCAAGGTGACTGACCAGAACTAATTCCCTTTCATTGGGCTTAGGTGCTTCATGTTGGGTGTTAGTCTTTGAAGAACTGGCCAAGCCAGAAAAAGTAATCTGCAAAATCACATCCCACTGGAGTTTCCAGTTAGTCAATACTGTCCACTCTTATGTACAATGAGCCTGAAAAAGACACCAAAACATTTTGAGGCATTTGGTTATTTATATAAACAAAGCAGAGTATTTTGTTGAATAAATAAAATGTAAGTAAAATATTTTATTTTGTTTATATAAAGAAATATGTAGCAAAATATTCTAGTCTATAAACACTAATTCAAGGTAGGTTGATGTGAGAATGTATAAGGGTGCTGATATTCACTGTGTTTTAAGGAGGAGTCACCTTGGGGTGAACTAATAGAAAAACATAATTAACATATTTTCTGCTTTCTCTTGCCATGTCTCAGGTAATTTTAAAGATACAATTTATTTCTTCAATGTTTATTATATTCATTTTGGCTTCACAGCTATTCAGAACTAATAGTTTTTTAAGATCTCCCGAAGTTTTTAAGGTTCCCAAAAGCATACAACTTCTTTTCACTACGCTTGGACAGTTTGGAGAAATTAGAAAAAAATCATAAGAAGATTTCGGATAAAACTCTCCTCTGTGTCAGTCCAGATGCCAGGGTCCTTGTACCTTTCTTATGCCTCTTTGAGACCCTATCCTGCTGAAGAAGATAAACTTAATTTATGGTGAAAAAAAGTTGCATGTCATTCAAACAAGAAGAAATGTGAACAAGACTTCTGACATGCAATTCCAGATAAAATGACTACCTTTGTAAAGCCTCCTTTGTATCCCCTTTTTACCAGTATTACTATATATTTTTTTCCAGTAATACTGTAAAATAGGCAACATTAGGACACCCCAAACATCTTGCAAACTTCCTGCAACATCACAATGCCAGTGATGTAATTTCTTGCCACTGCTGCCTCATTCTATATATTCTCAATTTTCTGTTTTCTCTCACTTCTACTTGAATTTTCCTTAGAATACAGGACTGATAGGAACTTATAGCTGTTTTTCTGGCCCCTGTCCCTTGCTGATTGTACAAAGGACACTCATATTTGTCCTACCCTCCTCTGGATATTAAATTTGTTCTTTAAATAAGCAAGGCCCAGGAGTTCTCTCTCCTCCTGTTCTGCACCAGATAGGAACAAAATTGGTCAAATGAGCCACCATAAGCCTAATGGTGCTTTAGAAGTGCCAATCGATGGTATTTGATTGATGAAGACATTATGATACTTAATGTGCTTCCACTACAATCAGTAACTATGGACAGCCAACAATTCACACTGGAATCTCTGGGACAGAACTACAAAACCCTAAATGTTTCAGATTTTGATGGATAAAATGTGTCACAGAATGTGTAAAACTCTTTATGATGATGCTCCTAGAATACCATTATAAAATGAGTATGGGTTCCATCTAGCTCCCAGTAGTGCTGATTCAGAGCCATAAAGAGAAATGCATCCCTCTGTTGGAAACTATAACATTTATATTGATTTCAGACACCTTGTATTCTGTGCAGAAATAAAATTAGCCCTGTTTTAATTTAGGAGTACAGGGCAGTGTTTGGAAGAGAGCAGTGGCAATGAAGACTCCTGGATTCTATTCCTAGCCACAGCAGTGACTCATGCCATGACCTTGTGTAAGCCTGTTGACCTCTGTGCCTGTTTACCCACATTGAACAATGAAAAAAGAATTAATACCTACTTCTCTGGGGTTGAAGCCCTCAGTCAGAAAGAGCCAAGTACACAGGCCTTCCTGGCAAAGTAAATAAATCATGAGGATGTTTCAGATGAGCTCAAAAAACATCTCCAGTATGAGGTTTCTATGGTCTCTTCAATTTGATCCTGTTATGTATTTCAGTGCAGCACACACGGTCCTATCTTTAAAACACTGGGTAGTGTTACGTGCTGTGGGATAAGTTACAGCATGAAGATTTAATATTAACATTAATGGGAGCTGTGCAGTTAAAGCCTATGGCTCTCTCCTGAAAGTGTGCCCTCAGGAGAGCCAGGCTGCTAATAATTTACAAATTGTCCAATTAAAAAGTGTTGTGGAAATTTCTAACTTCTGCAGACATATCTTCTGAACACTATGCTGTGACTTTCAGTGTGTTTCAGTGTCAGTACTCTGACTTGTGTGAAATATTCTGAGAATGTTCCTATGGGATGCTTGGACAGTGACTTACCCTTTAACAAAACATTTAAAAGTGCTCGTTTCCTTGAAGTACTGTTACATCTAACTTCTGAGGTTGCATTTCTCTTCTATTTCTATCACTCTGCAGTCAAATACTGTATTTTGTGGGACACTAGCAGATCAGACAATACTGATACTGGTAATATTCTAATTTTTTTTTGTTTCAATTCTAATGACCTTTTGGGCTGTTTTTCGCAGAATAAGGCAGTAATTGATATAGTGACACGAGTAAAAAGATCCACATACAACTGATTGGTATCAGGGAAACAACACTCAGAAAAACCCCCACTTCTGTGTTATCCATCTTCATGTATGCAAGACATCTCAACAACCTCTCATGCTTAAACTGAAACAGACAGTATCTGCAAGATCCAAATTTTTACTTCTGCATTTTACCACTTAAACTTTTTCATGCTATATTATCTTATAGCCCAGAGGGGGAAAAAAGAAAAGATCAGTGGTCAGAGATCCGTTGGTTGATGACACATTTCAGTGCAGATGGTACAGCCAACAGGCCTGTCCCTGGCTGTATCCTCAGTACTGGAGCAAGGAGCTGGAAAACCAGTAACATAAAATTTGCCTTCCCCCACTGAATCAGTACCTGGCTCCAATCTGCACGAGGTGCTCCTGAGACAGGTGAGACATTTTCATGCAGGATAAACTGTCTACATAAATTGCTCAAAATAGCAGGTGAGCTGAAAGTAAATGTTTTTCTGAATAACTCCATAAACTGATAAGCTTCACAGGGGGAAGAAGAACTTTATCAACTCTCAGACATTCTTTTCACTTTGAAAAGGAGCAGTCTAATTTGGGGATAGACAAAGGCAATGCTTCCTGATGTCATTTTCTCCTTCACTGACTGCAGTGATAAAATTATCTCTATTTGCCACAACCATTGGTCTCTCTACCACATTGTTGTCACAGTCCTTAGTGTCAAAACCTACCTGTTTAGTATTTTCCATTTCCAAAACACTTCTATTCACAAACAAACAACGACAATAAAACCCCATAGGTACACAAATAATAAATTAGAGGGCTATTTCAAATTCATTAAAACATTTACATATCATAATCAGCATTTCTGGACATACTCAAATGTCAAAATCATTCATTTAGAAAGTGTGGCAATATTGATTTTTTTTTTCCTTTGCCTGGTAAAATCGGACTACAATTCCTAACTGGTTAAATAAAATAAACCAATTCTATCAGATCACTGGTATTCAAAGCTAACTAACATATCTGCCTCAGCTAGCATCTACAGAAAACCCTTCTGTTCTCATATTGCCAATCTCCAAAAGAACATGTCCACGTGCCAGGCTCCTGCTGGAATCAGAGACAAGCACATGAGCAAGGGCAAAACCACACAAATGAGTGTTCACACAGAATATATTGTTGCTTTATTAAGCATTCATTTTTCTTAGATTAATAATAAAGTCTAAGTAGATTTAACTAGAACATTTATGTGGAACATTAAGAAGTCAGTCTATTTTGAAGATACAAGAAAATCAAGAAACTTGGAACATTCATATCAGCATTGTCTGTAGCAATATGCAATTCCAAAAAGCCTCAGTCTCTCCAGTCTGCTACCTCTTTTTTTGAAGGGGAGATGAAAATTCAGGAGAAAATAACTCTTCCCAATTATAGTTACCATGCGGGCTGGGCTGGCTGCAGCGTTATTTTATGGAAAAGCAGCACAGTCTAATTTCAGGGTTACATCTATCGCTTCTCGTTCATTTCACAAGAGGTTTTCCAAGACCCACCTATGAATTACCTATCCTAATACCCACTTTGTGCTTGATGTACAGCATACAGTAAGCCTGTAAATTATGTCAAAATACAGTATCAGAGCGTTGCAGGTGACATCTCCGCTGGTCCTCTGCCAAAAGAGGTGAACACTGAATAAATACATTGCAAAACCACCTTTCTCCTTTCCGAATTTATCTTCTGTATTTTATTTGTACATGTCTGCTACACCTGGCATTTTGTCAGAGCCCCTCTCTGTGTGTTTATACGGCCTGTTGACACTTCGCAGCACGATGACACTCCAGCTCTCCTTCCTTCCCCCCAAGACCCTTCCCCTTGGATCAGGAACTCCTTTTCCTCTGGTGCCGGAGGATAGCAGGGCTATTCCCAATCCGCGCTGCTCCCAGCCCGAGCCAGGGTGAAGCAGGGCCATTCCCAATCCGCGCTGCTCCCAGCCCGAGCCAGGGTGAAGCAGGGCTATTCCCAATCCGCGCTGCTCCCAGCCCGAGCCAGGGTGAAGCAGGGCCACTCCCAAGCCCCGCGCTGCTCCCATCCCGAGCCAGGGTGAAGCAGGGCTATTCCCAATCCGCTCTGCTCCCAGCCCGAGCCAGGGTGAAGCAGGGCCACTCCCAAGCCCCCGCGCTGCTCCCAGCCCGAGCCAGGGTGAAGCAGGGCTATTCCCAATCCCCGCGCTGCTCCCATCCCGAGCCAGGGTGAAGCAGGGCTATTCCCAATCCGCGCTGCTCCCATCCCGAGCCAGGGTGAAGCAGGGCTATTCCCAATCCGCGCTGCTCCCAGCCCGAGCCAGGGGTGAAGCAGGGCCATTCCCAATCCGCGCTGCTCCCAGCCCGAGCCAGGGTGAAGCACGGCCATTCCCAAGTCCCGCACTGCTCCCAGCCCGAGCCAGGGTGAAGCAGGGCTATTCCCAAGGGCCGCGCTGCTCCCAGCCCGAGCCAGGGTGAAGCAGGACTATTCCCAAGTCCCGCACTGCTCCCATCCCGAGCCAGGGTGAAGCAGGGCCATTCCCAATCCCCGCACTGCTCCCAGCCCGAGCCAGGGTGAAGCAGGGTTATTCCCAAGCCCCGCGCTGCTCCCAGCCCGCGCTCGCTCCCGCTCCGCTCCCACGTGCCCACCCCACGCTATCGCCCCGTGCCGGGCCCGCCGCGCCCCGCCCGCCAATCAGCGCCGCCCTTACTCTGCCCCGCCTCCCGAGGGCCAATCAGCGAGGCGCTTGGTGGTGCGGGCGGGCAGGCGGGTTCATTCAGGAAGCAGCCGGGGAGCGCGAGCGGGGGGCGGGGTTAAGGGCGGGGCTCAATGAGGCCCCGCCCCCGCGGGGCAGGGCGCGCGGCCCCGGCGCGCGGCGGCGGGCGCGGGGGGCGTGTCCGGGGGCGCGGCCGGCGCGCGGGCGGTGGCGGCGGGGGGGCGTGGCCGCGCGGCGCGCGGAGCCGGGAGTCGTTGGCGGCGGGCGGAGGCGGCGGCGCGCGCTCGCCATGGTGTTCCTGAAACTCCGCGAGCAGGTGGGGATTCCCGAGCTTCCCTTCCCCTCCGTTCCCTTCTCCTCCCGCCCCGCTGCCGCCGGGCGCGCCCTCCGCCGCCGCGGGGCGCCGTGCGTGCGCGGGTGACAGGCGGGAGGCAGCGGGAAGCAGCATGGCTGCTGCCGCCGCCGGGGTCCGGGCTGGGTGGGAGGCGCCATGTGCGCCCGGTGCGGCGCCGGAGCCCCCGCGGGGCGGGCGGGGCCGCCGCCCCTGCAGGTACCGGGCCGAACAGGTGGCCGCCGCAGCCCGCCGGCGGGTCCCTGCCGAGCCCCCGCCCCGGAGCGAAGGGGAGCCCGGGAGGGTGATGGGGGCGGCTCTGAGCTCCAGCCCTGCCCCGCGCCTGTTTGGGGACGGGCAGGGTGTCTGCACGGGGCTGCCCGGGCCTGAGGGACCGGCCGCTGTGAGGGGATCGACCTGGCGCCTGCCCGGGAGCCGGAGCTGGAGCTGGCGGCGCTCCCCGGACCCGCACCCGGCCCTGCGCACTTTGACGTGCCCGGGAGCCGCCTGCTCGTCCCTCCACCTTCCCCTTCCAGGCCTTTAAAGTCTTTTGTTCGGCCGCCGTGGTTTCGCCTCCCGCGGTTTTGACAGACCTGCGCCGAGCCCGCGCTCCCCTCCTGAGGGCGAAGGAGGTTCTTGGTGCCCTCAGCGCGTTGTTGCTCTCGTCGCATCACACCCTTCTTTGTCTGCCAGCCTCTTCGGTTTCCATCCAGCTGGTGAAAAATACTTGTCTTCGCTGCTCTGTCCTTTCCTGGTCTCCCCTGTCCTACCTATTGTCTCCTGTGCGGTATCAGGATACAAAGGTGGGAGGGTCTGCGCTGCCAGTTTGCCGCCTATGAAAAGATGTTTCGTAGGAATGGTGTTTTCTCGTGTTTTCATGTGTGTGAGGTCAAATTCCGTCTAAAAAACTCATACATCCTGCTGTGGGTCTCCTTGTTACTCTTCCTTAAAGACAAACAACTGTAACACTTGAAGACCCCACCCCTTCCAAAAAACAAAAAAAAAAGCCCCGCAGAAAAAAAGCCTGTAGAAACTTAGGGGTGGTTAGGCAGCTGGTATCCTGTGTCTGTTTGTTATGCTGATCAGTATCAGCCCATCCTTACCTGCGAGCCCTTTCATTAGTTACATACACATCTGTGTTTTCACACCTAAGGTTGCATGATCCCTAGGGATTTTGTTCTAAGACACGGCTGGTGACATGGGGCTGGGATCTCTTGTGTCCTGCTGTGTTGTATGTAAACTTTGTGAAGTCTCATGTTGTTTCAGAACCTCATCTATGAACCAGCAGCAACTGTGGATCTAAAATACACTTAGTGTCCTTTGAGTTAGGTTTCCTTTCAGGATCTGTTGCTGTTTTTCTATGGGAGACTTCCCACAGAAATAAGCACTTGTTCATCTCTTCTATTAAATAAGCTCTTCTGTTAAAACCAAGGACTACAACCCTTCTGCAAGTAACCACTGTGAAATTGTTAACAAAAATCTCATTATCAATATGTTAACTTGAAAGTACTGTGCTTCAGAACTTTTCTGCTGGGAAGAATCCTGCTATTGACAGATGTTAAAGTGAAATATTGGACTGTGTGGGACCATTGGTTTGACAAAGTAATGCATATGAAGCTTTCAACTTCTATCATAATGCAAGTTTTAATCCAGAAGAAGTACAAGGTGGATTTTTTAGAGGCTTCACAGATTTGTAAAGGTGAATTGATACACTGGGAATTAAAGTATTCTTTCACATAAAGTAGAGGGTGCTAGGGAAGGGAAGGAGGGAAGAAAGGGAATACTGGTTTTGGACAGTCTTTTGTAGAGGGAGTGATTTTTAGCAGCAGCTGCATTGCTGCTGCTGTAGTGTCAGTTGCTTGACAAATCAGTTATTTCAAACTGAATTCTGTTATAACTGTGTAAGAATGCCAGAAAGTCATGAGGAGTGATGTTAACACGAAATCCCTCAGCTTTGGTAGTTAGAGAGCATTCCTGCAGGTCAGTGTTGCAGTGTGCTGCAGGATGTCTTGACTTGAGGATGGGATGCTGTGCTGAGTGTGTGGCACCACCTGCTCTCTATGAAAACCATCCTGTGGTACTGTATGGGAGAAGAGGTGTTCCTCTTCAGGAGTTCATGAAACATGCTTCTTGTTTGCTTGAACCATATGCTTTGCTCCACAGTGTTTGGTTAGAATAAAGCTGCCTTGTGTATTTGTAGTCCTTGTAGTGACTCTGTCTTCAGTGGTGGCTGTGTTTCACAGGGAGGTGCAAAGGCTGCTCTGTTGTTTGTACTGTTCAGCTGGTATGAAGAAGGGAAGTGATTTGCTAGTTTCTCCATCAGATTAATAACTTTCTGAAACAAAAATTTTACTAAATAAAGTATTACTTAAATGTAATTATCAAGATTGTTTTTCCAAATTCAGCATGAACCTGTTGATTTTATTCTTTGATAATGTAGGAGGGCTCTGTTAATTGTCAGAATTATGCTGGGGACAGGCAGACTTATGCCGTACAAGAAGCTTAGTGTTTCTTGCACTTGCTTAGTTTTTCAAGTTACTGCAGGCTAGTGTAAAGCAGTGCTTGGGAAGTTACAATGAGGTGAGAAATTCTGTTCTGAGGCTCTTAGTTGAGCTCAGAGGGTGAAATCCCAGTTCCCCTTGCTTGATTTAATTTACTTAGTGCCTGATAAACAAAACTTTGATCCTGCAGATGCTTAATGTGTTTGTGAAGCTCAAATATTTGTTTGTCTATGGAGGCTGATTTGACACGTTTAACCTTCAGAATACAGGTTTTCCATGCACTGAGAAAAGTAGGCCTTTCCTTGGGTTCAATAAGCAGCCAGCCAGTACATTATCTATGAATTTGTGTTACTACTTGGGCTTTATTGCTTTGCCATCCTACCAGGTAGGAATATATTTCAAAGTTTTGACATAATTGAGCGTGTACACTCCACTTTCAGAAATGACTTATGTTTACTTTCAAAGTACATCAGGTATCAAAAAACCTCATAAGTCATGTTTGCAAAAATTGCATTTAAAGCTAAATTGAACTCCGTTGGGCAAAGCTGATACCTGTAATGTTCAATAGTGAACTGTAACTCAGGTATAGAAAAGCAATCATTCAAGTGTCAAATTAGAAGCCGTGGATTGTTCTCGTTGCTCTTGGGTTTTTGTGCAGTGTTGTGCAGCTGTTGCTTAATAACAAAGGAAGCAAATTGCAAATTCTGAATGTTAGACTATTCAATGTAGAAATGAAAAATATGGTAAATGTACATTATAATTGAGGTATTAGTTTGTTTATTAAGTTTGTTTGCTTTTGTATTGTCTTCATATATTGGTGCTTGTATACCAAGTTCTTCTACATGGTGTGCTGCTTTAACTACAAAAATACTGAGTGAGATGAAGCCTGGAAAAGCTTGTTTCTCCCTGAAATGTTGTGTTACACTGCTGTAAGAAACTGCACTGACAGTCCAGGTTAGATCAAGGGTCACTAATGTTTTATCACAAAATGTTTTTTTTTCCTATTTGGGGGAGTGTGTGGAAGGGAAGGTATGGGGTGGAGAAAAAAAAAGTAGCAACTTGCTTGGGGGTATCCGTAGTGGTGTTCCTTGGTCTCCTGTGTCAAAGCCCTCTCACCTCTGTACAGCTAACTGTGAAAGGCTAAGTATCTTCTGGGGTTTTTGTTATGCAATCACAGCTTCTAGGTACATTAGCTGTTTCCCAGAACAGATAAATTCTCACTTTCTTTAAGGGGTTGTGAATTAGTCTCTCTTACACCTAAGCGGTAACTGACAGCTTAGTTTTTCTTAGTATGTAGGTGAAATGTGGATTGCCCAACAGCCCAGGGACTTTTTCCTTTTCTGTTACAAGCCTGACCTGCATATGTGCCTACAGGTCATCTTTTAGGCTCACATAAGCCTACATCTCAGCATAGTTTTGTTGAAAGGCATGAAACTAATCAAAATTGGCTTGTTTTATTTTCTTTAGTTTTGCAGCTATAGAACTATTTCTGTCAAAACTCATTGGATGCAGTGTCATTGTATTTGGGAAAGCTTTATTTTTTTCTCTTTCAGTGCATCATAGTTTTAATATTATGCATTTCCCATTTTCTCAGAATCTTAAATCTATAATAGGAAGATGTCTTAGGGCTAATAATGATGGGCATGTGAAAAGATTTTGTTTGGGATTTTCCTGTTGACTGCTAGGCTGTGCTTGGGGCAGTACATTTATTTCCAGATGTCAGATATGAGTGGTAAGGATCTAAGTAGGAACAACTGCATGAGGATATTAGAATGACCACTTATCTTTAAAGTCCTTGAACAGTGAGAGCACTGACTTCTTTATTGCCCATTTATATCTTTCTCTTAGCTAAGATGGATCTTGTTCAATTGGCAGTTAAACAAATGTTTGCAGTGTCATAGTGAACGCTCTGAATGCCGCTATGGTTGCTATTTTCATTACTGCCAGCGTTAGACTTCATTCTTTTAGAATTCATGCCAAGAATAAATGTCCCAACTAGTTCCTTGTTACACTAAGAGGAGGAATGGTCTCCTGTGGTGATGAAAAGGAGCTGCTGCTGTTCGATGAGGGAGGGATCTGGTGGGAATGGAATTATGTGGTATTGCTCTACAAATTCTGTTCAGATGTAGACTAATGAGATGTGTGTTTTATTTTTGACTTTTTTGATAGAAGTTACTTTAAAGTTACTCTTCTTTTAAAAAACCCAGTGATTTCTTTAATGAGTCTTGTAATGGCTAATAACCAGCTCTTTGTGCTCTGTTGTCCATCATATGTTCTTCCTAAAATTTCTGTCAAATCTTTTCAAACTGTATTACAAGATAATTAAATTAAGAAAGTGTGGTTCTTACCAAGACACCTGAAGTCCTACTGTTCTCTTGTTCCCAGGCTAAGAACTTACATGTGCTGAGAAGATAAGTTTCTTTAGCTGATGGACAACTCTGAACTCTGAAACCTGAACTCTGTTTATCTTGTTATATGCAGTAATTACCAGCCCTTCCATTAGAATGTGTTGAGAGAACCTGGTTCTACCACGTGTTCGTTTGGGGGGATCAGATTGCCCCATGATAACTTGGGAACTTTTGACTTGTGAACAAGCAGTTCTCCTCACTCAAGAAAATAAACCTTTTAAAAGAAGAAGGAAAAAAAAGGTGGGGGGGAAACAAAGCAAGCCTTGATTCTGCAGTCAGATCCTTAAGGCGGATCCTGTTAACTCAGCAGCCTTCTGTGAGGATATAAAGGTCTATTCATGTAGATAGCATCGAAGGTTTCTGACCATTATTTGGAGGGAAGTATCAGGGGAAGAAAGAAGCAAATGTGCATGTCTCTATGAAGAAGTGACTCTTTAGCACCCACAAAAAAAGATGATTCCTGTAGGAAACTAGTAGCTGTTGAGACTCTGAACTAGCAATCTGCTGTCTGACATGGATTGTTATTTTCCCAGATTCCTATGGTTGTTGCAACCAACTGAAATGGATTGTGAAATAAGATTATTGAAATTAAGTGTATTTGCTGTTATATACTAAATATTCTCCGCTTCTTTTGTCAGCAAATTTATATCTCATTTGCCATACCTGATATTTTTCTCTAGTTAGCTGAGCCATCCTGAGGTCAAACTAGTATCTGATGATTTGTTTTCTTGCTTCTTCCAACTTTTTACTTTGTTCTTACCTCTATTCCTTACTCCTATTTCTGGAAATTGAGTGGGAGACTTGTTGCCTTAGTTACAGTGACTAACTGTTTCAAAGTTATTTATAATGTTTGTGTTTAAATAATCTATATCACAGTGCTAATCACAGAACATTTCACATCAATAAAAAAGTAAACAAAGCACTACATCACTGGGAGCATGCTTACTGTGCTGATTTTTGGGAGGTTTGTTTTCCTTTCATTGTTGGGGGTGGAGGACAAGTTCTTATCTGCCATTTGAAGATGCATCTGAAATAAGGTGTCTTGGTGCTATCCTTTTTACAAATGAGAAAAGAATCCTAAAGCTTAAGCAAAGTATCAGGGAATGTTACTCTTTCCTTAGTAGACGTTAGCACTCTCCCCAGGGGGTGGCAATATAGCGGTTTAACTCTGTTAATTCAGTTGTGATTCTGGTGTTGATGAATTATACAGCACTGACCCATTTCAGCACAGAAACCAGAGTGAGTGTAAGAGCGGTGGGACTTGAGTAGTTGAGAGAGAAGGGAAGATGAGACTTTTAGCCAGCTGTGTGGGTGCAGAGAGATAAAGAGGAAGTGATATGCAAATAAAAGAGGGACAAAATAGTTGGTTTGCAGCATTCTTGTAGGTTAAAAAACTGCTTGTTAGCTGAAGCTAATGATTTAGGTGATGACTTCTGTCCTTAAAGAATGTGATGCTCTTTACTATGAATTGAATATAATCTGAGATTTTCATTGTATATCTCTACAGTAAAGTATGTGTGTGAATTGAGTGAACAGTACTATGTAAGTAGGTGGTTTTCTACATTAATAGAGTCTACCTGTTTAGGACAGCCTGAGAACAAATATTTTTCTCAGCAAATTACTGGAATGGTATATAAACTTGAGAAGTATGAAGCAGAGGTCTGCTTATTCTAATGCTTGGGGTCTGGTAAAAAAAAAAAAGAAAAAACTAACTTAAGCTTATGTTGTTGAACTTCAGAACTAAATTTACAGGGAGGAGGGTGAAAGTGTTTACAAGTTATTGTAATTGACTCATATTAGACTTCCTGAATGTTCAGGTGTTTTAGGTAATTGCCTGTTTACATGACCTAAGTCTAATTCTGATGGTGTTTTGAACTGTTGTGAAGTCATCCTAAATGTTTAATATTTCCATATTCTTAGACAACGAACTTCACTTAATGGCCTTTCTAATTCAAGATTATGAGCATTTGCCTATAAAGTCATTATTGGTCATTTTGCAGTCATGCAATTATACTTAAGGTCCACTCTCACTTTCTCACTTTGTGCTGAAGTCCTGCTTCCATCTGGTGCACAAAAGAAAGCATGGATGCATCTAGATTATTTTTTTTTTACTTTGGCAAAGTGATGATACAGCCCTGCCTTAATGAAGGAAGAGAGGGGAGGACAAGCAAGAACAGTCAGGACAAAATTAAAATTAAATTACAGTTAAAGCATTGAGACCAAAATAAGCGATTTTTAGAGCTTTCAGAACTTCTGGCAATGATGAAGAATCCATGTTCTGTTTCAAGATTTTGTTGTTTGTCCTTCTATTTTATTTTGATAGCTCCATCTATGCTGGTTCCCCTTGACAAAGGAGGGAGTTGAACCTTCCATCAGGACCCTGGTCATCAAGCAGTAGGCAGCACAATAGACCAAGGATCTACCCAGCTCCTGCATGAAGGAGCTGCTTCTGTCATAGACAGCTCACTTGGGGGCAGTGAAAAACATTTTCAGGAAGTTCTGTAGTTATTTATATGCTAACATAACCTATAGCTAATAAATAATTAAGTAATTTAAATCCATCGCTGATGACTAAGTTTTGTACCCTGTTTGGGGGAATTGGTATTCTCTCCTTCCCTGTCCCATCTTCAGGTCATCTGCTTCTTCTGTCACTTGCTCATGAGAGTGGGCAGGGAATCTATTCAAGTCCTTTTTATTCATCTCAAGCACTTGATGTGTCTTTCCTGCCTCAGATCTCTATGTAGTGTCAGCTGACATTTCATTCACTCACCAGCGTGTCCCCACAAAGTATTGTTGGTAGGTTAAAATGAAGGATATAAAATCAGGAGAGAAAGAAAAACAAAATGCTAACATTGTTTTTCTGGTTACATTATTACTCATTGTTTCAAATCAGTGCAATGTCCCAAGTCATGGTAGAAGGATGCTTCAGAAACAGCATGTTAATGGAATTCCCCACCCCTGTCCTCTATCCCTTTCTAACTGCAGAGTTTTGTTCCATTCTTGCTGTGTTTGCTAAAACATGAGGATCGATAGAAAGAGGGCTTACTCTTAGTACTGTGTTGCTGTGCAGTCTCTGCCAAATCAGAACCCTGTAATGGTACTGCCTGATGGCTTTTATTTCCTTTGCTCCTTGTCTCAGTTCCAGGAGCCATATTTTGTTTTATAGCTCTGCTGTCTATTACCTTTTTTTTTTTTTTTTTTTAAACAGTGCTCTTTCATTCTGGAGGATAATTTTCAGTGTTAAGGAGTACTTGTAGAAGAACACTTTCTGTTCTTATTTCTGTCACCTGCAAGACTGCAAAGGCGATTATTGACCTGCAACAGTACTGATACTGTTGTAACCAACCAGCTCATTAATTTCTTCCACTCCCACCCCTGACATTGTTTGTGGTTTCTTTCCATCCACAAGCACAGGAACATTTAAAGTTTATTATCTAATGCTACTTAGATTACAGAATGGTAAATCTATTAGCATAAAACCTTTCAGGTAAAGAATATTTTATGACTTGTCCATAGACTCTTCTCTATTTTTTACCAGTAAGTTTAGCTAATTATTATTACTGCAATCAGGGATGTAAATAGTCAAGTTAATCTTGTCCATAAGAAACAGAGCTCAGGAGAGTTGTTTGAATGTTTTCATGATGAGAGTGAAAAGCAATAGTGAAGAGAGGATTTATAAAACATGGGAGGGAACCAGGAGGATAGAAATGGTTGGGATATCACAGTTTGTCAGCATCAGCAGACAGCAATGCTCTTCTGATCAACTTCAAGTTTCATAGTCAAGGATCATCCAAAAACCAACAACTATCCAGCTACCCTGTAGAGCTGTGTTTGCAGTGACTTGAAGGTATTGATTCCTTTTTCTACCTACTGCACCTTTTTACAGCACAGGAAGGGGACTTTCACAGCATCTATAATCTCAAACTAACATGGTGAATAATACACGGAAGAGGATGCCTCCTGCTGTTTTTCTACACCCAGAGATGCAAGAAGTGTTTTTGGATCAAGTATATCAAATTTGTTATTTTGTAAGAGCAAATATAGCTACATGCAGCCATATCTTTTATCTCTGAAAGGACTTTGACTCTGCACATCTTGAATTTGCTTCCTTTTTTTTAAAAAACTCTCAACATCTAACAAGCTATAATTGTTTAAAAAATGTGATATTTTTTATAGCATGCATTTGAACAGATTATTTATGGGGTTTTCATACTTGAAGGTTGATAAAATTTCTGCAATACTCTGTGTTAAAACTGCTTTCATAATCATTTAAGTATTAAACTTACTGCATGCGTAATTCAAGAATAATTACTAGAAGTGCCATGGTTCATGATTCTGCGCCCACAAATATTAGAAGAATTTTGCAGAAAAATTGCCATGACTGTTAACAAACTGTTGACTGTATCTTTGCATTTTAGCCTTCTTGTTGTCTGGCTCTACAAAATGCCCCACACATTTGAGGTATCACTGTGGTTTCCTGTCTGGACATCCCCCCTCTTCCATAGGGGAGCAGCCAGATATGTTTCCTTCTATAAAGCTCTGGCTGGAGCTTACATAAGCCACAGAAACAGTATCTGTTTGAAGGAGGGGAGGGACAGCAATGCCAGCGGTCCTGTGGAGGCTGTCAGGGAAGTTCAGCTCCCCGGTCCCTGGAAGTTTGCCACACCAGTATTAGCAGTGCTTTCCTCGTGTTGATTGGAGGTGTTGCAGAGTCGTTTGGGAGCTGTCATTCTGGAGTAAGTTCTTTAGAAAATTAGCTCTTTGCCTCCAGAATGGCCACAAGCACAAATAAAACCTGTGGGCTGGAAGCTTGATCTGATGGCAGCAGTCAGACACAGTGAACTGAACCTAAAGAGAGGATGAATGTGCCTGCAGAAAGATCTCAGAAGTGTCTGCTGCAGCTCAGCCTTCCATGTTGTGGCAACCCTTATTACCTCTATTGACATACAGGTCCTTTAGATCTTTCCAGAAAGCCTGGTGTTTGTTTTTGGGGGTTTTTAACATGTATGTAGTCATACGTATATGATTGTCTTACACACTAGTGCTTCTTTTATGATGCCTGACACTGATGCCTTGTTTTTGGGAACAGTAAACTGTAAAAGTAGGATGGATAATTAAAGAAAAGAGGAGGAATTGTTGGAATGACATCATTTGACCTCGAGGTTTCATGACCTGCTCTTGTGTGGAGTGCAGTGACATGAAGCCTGGCTGGGAAGTGCTGGGTTGTCACGGGATGCCTGCTGAGAATGCCAGGTTCTGACTTTTCACTGAGTCGCATGGCTGCAGAAGTGAGGTGGCAGCTTCTTTGGTGTATATTCGCACTGCCTTGATTTTTTCACTAGATAAGAAACACTGAAAATGACCTGTAACAAACAAGGTTAAATACTGACAGAAACATTAGGATATGTGGGTTTTTTTGTAATTCTTTCTTTTACGAGGTTAATTAACAGCCAAAACTATGCTAATTATATTACTTGGAAATTATCTACCACAGTGAAGACGAACATTTTCAGCTGACAGACACAAGAAGGAAATACAGATACACGAACTACTGAATGCAAATGTATTTCTGGTGTAGGGTAGGACTGTGTGTGTGAGAAATGGAGTACCTTGCCCGAATCAACCCTGTTCTTTTGTGCCAGTGGAGTAGGTAAATTTTCATGAAAGGTTAGAGTTCAGTAACTTTAGGATGGAGTTTAATGATGTGCTTCTTCTTGGGTTTGTTGTTTTATTTTTTCATTTGCAAGGTTTCTAACAATAATGGTTGAAACTCATTGGCTTCTAATCTCCTGCCTAAGGCCATGATTTGATATTAGGTGGTAGCTGAGCTTAAGCAGTCTCTCATTGTTTTCTTCTGCAAAGTAGTGAAAAGAGAGGGGAGAGGCAAATTATTTAGGTTAGCTTAGGACTGTGAAGTTGTTAGTTGACAGTTTTCCTAAGTAGGAAGTAGAAAGGAGTGTTTTGGATCAGATAAACTTACTCTACTGTCTGTCTTTGTGTCAGAAGTCCTGTAATCACAGATGATGTGTCTTGTGTGCGTCCTTTGGTCTGGGGGCTGGAGCTGAGTGGAGAAACTTGTGTATGGTCTACCTTGGACCTTTCTCTCTGAGTAACTTTCATGCTGTTGGTCTTAAACTTCTTAGAATGTGTTTTTGAAGCTCAATAACAGGCTTAATTTTCTTATCTGGTTCTTAATTGTTCTGGGGTTTGAGTGTGGTTGTGAATTCCTCTTTAAATGTGTAAGAACCTAGGGTCTTTAGAAGTCTGCTTCTCATTATAACACACCAAGTTGACTTACCTGGACTGAAAACTTTGAAAGAAGAAAAGTTCCACTGTTTACCACATGTGCTGCCTGTCAGGATCCTCTGCTTTTCCCCATCTCCAATCTGACAACAGTGTGTCAGTTTTCCTGCAGCATTTTAAAGTTGCTTTTTACCCCACTTGGGGTGATTATGTGCTCTACCCGTCAGTTTTACAACTGAAGCTCTGAAAATGACACCATTGCCTTCCATCTCTTCTCAGGAGGTTACAGTGAAAGTATAAGACTACATTCAGATACTCCAGATACCTGAAAACCATATGCCAAAAGCAGTCTGAACTTGCTGTAGCCTTTTTTTCCTCATAGAAACATGTATGGATAGAAGGCCCTTCAACATTTATGCTTCTTATACATGCATCTTTAATTCTTAGACACCCATCCAGTGATGGCTTGGAGTCATGCCTGTTATGACTAGTGATCCTTCTATCTCCCTGCACAGAGATATATGCTTGGGGTGGGGAAGTACCTAGTAAGAAAACATGCTCATAGAAAAATGCCTAAGTTGCAATAAACTCTACAAATAGCAATTAAATGAAGCATGTCAGTCTGAGATTAAACTGCAACCTTCTGGAATAGAAGAAAATTTTTCAGCTCAGCTCAATAAGAAGTGGAAACAAAAAATAGTCATTAGTGTTTTATATTCCACATATCACCTCGTGTAGTTGTATGAATACCACAACATAAGCACACTGGTTGTGCAAATATTTTTATCAGCAACTAGAGAAGATAACATTTTGAATTACCATTAATGAAAAGCTTATCAAGGTGGATTATTCCTTCCTTTAGACTGCTCCTCTGTTTCTTGGTTTGATTGTGCTGCAAAAGCATTTAATTCAGCAAGTTATGGATGCAGCTATTCATTCATCTGACTGGTTTTATTTTCTAGAATAAGCAATGGTAAAACTACAAAGCTTTATTTACAAGAAAAAAGAAACATATTAGGCATGTCTTTTGACTGTGAGAATGCACTGGGAATAATTACTTTGGCAAATAAGGGTATAATAAAATGATTCTGAACAGTTTCAAATAAACAGTTGCCTACATATCACCTGTATGTTCGTGAGGACTTAGATTACAGCCCTTATTTAAGAGTGGTTCTTGAAGCTGGTCATCAGCACCATTTAATTTTTTTTTATTTTTAATTTTAGCCTGAAAGTATTAGGTAGCTGTTCAGGGGCTGCTTTCTGAGTATGTCAGCTGTCCCTGCTGTGGGCTGGAGGGTGATATTATGCTGCTTCTAGTAGGTGTCAAAACCCAGATGGGTGACATAAAAATGTAAAACATAAGCAAATGACCATAGGAATGGGGGAAGGGTGGGGAGAGGGAATGAGAATGACAAACATTAAATAAAGAACTATTTTGCACAGTGTTAATAGGAAACATAGTTTGATATTTAAAACAGCTTACCTAAGTATAAGATTATAGGTTTTCTTGGTAAGAGAACAGAATATGAGAGGACAGCAGAATCTTCTTTGCTGTGCTGAAATAAATCAAGTTACTATAAGTGTGCAAAGTTTTGAGAATACCCGTGTTATGTAGCTGTTAGTGTTTAAAAATCAGAGACAGTACTGCAAATTAAATTACATTTATGGCAAATTTCTCATTCTGTACTTTATGTTCCTTGTTTTATAGGAGAGAGAGAGTACTTTTTGTTGTGCTTTTTGTATTATGTTGTACAAAGGTTCTCAGTGATAAGACTAGACAAAAGGTTAATCTATTTTCAGTGTGGTTTATTGGCATGGATTGTGGGAACTTCGAGGGAATGTTCAAGCTTGAGTACGAAGAGAACAGGACAGAAAAATTTTGATTTAAAAATTACATTAGGAAAAGATATGAATATAACTTGCTAAGATTTAAGTATAGCATCTGCTTGCTTTCAAAGAATTATAAAAAATAACACTTAAGTAGGATATATTTGTTGCCAGAGGATTGAATTCAAACTACTTCACGGACGGAAGTCATGAGCTAAGCACTTGGAACGAGTTTGTGTAAGCTCAGTGTTTGAAAGCTGCATTAGACAGTAGCCTCTTCTGGAACAAATGGTATTTTCTTTACAATTACTCCTCTTAATTGGTCTGTTCAGTGTTGAAAACCAGAAGAAGCTGGGAAAGAAGAGAAGCTTCTTGTATGAACTGAAGTCTGACAGAACTGTGCTAATCCTAAAATTTTTACAGACTTTATGGCCAATCCCAAGTCATTGATTCAGCTCATTAACTGTTGTTGTATGAAGGAAATACTGTGGACTACTTAACTCAAGACATTTTTGGAAGATTTTAATTAGCGGCACTTGTAATTAAAACAACTGAAAATTATTTTTTTTATTTCTTTGTTAGCTGCTCTGATAAAATCACAAATTCAAAAGTATAGCAAAAGTAATAAAAGTAAAGTAATTAGTGCATTAAAGTAATTAATGAGGTGTAAGGGTTACTGCTATTTAAAGGTTGTACTATTTTAGTGCCTCCAAAAAGCAAAAATAGAACCCAGGATAACTCACTTTGGTTTGCCCAGGTCTGCCTTTCTTCTGAACACAGGTATAGATTAGTTGAAAAAGTGTTAGTAAAGCAATCAGCTGTCTGTTCTGACGAGTGTTCCACCTGGTGATCTTATTTAGTGGTAGCTTGCTTGTCTTCTCCCTATGGAGGGATTTAAGCAGTCAGGACCAAATAACATTGCACTGATATTGTAGAGAGATGCTAGAATAATCAGGGGTTTCTTTTGTGTCTGGTTTTGGTGTGCTGGATTACACCCTGTTTAGTGCACATCATTTTGCTGTTCTGTGTTTGGAAGCTTGTCTTCCTATCACTAGGGTTGGAAATGACCTCTGGAGATGATCAGTCCAACCCCTCCCAAGGCAAAGTCACACAGAGCAGGTGACACAGAAACACACTCAGGTGAGTTTTAAATGTCTCTGAAGAGAGGGGCTCCATGACCTGTCTGGGCAGCCTTTTCCAGTGCTCTGCCACCTCAACGAAAAGAAGTTGTTCCTTCTGTAGAGGTGAAACTTCTTGTGGTTTGGTTTATGGACACTTCTCCTTGTCCTGTCACTGGGCACTGCTGAAAAGAATCTGGCACCATCCTCTTGGCACCCATCTTTAAGATATTTATAATTATTGATGAGATCCTCTCTCTGTCTTCTCTAACCTAAAAGGTCCAGCTCCCACAGCCTCTCCTTGTAAGAGGAGATGTATTCTTACAATCTTTTCCCATCTTGCCCCTATATTCACCCTGAAGAAGTGAAAAACTTGATATTTTCATGTGGCACAATTCTTGGGTTCCTGTCTGTCAAGAAAAAAATCTGACTTGTTTGTTTTTAAGAGCATTGTACTTAGATAATTGTAGGTAGGCAAATGTACTTTGGAAGTGAATTCTATTTAGTCAGTATAATGGCACTTTAACTGAGCAAGATCTTAGTTTGGTTTATGTGATCTGCTTTAGATTGAGGGCATTACTTGGCTGGGATTAATTTTCCTGGGGATGTCTGTGTCCACTGTGCAAGTTACTTTGCTGTAACAGGTAATGTCTTTTTTCTTGTCCCTTGAAGTGTTCCACTATCTGTGAAATGTAATAATATTTTTTAAATATTAATATTTTAATATTTTTTAAAAATTACTGGCTTTTTTTCCCCTGTAGTGACCAGATCTTGCTGAACTCCAAAATTGTGCTCTTATTTATGTACAGCAGTTCTCAGATCAGACAGAGAAGGTGACTAACTTCTAGCAGTCAGAGGTATCTGATTTTCTTCCCTTTGCAGGCTGTATTGATGTAGTGGAATCTACTGTGGCACTTGTGCATGGCAGGTGAGAATGTCAGTTTTCCTCGTGCATTTATGTAGAAGTGGCAGTCAGGATTTAAGCTTTAAGCAATTTACAGAGTGAACATAAAGGAGATGTTTGGCCATATGGCAAACAGGCCAAACAGGTCCAAGCAACTGGATTTTTCCCTGGGATAAGAAAGTCCTAAAGTGTATGGTAGCACCCTCTGTGTTTCCCGTGGAATTACAGTGAACTGGAAGATGTGGAGCTTGTTTTTCACTCAAATATTTGACTTGTAATTGACTGATTTGTGCCTCTTGCAAGGTGAAGTGCTGCTACATCCGTATGTGGAAATGTGTCTCTGAGTCTACTGGGCAGTTCTCTTACCTGTTTTGCATTTTGGGGAATGAAAGTTGTGTATCATTGAGCTGTGTTAAAATCTCAAAGCGTTGTTCGGACACACCTATGTGGAATGCCTCTGTTCCAAGTGAATTCTGACTCTTCTTCTGTCCCATTTTAAAAACATGCTTTTGTCCTGTTATAATAGCCTCAAGGCTGATAAGACAGCACCACTCCATGTGCTTGTGTTTATATGAAGTTGCAGACTCTTAAATCTATTCAAAGATTATTCCATATAATTTGCTATGTTTTCCAATCTTTTTCTTAAAAGGCCTAATCAATAGGATAAGAAGACAGTTGCTGTCTGCATTGCTGGCCCAGGGAATAGAGAAATGACTGCATGCACTGTTGTTCCCTGTGTATAATAGCACTTCCTCATTAAAGATCCAGTGAGGCCATTTGGATGCACTTCTATTTTTGCTTTCAAAAACTAATCTAAAAATATTCTTTTTAAAGGTATTGTTTTCCTTTCAGGGAGGGAGAAACAACTCCAAGGAAGTTTTTACTTATGATGGTTTGTTCCTGTTAGTGCATGAGAATGTTTTCAGTAGGCATTCTTTTTTATGCCTGTGACTTAATTTTGCAAATGCATACTTTTTTGTTTGAAAATAGCATTCAGGTTTTATCATTCTGCCTGATGGATGTGTATTTTCTAAAATACTCCTATTCCTTCTTGCTGTTTTTCCTACTCTTGTATTAGAGTGGAAATGTTAAAATTCAGGCACATGAAAATTAAATAATGGTTATTAAAACCCATGAACCAAGAAACAATTTCTTAAAGGTGGTGTGCTGGTAAAATATTTTCTCACAAACTGCCACCCTGCTATCCTACAAATACTATTGATCAAGTCTAGTCTTTGTGCCTTGGCAGATACCTAAAGTGTGCAATTCTTTCCTCCCTCTGCCTAATATCCATTTTTAACTGCTGTCTTCCCATGGATGTTCTGAAATAAGTCACGGCTGTATATTAGAAAGTCTCTGTTCCACAGTCATAATCCGAGGGTTTTAACTCTTCGGTCGTCTTGTGTGTTTTAAGCAGTGAGGTTTCTGTGAGGCCAGACTGTAGACTTTGAGAGGTGACCTGCTGTGGACAAACATAGACTCAAATAGCTCCAAACCTGTGCTTTCTTCTGATTTTAATGTCTATGAGCATCACTTCTTGATTTGTATTTCTCTTTGAATGTGACAGGCATCTGTTCAGATTGGAAAGCATTACTCTTTTCTGGTCTTATGTACACTGTTTTTGGAGAGTAGCTGTAGGTTCTAAAGAAGACTGTCCTGGTTGTGAAGTTTCTTAATGGGTTGATTTATGTATGAGCTGCTGTGACTCATAGCACGCTACCTTATTTTTATCCAGATAATTACCTTGCTAAGAGAGGTGTGAAATGTAAAGATTTCTTCCCTCAGCTTGGAAGCTGAGGAAGCAATGAGAGGAGCAATGCTATTGTCTATCTGTCCTTTTGATGTTAAGTTTGATCAGAATTCATCTTCTGCTTGCTTTGCCTTCTTCCCAAATTTTTAAATGGAAATTATCTCTGAAGTGCTTAAAGAATGGTAAAAGTGGAACTGAAGGCCATAGTGGCATCTGAGCTGCAGTAGTTTGTGGTTTTTTTAAGGTGTGTCATTTCCAAGTATATCATAAAAATTTTCAGTGTTGATACAGCTTTTTGTATAAGTAGTTATTGTTTGAAATTATACATGTGCACATGCTGAAATAACATGTAGGTAAAGGTTTCTGGATTTGTTAGAGGATCTTCCTCCTCTTCTGCTTTCATCATTTTTCATTTATAACAGTGGTGTGAACATCAGAGAATCAACACGTGTTTTCACTTATGTCATTTGGGATGCTTCATAGGTTCACAAGTCTTCAGGCTTGTCAGTTCATTATTTCACCTCTTGTTTTATGCCAGGGAGCTGTTCAAGCTCAAAGCTTTTATCTGAATAGCAAATCACAGAGTCAGATTCAACATCAGTAGAACTATTAAATCTGGTTTTTAATTTAATTTTATTTAAAAATGGTTTAATACTTTTGCCATGATCTCTGACAGTTCTGCTGATTCATAATGAAACTGTGTGAATTACTGCTTTGTTTGCTTGTGAGGCTCCTCTGTGTGGCTGTCCTTGGTAAATAGTAGTCACTGAGGAAATAGTAAGGGATAGCATCCTCCTACCCCCTCAAATCCTCCTTCCCCTCAAATCAACTCAGCTCACAGCTGCATGTGTATGTTAATGATATTGATTTTATGGTAGTGTACCTACTTGAGAACGGTGATTATTGGGGGCAGACATCCTTGCGAATATCTGCTGCTGCTAACCCTGCTGGGAGTTGTAAATGCTGGTACTATAACCTCCAGAATGCTCTGAAATAATATGCCTGGTTTTAACCAACAAAAAAATTAGAGGATTGAGTGAGTAAAGCAACGTAAGTGCATCAGTGATCTTTTTTTTTAAGATCGTAAATATAATAATATAATTAAAAGGTGAAGGCATGAAAACGAGGAGAAAGTGAGCTACCATTTAAAATTATTTGTACATTTCATACTCCTCAAAGCTTGGTATAAAGATAAACAAATAATCATAAGGATTTTGGAACAGCAGATAGATGTCTATTCTCCTCCTTCCAGCCCCCGAGATATCCAGGAGTATCTTGGGAAGAACTTGTTGTCCTTCATGGAGGTACTCTAGTTTATATGTAACCATGAGAAATAAACTCTGTGCTACATTGAAACAGTCTTTAGCATCATTTGGTACCACTGACTCTCATCAGATGTAAAAGATGGAGGGTTCAGTGTTATATATAAATACGTTATATATATGTTAAATTACATATCCTGACATCCAAAGTAAAACTTTGTTTTGTACTGTAAAATACACTGCTTCTATTACAACTAAAATAATGTTGGTAAGCTCAGCCTTCCATGTAGTTTGACTTCTCAGGACTTTTTAAAAGAATACTGAAGAAACCTGAACTTGGCACATTTTTCCAATATTAGTAATTTGTTTCATGATAAGTCTTGGATATGACTTCCATGAGTTTGGGTCCCCCACCCACCCAGCTGTTTTGGGAATAGCAGCTTTCTGTGGCTTGTTGCTCCAGACGCTGGTGATGGCTTTGTCTGCCCTCTCAGATACTGCCCTGAGTCATCTTTTTGGATGAGCCTTCCCCCACCTTTGCTGAGATTAGTCTCACACTGCATCTTTGTGAGCTCCTTGCTTTTTCCAATGTGGTTATTGCTTTTACTCTGCTCAGCATAACTTGCTTCAGCAAGCTGCTTGCTGGTGTTGATTCTGTTGTTTTCATGTTGTTATTTTTTAGTCAATGCATTTGGTCTTGTCTCTATAACAAATGGTTATCTTAAATAGCTTCTCTCTGAATTATTGATGCTCCACAATGACTTCTTGCTCCAGTCTATTTATACTTTGAGCATCTCTGCATTATTCTATGAGATAGAAATATTCATGTGAAATACAGCATTAATCAGCCTCTGCAGTATTGTTATATGTGAGTTTGTAGGTACCTCTGTACTACAGATTTCCGTGTAGCATTCTACAACTAATTATAAATTCAGAGAATAAGGTGTGCAGTGTCTGTCACTGTAGGTAGTTCTTAGTTTAACTGCTAAGTCTCCTTCTATTTCCCAGCTTAATTGCATCCATAGCGTTAAGAGCAGAGCGTCATATTGCTTTGTGTTATCCCTGCTATCTTGCCAGACTATCATTTGAATGTGAGTACAGATGGTATGACTCATTTACACTTGTCCTAAGCAGGCAACGTACTTAACACCAAGTATGTGCCTCCAGCTTTTGATTCCTGAGAAAAAGTGTTTCCCTCTCCCCACCCCAACAGGAGTTATTTTTCTATGATTCAGATTTTAGTTCACCTTCCTTTTAAAATTAGGGAAGCAGTCTCCTTTTTTGTTTTCCTTATCTAAAATGCAGTTGACGCTATTTTAAAAAGATGCCAGACCTCTGCTGATTTTGCTGAGACCACTTTTTAAATAGGAAAAATGGATGAGGAAATGAATGGCTCCATTGTTTGGATGTAGAAAATACACTGAGGTACTGTAGACCTACTCTGCTACTTTTTCAGTACCTCTGGAATATAGAGAACTGTTTTTTCCTACTGTATGAGGAAGTTAGTGTATTCTGCAACTTGGGACATGGATAAATGGGCAAACATTTTCCTTTCTGAAACAGAGTGGGTCTGATAGCACTTCATTGTTGTCTAGACCTTGTCTGGCAGTCTTGAATATGCTGAATGATTTATTTTGCCTCTTTAGGAAAAGAGATAAAAAGAAATCTTAGAAACCTGTGTGTGGTGGTGGAAGTGGTGGATTATTGTTGTTTTTATGCAGAATCATTCACCTCTCTTTTCTCCATGCCTCAGCTGAAGATCTGCTCTTACAGGTAATGTTGAGGAGCATGCAGTGTGTTGAAGGCATGCTTGGCACTGAACAGCACTGAAGTGGAGCTGAGAGTTTGGGATAAAGTGCCGGATGGTATATGGTCATGTGGCTTATTTCTTTAGTGTTTCTCTTTTCATTTTAGTCAGGCCCAAAATCAAGTTCCATGTTGTGATATAGAATGTTGTTTTTTTTTTTTTGAAGGCAGTAAGTTTACTGAAAAAAAGGACTGGGAGCACATTTTCCTAACTTTTTTTTTAGTATCAGTAGTTTAGATGGGCAGACCTTTGAAGTTGTTCTTCATTGTCCCATGACTATGTCTTTCTATTTATAGAAATAGTATAGCAGCTCTGTTTCTCAACCAAAAGTTTTTCTTGCAGCTTTTCCACATACATGCTGTTTTTCAATGAGAATTTGGAGGACCAGCCCTCCCTTAATCCTATGTAGGTGTTCACAATCACAGAACTGCGTGTCTGCTGCCACCTGGAAGCTGAACACTCTTGTTTAAGGCTCGTACTCCCTCTGATGGCAAACTGCTGCTGTGCTGCTCTTGCTTTATGTGTTCACTTTCATCTTTCTCCCTTGGTCTCCATTTTATCCTCTTGCTGTGATGCTGGATTAGGCTGTTGTTTCATGTGTGTCCCACTGAAAGTGCTGCTTTAATGAAGCTGATAAAATTGAAGGGCCCTACCAGACTGCATGTGTACTAGACAGCAGTAAGCTATTTGGTTAGGTGGAGGGAAAGGAGGGAGAGCTTTCCCTCTCAAGTTGAATTTGTTCAGTACTTTTTAACTACTGCAGTCACTCTTCTATAGTTCAAGTCATACTTACTTCCTAATGCTTGGCTTAAACTGATGGCTTTATCTCCCTGAAGCTTGCATATGAGTAGTCTGCTCTTTTAAGCTCAAATTCTTTATTCCAGAAATCACTTGTTTAGATAATATCATCTTTATGTTTGGTACAAACAGCCCTCAGTACTATAAAGACTTTGTTAGCTGCTTTTGTATGGGATCATTATTAAGAAATGACTGTCTTTTAAATCTTGTAGTTATACTAATAAACATCTAATATAGACAGAAAAGAACTGTCATTGTAACTTTGTGTGTTAACGATGTGATAGCATATGTTAAGCTTTTATTAGTAAATTTGGCATGTAGATTACAAACAGTGCAAAACAAAGCTGTTTATCATGTGGTTGCAGAAATAAGACATTGTATAGTTTGTATGTCTTTGTACATCTGTGTGTAGAAGACCAGTTTGGGAGAAAAGATAACGATCCTGTTGCCCCTTTGATAAATGACCCTTTTCTACATTACTCAGAGAAGAAAGAAGTCAGCAAATCTTTGTGTTCTCATTGCATCTCTTTCCTGCTTCAGTAGTAGTAGTAGTTTCAAATGTTTCTTGAAAGCATTTGCTAAATTATTTAATTGTTATTAAATATTACTAATTTAATTAAATCTAACCTTTGCTTAGCATCAATTATTTAAGTGGGTAAAGACTATCAGTTCTCGTTCATTGTCACTGACTACAATAGCACTGTTGGGTACTTACTGTGTGTGGTGTTGCCTTTCATGTGTGATGCTGGCAAGAGTTTCAGCTGGTGGAAGAGATGTAATGAGTTTTCAGGTGAGTTGTCAGGCCTTTTCTCATGATGTGAAATCCAGATTGATGCATCTGACTCAGAGTCCCCTATTTTGTTCAGTTTGTAGGAGCTGTTGGGATGTCAGGCTTACAAGTATTGCTTCTGTTTGCTTGCTCAGCCTTGCACCTGTTTGGGAATTCTCTTTAGTATGTTTCTGGCAATTTTAGTGGAGATAGGTGAACCTCTAAACATGTCAAAAAAAGACTGGAATAAAGCTCTTTTAATTTTGAGCCTCTAGTATCTCCTTGAATGTGAAGACAGTTTCCTTAAAAATTTAGGTGCCTACCTGAAATATGTGAAGTGACTGGAGCCTTCCAGGAATTCTGGCACTTGTAGGAGAGATATTAAAGTAGTATGTGTTGGCTGGGAAGGAATTTTGTGGTCTTGCTCAAATGTTTTGGTTTTCTTTGGTGTGCTGCCACCAAGTGACAAGGCTTGATATTGCTGCTCTTGTGGGTTTTTTTGGTTTGGCTTTTTAAAGAGTGATTTCCACTAATTGCTTTCTTTTCTTTCTTTCAAACTGAAAAATTTAGTATATTACTTCACACTCCTGGTACTTTTGCCTACAATATTCCAAATTATTATTCAGAATAACATGACTGCTTGAAAAGTCTGTCTGAAAATTTCTAGGATAAAAGAACTATCAAAACTAAGCATTTTTCCCTCCCCCACCATCATTCTGCTGCTCAGTTCAGATATTCTGGATTCTGTAAATTATTGTGCAGTCTCTGGCACTGGAGATATTCAGAAATCATCTGGATGCAGTCCTGTGCCATTTGCTCTAGGATGACCCTGCTTGAGCAGGGAGGTTGGACCAGATGACCCATTGCTGTCTCTTCCAACCTCACCTATGCTGTGATTCCATGATTGGAAGTAAACTTCAATCCAATCCAATACAATGTAAGCACACTCTCAACATAAACATAAAGCATAAAAACTAAGATCAAAAAACAGTATCTGGCAGATAAAAATGTATTATAGAAGTAATGGTTGAATCCTACATTTCAGAATATTTTTTGATGAGCAGTCTTATAAAAATAGTCAGTATATTAAGCCAACATTCTGAGCAATACTCAGAAGTGCTCAAAATACTTCCCTGTGCTAATCTATGCTAAAATTGTTTTGGTAAGATGAAGGATGTTGGTGTGTCTACAGGGAGAATGTTGCAGGTGGAGTTGGATGGTCATGGGGTGCTGGGGGTGACCTCACATCTGTGTGGCTCACACATCTGAGGTGTGCTGTCTGCTTGACCTGCAGGTCCACACTGGGTGTGGACAGGAATGATGGTGCAGAAATTAGAGAAAAGATGATGCATTGCCACTGACTGTTTATACTCTTCTGATTCTTGCAGACTTGAGCACTGTAATAATTGCTGAGCAGTGAAATTACACTTTCTTTCTAAGAAAGTTAAGACATTTAAGACTTTATTTAATAGCGTTATTTCAGAATATGATTAAAGGTCTGATTTGTAGATGGGACCAGGTACATCTGCACAGATTAGCAAATCCATCCTAAGTGCTGTTTAAAAAGACTTAAAACTTAAACCTTTTGCTAGAAAAGGTAGTCTCCCTTTATATCCCTCCCTTGGGAGTTTCCTGGCTGTCCTCTTGCACTGTTGTTCAGTAGATCTTACAGCAGGCAAGTTTGGGGGCAGAATTAACAAAAAACAGTTTTAGCTTTCTACCAGTTGTTCTCTGTAGTCAGCTTATGGGACAGTAAGGTAAATGCAGTGACAGCACAAAAAAACCACTGGGAACATGTAGCTACAGCAGTAGTCTGTCTTTGTTCTTGTTTCTGCTGGGACTGAATATGCCACTGGGCTTCTCTGCCCAGTTTGGAAAGGTGACTGAGGATTGTTTTTTGACCTGACTAATTAATTTATCATTAAGAGTCATCTAAACAATGTTGTAATCATGCAGTTATTTTGGATTGTTCTGTACTTGCTTGCCACAGCTGTTGCCTTTTCATTTGCATTCTTCACCTCCTCTTAACTATGGAAGCTGAATCTGTTGAGGTTTTCTCCCTGCTCTCCCTTTTTGTCCCTCCTCAAGTGGAAGGGAGGCATCTGTGAAAGCTAGGATTTTTGTAGATATCATGTGTAAAGGAGGAGGGGAAAACAGTGATTCACTTGTTTTGGTCCACAGGGAGGAAATCCGGCAGTAAAACCTAATAGCAGTAAAGACTAAAACTGTTTATATAAATACGTAGAAGCTTCCAGAGATCTCCTCTCTGGCACAGGAAATAGTCACGTGTTGCTGACTGTGCTGCCAGTTCTGTCCTGAAGTATTGGCCTACCAATATGCCAGCTGTGCTTCTTATTTTGCAAAAGAAAAAAATTAATTACCAAAGGGTACTAGTTTTGTTTGCCTCAGTAAACTATTGCAACAGTTTTAGCATACTTCAAAGGTTTACTTCTGAGGTATTCCTGTAAAATATATCCAGCATGTGATATGTTGGGTTATATTTAAACCTAGTGAAAGAGGATTTAAGTTCTGAAATTTTTCCTGTAAATTAGGAATTAATTTTGCCTGTGGCCATTTCAACTCCAGTGTAAGTGTTCCTGTCTCATGATGCATAGAGGCTACAACAGTCACATGGCATTTTACAGGGTAAGACACTTCCATATAATTTCATTAAATGCTCTGTTTCCTGTTGGGTATTTCCTTATTCTCCTAATGCTCTTCAAGTGCTTGTGTTATTTATTTAAATAGCAAAAAAAGTAAATTTAATTTAAATCCACTGTGTGTTGTATGACATAAGTTTCGTTGGTCCCTCTTTACAGAACTGATCTATAAAGGAATATCCAAAGTGTTTAGAACTAGTATTGTGGATAGACTTCTCAATTAAGAAACATTTAACTTTCAAAGTAGTAGTGATGTGTAATTAAGCACTGTCTTTATTCTGTTTAAGGTAAATATATCAAGGTTGTATGTTACCTTAATTCTGCCATATTCTAGCTTGGTTTGATCCTGGTGGGCAGCTCAGCCCCATGCAGGCACTTGCTCATTCTCCACCAGTGCAATGAGGGAGAGAATCAGAAACATAAACATGAGAAAAGTCGTGGGTTGAGATAAAGGCAGTTCAATAGGGAAAGCAAAAAGCTATGCATGCAAGCAAAGCAAAACAAAACAAGGAATTCATTCACCACTTCCCATGGGCAGGCAGATGTTGAGGAAAGCAGGGCCCCACCATGCATAACCATGACTTGGGAAGACAGATGCCATCACTGCAAACACTCCTCTCTTCATCCACCTTCCCTCATCTTTGTATGCTGAGTGTGATCTCATATAGCATGGGATATCTCTTGGGTCACTTGGGATCAGTTGTCCCTGCTCTGTCCCTTCCAGCTTTCAGATCACCAGCCTGCTTGCTGGTGAGGAAGCAGAAAAGGCCTTGGTGCTGTGCAAGCACAGCTCAGCAATAACTAAAACAACCCTGTGTTATTAATATTGTTTTCATCACAAATACAAAACAGCTCTGTTTCAGCTGCTGTGAAGAAAACCTCTGACCCAGCCAATACCAGTACACTGAGTACCTTGAGTTAGTCTTTTGTCTGCAGTGTTTCTGTCCTTCATGTGTTTGCACAAAGGTAACTACTGTAACTACCCATTTTGGCATATAAATAAAATGGATGAGCAAAAAAAAAGAGTGGAACTTGTCAGGATGTAATTTAACAAGTAAACTGTATGTAACAAGTATCTGGTTTGTGGCAGCACTTTTTTGGTTAACTGTATTTATTTTAATAGTATTTGGATTGTAGAAGGCCATGAGAAAAATTGGTTTAGGTTGATAGAGCAAGTCACTGTTGATGGAAGCCTTTAGGAGAACACAAATAGACTTCCATTACTGCTTTAGGGCCATGGGTGTGTTTTAGCTTTGTACCTGAAGTTGTATTCACTGTTATTTCTTATATGTTGGGGTGGGTTTTTTTGTGCAGATTCTGAACTCTGTTTTGTATGTTCCAGTTTCAATACTAAACATCATTGTTTAATTTGAAATGTCAGATTTTTTTTTTTTTAACTGAATCATATTTTCCTCTTTAACGATGATAGTGACTCTGGACTGGTCTGTTGCCTTCTGGTTTAGACTAGTTCAGATACTTCCTTTCTTCCTCCTAGCATGGGAAAACAGATCAAGACTCTTTACACTTAAAAGTGTAGTTCTGAAACTGTAAAAAGAGCATTAGTGTCAAACTCTCCCCTAGGGCTGGAATCTCAATGGAGGAGATTATCCTATGCTACTATTGGCAGTGTAGTATCTATGGATTCTCTGAACAAAGTAGTCCCTGTTGACAAAAGTCTAATTTAGAGTTTACTTGCATAATTGCTTTAGTGTTATAAAACTACTGTTCTTTCCAATTCACACAGGCTTTCTGCAATTTATTGTTATATAGGTCTCAAAGAAGTAGTTGCTCTGCTCTTGATGGGGGCCAAAACACTTTTAAGCTGTTATGCTCTTTTTTTTTTAATTCCTCTTGCTAAGATGAAACACTTATGGTGAGAAAGATATGTAAACACGGCATAGTGAAAAAGTCATAAGAGCTTAGAGAAGATGTAAATTCCATCTTTCTCTTGTCTGTTGAAGAAGAACTGGTTATTGTAGACTATTCTGGATTTTTGGAAAAGCGTTGCAGTTTTTAATGCTCGACTTCTAAAGTAAATTTACCTGAGAAGCTGGTGTACATAATTTCAGATTATTACTGCTGAATAAAAGCTGAGAAGGCCAGTTTTGATCAACAGGCTGTATGTTCATGATTTCTAATGAATGTAGGTTTTTTTACTGTGCTGGTTCTGTTTTGAAGAAGATCTCTACTTTGAAAGAATTAGCACCTGTTTTTTTCTGTGTTGCTACCACCTGGTTAGAAAAGAAGATGCATCTCTTTGCATCTCCTTGCCCCAGAAAGTTGTTAACTTTGCATATAAAGTCAGGTCAAGTAGCTTAATGATTAAGAAGCATCAAGATCTGCATAGGTACTGGGTATTATCATTGTGCTGGTTTTTTGTTCTTGTCTGCCTTTCCTGCCCTACCCTCATAAACCTTAATTTTCACTGAGAAGCTGTGCAACTGCTGTAACTATACACATTTGAATATAAAAGTTCCTAACTTCCAGCTAGCACGAAAAATTTGTTTGTTTTTTTTTTTCCTTGAATTAGAACAATTTTGTTGATAGTTAGAAAACCCTGCAACTGGTAGAAATCTTTAAAAAATCCAACAAAAAATACATACAGAAAAAGTAGAACCAGCAAAAACCCTGAAACCCAGAGGTTCTTCAGTTTACTATACAGTAGATTAAAAGTAGGCATCCCTCAGCAGGGAACATGCTGAGGTTAGCAGAACCTGTGCCTGCTCCCATCAGTCTGTGCAGTCAGTCTTTGCATCCTGATTTGGTACTGTGTGGTGAAGCCCAGCAGGGACCTGTGACATTGTACCTTTCTGACGGGTATGCTTGAAGTTAGTCCTCACAGGGAGAAAAGTGGCTCTGTTTTCATTGGTTGCCAAGAGTAAAATTGTTCATGGAATCGTGTTGTCAAAGTGGTCTAAAGAACCTTTCTTATTTTCTCCAAGGGGAAAAGAATCTGTTGGTCTCTTTCCTTGTATAGAATGGTTTGAGTTGGAAGGGACCTAAAAGTTCATCCAGTTCCAATGCCCCTTCCATGGGCAGGGACACCTGCCATGAGAGCAGGGTACTCAGATCTCCAGCCAGCCAGGTCTTGAACATCTCCAGGGATGGGGAGTTCACAGCCTCTCTGGGAAACCTGTACCTCACCACTCTTATAGAAAAGAATTTTTTCCTAATATCTAATCTGAACCTGCCCTTCTTTAGTTTAAGGCCATTCTTCCTTGTCCTATCATTCCATACCCTTTAGAAAAGCTTCTTTCCAGCTTTCTTCTAAGCCCCCTTTAGGTCCTGGAAGGCTGCTCTAAGGTCTCCCTGGAACTTTCTCTTCTCCAGCTTGAGCAGCACCAGCTCTCTCAGCCTGTGTTTGTAGGAGAGGTGCTGCTGTCCTGTGTGATCAACCTAATGGCTCTCTCCAGGGCTCCTTCCAACAGGTCAAAGTCTTTGTTGTGCTGAGGTCCCAGAACAGGACACAGCACTCCAGGTGGGATCTCACTAGAGCAGAGCAGAGGGGGAGAATCACCTCCCTTGGCCTGCTGGCCATGCAGCTTTTGATGCAGTCCAGGACACATTTGGCTCTCTGTGCTGCAAGTGCACATTGCTGGGTTACAATGAGCCTCTTGTCCACCCACACACCCAGGTCCTTTCTCCCCAGGGCTACTCTCAGTCCATTCTCAGCCCAGTCTGTATTTGTGTTTGGGATTGCCCCAACCCACATGCAGGACTTTGCACTTGGCCTTGTTGAACACATGAGGTTCTCACAATCCCACCTCTCAAACTCGTGAAGCTCCCTCTGGATGGCATCCCTGACTGCAGTGTGTTCACCACACCACACCACACCACACCACACCACACCACACCACACCACACCACACCACACCACACCACACCACACCACACCACACCACACCACACCACACCACACCACACCACACCACACCACACCACACCACACCACACCACACCACACCACACCACACCAATCTTGGTATTGCTGGCAAACTTGCTGAGGGTGCACTTGACCCCACTTAACACTGTCCATGTCACTGACAAAAATGTTAAAAAGGATCAGCCCCAATACTGACCCCTGAGGGGCATCACTCATCACTGTTCTCCACTTGGACACTGAGCTGCTGACTGCAGCTCTTTGAGTGAGGCCATCCAGCCACTATTTTGTCCACTAAGTGGTCCATCCATCAAAGTGCATGTCTGTCCAGTTTAGAGCCAAGAATATTGTGGTCAATGCTTTCCACAAGTTCAGGTAGGTGATGTTTGTTGCCCTTCTCTCATCCACCACTGCTGCAACCCCATCAATAGAAAGCCAACAAGTTTCTCAGGCATGATTTGCCATCACTGAAGCCAGTGCTGTCACCAGTCACCGCCTTATTTTCTATGTGCCTTAGCATAATTTAAAGAAGGATCTGTTCCATTATCATGCCAGGCACTAATGTGAGATTGACCAGCCTGTAGTTGCCTGGAGCTTCCTTATTTCCTTTTGTTAAAATGGGAATTCTATTCCCCCTTTTCCAGTCTGTGAGAACTTCACTAGACTACCATGACTTCTCAAATATGATGGATCAGCTTAGCCACTTCCTCAGGCAGTTACCTCGGGACCCATGGATGTATCTTACTAGGTTCCATGGACTTGTGCACCTACAGGTTCCTTAGATGGCCTCAAACTTGATCTTTTCCTGTAGAGGGAGGTTCTTCTTTTTCCCAGTTTCTGCTTTCACCTTCTGCAAATTGGTCAGTGTGGCTGGAGCACTTGCTGGGAAAGACCAAGGCAAAATAGTCAGTGAGTCCCTCAGCCTTCTACATGATCTGGGTAACCAGGTCTCCCATATCTTTCCTGAGAGGACCTGTTTTTCCCAGTCTTTCTTTTATTAATGATATACCTAAAGGATTTAATGCCCTTGGATAGATTTACCCCTGCCAGTACTTCAGCTTTCCTGCCAGATCCCTGGGTGTTCAGACAATTTGTCTGTATTCCTCCCAGGCTATCTGTCCTTGCTTCCACCCTCTGTAAGCTTTGTTTGTCCAGGAACTCCTTGTTCATCCATGCAGGCCTTCTGGCATTCTTAACTATTTCCTGAACTTTGTAGGGATACATTGCTCTTGAGTCTGGAGCAGATAGTCTAAATATCATCCAGCTCTCTTGGGCCCCTCTTTTCTCTAGGCTCTATCCCATGGCACTCTACCAAGGGGACCCTTAAAGAGACCAAGGTCTGCCCTCCTCATGTCCAAGGCAGTGAGCTTGCTGTGCACCCTCCTAGCTGCCCTAAGGACCTTGATCAAGTGGATTTTATGCCTCTAATCATCCTGTTAAATTTCTTTTGGTAATAATAATAATTAAAAAGTGAGTTCTGTTTTGTACTGCAGATACCAGTTGTATTTTTTCAGTTTTGAAGAGCTGCGTCTTCCATTAGTTCCTCAACATCACATGCTAGAAATCTGGAAGCTGCTTTGTGGTGTAGATGTCGTCCTATAATTTGGGGCCTGTATGAAGATCAGGTTCCAGATCTGTCCCCTCATCTGATCTTTTACAGTTTTATATGTCTGGTGGTTGTTTTTCTTGGCTGACCTGTTGTGGAATCAAACTAGAGAAACTTTAATACAAATCATACTATTAGAGGAAAGTGCCCTGATAAATGTCCCGGGAGAAGTGTTGTTTTCCCCCTCTCATGCTTGTCTTTCCTGGGGTTGAAGTGACTGTGAAGAAGATGGCTTATACTGGTTTCCTTTAAAAACTGAAAACCATGGCAGTTGATAAACTTTGTTTTGCTCTTGTGCCAATACAAAAGTGATGCAGATCCTTATTTAGAAATACTGGAAACACATTGCTAGCTACAGTATTTCCAAAATGCACTTGCCGAAAGATGGGTGATTGGTTTTTTGGGTGGAGCAGGCAGTCCACTTTATACATGATATGGGAACTGTTTATGTCTGGAAATTGTTCTTTTTGGGGCAAATTATTCAGGAAACTGGGTCACCAGACAGCTACAAGCTAGCCAAACACATTGGTTTCATGTACAGATAAGAGACTTTAGCATATCCATTATTTGTGTGTAATGGGTACCAGAATGGTGCATGATTATTTCTTTGACCTTTCAAAATTTCAGTACCAACTGTAAAATACTGTGCTGCTATATAACACTTAGGGTGCTAGAATTTAAATTACTGTGTGGATTAAACAGATGAAGATAGAATTTATTTTTCTCTTAATCTTAGTAATACTGGGTGGGTGGAGGTTCGTTGTTGATTTGGGTTTGTTTGTTTGTTTGTGTCTTTAAATTTTTTCTTTTCTCTATATTTTTTTAGTGATTCTGGCACCTGATTTAGTGATTTCTGGCACAGAAATCTTGAGTCTGAATTTTGACTGAGTTTATAAGCTGGATGCATTTGGCACTTAGTATGTATGGTCTAGCATTTGTGCAGGTGTTGTGGTAGCTCTTTAATGCAAATAATGGGAAGCAGAATAAGTTTTATTTTTAAGCCCATTACCTTGGATTCTTTCTCCAGTGTGCACTTCAAGATGACCTCATGTCAGTCTTTTATAAATGTGACTACTTGTGATATTTCCCTTGCTGCTGACCAGATGGTGATTGTAATGACTGAAAAATAAGCTCCCTTCCACGATGAATGGAATTTATCAGCTTCTGCTTTTTGGCAGAGGTGGGAGGGAATGTGTTGTAAAAATATGCTGACTGGCAGTTTGCTTCTTCCATCTCTGTTAAAGACAGGAGTGCTGTGGGAGAAGAAGTTGGTTGGATTTTTCTCTGATACAGAAAGTGAATCTTTTTGTCCTTCTTGATCACGTTTTAATGCTATGGGAATTCCACTTCAAAATATGTAAAACAAAGCTTGTATTAAGTAAAGAGTAAATGCTTGACAATCTTTTCCTCTTCCCTTAGGCTTGGTAAAGAGATGTACTAAAGGCTTATTTTTACATTTGCTTTTAATAATTTGATTTTTTAAAAACTAAAGGTTTTGCAGATTTTGCCAAAACATCAATATTGTATTCATTAATGTTATAAATACTTCAGAGAATAGAATTCAAGCATTCTTTCTTAGAAGGTAAAAAAATTTGAAGGAGCATCTCTAAAGAAATGCAGCTGCTTTTCATTTTTAAGAACTGACAGTATCCTCTAAATGGCTTTGTCTTGCATATTTAGGTAAAGATAAATATTTCAAAAGAATGAGTCTTTTTTTCGGTGGATATTAATGTTTCTTGGATAATGTTAATTCAGTCAGCTATACAGTGTTTTTAAAGAGTTGGTAATACCCCTAGCAAGTAAGATTACAATCCTATTACATATATATTACTCTAATTTTTGCAGTTGAAGACTTTATAATTTTAGTTAGCAAGGACTAGTTTGTCACATTATCTTGAGATAGTCACAGTCTTGAGATATGTAGTATGTGACTTGATTAGTTATATAGATATGCCACAGAGTTCTCAATCAAGAAGGAAGAAATGGCAGAGGTTTGGGTTTTTTTTTTTTTTCATACGTGTCACCCTGCTGGAAAGAGTGAAAAGTAACAGACTTTTACTTCGAGTATGGAGGAAGTATCTGGAGGAAATAGTGAATTTTATTAATATTCTTAGCTATTCGTGTGTGTGACTTTGAAGGTTTCCATGTACTTCAAAGAGTAAAAGGCTTTTGAATAGTGCCAGAAATTTATCCAGGGGCTATTTTTGTCATTTGGGGAGGAACATTTCCAGTCTCATTCTTCATATGGCAGCAGTCCTATTTATCTTCCGGGTCTCTGTTTCTTACTGAAAGAAAAGGAGCAATAGGCCAAATAATGCCATCTAAAGATTGACATTTCTAAAGAGGACATTTCATTAAAAGAAAAAGAAATTAATTGGAGTTTTTAAAAAAGAGAGAAAAACAGAACTAAAACAGCACAGACCTTAAGTATTTTTTAAATGGCCATGAGGTGTCAGTGTACATCCAAAAAGAAACTTGGGTGATCAAAACTTCTGAAAAAATAGTCAGTTGTCTTTATTTTATAGGGCCTGAATTAATCTCTAGGGGAGAAGGTTACAAAAGCTGAGTCAAGGCTATAAAAATTTATATCTGCATTACTTAAAAGTTACATTTTCATAGTTATGTGGTGTTTTTAAACCAAGATGTGTAAATTTATTGATGTATTTCTAGACTCTAGTTTAGTTTGCAAACCAGTTCATGAGTTCAGTTGTGTTGTTTCTTCATTGCCCTGCATTTATGAGGATGCTAGTTGCATGAGGTGTTTTCTGGGGAAGACACTCCACAGCTTGGTATGTAAGATAAAATCAAACAGGACTGCTCCAAACCATATTACTGACTTCTTGTTACTAAATAGTGAAGTCTTCCTACCATATTTATATTTTATATAAATCTGCTATTTGTTTTTCATAATGCTATTATAAAATAAAAGTTGTCTTACCAAGAGGAGGTAGAAAACAATTGCATACAAGATGCTCTGTGGCCTCGTTTTTGCCAAAAAACTTGACCAAATACTCTCCTATTTTATACCCACTTATTTGCTGAGTGAGGGTTGGTTATTTGTAGATTCTAAGATACCTAATCCTAAAGGAGTTTTAGAGGCAAAGGTGTATAGAAGTTAATTTTCTTAATATTTTGAGTAAGTAATATGCAGCTCATGTGTCTTGTGTATTATGTATTGTGTTTTGATACCATCTTTCTGATTCTGTATGATAATATTCCTTTATAATGCAATTTGTTGGCTCTTAGGAATGCCAAAATGTACAAGTTCTCCTCTAGGTGTCGTCTTAATTGAATAAATTACTGATTGAAGCCAGTGTTAGGAAGATTTTGGAAGATGTGAAGCCCAAAATAACCCTGATTGAAAAAATACAACCCCCCTCAAACTTGCAAGTTTTAGATCATGTATAGATAATTGTGTAAAAGTTGTAACTACCTTGTTGTGCTTGTGTTTAATGCATAAATTTATTGTTTGTGGATTCTGGATACATAATTGGTTTTGTCTTTTTTTTAAGTCTGGGCCCTAAAATTCTCTAGTATTTTCTTTACAAAGCCATATGCTTTATAAATACTGTTAATACTGTGGGGACAGTTTGGTTAACACAATCTGTGAAATTTCTGTTTTGCAAGATGCTTTTTTTTTTTAAAGGAAATTTTCTAGGAGCAATTTACATATTGGATCATGGGAGGAGAAACTTAGAATTCTTTACATAACTATGCCTTTGTGTAATTGGAAAGAATTTAAGGAGTGATGCACTTGGTTGTAAAGCTGTCCAAGTTTGGAAAAGTTCAGGTATCGTGAAAACTGTTTTGAGATATTTTAAGGAAAATACAAGGAATGGAATAGTTCTGATATGTGGTTGGTGGGTGTGGGTTTCCAAAGCCATCCCATCACTGTCTGTTGCAGTGAGCAGTTTGAATGTTCCCACTGCTCTGTGGCAGCTGCAGGCCCATGGTGAGCTGGCTCACACAGTTCACCAGCAAAAAAAAGGTAAATAGGGGCAGTTGGGTCATACAAGTTGCCTGTGCTGGCTCAGGAAAGGGATGTGAATGTGCAAGGATCATGTGGGGAAGGGAGAAGTGAAGAGTCTGTCTGGTGACCAGCAGTTAAAATCAGACTAATACACTTTTTCAAATGTCACTTAAAAAAAAAAATCACCAAAGCAACCTACAAATAACAAACAGATTTCTAGCTTGGTAAGATGTTAATTAGCGTGCTAAAGTAATACTCTGTTGCATTTTCTGAAATTTCATTTGGTAACAGACTTTTTAAGCAAAGTGGTTTTAATTTTCTAAATACAGAATTGAAAAATTGGTAGGAAAAGTAACCAAGGAGTGAAGGCTGCTCTTATCCTGTAGTGATGTGTAAGAGCTCTCCTGAGAGCTGCTTCCCTTGTGGGCATTGTGGGGAAGACTCCTTGGAAGGTTTGAGGCAGTAAGGGAAGATTTTTGTCTGCAGCTGTGTTTCTCCTTGCTCAGTTTGGGAAAAGCCACATCTATTTTGGCAGCTGCAGAAGTTTTAGATGAGCTCTCTCGTCCTGTAGTAGTGCCTGTATGTGTGTGTGAATATGTGGATTTTATCCAGCTGTGTTTTATAGTGTTTTCAGTTGCCAGAAAGGAGCTTTTTCTTGGACATGAGGGAGTTGTAAGGGGTTTCTAAAAACTTCTAGGAAGTTTAGCTTTCCCCAAGCAGCAAATACTGATGCTTGAGGCAGCTATTGATGCACGCTATTTTAAAGATGATCAAAATCATTTGTGTACAGTGACACTGACTGTTTACATACTGAAGAGAGAAAAAAAAAGTGGTATCCATAGCAGCTGAGAATAATTTTGCTCGCTTACGAACAGAATTTTGAGTTCCTGGTATGTATGGAAACCAAAATTTTACATGTGAGCAAGCCAGCTGAACTGTGGCTTCTGTGGTCACAGTCTATTCCTGTCTACTAATTAAAAGTATTGCACTAGTAGGAATGTTATATACATTTTTAATATTAAAATAGTTAAATATTTATTTAAAACTTTGTTCCAACTCTTAAAATTCTTCTGCAAGACAGAACTGATTTTTAAAAAGTTTTCTTTAAAAGAAAACTTAAATCTCCTGAAAAAATTGATGTATTCAGGACCTTTCCCTCCCAAACTCCATCCTGGGAAAAAAGCCCTCACCATCAAAGTGTGCCCCCCTTTTTGCCTCCTGTGCCTGCAGCAACACTCATCTCTGGGTGGAACAGGGAGGGGGTCAGGCAGATTGTACCATCACATGACTAATGAGTAGGAAAATCTGAACTGAAACTTTTAAAGGCCATGGTTTTTCTGTTTTCTTTTAGAGCTATGAAATAATTCAGCCTCTTCCTCCCCTCAGTATTACTGGCTCCCTCAACTTTCTACTAGGAGAGTTTCTGTAGTGACAAAAGTATTATATAGGTATTTTGAAGGAGCAGATTTTGTAGTCCTTTTCTTCTTGACAAAGTCAGAACTTTGTTTTGAATAGCAGAAATTGTGTGGTCCTCTTAGAAAATATGTGCTGCTATCACTCTGTCATTCTAAATACTTTCCTCTAGATATTGCATTTTAGTTCTTTTACTTATCAGACTGAATGAATAGCAGACATACATTTGAAGCTGAGTGAACTTTCCTTCCCTAAGATGGTCAGATTTGGAAGTGTTCTTTTCCTGATGCTGCACTTCTAGTAGAGGTAAAGCAGCCTGTACTATATGGTTGCTCCTATTTAGGTTTTATCTTTGTTCCTTGGTCCAACCTATGTTATTTCCCCTTTTGGTCATCTAACCACTGGAAGCCAGTGAGTGCTGTTTAACACTTCTTTGGATGCATTGCTCTGCTCTGGTTCTTAGTTTTTCACAGGGTGTTCATTACTTCCCACTCTTAATTAGTTATGTCTTCTTGCTTCTGTGACTGGATTTACATTTTGTTAGTATTTGCTGCTAAAATAACACAACTGTGAGTCCAAGCAAAACATGGACTAAGATAAAATCCTGCTAATATTGCTAAAATGAGACAAGTAATGAACTGTTTGCTGTAGCAGCATATCAAAGCTGGTTCTTGCAAATACTGCTAAAATCAAACTTCAATAAGTATAATTAGCAGGTGGAAGTCGGTGAGCTTTCTGACCTTGGCCAGCAGAGATAGACCCATTGAGCTTCTTGGGTTCTGTGCTTGGGGAGGAGGTAGGGGGGCAAAATAAATAAAAAAAAACCACAACTCCTTCCTTTTTACTAAGTCTCTGATTGTTGAATGGTTCTGTTGAAAGCAGGTCTGTCACTGTTGTTTATTTTTTTGAATAGGCAACTGCTGTTTGTTACTTGAAAAAAGCAACTGGTTCTGGAAATGTTCTAAACTGATGTGAGTCATCAGTGAAGGATTTAAATAGTTGAATATGATGTTTGTTTCCTCCCTTCCATGGCTCAAAATGGTATGAATCATTTTTTTTAGTGTTTCCCAGATAATAGTGTGAGTGGAAGTGGTATGTGTTTCTGACTCAAGTTCCTAAATGTTGGTGGAGCACTCCCAACCGCTGCTGATTTTGGTCATTTGGGAATTCCATAGGAACTTCTGACAAATGTATAAAAACAAACATTTTGTAACGATGGCAACTTACCCACAAGGATTGATGTGGTTGGTGACGTCAAACTTCGAACGTCCTCTTCTGACTGGCACATCTGACTTGATTTTTCTGTCTAACATGTGTTAAGTGGTATAGGATAAAAATTCAGCCATGAGAATCACTTTTCAAGTGTGTAGAATGCCTTGTAGAATGCTAGAATTTGTGTTACATTTTTATATGGCTGTCTGCTACTGTTCCTATCTTCCAAAATTGAGGTATTTTTTATGAACCCGGATCTCCTCTGTACTTTCAAAAGTTCTTAAACAATTTCAGGTTTCCTTGTTCTTTCTTCATAACTTAGAGCATCAAAAAAGATGCATACTCCAGTGTTAACTGAAATGGTGCTGAAAAAAGTTAGCTAATGAATTTTACAGGGGAAAGAAAAGAATGGGCACATCTGTGTTAAAGATGTGTTAAGAGGATGACCTGGATGTGACTTGGAAAAGACTAACTGATTTCTTTCTCATCCCAAGACTCATCAAACCCACTGCAATGAAAGGTTTTATATGTCATCAATATAGTGGAGATTGGGATTGAATCAGAGTGGTTACTCACCATAGGCAGCAGAGCAATTCTCATTTCTAGAAATCTATCTGACTACCATTTTCTTCTTCAGAAGATCAGCAGCATGGCAGCCCAGCAGAGTTTTAATGAGGAAATGATAAACTTTATGGCAGATTTCTTGGCTCCAGTGAGAACTTCCTCATTTTTAGTCTCAACACCAGCACTGTCCAGTGCTGAATCTGGGTGTTTTCCATTGTGCTGCCTTTCCTTTAAGGGGGTTTCCAGCCTTCCAGCTAAAGAACTTAGGTTAGAAAAAGAGCAAAGGATAAAGGTTACTGGTTTACAGTCCATCCAGCTAAATGAGCCTCTCTGGTAAAGCTAAGCCCTACAGACCAATTGTAATCTGTTCCTAATCATCTGCTGGAGAAACAGCAGTTTGTTCAACCAGAAAAGCATACAAATCCAGGAAAATTGGGACTTGTTCTTTTCCCATGTAGCAATGAAAGATTCACACTCAGGTTTTTTTCTTTGAGTAAGCAGCTGCCAGGTGAGAATTGCTTCTTTTCCTTGGGATACAAAACATAGGAATTGGTTTCAGTGCATCAGAGACAGAAGAAGCCTGTTATGCCATACATTAGAAAATCCCAAGGAATTTCTGCTATTCAAGGATGCAGTCTCTGAGAGGCTTGTGGTGCTCTTGTGTGTTATAGTGTCTGTCCTTGAATCCCATACGCTATTCACAAATGCCTTAATTCCTACTGAAGAGGGAAGAGCAAACCTATTGCATGGTGAAAAATAAGGCAATGTTATGTTGACCTTCTGCAATGTGGGCTAGTTTTTCTGTAATGAATAATGAGTTTGATTCTTTTTTTTCTCTGCAGGAACAGTATTGCAGGAAGAAATTTTCAAAGAGGAAATATGTAAAATCAGCACTTCCTCTGTTCATCTTGAGCGTGACTATAGATCAGTAGAAAAGTAGATCAAAGGAGATGTGCTAATTCTTCTCAGTGCATGCATGCACCCACAGGCCTAAAGGGAATTCTCTTAGTTGCTTTACCAGCTGCCCTAATATAATTTAGTAGGATCATATTTTAGTTAATTCATAGGTGTGTATACAGTATTGGTATAAACACTTTCAAAGCAAGGTGATAGATGATATAAAACTATGATTAGGAATTCTGCAGTTGTTCATTTGCTCCAGCCAAGCTGCCTGTTTCTTCTCCTTGGGAAAATGTAATAGCATTGTTCCCTGAAGCATCAGGCTGTCGGTGCCAGCTGTGACAGTGGGATGTTGTTCCAGTGTGTCTGGGTTGTTATTTTTGCTCTGCTCTTGGCGTTCCTGTCCAGCCTCACCTCCCAGCAACGGGCTGGGTGTGCTGGGAGAGCGTGGTTGACATGTGAAAGAGCAAACGGGGACTGCTGAGACTGAACCTTTGATTCTTGGTTTGTTTTCGTCAACTCTGCTTTTAGAGCTGGTGTGCACAGCTGAAATTGCTGCCCTCAGTAATTATTCCTGGAAGGACATCGTGGTGGTTATTGTAATTGATGCCATTTTCAGTGCCAAAACCTAAAATTGGCTGTGGACATGATCTGAGCTGGAAGGAGCTAAGGAGGTCAGAACAATTGCTCCTATCAGTTTCTTTTCTGCCTTTGCTCTCCCAACAGGTGGAAATGCTTTTAAAAAACCTGTGGGCCTTGCTTTTTGTATTATGAAAACATTTTCAAAAGCTGTCATGCTTGTAAAAACCTTAAGTGTACAGCTAATAATTTTGTGTTTGTGTGTGGGTTTAACAAATGCTGAAGTGTTTTGCCTGCTTCTCTCTGACTAAGCTGATAGTTTAGTAGAATATCTTCTCCATTTTCCAACAGAAGTCATCTTCTCTCACTTACTTTCTCCCAAAAAGACAACCTGTCTTCTGTCCAAAATCCACACCACAGTAGCTAAAGTAGTTTGTCATGATCTTTGCTTATCTTCATGGATGCAAACTTACCTTAACTATTTATAACAATGTAGGTGGATAGGTGCACCTTTTTGTGGTCCCTCTTCACAGAAACAGGAGTTGCTTTGACTTCTAGTCAATTTTACAAGACTGACAATGCCACCATCAGACTTGTGTGGCTGTTATTTAGAAAAACTGTTGGATGTAGTAGCTGCCTTCTCTTTCTTAAAAGACAGAGAGGTGGCTGCTGTTGGGTGCAGGTGATAAATCTGAGCACACACATTTTCTACAAAGTACCTTGACACCATGAATTCAGACAGAAATCTTGTTCTATGACGGCTGTATGATCCTTCAGCCTAGAGTTTGTCTGCAGGTGTATTGATCAGACATATAAAAGAGAATTCTTAAGCAGAAAATTGCTTGTTAGACTTTTAACTCTTTCAAAGTGCTTTATTGCTCTTTGATCAGATGATATTTTTAACATGTTACAGGGTGTTTAAGTATACAGCTGAAGTTTATGCCTAAATCACAGACATTTTTTATTATCAATTTTTCTTATGTTGCTCCAATTGAGAAAAGTTAGAATTAATGCTGGGTTATTTTTCTTCTTTGTGTTTGTGTTTCAGTTTCAGCTGAAATGGCTTTTCAGCTACTGGGTTTTATTAATTGTTTAGTGTTCAAAGATAATATGTGACTATGTGAAATAGTTCTTTAGATTAACAGAGCCTATATAATTGCATGAGAAAAAGTAGGAATTGCCTATGGTATCATGAGGAACAAGCAGAGCTATTTTGTTTGTTCTTAGAAGCAGAACTGTGGAGTGCAGGGGTTAAAACTATTCTGCAGATGCTCTGGAATAAACAGAACAAAACTGGGAAAAAAGGTACTAATTTCTTGCTTTAGACTGTTCTCTTTCCTGACTCCACCTCATTCCCTCAGGAGTGGGGAGGAAACAGCAGAGAAGTTCAGATGAGTGACTCATGAGAAGTATTCTAGAAGTATTGTAACTTATATTCGTAGTGATGCTGAACACTCATCTCTGTCTGAATGTGATAAAATCAGCATATACTGATACAGGGGCATGGCTGTTTACTTAGAGCTGTAGCTGTTAAAAGCAATCTTTGTCTTCTTCTGAAGAAATACACATACTAGGTGTTTGCCTTGCAGAGTTGATACATGACTTGCTTCTAAGTTTTTTCATTTTTACTGGAACCTGAGAGAACAATTTTCTTCCTTTCCTAGATCCTTTTGATCATACAAAACATTACCTGAAACCAGTTGGATTAATCTCAGCCCAGAAAAAAAAAACTTTGTAAATGCTGATTGGCAAGAGAGAAATCTTTATTTGAGTAGATTCTTTGATACTGAATGTACTTTGGTTTTTGGTGTCATAAGCAGTGCTGCTACAGTCTTCTGCTCATTTGTTCCTAGAGAAGAGGGCAGATTTATAGAAAAGGTTGCTATTTTTAGATGATTCAGAGTTCATGGTTTTTTCTGTCTAGTGTTGATGGCAGACATCTGTGTTTTAACCTGCAGGTTATAAAAAATATATTCTCTTTATATGCACCCATTAAAGACTCTTGAAACTTGATTTGCTTAAAGACAAATGTAGTTTGAAAATTACAACGCCTTTTTTTCTTACAGCTGTCATGTCAACAGAAAAAGCCTTTATTTTCACAAAAATGCGTATCATCACTGCACTCCTTAAAATCTGAGAATTAAGTGTGGAGATCTTACTTTGCTAACAAATCTTGTGGAGGTCATCAGATCACCACTCAAACCCCTGTAGACATGGCATTCTTTTAAAAAGTTAGGCCATTTTTGATTCTTCTTTCCTACATCTCATTTCATAAGCTTTTTAATTGAAATAGATGACATTTGGAGAAGATGGATGGTGATGACCTGCTGTCTTCAGTTATTTTAAGTTTAATTAATACAAACTGAGATGCAATGTTCTTTATACCTTCGCAAAGTTCTGTTGTGATTCCTAAATTAGTCTCAGGAACAGAAGCTTAAATTAATCATCTTGAATTTCCTCTGCTTTCATTCTCTGGTACTATTAACTCTTCTACACGGAAAGTTGTTAGGCTAGATAAGCTGCTGAAAAATTGAAACCTTAGTTTGGTTTCTCACAGTAGAATTCTAAACAGCTTTTGGTTTTTAGAAGGCCTTGTAGGTAGCATTAGAAGCTGCATTTTGTACACCAGAAGATAATTTGGATGGCTGTTTTGAAGTGGAAAGAAGAGGTGATTAGAGATGCTGCTTGCATTGAGGTGGAGGCACAGCTTTCGATGGAAGGGGATGTAAGGGGGAAATGCTGGTTAATTGTGAGCAAAAATTAAATATCCAGAACTGGGTTTTCCTTTGGTTTTGGAAGCAATTACATACACACAGTCCTATAGTGAGTGGGGTGTTTTTGCTTACTTACATGGTTTAGATTGCTATAGAAATCAATATAATATTGACTCAGTTGTGTTGGTTCTCTTTGTAATGCAAACTGTGACATGCTGGCTTTTAACTCTCTGTAGTAATGTCACAATTCAAAAATGTACAATGTCAGGTCAGATATGCTAACTAACTTTTGGAAAGAGTTTATATTAATTGTATTACAATTATATCTAACGTCACTAGCATAATTATCAGTAAATTAAAATGTTCTGAATTTTCGCAATTAACTGAGTGCAAAAGTGTACTTTTTAAGGTAACTATTGAATTTCTAGCTAACTGAAGTATTAATTACAAAGGTAAAATATGGACCAGGTTCAGATAATTTGAACTGAACTAGGCATTATCTGTATCTAGCAATGTGTCTAGTTGGTAATTCCAAAGAAAGCATATGGAACCCTTGGCATTTGCTTACTGTATAAATGTACTGACTCCTGAAAGGTACTCATTTACACTGAGCATATGGGCTTAGCTGCAAAACCATTATTGAGCAAATGTGTGTGTATCGTATGAAGCTTGAGTATGCATTTTTCCAATATTTTGCTTTTACACATAAAATCTGATTTTTTTTTAATGCATATTTTGTTATGCAAACAAGCTACAATGTCTCTTCCTTAGGGCATTTTTCACAAATAGAAAGCAAGCTATTTTGTATGTTGTGGTTGTTGTGTTCCATAGCAGATAGTAGGGTGTTGCAATAACTGAGCTTTGAGGATGTCCACAGTATATTAGAACTAGTTCTGCTGTGGCCAAGAAGAACACGAGTTGTCATATGTACTCATGTGAATCTGTGTTGTTGCTTTTTAATAAATGGCTGAAATGCTAGAACAAAGCAATGTGGTATAGAAATCATTGCTTTTCTGTAATTAAGACCAAAAGTATGAGATTTCATAACAACTAGATTCTATGTCATGAACAGAAAATATTTATAAAGGTATTTGTTAGTCTTGAGAAATTTTAGTATGAAATGTCACAATGAATCAGAACCTGGTGCTATATTCTGCCAGGCCAGGACTCTTAAGGTCAGGGAACCCTTGGCCAAGGTACTCTTTTGGACGTAGAAAACTTTCACCTGCATAAAGTGTCAGGGGGAAAGGGAGGTGTTTAAGCAATTTATTATGTTGCAATGAAGCTACTGTAGACATTTTGCAAAAGAGTTCATGTAAGCTTTTCCTGCCTGTGGCCCCCAAAGGTGGGAATTCAGTATGTCTATTTATATCCAAACCATTTACACACCATTTAAACCTGTCTTTCTCTCTGCCTGGATTCCTGTGTGAAACCTGAGTGCAAATACTTTATTGAAGAGCTATAAGCTTGCTCACCATTGACAAATTCTGCTCTTAGCTGCCACTAAAGGACATCAGAACTGCCTTCCTGCTGCACAGCAGGAGCAAAAACCCTCCCTCTGTTCCTGTAACACTGAAGCTTATCCAGCAACTTTTGACAGAAGCCATTTACATAATACACCCACGAGCCAGCACCATTTAGGCAGATTCAAGCTGAAGTATTTATTCAGCAAGTTGTAGGGCTTCAGATTATGCTTCATTATGATGGTATATTTTAATAATATTACATTTAAATTACACTTGATGTAATTTTTTTTTCAAGTTGAGGTTGTGTTTTTCTGTACTAATTGCAAAAACCCCACGGGTTTGGTCATTAATAGCTGGCTTTTTAATAGTCAGCTATTCTTTAAGATTCTTACTTTTCATTTAATTTTCAGAGGGTTAATGTGTTGCGTTTGTTGTCTTCAGTGAGTTAAGTGAGCACTGTTTTGCTGCTCTGCCCAATGCCATATGAAAGCAGTTAAAAGTGCTGGAATTGTTTACTGCCTGAAGTGTATTTAGTCAGCAGAGCCAGTACACCACATTTCTTTGCGGCTTTTAGTGGAAAATATTAAACAGTGGCTCTTTCTTCAGTTATAGGATTTTTACGTTTTCAGCTGCGTTAGTCACCGAACTGGCGCAGACTGCAAAGACTGCCCCCAAAAAAGCAAAAGGCGGGTTTTTTTGGTGCCGGAGGAAGTTGCCCTGGGAGCGGTGGCTGGTCTCTAAGTGTGACATGTGAGCATTACGAGGCATTTCAGGCTGGCAGCTGCAGTGGCCGCTGCTCGGAGCGCTGCCGTGGCAGGGCTCGGTGCGCCGCTCTGCCGCCTCGGACCGCCGGCTGCTCTCCGGGCTTTGCGAGGCGGTCTGCCGATTGTGTCATTTCATTCGTCAAGGAAAAAAACCTGATAAGCAGAAGCTCTAACTGAAGAGGAGAACCAGGTTGGCGCAGTGACAGATGTTCGGATAAAGAAGTTGGCTCAGAGAAGATGTACGGAGTCTGATTTCCCCCCCCCCCCTTTTTTTTTTTTTATCCTCCCTCTCAATCTGAATGAAGACTATCATGGGAACTGCATTCACATGGTGATCAAAAGAAACACTTGAATGGTGAACTGCTTTTGCAGAAGTCATCTAAGGCAGTAATTTGAGCTTTTGTGTGCAGTAGCTTGTTTTGCTGAAGCATTCCTCCTCAGCAGCGTTCCTGCCTTACGCATTCCTGATGGAGAAGCCGCAGCTACCGGAGGGAGATGAACGCTCCGCAGTGCCCCTGTCCCTGACGGAGTAGCGCCGGCTGCTTTGCTTCTGCTGGATTCAGCCGGCAATATTCTTCAAGGAGTTCATTGTCCCTGTGCTCTGACTCATCGCATGTAAATGTGCTGCAGCCGTGCTGCACGTTGCAGCTCTTCTCTTGCATGGGAAAGAATTCTTTTCCTCTGAGCAGGTCCTGAGCAACCGCGGAGCCGAGATGTGTTTTTCTGTCAGCACTGTTTTTGGCATTGGGAAAGGAAGCTGTAGAACGGCAGGATGATCGGGAGGCGCGTTTATTCTCAGTGCCCAGAGAGCCTGTGAGGGTTGATTGAAGCTGACCTTGCGGGAGTGGGAATAGCTGCGCCGTCTCTCTCGGGGCAATTGTTCCTTGTTCCGTCCTCTGCAGGACGGAGTCGTCTCTGCAACAATGACTTCACTGTGGGGGTAGGAGGACGCTGTGCAAGTTGTGACATTAACAAAGACAAATTTGCTCCTGAAAGGACAGCTGTGTGCCACAGTGAGTGCTGTTCGAATGGAATCGGATCTTGGGATATTTTTATCAGCTGTTCTACAGTTTTGTTTTTGTGGTTTCGATGTTTAGGGACTTCTTCTTTTATAAGGAACAACTTTTTTTCAGCAGCGTCTTGAACATCTCATGGTGTTTAAGTCTGGAAAATGAAGTGTGAAGGGGGATTGGAATGTCCCTTTCTAGATGCTAAGACACCAGCAGTGGCATTCACAAGTTTGTGAGGGCATGTGAAACAGGTGAAAATATTTCCTCTATGGTCACTATTGCCATACCTGCAGCCTGCTTCCAAAAATACCATTGCTGGCATTTTCTTGTTTGCTTTTGCTTCCTCAAACGGATCGAATGAGTCGAGTCTGTATTGTTGTTTTGGAGGAGGAGGAAGATGATTCTCCCACATTTATTTCCAGTTTACCTCAGGAAAATATATCTGTACATCCATCACCCTCTGAAAATGTGCTGGTAAGGCATGCTGTTTGTTGGCATATTTCCTGCTTATAGTGCTGTCTCAAATACCAATAGCTATATTCCTAAGATTAGGATTAATATGTACAGCATTGAAACAAGACGAGGTGTTAAACTCTGCATGTAATAAAAGATGGAAAAAGCTGAAACTTCGTGGTAGAATTTATGCTTGCAAGGGGTCTTATTCTATTTCTTGTAACCTTATTTATGATGCAGCAAGAACAGGTCTTGATTCTTGTGTAATAGCAGTGGGGTTTTAGAAGGCTTGGGGAAATGTATTTGAAGTAAGTGGGTTTTCCCTGCTCCACTTCTCACTCTTCACTAGTACATTTATGCAGTACCACTTTAGAAGCTGATGTGATCATTCTATTATAATAAATGCTTTATTTTGAGAACTAATATAGTATATAGCTATATCAAACAAGAGCAATTCTAAGCTAAAATAAAAATTAACATAAGTCACAATCCTGGTAATACTGTTAGACTCAAGCACTGTCTGAAAATGATGAACACTGGGGACTGTGCTTTTATTGCTTTAAATTATTTTATTCTGTCAAGTGACTGACTTAAATCTTGCTAGCATACCTCAGCAGCTTTTCTTACTTACTAAGAAATCCTGCTATATTTAGTAATAGATGTGTGTGAGTGTGAATTTGTTACCATACTTATCTGATGCACTTTGCTTTCCCACTCTGTCTAAACAGGTGAAAGACTTTCAGTAACTTGAGTCACTTGCTAATGTAAAAGGGGATTGTTTGCTTATGCTGTATAGAATTTGCAGCATGTAATGACAACCCTAATTTTGTTCTAAGGCGTTCTCTTTTCAGCTGTTATAAGCTTGTCTTCTCAGCTCCTGTTTTTTTTCTTCTTTGACGTACATATTTAATTGACTTAGAGGGTGTTAATGTGTTTGAGATTTTTAAATCGTGCAGTTTCTTTGATTCTAAGTACTGGTGCTGGTTTCTTTGTTTTACTGCCTGGAATGGGTTTTTTGTCATTTCCTTATGTTTCTGTTATGTATCAAAAACCTGTATGCATATCACCAAAACCTAAAATGGGGTTTTATTTTAAGATGTGTTTTTTCTTCATTTTAGCCACCATTGGTTCAAGCTATATTTAATGGAGATCCTGATGAAGTTCGAGCACTAATATTTAAGAAAGAAGATGTTAATTTTCAGGTAAAATCAAATATCATTATCTTTGAATATATTTTAATTTTCTTTGTTATACCTTTCTGCTGTACTAATCTCTTTAAAACTTTGCTAATTCTTCAGCTGTACATTTTATATTCTAGGCTAAGTAAAGCCTGTACATACACTTAATACTGGGAATGAGGTGTATAGCTTTGCAGATTTGTGTGAATAGTAAAGACCTAATTTTATATTCCTTTTAAATGCTAGTTCTGCAGTGCTTGGGCAGCTGCAAAGTTTGTTTATGCAGTTGCATCAAACTAATTTACAGAAAGCTAGACTGGTTGAGTGTGATGCTATGTAGACTTGAATTCTTTTTTAAATTGAGTATAGCACATATTATACATTAGACAATTATAAGAACATAGTATGGGGTTTCAGTAGGTACATTTAATAGTGGATTTTAAAAAGGGAAGCCTAGTGATTATATTCAGAAGAATGAGAAACTGGGTTTTTATTTTGCAGTGCTGCAAACTCAGGCACTGCAGACATAAAAATTATACTGAAATGGTACTAAGTTTGTTCCATTGGGTGAAATTCAATATTTGAACAGCATGCAGTTACTGTATTTCTATTAAAATTCTAATATGTGTGTTTAGCACTATGAAAGATAATAGAGCATAATCTCTTTACATGGATTAGAAATTGCTTTGATTATTACAGTAAACTTTCACAAATCTTTTAGGGCTTATGCTGCAGGAATGTATATAGCTGTTTCTCCTCCAGATGCCTCAGAGCAAGAGGGATGCTGAAAGGCAAAGGCTAAGATGTAGTTGCTACCTTGGGGCCCATTTAAGACCATGATGATTGTTTACACTTTCTTCCAGAGAGATGTAAACCAAAAGCAAATATTTAGTTTAGGTATGTCTCTTTTGACATTTAAAAGCATTGTGCAGAATTTACAGCTGAGAAATACCGGCTGAGAAGTCCTAGGGTAAGGGAGTCCTCCTATTGTCTTGAAGAGCTTGAGTAGGACCCTATATAAAGAAATTTTGTATCGAATCTGAAACTTTGTTTGGTAAGATTGGACTTTTTTTCCTCTTTCAGGAGTTTAGTATGCCCTGAAGCAAGATTTTATGATAAATTGTACCAAAAGACTCAATATTCTTTTTAGTTATGAGAGCATTAGTTTTGTATCCTTCTCATGTCTGCATCTATATACTCTGGCCACACTGCCATTTTATTTTTAGAGGATACTTAGTTTGTGTTCTTTCTCTGTATTCTTTCATGTGTTAAAGTCAAGTTTAGCATTCATAGCTATAGAGCTTGTAAACAAAGTTAGGTTTACTATATTTCTGCTTTTTTAAAAATTATGTATTACCAAAGCCTCTGCTGTATTTCACTATGTATGTGGGAGTGGTTTAATATTGGATTTTGTTCTTAAGTTTTGTCAAACACTTGCAAGTAGATAGAAAGATGGGAAGCCAACTGATGTGCTTAAATAGGAAGGTTCATAACTTCTTGCAGTCTTTAAAGAGAATCCCTTCAGACTGCCAGGTACTTATATTGTAGGTAGATTTGTCAAAATTTAGAGCCTTATACATTTATATATTAATTCTTTTTTAATTTTATTCCTTTCTGTGGATACATCTCTCTTTAATAGAACATGTGTACACTAGGTGTTAGCCTAGTAACACCCAAGGTGTGGTTAGAGTCCACACAGGACAAATATGCCATTTTTTCACAACCACCTGCTTCAACTTAGAGAGATGCTTATCACACATGATCTCTGATTATTATGATGGCAATCCTAGTCCTACTGCAGTATTTAATATTAGATTTACATTTATCCCTTAAGTGCAGCTTGTTGGGACTAAATGAGCATGTAAATTCTCCCATTGTCTGGTAGAAATGACGTAGACTGCCTGGTACATTTTTCTGTGTCCGTGTGCATTTTGTTTCTTTCCTTGGGTTTTTTGTTGAAGACATCCTTGGCTGGAGGTAATATATCTCTACATAAGCCTAGATCCAGAGCTGCTCCCTGAGTTATGTGTTACAAATTGATGTGGACAGAAGGAGGGAAAAAGTGAAGAAAATGAAGTATTTATATTCCTAAAAAAGAGAAGGATCAGGATAAACTGTTTTGACCATTGTGGATTGTATCAGACCAGTGTATACACTGGATTTTTTTCCACTTTGCTATCCAAGTATTTCAGTACAGTTATTTGAATTCCAGAGTCATTCCCTCCAGTGCCTCTGCAGAGACATTTCCCCCTCTCAAGAGCAACTAATTATTTTGCAGTTTGTATTCTAATAGTTGAGATTCCTTCCATCCTCCCTTTCCCTGTGCATGGGTTGGACTCTGTAACTGGAGACCCAGCAGCATTCTGAATTATTTTGCCCAAGTGAACTGAAGATAGGGCTGTTGTACATCTTTGTTGTGACAGTGACATTCAAATGTGGGTATTTTTTCCTTGTGTTTCATCCAGCTTCATTTACCTTCTTACTTTTACGAATTCTTTCATATTTTGAATTGCTATATGTGACTGTAAGATGATGTACAAATAGCAAATGGGTTTTTTTCAGGAAGAAGGTTGTTCTCTTTTCATGCCACACCAGCCTCTTGAGTCACAGTCTCAGTTTAGATTTAGAAAGTATATATTGCATTCTGTCTGCTGTTGCAATCTTTTGTGAAGAGAGAACAAATTGAGTGTATCCCTAGCTGCTTAAACTGAGGTTCAAAAAGGCTTAACCTCTCTGCAAGCTGGAAATGTGCAGCTCTTTATAGACAAAACTGATTTATAGGAACTTTGTTCAGATAAATTGTGTGAAAGGTGTAGTTTCCTGAGATTCCAGTTAATGGGGAAAAAAAAAGAAAGCAAACAGAGGGGAAGGGGTTGCTTCTCACTCCTCTTTCCTCAAGAAAGCTTGAGTAACTGAAGCTGGTTGTTTCATGAATCAGGCTTAAATCACACACATCACATATGTCAAACAGCATAGAGTTTCTCTTGCAAGCATGGCTTTTGCTATGCTGTGCCTGTGTGTGTTTGTTTAAAAATTATTATTATTATTATTCCTTGGTACCATCCTGAGCTTTTGAGACTTGACAGAAAAGAAAATTGTGCGTGATAATGGCCACATTTAATATCTATTAGTTAATAGAGATCTTCAACATTTCCTGCCTTTTGCTGATTAGATTAGTGTGGCTGGTTTGAATTCTACTTTTCAGCAATTAGTTTTAGCTAACTGAATGATTTCAACACTGTATTTATAAATTAGTATTGGTTTGGACTTTTTTTTTTTTTAAGAATTGGAGACCTGTTACTGCTGTAAACTCTGCCATTGCTGTTTGTAATCAAAACTCGTATGATATATGTTTAATTTAAAAGCTCATGAAAATGGAATATTTAATCTCAGCAATTATTTAAGAATGTAGTGCTCTCAAGGGAATGCCAGCCAGCTCACTGACAAAAGTGATTTAAAGGTTGCAAATTGACTACTGAAGTGACTGATCAAAATCAGAACAATTTTTTCCTCCTCCTGGACCTATTAGAGTAGTATTTCTTGTCATGAAAATTGATACTTCAGGTAACCCGATACGCATTTTTTATAACCCCACTGCACTTGATCTTAGCCAAGGGGACAAACATCTGATCCTCTCTGGAAGTGGTGTCAGTGTGCCCCTTGCTCTTCTCATACTGAAGCCAAACAAGCTCTTTTTTGGGCAGATTCCCAAAATCACACTGATCTCTCACAGTGCTCTAAAGCGCTCATTGTTGCCATACAAAATAATAATATTGACATATGTGATAAGGGACATAAACATAAAACCTGGATCTTACTGTATATTGTACTTTGTGAGATTAAAATAGATTTAAACTATTAAATTTTCTGAGGCTACTTTATGTGTGAATTGGTATTTTTTCCCAACATAAAATGTAGTAATGGGAAGTGAAATTCCTCGTACTGTACATTGCAGCCATTGTTACCCTGTAGCAGTCAGGGTTCTCTGTATGATTTCTATTCTAAATTATTGATCCAGCCTGGCTCTTAATTTAATGTCTTTTCTGTATAGTAAGTAAAAATTCACCTGTGCTGCTAATTTGGGAAGAAGAGAAAAACAAAACAAAATAATCATTTGTCTGTGCTCCCTAACCCACACCTATATTAGATAGCAATGAAGTGTTGCCCATAAATCCCATATTTTGCTGGGGGGGCTGACAAGGGGCATGATCCTACAGTGCCAAAGTGCTGTCTACAAACAGGATGGCTAAAGTTGTGTCTGACTGGTATTTTGAGTGGTGGGGTGGCTCCATGGATGACTGTTCCAGTAGACATGTGAGCTTCATTCCCAGTCCTGCTACCAAATGTGGATTCGAATAATTTCTTTGTGTTTTTTGCATAGTAGGAGAATGGTGCTGGATGTTGTTCTAGGGTAAGACAAAACATTAGGTTATCCTACTCTGCAGGTCACTGTATATATGAAAGAGGAAGAAAATTGGCTTTTTAGTCTAGTGACAAGGACTCCTTATACAGCATCAGGTCTGGGTACCAGGAGAATTAGATTATTGAGGGTTTCAAATGTGTTAGTAATTTAAGAATGACTAATGAAAATTTCAGTACAGTTTAAGTAACAAGATAGATTCTTTGAGATGATGGTTATGGTCAGCAAAGCCCTAAAAGAGGTTAAATAGAAAAAATAGGTAATAGATGTATGGTCGCCTGGCTTTCATCTTTACCTTGTTTCTTGAACTACTGGAGTAACAGGTGTTTATCTGTACACTTGAGAGTGCAGTGTAGAACAGGAAAGTCTGAATTATTTGGCTGCAGTGTGGAACATTCTACAAGATTTAATAAGGTTTGATGTTCTGATCATACAAATGAATCCTGTGCCTATTTCATATATTTTTATGTATGTTGTTTTGTGGGAAATTGTAGTTGCTCTCTAATTTGGCAATTACATTGAAATATTTCTCAGTGTAAAGAACCTTACAGAAGGAAATATCATGGACTTGCTTGAAAATAAATGAATGAGAATTACATAATCTGTAATGAAGTAAAAATAATAATTTGGTGTTTTCTTACCTTTGTGTTCACAATCTTTCTGTAGCCAATTATTCTACTAATTACTAATGTGGATATTCTCATTTGTTTTTTAGAAAAAGTATACATGCAGATTACAAGTGTAAATTCACTTTAGTTTGACTTATCTGTGCTTCTAGAAACTTTAATTGATATGCACAAAGTGTTTGAGTTATGCCTTTTATTATCAGTGCCTTTGTGACTTAAAGTCACTGTTAGTGTAAGAATTTGCTGATTGGGACATCTGGCAGAAGTTTTCAAAGCAGGTTAATATGTGATGCTCTTTAAACAGTGGTGGTTGATGTGCAGTGCCATGTTTCTGTGCTTTTGGTGAGGGCAAGACTCAGGCTGTTTTTAATGGGAGTGGAAATAGTTTTGAGAACAGGGGAGAAGACTGAGTTTTGCAGAGATTTGTATGAGCCAGATAAAAGCAATGGGAAGACAGGCATGTCCAAACAGCAGTACTCCTTTCCACTTCAGGACTGGGCAAAGGGGCTCATAGTGGTTTGTGATTTGGTGCACTCAAAGTATGCTTCCAGGGAAATAATTTTGCAGGCCAGTTCAGCTGTAGCACCTCTTGGTTCTAGAGAAAGCTTTTGGAAATCACAGCAAAGCTACCTCTGGTTTTTGTACCTAAACGGGTGAGACACGCAGCTGTTAAAAATGAGTGTAATGTAGCAAAAGCTAAGCATGAATTGTGAAAAACTTTTAACTCTTCAAATTGTGTTTCTGAAGGGTTTACTGGGTTTATTAACTAGTCTATTTGTCCCAGACATGTCTCACACCCAGTGTTGGTAACTATTTTGTCAGGCTCCTGCAGGCAAATCACATGATTTACAGGAAGGACTGGCAACTGGAGTTGGCAACAAAAACTTGCACTAAAGTATTTGTTACTGTGGAGCAGCATCTTACTGTGTTCCTTGGCAGGGCAGACAAAACGTCTGGTTTGCTCATTTGAATTTGAGAGAGGAATTAAAAGGATGCCCAGAAAATTGTAAAATATTCTGAAGAGCACAGTTTATTTATTTTTTTTGGTTCCCTATTTTAATAGGTCATGTTATTACCCTTTTTGTTTCTTAGTTGTTGCCATTGCTTAAGAGTTTCAATCTGTCGTGCATTTTTCTTCTCTAAAAGTGTCAGCCACTGTTTTTTTATGGGTCTTTTGCTAATTTCCAAATGCAGGCAAGCTTTTAATAAAGAGACAGTGTAGTTATTGTAACTTGAACCATCTAGACTGACATTGTGAAAGTGTAGCTGCAGTAGTATTTTGGAGGAGTGCACAGTTTAGACCTATTAAAATAAAACTTGAATTTAAGGCCTTCTTTCCAAAACTGTTGTAATAAATTGAGCCTTATCACAGCAAAGAAGTATTTAGTTTAAAATGGTGACTTTTGAGGTATCAATAAAGTGCATAGAAATATTTGCCTGTCTTCTGCTATATTGAGAACACGTTTTTTCCCTCTCAGACATAGTTTGAATAAGGGCAAATTTAGTTGCCTATCTTTGTAATGTGTTTTTTATAGCTGGTGCATATCTTAATATTTATATCTTCACATTATAGCGATCAAGTCTAGAGGAAAAATTGTTTTAAAACTGCTTGCTAATTTCCCTTATTATTTATCTATTTAAAAGTCTGTTCAACCTTGAACCTGTTCCTTTCTCCACTAGGAAGGTTTCTGCTTGGTTGAACATTCTTTGTAATATGTTTTTATCTTCAGCTTAGAGTGTAGCAGATATGGGGGATAAAATTACAGGTATTTGTGCATTTGAAAGACTTTTTATTATGATGAGAACATAGGATATGTTATAACTTAGAGCTTGGTGCTAGTTATTTTAATTCAGTTTCATCCTTTGGATTTTTAAGCAGTAATTCCCCTTCAGTTTTCCTGCAGATAAGAACTGTATAGTAAAAGAGTACATACATCTGTATGTCTGTATATAAATGCATGCAAGTTATATATAAAATGTGAGCTTTTTTTTTATGGTAGCTTACTTAATGTTAACAACAGTAGGCATATAATGAAATGACAGTGAGAACACTTCTCTGAAATAACTGCAGGAGGTTGGAGAGGAAATAAAACATTCCTGTACAAACAAACACTAATAAAGAGAATTCCTGCAGTAAAATACACTGCTGAGAAACTCAGGCAGCAGCTGCTGCCTGGCAGCCTCTGCCTGGAACCCAGCTTCAGGTGCTTGAACAGAGGCCAAGAGATCTTGTATTGGGCAAGTGAGGGGCAGTGAGATTTCACAAAGCACAGGTGAACTCAGGCTGGACATAAATCACAAAACAAGCTGTGTGTGCCTTCAGACCCTTCTACTGCAAACTTCTAATAAAAGAATTTTTATTACCCATTTAAATAACAATAATTGTACTTGTCTTTACTAAGAACTGAGAGCTTTTGTAATTAGATAGAGACATGTAAGATTGTTAATGGTTTTAATTTGTATGTTTTCAATTTGTGCAAAGTATATGTAAATATATTTTTAGAATGTATGGATGAGAAAAATACAGTGTGTAACCTCAGAGATTGATGGTAATTCTTACCTTCTCTATTTGTTTGTCCCATATACTTCTAAAAAAATACAGCTTTCTAATGAGAACAAGATGTTTCTTTCTCTTTAAACCTGTGTTTGGATTTTTGTCCATTGTGCATCTCAGTTTACTGTATTGCTTTCTGCTTCTAGATAGCCTCTGTACTAAACTTTCTGAATGTTTTCACCACAAACAGGAACCCTCATTTCCTGTGTGACCAGCCTGATGAAATGATGAGTCATATGAGACTCTTGCTTTATAATGTGTTCAGTTAATTGAAATTTTTTCACATCTGAAAAATGGCAAGAAGATTCCGAACAATTCTGGTTTTGAGGGGAATGTTTGTGATGAACAAACAGGAGCAGGTTGTGGCTGCTCAGAACTTGCATCTATGCATCAGCTTTTAATGTGGAGCTGAAGTGTCTTGCATGTAAGAAAGTCCAGGAATTGGTTTTTAGAAGGACATTTTGTGAATAGCACAGGCCAATATGTGTGGTGGTGTATTAACAAGAGACAAAACTTGTGAGACATTAAGTCTGATCAGTTTTTAGTGAGGTGTTTTTAAAGGAGGAAACTGAATGCAGCACTACCATATGGGAATGTCCAGAAGTTATTTTGGTAAAGAATTAAGTACTTTCTGAAGTACATGAATATTTATGTTTATGTCTGAAGAGATAAGAAGAAACTTCGCTGCAGGAAATGTAGGGAAGCTCTTTCTACACAAAAACTGATTCTACTTCTAAAGGATTGGATATTAGGTTGTTTGATCCATTGATCTGAAGCCTGACTGATTCCAGAAATTGAGAACTTTGGAGACCAATTCTCCCAGGTGTAGTGGAAAATTGCTGCCAGTTGTATATTGCAAACAGTATCCACCAGCTGCTCAAAGATTAATTAAATTCTTCATACAGAAGTTATTTACTGTAACTTAACTTTAAAGCTGAGCATTTCCTGCTCATTAGTGTGGGATGTTTTTCAAGCATGTCATCTGTAATGATTAATCAGATATCTTAGTTCCTCTGTAGTGGTTTAGAGTGAATCATGTTTTTCAGCCTCAATATAAAGTCTGTCCAAATGGTGTTGAGTTCCTCTTCAGGTTTAGAAATAGATTCAAGATGTTTTAAATACAAATCTGCATAATTAGGCATTTTCCTTCAGAACTGAAATGTTTAATGAGAGAAAGTTGCCAGTCCAGAGAGGAATAATTTTTTGCTTTGTGTCAATAGCACTGTTTTTAGCCTGTGCAGATGAGATTTTCAGATGTATCAAGTTATTATTCTTACTAAAGTGCTACAAACAAATCTTCAGCAGGGTTATAGGATAATCTGAGCTAACATCAGCAAATTGATACTCAGTACAGTGGTCTTATTGGCAGTAGCTCTTGAAAAGTTACAATTGGCAGAGGGTAGAACTGAGAAAAGTATTACATGGCATGCTGCTGCCTTGAACAGGAAATGAGAATTATTCTTTAGAGAATTTAGTATGAATTAATATTAGTGTGCTACTCAAGCAAACATATCCTCCTTCTCATCAGGCCCAGTAAGCTTGCCCAGCACTATGCTAATGTGGATTTACTGTTGTCTAAACTGGGCAAACAAGCCTGGATGTCTGCATGGCAGAGGTTTACAGTATTGGCCAAACACTGAATTTCTTTTGCAGTAATTGGGAATTTGACAGACAGCTTTTGTTTCAGTCACTGTGATTTCCTTAACATTGAAAATTTCGCATTGGTGTAGAGAGCCATGAATAATTACTTCAGTTTTAAAAGTTTGCAGAGTTTTTAAAGTTTCAAGGGTTTTGTGTTTGAGTCTCCAGTATGATTCTTAGTGATAATGATTTTGTAGATCATGTCTAATTTGCCATTTTACTTGTAGTGATTATTGCTTAAGATGGTAACCTTCAAAGCATAATTGAAGTTCTGCATTTCTTGCTGCTTTTACAAAACAAGCTAGAGGCAAGGTCTTGAATAGTTAGAGCTTACTGGAGTTATTCTTGGCAGTTGCTGTGCCTGACATGCAAAGGATTGGTATTTTAGAACAGAACATCCCCACTGAAAGAGCAGAGAGAAGAAAAAAGTTCAATAGTCTTAATGTGCATTAGCTTCCAACATAGACACAGTCCAAATTTGCATTTACTGATCATTTGTAGTCATTTTCTGGATGAAATCCCTTTATGCATATGCAACATACCTTTGAACAAGATGATTTTCCCCGCTGTGCAAGTTATTGGAGCTATCTTTCTGTGGGATATCCCATATGCTATCAGTAAACATAATTTCCTTTGTGTGGTGTGGCCCTTGTACACAACCTCTACGTGAGGTAGATACATCTTTTAAGATCTTTTAATCTTGCTTAATAAAGGATGGATGTACATCAAAAACACAGTGAAAAGAAAGTGTTTCTCTTTTGTTTGATACATGGTGTAGGGAGGGCTCTTGTCTGTTGTCACTAGGACTTGAAAAGACTCATTGGTGTCAGGTATCAGGACAAAGAATTTGCCAATTGCAATGAGTCCTTGGTGAAGATTATGCTCCAAAAGTTCAGATACAATGTCTTGATTTTCTCAGGCAATGATATCAGCCTGTACATTTCTGTTTCCAAAACCCGTGGAATTTTGTTCTCTTCCAATCTTTTAAAGTCCTACTTTATTATTATCATCCTTCCTGATCATTAATTTAATTTCTGTTTGAATTTGCATTAAATACTAGTTATATACATATGTATATGTATAATTATGGTAACTAATAAATAAATTACATGATGCTGACTTGCTGTCTCAAAGGAGTGCAAATATCTTGCTTTAGTTGTTGCAAGCTTTTCTATAATGACAGTTATCTTCTAAGCTTTTCCCATGTTCACTTAGCCTAAGAAATAGTGCACATAAGATACTTTGATCCTAAGGTAGCCAGCAGGTTTAGATGAATTCTTATCCTCACTATCAGAGGCAGTCTGTTGGGTTTATTTTGTGATCAGTGTGGGGACTTGTCATTTTCCATTGCAGACTGCTATTGGGTGGAAGGTTTTTTTACTCTCATTTTATTTGTGTTTTTCAGAATATATGTGTTCTGCAGGATTTTTCTTGCCCAACAATTAGCCTTTGAATTAGCATAGATTATCTTGTATGCTGTTTGGAGCACAGTGCATATTCCAACTAGATGACCTTACCTCATGAAGCTATTCAGCTTAACATTCACCCGGAAAATGTTTTGGCTTGCTCCCAAGAACAGGAGCTAACATTAAACATGCAATCTGAAAAGCACATCTTTTCCTGTCAGTTAGTGGGACAAGTGTCTGTTTTACATCAGTGGTTGTCATTTGAGCACTTGCCTTTGCAATGAAAAGGGCAGAAACCCCAGCTTTTCTGAACAAAAGTGTCAGTGGCCCGAACGTAATGTGCTGGATTTAAACTGTGGTGGAGATGTGCATACCTTACCTAGTGTGGTGTGTGATCTTTCACTGGAGCATAAACAGAGCCTGTATTGTACTGTTTTCTCTCTTGGCATGTTTTCTTATTTGTGTCCTCAAACATTACAGATGATGACACTGTAAGTAAGGCAAGGCAGTGCCCCTATTCCAGCCCACTCTGCGAGCACAGGCTGGATTACATAATGTGCTCCACAGTACTGTACTCTCATTATGGAAAATCCATTGTTTTCTCTTTTTTTTTTTTTTTTCAGAAACAGTTTCAGAATTATTTATCATTTTTCTTACCAGCAATTGCATTCTGATTAAAAACTGGTGTTTTCTTCTGCCATACATACCAGATAAATGTTTTTTAATCATATAACTGTCATTTGGGAAGGATAAATCCAAGGGCAAGTGTTTTCAATGATACATTATTGGTTTGGGGGTTTTTGTGTTTGTTTTTTTTGGTGGTTGTTGTTGTTGAGATTTTGTGGGATTTTTTTGTTTGGGTTTTTGGGTTTTTTGGTTTTTTTATTTGCTTGTTTGTTTGTTTTTTCTTCTTCTTAGTATAGCAGAGTTCTGAATGCTCTAGAGGTTGATGGATGGGTGTTTTTTAATTTTTGTGATTTTTTTTTTTTCTCTGTCCCCCACAGGGATCTAGCATGCTAACAAATACTCTTGGCTCCTGAAAGTTTCTTTCTTTTATTCCCAAGTTAAAGGAAGGAAAATACATCCAAAATGGCTCAGCTGTGCTGTGAGATCAAGTTGCTCTTACCAAAGGGTACAGAATAGCTCTTTATTCATTCTATGTATTGGGCAAGAATTCAGTAACCTTTATTAGTGATAAATGGGACCAGTTCTTGATGTTGGAACTTCTCTGTGAAAGGGAGCAGCAGCTCACAAAACCTGCTTAGTTATTCAGGTCCTTATCCAATATCCAAATGAATGTTGAGTTTGCTCATGAGAAATCCTGGCCTTTATAATTCAGCCAGAAACATTTATATGTTGTGTAAAAACGTCTACAAAGCATGTAAAAATGTAGAAGCATGTAAAACCTGGGTTTAGCTTTTCTTAGAAGCTAAAACTTGAGCAGCAGAATTATGATAGCAATATTACAAAAACCTGCATGGAACATCAAGGTTAAAGGGTATGAGAAGTGAGTATTTCAAAAAACCACTCTGACTCAGTACTTTCAAAAATGAATAACTGAAGATAAATGGTTTTGAGCTGAATTTCTTGGAAGTGGAAAAATACAGAGATATTTAGTTGTTTCAAAATCTGCTTCTTGAAATACTTGACAGCAAGCCAACAAGTTTTCTTGCTGTGGACCTTTATAGTTGAGACAAAGATGCAATGTCTACCAAAGCACCTCAAGCACTCCTGTTCTCATATGTGAACAAGACATGCTCAAGTACTGAATCTCACTTTTTAAACATCCTTAACCACATCAAAATAACTTATTGGGGGTTTTTTACTGTACATATTTAAATGAGAATATTTTACTCTTATGTTCTGAATGAGGCATTAGCTGGCTGTAAGATGATTACTGGCAATCATAATCTTGGATGGAGTTTGAAGCTTAATAGCTGTTCCTTGCTTTAAGTGTGACTCACTTTCTTTTGTGTGGCTTTCTTTTGGGGCCACTCTTATAAGAGAAACAGGGCTTCAAACAATTGCACCTGAATGGTGTTTTGTACCTAATTTTTGTCATGTAAGACAGCATTTGAAGTTAACTCATTTAATGAAAGATGCCTGGAACAGTGTTATTTAACAAAATGAGTTGTTCTGAACTTCGAGTTCCTTTTTTATCAATCTTTTTTGGTAGTGTAGTATCAACATACATTTAAAATCTCACTTCACTGAGTTTCTATGGATGTTAAAGTTTGGGATTCAGTAAAAGTTAAGCCAGTAAATTTTCTCCTGTCCTCTTCCTGTCAAGTTGTTCTACTCTGTGCCAAGCTTGAAGACTTGATTGTCTTTTAGATGAGAGTAGTTTGGCATCCAACATTTTTTGTACAATTTTTATAAAAGATATTTCCTATTGTTTAAAATTGCTAGAGAGATACAAATGAGCTATCTTACTTGTTTCTAAAAAGGAATTTTTAATAAGTGGCTGAATGTAAGTGAATGTTCCAATACAACATGTTGCTATCATATATATATATACACTTATATATACATATATATGTATAAAATTATTTTTTTTCTGTGCAAACCTTCAATGTGCTTTTTGTTTATAAGTTTTTATATTGTGTATGCATTGTATGCAGTGATTCAGTAGGAATAGAGATTTCTATCAATTTTATGTTTATTATTTGACTAGAATCATTAGCTCAATTGGAACTAAATTATTTTCTGGGGATTTTAGTGTGGTTCTGTGTGCAAACAGATAATGTAATTCTGCTCTTCTCTAGATAAAGGTAAAACTCAGATGTTTGACTTATTTCTGTAAAACTTTAAATATTCCCCAGGTTTCATGTTAGGAAAGAAACTTGATTGCCTGGGATATTTCAATAGTCAGAAAAAGAAAGGACAGTTGTTTGTTTATGAAATGCACTGTACTTGGTCTGTTGGTCATTTTTTGATAGACTCTAAAACTCTAATTTAGCATAAGTGATACTTTTTTTCCTGCCTTAGGTTTTCACCATGACAGATAACCTATTGACCAGGAGAAGGAGATTTCCAGACCAGGGTTGCTCTAATTCATTCATTTCTCATGGTGGAAGTGTGAATATCTTGATAGTTTTTATAGCCAAATTTCTTACCCAATTATGACTGCCATAAGTAATGAAATCAGAATAGATCAGACTTTTTCACTGCTGTAGTTTTTAAATTCCACTCAGCATAGGTTCCCCCCTTTTGCTCATTCTCTTCACCCATACTCAAGTTAAACTTCTGTCTTTTTTCTGAAATATACCCGTATGCAAGATCTGACCATTGGCAGTTGCTAATTGATTTTGATGTTTGGAAAATCAGATTTTGGAGTAGAAAGTTATTGTTTCCTTTGCAATTATATAGCTAGCAGTCATTTCTTCTAACATCCTACAAGTATGGTACTTCATGGTTATTTTGTGGGTCAGTGTAGATCTACTCAAAATTATAATATAATGGGATTTTATTTTTTATTATTGTTCTTTGTTACAATTTTAAAAACTGTGAGCCTATACTCTCAAGGAATGCAGGTGTTTAAAATGACTTATGTTCAGGTAAACTCCTGGCTTGTCATAAAATGGTGCTCTGTGACATTTTTCCAGGCTACTTTGTAATTCTCTTCTGATGTATCTTTTATTTTTTATTGCAACCTACAACTGTTATCCATTTTTTTTAAGGGCTCCACAAACTCACAGTGCCACAAATAGTAATGAGTAAATGATTTTGTAGTTTGTTCCACGTTGTGCCAGTTTTTGTTATTGTTGTTGTTACTATTATCATTATCATTATCATTATTGTCAGCTAGAAACAAGTAAAGAGCATGCACTATTAAACTGGTACTGAAGATCTTAACTAGAAATAGCAGTGGGGTTTGGCAGATTATGACCCTTGTTGCTAAAACCACTTATTTTCTCCTACAAAATAAGGTCTCTCGAGTCAATGGTCACTCTGTCTTAATGAGCAAGAGGGCAAAGATTCCTCCCTGGCTTTTTGTGATTGTCTGGAGGTGTAGATTTGCTCTGCCCTCCTTATAGATGGCATGAAAAGGGCATGTTCTGAAATTTAATGAGAAGTGATAAGATCTTACCAGTGAAAGTTTAATGCAGGGCTTTCAAAAATGTTTCTTGCAAGAGCAGTACAAGTATTCATACAAATAGGAGCATGACAATTAGTTCAAGAAATTAATGCACTCAGTATGACAAAACTAATAACTTCAACTAAAATGTATCTATTGTCTGGCTTCAAAGGATGCTTTGTTGTTAGCCATGTAGTATGCATTGTTTTTGTGGTTTACTGTCATGCTTTCTTCATACTTTAAGCATGCAGGAGACCATTAATGTAACATTAGTTGACTCTCTATGTTGGATATGTATCTTAATTTTGGAATATGGGGAGAAAATAGAGATTTACTTTGCAAAATTATGTCAAACAAAATTAGTTAGAAATTAGTTGAGTTTTGGCAATGTGAAGTTCTGAGAATTTACTTAAAAATGCAAGAAAAAATCCAAAGAAATAGCAGATGAATTGCAGTTAAGGTAGGATAGGGATACAGGATTAATTCCTCACATATTTACAAGTCTTGAAAGTCTAGTACTTAATCTGTTTCTTCTTGTTTCAATTAACTCATTTTCAAATGCTAGCCATCTGTTTTTAAGACACTGTGGTGATTGAACATACTTCTGAGAAGTTAGTCCTCATTTCTGGAATCAAGTACCTAAAGTAAACTTCTAAGAAGTTTAAAGTTGGACTGTAAAGGCCAAATATTTACATGTGCTCTTTTTTTTATATATAGGAACAAGAAATTTAGTTAGAGTAGATAGTTATTCCACCTGAAGAACTGATTATGCTAAAACTTGTAGCAAAATTTGTAATTAAAATTTGTTGTTCTGATGACTCCCAAGAGTAGCACTGGGACTTCACACTGTGATACGGGGACACTATGAAGGAATAGGAAATACTTTGTAATCACTTCATAGACATTTTCCATGAACTCAGGAGTTAGACATCATCCTCTAAACTTACTGAAAAATACACTAAGTTATATTTATACCCAGTTTCACTTAAAAGGAATGTTAGTTAAAGCTACTGCAGGGTATGTTAGAATTGAAACTCGTTCAAGATTTGTGATTGTGTGTTTAAGGTTGATTTCTACCAGGAACAGATGGCACTAGATGCAGACAGATGACAAGTCATACAGTACAAAACACCTATTAAATGATATTTTGTAAGCGTGACCATAAAATAATGAGAGTATATTAAAGTGTTACTGCAGAATTTGGTTTTGAAGAGCGGATAGCTAAAGAGTTTTTATGAAGGCAAAAGTTATATTCAGGCTATTTCAAAAAATGCTTTAATTCAAAGATACCAGATCAGTAGATGTTGAAACTATTTGAAGGGCAAATTGAAGTTATATTCTAATGTACTCTTGGGGGAATCATAGACTGGTTAAGGCAGTCTTACTGGATATGCATGGGATAAGAGATTTGCCTCTAGCTGTATGTGGTTACTCTAAAGCAATTACTGAGATAGAACCCAAACCAGGAGTAAATTGTTATATCTCAAAGGACACTTAATCAAAGGGCACTTTAAAAAGAGGTATGTTTGAAACCTGTGTCTTTAAGTTAGCAGAGAATTGTCCATTGTAGAAGTTTTGATCCGTGAAATAAGCAATGAAGCAATTAAAGCTTCTGGTTTAGGTCAAAAGAAACAAAGGTGGCATTACTATTGTTCTAGGTTAGAGTTTATGAAGAAACTCACAGTGCCACCATCAATGTCACTTAATTTGGTTTTGACAGGATCATAAAGCCTTCTACACATTTCTCATGTTGCCATCTTATACAAACTCCTGTGTAGATGAAATGCTTAGGAAACTTGATAAATGGAAGTACTGGGAATGGCAGGATTATACATTTTTCGTGTAAGGCATCCCAAAGGCACATGTAGATATGATACTGGGGCTTTTGTGATGCAGAACTATCATTCTGAAAACTGATTCCTAAAGAACAGAGCCCTTTTATTGCTTTTTAGTTTAATAACAGTACTGACTAATATCTGGAATTAAACTTGAGAGTTTCTTATTGAGAATATAAATTCGTTTGTTGTTTCTACTGGAAACAAGTTTTAAAAGGTTGAAAGTTCTCTTGTAAAGCCTGGTTAGTACAATCAGTGTGATCTGTGTCCTTACTACCATTACAGCTGATTTAGATTTTTTAATAGTCCCATTTGCGGTGCAGATTTTTGAAATTGAAAATCAAGATGCCACAACACTTGCTTTTCTGTGTTGTCAAATACTGCTGCAACACTGCAATACTTGGAATTAAATAGTACTAACAGTGTTAGATTTTACATTCTGTATAACAGTGACTGTTATGTACAAAATCCGTTCTCTACTGAAAAATTTTTTTAGTGTCATTTGAGTTTATGAAATTAAAGGAAGAATATTAGGGCTAGTATTTATATTAGTATGACAAAACTAGTGCTGCAAGATGTCGGCTTCCAAAGTTCCTTATTAAGGCTGAAAGCTTTCTTAGTGTTATTTAAAGTAGTCCTTTATATGCAGGGGTTTGTATTTGCAGATGAAATTTGTTCATTAAATTGTTACTTTTAAAATAGAAAGTATTGGATCTGTTCAGCAGTACTTTAGTAGCATTTAAAAATTTATTCAGATTTCATTTATTGAAATTCATTCATTCAATGTAAGTCTTCAGATGGAGCAAAATGAGAATTTTCCTTTAGTGGAAGTAAAACTTCACAAGAGGTTGCTGAATGCAGCATTTCTGCTTTTTTTAACAGGTTCTGAAAACCAGGTTTTTGAGTGCTAAACAAAAAACTTTTGCACAGAGACGTTAAATTTAAAAAAAAAAGTTTGGAAGCATCAAAAAAAGAAAGCCAGCTGTGAAAGTAGAGGGGAAAGAAAGGGCAGGGCTTCTGTCAAAGCACCCTCAGCATGTGGAATATTTTGTGGTCAGTAGATACCCTGGGGCTAGGGATTGTTGAAATTCCAATCTCTGGAGTTGACCCAGAAAGTGAGGAGCTCTGAGCATCCCAGCAGTGCTGTCCTGCTGCTGCAGAGAGCAAGGACATCTCCTGCCTAGGTATGCTCCCAGTTTGTGCTCCCTGCTGCAGAACTGGGAGTTGGACTTTGAGTGTTTTCAGTTTGTCAGCTTAAGAGCAGCAAAACTGAAATATTTGCATGGCTGGAAACTCACAGCTTGGAAACAGGAGTGGTGGAGAAGAAATGTTGCTTGTGTTCAAGCTGCTTTTATGTTTGTATCTTGTTAGTTTCAGGATGCGTTTTCTTTAATAGAGGTTGGATTAATTTGAGAAGCATGTCTGAAATTCATCAGTAGTTTGGACCATGGATGTTTCAGGAAAATGTATTTGTTACTTGGTGGTTAGTGTATTTCTAGATAGTGGTTAGTGTATTTCTAGATAAACACCTTCCTTCTGTCCACCCCATTTTATTGGAAGATTTGTGATTCATTCTGTCACATTGGTTACTGGCATGACTTCTGTAATTGAGATGTTAAAAAAAAACAACCTCAAAACAAAACAAGTCATCAACAACACAAGTATGATGAACATTTTTATAATAACGAATTTTGCCATTTGAGTGGAGAATGCAGTTATGTCTCATGTTCCTTTGTAAATGCTCTGTCTACAGAAGAATGTCCTTGTGGCCCATCTTATTTTCTCTATGATGAAATTGCACACAGAATACTATCATATGTGTTCCCTAATCTCTAGTTTATAGGCTCTCTAGTATTATAAACAAGGCTTCAATGCTAGCTACCTATAGGAGCTCTGTTGTCCATACTGGAGAAATGAAAGCAGATTTTCATTGCTGGCTGGGAAAGCAAGTTTATGATTTGTATTGCTTTTTCTTTTTCCTTTTCATCTAGTATTTTTCCATTCCTTTCTGTTTGTTTTTGGTTCTGTGGGATTTTTTTGTTTGTTTTATTTAGTTTTTGGTTTTTGTTTGTATTTTGTTTTTGTTTTTTGGGAGATGATGTTTGGTTTTCCTCCTTTTTTAAAAGTTTTTTTTTTTTCAAGATAACAAGTCCTTAGTGCCAGGGGCCTGGCTTTTTTTATCCTGAATGTGTAAGCTGCATTTGAGACACCCTGGCAAGAAATTGGTGAGGTACTATATGGGGTTAGTGGTAAGTGTAGCATTGATTCCTTAGGGTGCATCAGTGTCAGATTTGTACTGCTCAATTTGGAATTTCTTGTGTGTAATTCAGAAAATTTTGTTAGGAAACATTGCTAATATGGTGAACTGTGTAGCTTTGATGTTTTCTGAGCAGGGACTAGGCAGGGAGTAGGTGATATTTTTTTTAGAGGGGGTGGTTTGAATGCTCTGAATTCTGAAGTTGTCTTTTATATTTCAGAAGAACTTCTTGGATCGCAGCTCCAGTTTTGCTATATGATCTTTCCTGCCATGAACTCTAATTTTATTCTTATGTGATGCTAGCTCTCAAGTCAGGATTCAATAAATAAGGTTATTCTAGCAAGGGAGAAGAATTCTTACCACAATAAAATGTCAAAAAAAATAGTGTGTTAATTTTATGATAGTCATGACACAAGAGTTGAATTAATAGAAATGTTGCTTAAAATTTCTTGCTGCATATAATCTTGATCCTCACCCCCAGTGTATTTGAAACTAATAAAAGGAGCTAGATATCCAAGCAGAGCTTAGGCCAGAACCAGGATGCTGACTGATTATCTGTCTCTTTTCTGATTTCTCACCAGCCTTCCCTCAGAGAGCAAACTGGTCGGTTCTTGTTCATTTTTATCACTCACTGTGATGTGGTCTTTTTCTGATTATGCTATAAACTAGTGCAGGGAAGTTGGCACTGATCCTGAAAGAGTTATGAGATATTTTGTGTTAATCTTTCAAAAGAGAATCTTCATTGCTATATATTGTGCATGAATAAATACTGGTACCTTCAGAAGGACCTTAGATCAGCTTGAACTAATGAAAAGTACAGAGTGGGATTTTGCAAAATTAATTTCACCTCTATCTTCTCTTTGCTTATTTACACTAAATGAGACAGTTGAAATTGGAATCCACTATTTCTGACCTTACACACTCTAGGTTCTTTCCGATTTTTGATTAAAATTATAACTTCTGAGAATGCTTTAAACTTCACAAAGAAAATGGTTGTTGGTAATCGTTGCATATGAGAGTAACACACTGTTTTTAACTGTGTAGGACAGACTCAAGTTCTTGTCTGGAGACAAGTGAATGGTGATTTATAACTGGTTGGTTAATCTAAAGGCATGATGAGCATCCTGTGTGTGTCAGGAAAACAACAGTTGACTATGTAGGGAGAAGCATGCTTGTCTTAGTAAATGTGACTGATGCCTTTAGAGTAATTATGGTTTATTTAAATATATAATGTACAATATTTGGAAGATGAACTTTTATGCAGTGTTTTTTCATAACATACAAATTGCTGAACTATACTTTTTTTCTTTTAAATAAAACCTTTTTTCCCCCCTCTTACCACAGGATAATGAGAAAAAGGACCCCTTTACATGCTGCTGCCTATCTGGGAGATGCAGAAATTATTGAACTACTTATTTTATCTGGTATGTTCTGTTCCTGCTAATGGAAAACAACTCTATGCACATCCAAAGAAGTATTTATGTACATCTTAGTCTATGTAGCTTTTATTGAGATATTTAATGTGCTAGAAATTAAAGATGCTTGTACTGAAATTTTAGTTTCCAGAATTATTAGTGTTACAGTCCCATGTAGTTCTGTAGTGCTGCTCTAAAATACTTCTTTGTAGAACTTGGTTTTACCTATTTTTATTTGTAGCTTGATTAGCTTTTAGTAGTTTCAACACTAGTTTAAAGAAGTAAAAGTGTATATGGTACAGGTAGGTGTTAGCAGCATTGCTTTCATTCTGAAAGGCCCTACAGAAAAGCAATTACATTTAAAGATGTTGGTTGTACTGTTTTAAGTATCTTTGCCTGTTGACTTAAATGCACAGAATATAATTAGAACCAGCTGAAAATGTTAAAATCCTGTCCTTTTTTTTCCTAGTTATTATTTGTACTAAGAAAAAAATCTGTAAAATAATATACTTTGGGTTGGTTGGGTTTTTTTTGTTTGTTTGTTTGGTTTTTTTGTTTGTTTTTTTTTTTTTTTGCTTTGGGGTTTCTTTTTTTTTTTTTGTGGTTTTTTTTTAATGATAGAAAACCAAGAAACTAAACCAAAAACCTGAAGAACATCATGACTGAAGGACTGAATTGACTGTCTTTGATCTTAGAGAGACCTACCCATCAAGTAGCTCGAGGCTGAATTCATAACACAGGGCTTCAAGCTTACATAGATGAAAACTTGTAGCAGTCCCACAGAACTATTTTAATCTTCAGTCTGCTTACTTGCACACTTTACCTATGCAAAGCTGGCTACTTCCACCACCACCACCCCCATCAACCCTTTCTAACAAATTCTGCTTTAAGGAAATGCCACTTCTAGGATTATAGGAGTCATTTCCAGACCTTCAACTGAATTTGCTAGGCATAATTTAATTTGCTATAATTTTAGTATGATGTAATATTTTCATTATATATATTATTTGTACTTCTCTATAGAAGTATATATACACGTCATAAATGTATGTGATGTGGTATTAATTAATATATTTATTCTATGGACATACTCTATAATGACATTTTGTCCAGAAAAATTCACTTTTGAAAAGGTGCAAGGTTTGAAAATCTAAAAAGGGGCTGTTTTTCCCTATCAAGAAGAAAGGCAAGTTCTGATGGCTCTTGAAAATTAATCAACTAACAATGTTACAAACTTTGCAAAGTTGTAGTCAGCTACTTCTGAGAGGTCAAGGGCTTATGGAAGGAGGGGAATTCAGATGGGAATGAAACAAGATCCTGACTGGGGGAAGTGGTAGGAGAAGAAATGTTAGTCCCGCTGTTTGGGCACATAGCCTGGGGTTAAGCATAAGGAGAATGGACAACAAAGAAGGGAGGTAAGAATTAGGACTGTACAAATAGTCCAAAGCTGAGCAGTTGCATGAGGGAGAGGTTGTGGGTGCTGCTGTGTGTACAAATTGTTCGGGTGAGGCATTGATATGTCCCAGATAACATTTATTTGATGAAAATCAGTATTTGCTTGCAACAAAACAATGCATTAGATAGTTTCAAATCAACAGCTTTGGAAGGTGTGATGATGTCAGTCCAGCCTTGCTGTTCTCATGTGCTATGCTGTGGACTGCAGTACCATGTTGTGCCTTGCTGGAGAGGCACAGCCTCCTAAAAGTCCCAGAGAGAGGCAGCCCTGGGAGTCAATGGGGCTGGTGCAGTGAGGGGTGCACAGGTAGGTGGGAGCTGTTGATATGTGAGTGAGTGAGTGAAGAGGCACATCAATTTGCAGGATGAAAGTCTGAGTGTTCAGGCTGTTCAGTTTGCAAGGCTGTGCTGTATTTGGGCACAAATCTGTATATTACATGCCTGCAAGCAGTAGTTTTAGGTGAGCCTCTTAAATCTTTAAAAAGTACTCACCAATTTAGTCTTACTCATTTATGAATGCAGGATTTGAAATCTTTGTGGTTGGTGAAGTATTAGCACTCAGCTGTATCTGAAGTGCTGAGCCAGCTGCTTCTTAGAGAAATCAGGTCTAGATGTCTCAAAATGCACAGTCTATGATTTGTCTTTTAGCTCTTAATTGAAAGGTGGGGGACAGAGGTTAAGTGTATTTGTCCTCTCCATTTCATAAAGATAAGGAAAATTCATCTGCTGTGTTTCAGCTGAAAATAAAATCTCTCCTTTGAGACAGATGTATAATGTTACATTTTGTCATAATAGATGAGCATTAGGGAGAAAATAAAGAACATCTGTTACCACAGCAAGGCTTGAAAACTGTTGTGTTGCAAGACCTCTTTTTTAAAATTGAGGAAAGTGGTTTGTTGATTAAATAGTATTTCTGTGCAACCATCTCCTCTGTGCAGTAAATTTGCATGTAAAAATTTGGTATGTGTCTTTAACTGATCCATTGTAACATACCTGCACAAGGGATTGGATTAAGTGTAGACTGCTTTCATCCTAACATTTCTCACCTTGTGAAAGCTTGTCTTTGCAACTTGTAATGTCCTCTAACACAGCTTTCCTGGAATGTTACTAGGAACCACTTTACAGTTTTCCTGCTGTGCAGGAAAAAAAATTTTCTACAAATAGAAAAATCAAACATTTGCTATGATGTTTTTATTGTTTCTTCAAACTGGATCTCAAAATTACTGAAGTCAGTAATTAATCTTTCCACTGTTCAGTGGCTCTTACTTGATTCTTTCTCATTATTCTCTGTTCTTAAAGTGTTATTACATACTACTTACACATAGATTTTTTAAATTTGATTGGAATGTCTTTTTCATCCTGCTCCAGGGGATCCACACTGCTTTCAAATATGTGTTGTGGATCACAAATTGCAGTCACAGTGCCCTTATATTACTTTGCTACAGACCCAAGTAACCCAGATTGCACATCCTGAAGATATATCTGATTCAGCCTTTTTGCAGACTTTTTTAGAGTAAGTTTTCAGTCTCAAGAGCATTCTTACTTAGTTGTTGAATACTTGAGATATTTTTTTTTACTAAATCTTAAGGTTGCTTTTTAACCTTTCCTATTGCCTTTCACCTGGAGAAGGAATCTGAAGGTGGTGTTTGGATACCGGCTCCAAACATCAAAGGAAATTGCTTTACTGATTCCATTTTGGGTCTGGACATTAAATTGCCTTTTGGTTTTTATTTTGAGACACTGAACACTGATAAACTTGTCCCCTGAGGATGTCAATGTCTCACCAACAGTTTTTTTCATACCACTGTGGGTTGTGGAAGTCTAAATTTTCAAATAATATCTTGCTTTTGGATTGTTGCTTGATAAGCATCTAGCATTCCTAGATTTGTTGTGTAGGAAAGTGACCAAGAGGAGGGATGAAGATTATCTATAGCATCCAGAAAGAATACAACAGAAAATTATATTTTAGTCACTTGAGAATTATAATTTTAGAAACATTCCCCTTTTTGTATTGCTCTGGAAAGAGTAGTAACACTCATCACAGTTGTATTTTTATGACCTTTGTACAGCTTTGTGCATTCTGGTGCACAAATACATCTGTCTACTTTGCATAATTGCACTGACTTTTAAAGTGTAAATGATGGCAAACTACTGCAAAGTAGAAAAGTATAATAGTCAAGTTTAATTAACCGAATGTCCAGCTTTTTGTGCTTTCCAAGAAGTCCTAATTAAAAAAATCAAACCCTTATTTAAGTCTGGCATATGAACTGTTCTGGAGATGCTTCTTGCTTTATTAAAAAAATCATTCTTTCCAATTGTCCTATGATTTTTAATACCATCAGAGTCTACTGTGCCAGGAAGTGTCATGTGAAAAGCAGAACAGATTAGTGTGATCACCACTTATATTCTTTTGATTACCAACTTCTTCCATTTATTTTTTAAAAATACTGTGGAGATGATTATTGCTTTCACTGAAATCAGTGTAATTCACAAAAATCAACATCAGAATTGTCTGTTATTTTATTCTGAATAGATTTAGTTACTATATTGCATTGATGCTTAAATACTAACACACCACATTGCTGTTTGCTTAACCCAACATTTTCTCTGCATGAAGCTCAGTGTTACATGAGTGTGGTCAAACTCAATCTCATTAAGGTTTGGCAGCCCAGGAGTTTTTGTTTCCTCTGGGTCAGCTGGAAAATTTAAGAACTGTGCTGATGCTGGAAAACTGCCACTGTAGTAATAACAGATTTTGGAAGATAGTAAAGACCCTTCAGTGTTACACCACTCTACCTGTATTTCTTTCATCTTGCCATGAATCTCTGTCAGTATTAGAAATCCATGCCATGCAGTCACACAGCTCAGCTGTTGAAAGGCTCTTGCTGTTCAGTCCCAGGCAAATGAAGCTCCCTTTGTTTGGATTGCAGATGTACCCACATGCTGAGGGTGTTTCACAGGGGCCCCTTTGACACTGACTGCATCTCTCAGGGCTTCCTCTTCTTTTGACAGTGATGTTGGCTGATGTTTTTCTTTCCCAAGCTAACTTCCCCCTGGCAGCAGTGAAAGTCAGTGGATGTGAAGAAAGTAGCTCTGCTGTTCTCTGAGAGAAAAAGTTAAGCTGACTCAGGAAAAGATAGAACAGTTCAGTAGCTTGAGTGGGAGAACCTAGTGTTGCTCACTGACTCTCAAGGGGGTGGTGGCTGAGATGTGGCAGAAACTGAAATTTTAAAGGAAATTGTGTTATATTGACAAATCTGTGAAGTCCTGGAAGGATGGCTTTGACTTGATTGTGGTTATCCTCCCTTTTCTGGCTAGTGTGTCTCCACGTGTTTTTTTTTGTGGGGTTGTTTTGGGGTTTGGGAGTGTTTTTGTTTGTTTCTTAAGAAACAAAAATAAAAACTGTTCTTGAAGTCTCATTCTGTCTGGGCAAAAGATTCCACCCCTGTTCCTTGTGGATTTTTTCACTATTCTATAGATCTTCTGCTATGCATTTAGCTTCTAAATAGCAAAAAGCTTTCTCTCCATAAGGCCTTACTCATATTTTTGCAGCAATGATTTTCCAAGTGTCCAAGTTTTCAACAGGCAATTATACTAAATTTTTATTATTGATTATTCCAATTCATATCTCAAATCTTTTTTAAAAACTTCTGTATCTCCTTCTGACTGTTTGCATATTTTTCTATCTAAGGAAAAGTTTTCATCTCTATCTGTTTATTCCTCAGTATGGTCTGAGAATTTCCAAGGTCATTGTCTCTAGATAAAAAAGTGGATCATTCAAAAGGAAGAACTTCTGAACCTATTATTAGCTGTTAGGAAAATAATTAAGTAGAATCTAATTACAGTAGGACTAGTGGTTACTCTCAGTGATTTATACCTGAGATCTTCCTAATTTCTCCAAAGATAATATCTAAAATTATTTCAGTATACTAGTTTTTAAGACAAGGTTTGTTACTTTCTTAAATGCACTCTATAAAGACCATATTTACATATTTTACTCCTAAATAGACATTTCAGAGTTTCAAATACTGAACATTAGGTGTCTGTATTGCATAATTGAATGAAAACACTTTTGCTTTCTTTGCTTATGTTATGATATTGCTCAGTCACTAGCACATCTTGTACAATAACAAAGGAAAATACCATCCTTGAGAGTCTAAAAATACAGACTGAAAACAGAACAGTGGAAGGCAATTGAGTACTTAAGTCAGTACTGTGAACAGAGATGAAAATGTCTTGTCAGTTCTGTTGTATTTCTTAATCTATTTCCAACTAGTGACGCATAAGTAATTCAGCCACTGCATTCATTAGTCTTCTGAGGACATTTCCAAATTGGAAGAGTTCTGGTGCAGAGGAGCTGTGGAGGAGTGTCACAGCCAGAGTTTTTGTGAGTGGAACACAGAGGTGGTGTGAGACAGGGCAGTGTGTGAGTGAAGGAAGAGATGTGTGGCTGTTCCTTGCAGCATTTCCTGCCCAGTCGTTCCTTGTCTGTCTTTCTGAGAGATAGTTGAGATGGTAGCCCTTACTGGAATGTAAGGGTGTGGACACCAAGAAGTATGCAGAAACATATGTCCAGAAATTGGTGGCTAATAACACATTTAAATGTGCAAATGCCACATGTGGACTGGTAGAATTAAACCCTTCAGGATCATTCTGTAAGTCAGTGCACGTATTCAATTAGAAGATGTGTCTCTTTAAACATAAATTTGCTAGAAGTAAGCATCATAGAGCTTTTCAGTAGCTTCTGTACTTTATTTATTAAATAAAACATGTCTTTCTAATTGTCAGTCTTGTGAATACAACTTGGCAAGACGAGATGCAAGATTCAGGGACAAGGGAAGAAAATTATGTAATTCTTCTCTCTCATTCCCTCTCCTTACTCCACCTTTTGCAGAGCAACAGTCCTGCTTTTGTATTTGCCTAGATGTGTAAACTTACTGGGCTGCACTAGCAATATTAGTGATGAAAGGGGTGATCTTGTTTTAATGTTTTGGCTTTGTGCATCAGCATGGAAGAATAATTTGCTTTGTTTGGAAGGTGCTATATAGGGAAAGGTTATTTACATGATTGGTTCTTAAGTTCAAGTTGAATATTTGAGTTCCAACATTGTGATTGCTCTGACAAGCACCCTAATCCTTTTCCTGCAAACTCTATGGCATTAAAAGAATTTAAATATAAGAAATTTTACAGTAAACAAATGAGAAGTTTTAATAAACATGTCAAGACCAGGCCTTTGAAGTCTGGAAGATCCAAGGGACAGAGGCAGGGAGAGGGGAGAACAGCGATTTGTTAGAGTTGTTTTTTGTTTTGTTTTTTTTGGTTTTGCACACAGGGAATTAAGATACACTGTAGTGTGCTTTGAAAGAGCAAACTGCTCATAGCTGGCATTTGAAATGTGAGAAATGTCCTGGTTAACATGTCAGCAGGTTGAGCTTCACAGGGATAGCATTGCATTGGCAGTGCTGTGCAGTCTGTTATACACGTACACGTGTTCAGACTCTCTGTGAAGCAATAGCTTAAAGCAGAAGTTATTCAGTAGGGGTGTAATACATTTTTGTAACATTTATTTGCAGTGGTCTGGAGTAGAGCTTTACCTCAGATGATCAAGGCTGTCAACTCTCTCACTGTTGCATGGTAGGACTGTGAGGGGCTGGAGGGAGCCCATGAAGGGTCAGGGCGCAACAGTGACATTTTCCCCACATCATCAGCAGTAAAGAACAGTCTAGAGGAGGATTATATCCTCAGATACAAGGCTGTTTGGAGAAGCTTCTTTATGAAATTTAAATGATTCTCTGCAGCATGGCTTCTTGGAGAAATTTAAGGACAAAGTATATCCCAATAATTTAAAAATGTTATTTTGTTTAATGTATCTAAAGGTGTAGATCTCCCAGTCCCCACATTAATAATCCATATGTGGTTTTTGGTAGTACATTTATTCTGATTATTGCTAAAAAACTTTCCATATAACAATTTTGCAACTTCTTTAAGAGTTTTAGTTGTGGAAGGGAAAAACAAGCTTGGTGGTTCTTTCTTAAGTAAGTCCATCAGAGATTCAGATTTATTATCAAAAGTCAACATTGGTTTTTTCCTGTGTCAGAGAACGTATTTTTATGTATTTGAAAAGTTAGCTTATTTTAGTATCTGTATTTCACACTGTTCTAATGTGCTAGACCTAGGCATCCTTGTTTCTTTGGGTGGAAGACCACTTATGGAATGGGGTCCATTTGCTATGTTGACTTTTGTTCTTTTAAGAGGACCATGTTACTTTTAGATATCACTTCAAATTTCCTTAGACATTTCTCTGGCTAATGCTGATTTTTCTTTTTGTTAGAAGTGCCATAAATGTCAGTAAAATCTGAACAGACAAACACTGCTTGGACTTTCAGCACATTTTCACTTGAGCTAGAGCTTAGGTAACTGCTGCTTTTTTGGAATGGAAACATGCATTTCTTCTGATGGGCACGTTGCTTTTCCTGCCTTGGGCTTTATTACCTGGATGGATCTGACTTGAGCCCAAGTCTTGCAAATGCATTTTCCTCAGGAAAATCAGGATAGGAATTAATGACTTAGTAACTCAAGTTCTTTCAAATGCTTTAAAGATGTTTGTGTCCTAAAGTTAGACATAGAAATCAGACTATGAAAGTGTATTCCTTGGTTGTTGACTGGATGTGAAGTCAGGTAGAGCTTGGAGTACAATTTTAGCTCTTGTTTTTGTCTCATCTGCCAAGAATAAGATGTGGCCAACAATTACTTGGAAAATAATCAAGAATTACAGATACTTTTGAAATATATTGATTACATTCTCACTTACCTGTTGTTATTTCATTATATCTGTGATGTTATTCATCACTTACTGCCTTTTGGGAAGGATTGCCAAAAATCTTCAGGCATTTCTAATGACTTCTAGAACACTCAGATTCTTACTTTGCTTGAGTTCTATGCCAGACTTGACGTAGTACAGTGGCACATGGTGTGTTGCAGTGCACCACTGGGTCCTTAGGGTGTGTGACAAAACCAGACACTTGTGGTATCTCCTAAACTTTTGTTAGACTGAGGAGGTTTTCTTCAAATGGGCTTGGGCTTTCTTTCCTCTTTATTAGTCTTATTTTTCAAAAACTTTTGCACTTAGGAATATTGAATGACCTGTTCTGAAATTTAGATAAGGAAAGATGGAAATCTCTGAAATTCTAGCCAGCAGTTAGATCTCAGTCTCTGTCCAGTGCATGGAGAATCTAGGATCAAACTGGAAGTTTGACTCCTGCGTCAGCTTCTGTGTTCTGTTCTTATAACTGACAGGCATGGATTGATTAGAAACAAGAGAATTGACTTCAGATATTTGAGTTGCTTAGCATATACAGCCATGATTTTGTACACACTGCTGTTTTTCTTGTTCAGGTGGGCTGAGAGAGTCTTCTTGGCTGGTGCAGATCTTGGATCAAAATACCCAGTCTGTCAGTTGAATATCCTAACTTGACCAGACACTTTTTTGTCATCTTGTGTCTTACTGGCCTTTCATCCTGTTCTGTTCTTTGCACAGATAAAACTGCAGTTGGTTCTGCATACCAGTATTATTTTTAGCTTGAGATGTTAATCAGCTCTGGTCATGTAGCATTAATGTTACTGTGTGATTCTTTCCAACAGTATTTCTGAAATCTTTTTTTTTCAAAAAATGTAAGACTTTGTCAAAGCTATCTCTGTAGAATCTCAGAAGTTTTGAAATAAGGATAAGTTTTTGGGTAAGTTTCCAATCAGGGTATAACTATCCTACAAGGTTCTATATGTGTATGTAACAGTAAGAGATGAAATTATTAAATTTAATCATTAGGTTTTCTTGTTTGTTGGAGTTCACTGGAAGTTAAGTTGTAGTTCAGCTGCTTCCTTCAGGGGAAAGAAGTTCCCAAATCCTTCTTCACTTTTTTATTAAGAAAAAAATTAAAATCCAAACCCAGGCTTGAGTCCCTTAGAGATGTTTGTGCAGCTTTATTTCCTGGGGCAGGGACAGCTGTTCCTTGAGTGTGCTTTCAGAAGTAGAGAGGTGTGGCTGTTAGTCTCACTCATGAAGGGAGGACCAGGAGGTCCTGGGGTGGGCTAGGTGACCTGCTGGAGTAGTGAAGATTTGTTTCCAAAGAAAGTCCCAGTAGAAGAATCATCCTCATTCTATATACCTGTCCATCAGACATGGCAACCACAAGGAAACTGTAGGCATGGGGAAGTAAATGCAGCCTCTTTCTGTATTTTCACAGAGAATTTCAAACTATAATGAGGGCAAAAAGATTATAGAGGATGACCTCGTGTAAAAATATGAGTATATTTTGGTGTGGAAGAATCTTGTTGGTACAGTGTTAAAAGAATTTCCTCAAAGGGTTGACTTCAGCTGGAGAAAAGATTTGTTTTCATTTTTTGCATGAAAAATGTGAAGAAGTACCTAGAATAAGTAAATTTATTTTACTAGAATAAATAAATAGTTCTATCTCTGTTCTTGTAAATATTTCAGTCATTCTGTAAATATCTTTTAAATTTCTGTTGCTTTTTTTTTTCTTGTTACAGGAGCTAGAGTTAATGCCAAAGACAGCAAATGGTTGACTCCTTTACACAGAGCTGTAGCATCTTGTAGTGAGGTATGTTGCTCATTTTGACTATTTCATGTTAAAATAAGACATCTCAAATTATCTTCTGGCTGTTGTTCATTTTCTAAAAAGTGAAGCTACTCTGAATGTTTGGAATTGCAGAACATTTTTGCAATGGTTTTTTCTGGCCTTTTGAGGGTAGGTATATATGTGTATCTATTGCTTAAGCAGTAAGGAAGGAGGAAAACTAAAACTTTGAGTTCTCAGCTTTGCTCAAAGTCTGACTTTCCTAGCAGAGGACTCTGCATGCAGTGTTCTCAAGTCCAGTTTACTTCTCCTAAGGTAACCAGAATGATTCAGCATGAGGCAAGTACAGATTAATTAAGATTTTTTACAGCACAGTCTTTGCATTACTTCATTTTTTTACATGCTTGTGTGTTCAGGCATTGAAGAAATAAATGATTTTATTTAAGGCCTGCCAGTGTATTTTTTTTTAAGTAATTAACTATTAGTATTGAATATCACTTTAAAATTTTTAAGTGGAATGTAGACTGTTTCTTGAAGTCTACCAGTTATACAGTTGTGAGAGTATCATAATGCAAGAAATTACTTGGTTATTGTTTCTCTGTGGTGTTTGTCCTAATAAAAAATTTAAATGCCTGTGAAAGATCAAAATAAACAGAGAAGTGCTGAGCTTGTTATGTGGAAGAGTTTATGCAAAACTATCTCCTTTGAGATCCTGGATCAAATTGATGCTCATTTCAGTACGTTTCAAATAAAGGTTTTTAGTAGTAAATTTTTGTTTGGGAAGATAGAATTGAATATTTTAGTTTTGACAAGCATTGAACTTCAAGTGTTTGATCCATGAGCTATCTAAACAAGCCTTGTTTCAGTTTTTTCTTTTGAATTCCCTGGATAAATTGCAGTATTTTGTCACTAGCATTAATAGCAAAGTTATGTAGAGATCATGTTATTCAAAAAAACAGTGTTTGAAAATGAATCTTCAAGGGCGCCTTATTCCCAAATGCTATTTGTTCTTGAGATATTTTTAGGCTGCTCCTTTGGGAGCTGACCAAAGCACCAAATGCTGCATTCTTCAGAGCTGAGAAACAATAAAAGCTCTCCACATCAGTAATGCTTACAGAGGCAGAGTGCTGCAAACACTCTGGGTTTAAATGATAACTTCAAGAAATTAAACCATGGTCAGTTTTTTTTTAGATATGGAAGGTTTTAAACAAAATATTAATCAGAGGCAAACAAGACAAGTCAACCAGTCAGACGCTTGATAGATGCTTGTCAGAATTCTCTATTTATAAACACACTGAGTCATGGGAGCCCAAATACAGGGCTGATACAGGCACTGTTTTCTAGCTGACAGACCTGTATGGGTTTGGGGCATTGGATGAAAAGCTGTAATGAAAAACTGGATAATGATTTCAGTAAAACATCTGGACTCTTGAAGTAAGGAAAGCTGCCATTAAACAAGGACATTGAAACCTAAAAAATAGCTGGAGTTATGGATTAAGTGCAGGTAGTTTCATGTCAAGATAGTTGCATTATTATTTGTGCTTGCCTGCTGCATGTTGCAAATGAAAAAAAAAAGAAACCCCAAGTAGATTCAATCATGAATTTCATTAATGCAAATGCACATACATAAAAATGAGATTCATTATTTTTATACTAATATTGTGATGCTTCCTTCTGCAAAAGGGGTAACAGCTGTTCTGAAATTTCCTTGTTCTGATATGATATTTCTTAATATTTGGGTTAAAAAAGACAATTAGATAATTAGTTTTTTTAAGTACTACATCTGCTTCAGTTTCTCAGAGAAGACCTACCCAATTTTCTCATTAAATTACAAGCCTGCGATGCAGTATTTTCACTTTTGTGTTTGTTCTTATCTTCTTTTTTGTATTGACAGTATGAAAAATTTCAGCATTTTAAATATGATTTATCCTAATATAAATAGGATCAATAGTGACTTAGCATTCTGCCCATAGACCTTGCTATTGTACCACAGTGTAATTCAGAATCTCTAGTAACAATTTGTGATAATATGTTTGAAGTTCTAAGTGGTAATCAATTATTTGTGTGCTCAGTGACTGAGTTGGCAGTCACCAAAAGCAATTAGTGAATCGTGGGAAGGTCACACAGCTGATGCAAAATGCAATATTCATCATCGTGTTGATACTGCCAACACTTTTATTTTTTTATGCATTCCAATTGTGTGCGTGTGTTTTAATGGGATTTGTTTATCTTGCTGTAAGAATTACAGTCTTATTTGTCAAATTTTCACAGCTTGTGCTTCTCACAAAAGGAAATGAATAATCATTTTGAGAGATGGAATTCAGTGCAATCTTTTAAAACGGTTTTCAGGAGTTTTGCAACAGTGTGTGTTGAAACTGTTTTGTGACTGTGCATTTGTGATTCTCTAAATGTGCATTTAATAATCTCAACTTTGCCATTTGTAGACTTGGACAGTTGAAAAATTTTGCTCGGCAGATTGATGGAAATTCATTATTGGTTCATAGTACTTCACTAATCCTTGGCTGAGGATTTCACTAATAGAAGAAATCCTAGGATGGTTATTAAACTTTGGAAATCAGTTGGGATGGCAAAATAATTTTCCTTGTGGCTTAAGGAACTGAATAAAACACCTGGAAATGGTTGATTTGGTTAAATTATTCACTTCCTTGAGAGCATTCACAAGTTTGAATTTACAACAGAGTACAAATCCTAAAGTGTCCCAATGATTATGTTTGCAAATGAACAAATTGTAAAGAGTTTTTTTCCACTCTGCTGTCCTTAAATCCAAAGCTGTCATTTCTGCTCTTTACTAAGTGGCTTGGTTTTTTTGTAAATGCTTCCAGGATGCTGTTCAGGTGTTGTTAAAGCATTCAGCAGATGTCAATGCTCGTGATAAAAACTGGCAGACACCCCTACACATAGCAGCTGCAAACAAAGCTGTGAAGTGTGCTGAAGCTTTGGTGCCTCTCCTAAGCAATGTAAATGTGTCTGATCGAGCAGGCAGAACTGCATTGCATCATGCAGCCTTCAGTGGACACGTTGAGGTAAAAGTTAATTTTCTTGTCTTCCACTCGTCATTCTGTCCCTTGCAGATGTCTTTGATGTTTCATTTTTGAGTTTAAAACCATTTCTTCTCCATTCTCTCAAAAATCCTCAACCCCTATTTTGTATTTGAATTTGCTCTCCATATGCATCTCTATGCAGAAAAGTTGTGGAAAATAAATGTTACATCATTTAATTGAAAGTTTATACACTAAAAGTGTTCACTTTTCTTATGACAGAAGCAAATTTGTCAAATTAAGTGGAGTTAAATTTGTAACAGGTAAATTCAAAATGGAAAAGTTAGGTTATTTTTTCTGTTCAGTAAATAGTGAACATAGGGGAGTATGTTGTCAATGAAATTTGGAAGAAATATATGCAATAAGCTCTGGCTCATTAGTCCCTTAGTAATAACTTGAAGATTTAAGAGATTTCATGGCTTTGCAATATTTAACTGAGAAGTGTGTTTGTTGACATCAAGTTTTGTGTTCCTTACAGTCACTTCATAGTGACAGCTAGTTTTTTCAAACTTACGGAATATTCAAAACCCAACACATTTAAATCCTTTGAAAACACATAAATGTTCATTTTCTTCCCTGGCTTTCTCTGTTGAAGCAAAGTTTTTTCCATTATGAATAGAAGATTTGTATTGTTTTTCTTTATCTCAGATGGTCAGCTTACTGTTGTCTAGAGGGGCCAATATTAATGCATTTGACAAGAAAGACAGACGAGCTATACATTGGGCAGCATATATGGGTATGTACATATTTCACTTGGTTAATACTGTAGTAATAAAAAAATGTCTCATGTTTAGTGGTTTGACATATTTCTAGGAAAAGATATTGTCATTGTAAGCATTGAGGTTATCTGTGTCTGCCAAAAAAGCATTAATAGTATAGCTCAAATTGCCTTGTAAATGTGCATTTGTGGTGAGGAAGGTCAAATTGTTGGAAAAAGAAAAGTAAGGTAAGTAGTTTTGTTCTTTAAAAAGGAGGAGCTATGTTCTCCAGTCAGTAAGTCTAGTCATAGGTGAAAAATTTTGCAGGAATGCTAAATAAAAAGTAAGCAGTTAATTACAAGGGCACCTGAAACAGAGGATCATAACATCATCCTTGGGGATTGTATTTTCAAAGAATATTTCATCTCTGAATTTACAAATTCTTGCCTCACCATTCTTATGCCAGGAGTGGATAATTATTGTCCTCAAGGTCTTGATCAATGCCTGGGCAATACTGTCAGTAGTAGTGTTCTTCCTTGCCTTTTATCAGACTTGAAAAGAATTGAGTGTGCCATTCAATTACAAAGTGATCATCACAGCAGTAATGCTCTTATTTAATATTTGAAACTGGGTGAGATTGCATTTCAGGTATTGATACCAGTACTTAAAAACTCTGGAAGTTAAGAACAATCTTCATTATTGATCTAATGTTCTGTCAATATTTTGCGTTAGTGTTTTTAATGTGCTTATATCTGCAAAGCAATGTCTATGACAGTCTGTCCAGCCACCTTATTCGAATGTGATTGTTTGCAAAATTCTGTTGAATGACACTTGTACATGAAATTTAAGAGAACTGGCAAGTGTCAGTGAGAGGCCAGAGACACCTTCTGTCTTGTGCTTGCCTACGTGAGAGAATTCTTTTGTTTTGCAGATAAGCTGCATTTATTCCAATTTTAATCAGTGCTATTTTGTAGGCTATTTACAGGGAACTGTCTTAATGAACAGTGTTTGGGCAGAAAAAATGTAATTTATCTGATGTCAATCTACCTAAATTTCCTTGTAGACAATAGTGAAGAAAAAAGCTTTTGAAAGTCTTCAATTAAAGTAAAAATAATCATGGCATTCTCTCTCACAATTTAGAGCCATTGTACATTGCTCCAATTGTTTGGAGAAAACCTTAAAAACTTTTCCACCGTGTAAAACTGACCATAAAATGAAAAAAGTCATGCTTTTCGTCACTCTACTATAAATAACTTTCTAGGGTTATATCCATTGTTTTGCTTCCTTCCTGCTTTTCCCCCGGCTCCATTGCTGTCCAGCTGCAAAGCTGCGGCTGAAATGGATTTACAATCCCGTGTGCTGGTGTTGCCCTCACTGGTGCACAGGGATGTCTCTGCAGCACTTCTCACATCGAGTACCTTGCTCTTCTGTTTGAGAGTCTTCCACTGATCGCTGTTTGCCTTTTCAACAGGTCAGGGGTTTTTTTTGGCTTTTTATCTTCTCTTTGAAGTTTTTTCTGCCACTGTTCTCTTCACTGTCTCTACTCCTTTCACTGCTTTCTATATCTTCTGTACTTCTGTCTCTCCTGTAGGACTTGTTTTAATTCTTGTCCCCATTGCATTTGGGTGAAAAGATGAGTATTGTGTTTGCATTTCCCTTTCCCTTGGTTCCTACTATATTGAGGTAATTAAGAAGTGAAACATTATTGCACATTGCACTGGTAAAGTCTTATGGTTTTGGTTGGTATACCTAGATGAAATGGTGTTTTGTGTGCTATTGGGTGCACAGCATAAAATAAGTATCACAATGTCTGAATGTTTATAAAAATAGCTTTGTCTGTACTCCTTTGGGTAGGTACTTCCTAATCAAACTTTTGCAAGTTCTCTTAACTGCTTAAAAAGTGAAGACCCGCACTCTTTGTGAAGCACCTAAACTGAAAGCTAGATTTGATATTTTCTACTTAGATATCTGACTGGACAAGTGTAAACATAAGTATTCAGTGTGCCCCTCACCACTTTTTTAACTAAGGAAAGGGTGTCATTTGAAAGGTAAAATAAAGCATCTCACATATGTCTGTATGGATCATTTAACAAGGTAAAGCACTGAGTGTATTGTGGTCTATTACAGTCATGTATTTCTTTATTCTGCAGTCTTTGTCATGGCTATCCACATGCTTTCAGTGATGAGTTGTTTGGCAGTTAAATTAACAATGGAGCAAGAATAGCAGATATTTGGTCACCCCATTTTCACGGCTTCTTAGCAGACAGTGTCACAAGTGCCTATGAGCAGAGGAGGAGCAAGTGGGCATGGAAGGGGAAAGCTCATTGCCCTTAGCAGCAAGGGTGGATGTTGGTGTCCCTAGCCCAAAGCTGGCAGTGAGAGTACTGCCCACCACTTCAGGGTGGGCTCCCTGCCCTCTCTTCTCTTTTTCACCTGGAACTTCCCCCATGTTGTACCTTCCTTATTATCCCAACTCTTATTCTTACTCTTACTCTCCTTCCATTGTCTTAGGAGAGCAGTTGATGCTTTTTAAATGACTGCAGTTCCTCAAAGATCATCTGAGTCAGTCTTGAAAATGCAGCTTTACTAAATCCTGTATGATATGGCTGAACATTTTAAATGCTTTGTGGGTAAAGAGGGTTGAATTGGGGGGATATATTTTTGAGTAAAAGTAGAATATTTTCTTCTTTTCACGTGTGCATCAATTTTTCAACGTTTCTGCCTGGGATTTAAAAGTATTAATGGAATTGGGGTTATGGTGGAAGATTGATAGTCTCATCGTGTCTCAAGTTGTTAATGTAAATTTGTGGTAAATATTTAATAATCACAAAGTTACTTGCCTCTAGTTCTCAAGTCTTCAAAAAAAACCCCTTCTTTTTAAGCAGGACACAGGATTGTGTTTTGAGTAAACAAATTTATTTTTATCGTGTAAATGTTATGATTGCTGGGTGGGGTTTGTGGATATGATTCTTTTATGTTGCTTTTATAGTTTATAATAGGATTAGAGAAGCAAGAACTATTCCTTGTTTTCCTTGTTAGGTACAAAGGAATAATGTCTTGATCATGTTATAACTATTGTAGAATTAAGTTTGCAAACTTGTATTGGTTAATAAAATACGATGCTTCATTTTATTTGTCTTTATTGTTTTAGGTCATATTGAAGTTGTGAAATTACTCGTGACCCATACAGCTGAAGTGACATGCAAAGACAAGAAGTCATATACACCTTTACATGCTGCAGCATCTAGTGGGATGATTAGTGTAGTCAAATATCTTCTGGATCTTGGAGTTGATGTAAGGAAAAATAAAATTAAATGGGAAATATTTTTTAATTGTTTGAAATGCTCTTGTTAGTACTGTAGTACACTGTTTATTTAGGGACAGGTTAGGATATATAGTGAAAGTATATGATGGGAGATCTCTGGAAATGAAACTTTTTCTTTTCTAAACCCCCATTTCTGCATTAAAAGTAAACCTCCTTAAGAGCCTTGCAGATTTTGCACAATAATTTGAAAAGAAATGTTTATTTAGTAGGGCTTTTTGTTTATTTGATATTTCTTGCTCTTGATTCATTGGACTGAAAGTCAGGAAATAGGAATTCCGATCCTAGCTTTGCCACACAATAATTTTTGAAGTGCAGGAAATTAAATGCTTTTGCCTCAGTTGGTAAAATATACATGGAACTGAATTTTCTACATGGCATAGATTGTAGATAATACTAAAAATTGTGAGAAACTTCAATAGTGCAGTAAGTGAGGTTATACTAATATTGAAATGCAAAATAAATTAAAAGGTTCTACAGTACCTGCCTGTAGAAAATGTGTTAACAATAAACTGTGAATCACAATCTTAGTCTTGCAAGGCTGGAGATTGCAACTCAAGCTCTATATTGAGAAGTAGATCAGAATTCAGTGTCATGTACAAGAAATCCTATTTCTGTATGTACACACACACAAAAAGACTCTTTTGACCTCTGTTTTTAATGAAAACTTGCAATGCTGTTTTATAGAGGTCTGTGCTATGCTTTGTGTGTAGCATCTATGCAAATTGCCACAGTGGATATTTTTGGCATGGGTTCTCTTAAGTTGCATACAGGAAACTGCTGTGGAGACAATTGGAGGAGGTTGGCTTGCTTGTAAAGCAATCATACTCTTCCCCAGGACATAGATCTCAATCAAAATGCTGTATCCAAAACTTGCTTTTAATTTCTGGTTTTGAAGAGTTCCAAAATATAATCTCATGACATGAGATTTTTATTTTGTTAGAACTAAATGCTGCATTAAGTACAGCTTTTTGCCTACTAAATAATCTTGGGGTTTTTTCTCTTATAGATGAATGAGCCAAATGCCTATGGAAATACTCCTCTCCATGTAGCTTGTTACAATGGGCAAGATGTTGTAGTGAATGAACTCATAGACTGTGGTGCTAATGTCAATCAAGTGAATGAGAAGGGGTTTACACCTTTGCACTTTGCTGCTGCATCAACACATGGAGCATTGTGTTTAGAGCTCTTGGTCTGCAATGGAGCAGATGTAAATATAAAGGTAGGTGTATCCAAAGGCATCCATTCACCCTTTAAAATGCTGTACATCTTTATCAGAGGTAGTGTTTTAAAAAATACTTGTTTTGATAACATGGAGAGGTTCCCACCCACTCATGGATGGAGTATTTGTTTGTAAAGTACTACAGTAAAAGTGAGCCAATATGTCACCTCAAGAAACTTGATCTGAATCTGGAAATCTCAATGGGATGTATTATATAGCCCAAAAGGATGAAGAAAAATGATAGTATTGTCTGGTCAATCTCAATTACATTTAAATGTCAGAATTCTGTATGCTTTGTTTTCCCTAGTCTAGTCATATAGGTAAGAGCAAATAATTTGAAAAAAATGCAAAAGTACATGTTTTTCTTACAAATAAGTAATATGAGGAAAATCAAGGATATTTCAGGGAAATGTGTATGACCCAGCTAATTGCTGGAGCAGTTGAAGAGGTGATAATGTGTGATCTTAGGATCTAATCATTCAGGAAGATTTGGCAAGAGTGTGCGTTAAAAATGCAAATATAAATAGATCAGGCCAATGGAGAGTCTTAAACAGCTGGTGTATTAATTACTCCTGCAAAATTGTGTGAGTAGAATCAATATATATTTTACATCTCTATTTGATCACAAGTCTTGGACTACAGAATATTCCTTAGAATCCAGCCTTATTGAAGGTAGAAGTTAAAACAAGCAAGCTTCAAAGGAAACTATAACCTATATCTTCTAGTTTCTTCTCCAGTGTGTAGGGTAAGGTCTTGAGATGTGTGAGAAAGATGTAAGACCTTCTGGTTTGTATTATGTTGATTTTTACTATAGTAATGAAAACTTAACTGTGTTCAGAAATATTTAGTGGCAGTGTCTGGTGTCTTGCCAGGTTTTAGGCTGAGGATGGTAGGAAACGGTTGTATGGAATGAAGAGTCCAAGGCTCCTTATGGCAAAATGTCTGGTTGCCTGAACTGTAGTATGAAGAGAATTATCTGTTGCCTAATTTCTTGGAAAAAAAAATGGAAAAGAAATCTGCTTAATGGGTTTATGCTTGTATTTCAGCACAATCTGTGCAGGAGGTGAATGTTAAAGTAGCTGACATTTCTGTTAAAAACCTTGGGGTTTGTGGTGCACTTCACATAAGGCAGTGATTTTTCACAGTGGTTCAAGCTGATGGTCAGCTAACTAATTCCAAAATACAATTTTATATCTATGGTTAGTACAAAACTCATAGCCAACTGAAAATTTGGGAGTAGTTTAAAAATAAGCTCTTTGATGTGGAAAAATGCTAAACATATGTTCCTTCTCACTGTTACATATATTTAGATATGCAGCTCATTTAATGAAAATGTACATAACTCAGTTGTGGAAAACTTCATCACCGAAGTGCCCTGCAGAAGTAAGGAGCTGTGTTACAGGGTTTATTGCCAACTTGCCCTAAAATATCCAGGTCACAGTCCATTTATTTTTGTTGCCAGCTTTCTGCTCTGCATAATGTCCCAGGGTGCATATGACTGAGTGTTCAGTGTTGCAGGGCTGGCTGACTTTTGTCCTACATTTTTGAAACATAGTTTTTCAGTAGAGTGTGGTCTGCCATGTCAATAATTCCACAATGTTAAATACACTAATGTTTATATTTGTGTATTAATCACACAAATAAGAATGGAGGAGAGCTTATAGCAGCTTCCAGTATCTGGAGGGGGCCTACAGGAGATCTGAAGAGGGACTTAGTGTGAGGGCATGGAGTTACAGGACATGAGGAAATGGCTTCAGACTTTGAGGGTAGGATTAGATTAGATATTAGTAAGAAATTCTTTATTGTGAGGGTGGTGGGGCACTGGGAACGGGTTGTCCAGAGAAGCTGTGGATGCCCCATCCCTGAAAGTGCTCAGTGCCAGGTTGAATGGGGCTTTGAGCTACTTAGTCAAGTGGAACCCTACCCATGCTAGAAGGGTGGAGCTACATGATCTTTCAAACTCTTCTGTGATGCTAGGACAAATATTAACAAGCCAATTCTTCTAGATGCAGGGCTGCAAGGTTTCATGATTTTGTGTATATTTCTGATGTAGAATAAAGAAGTGGGCAGGGCTCCATTTCAGAAACAGCATTAGCTTTAGCAATGGGCTGGTTGTAAATAAAATGTGTTGATTCTGTAGGTATCAAAATTCTTAAGGGCAAAATTAAGCGATTAGGGCTGCATAGGGATTTTAAGCAATTATAGCTGGAAAACAGCATTTATCCCTGGTTTCCTCATCAAGGTGTTTCTGTTGTAATTCTGTTAGTAGCATTTCTGTGGATTTATACCAGTATGACTGAATTTGGCCTGTAGATTTGTACCTGAAGGCATGAACAGCCTTACTTTGCATATGAAAACTTAGCACTTGCACTGCAAGAACTGAGGCAAAAGAAAATTATTTCTAAGTCAACTTCTACTTCCCTGGAAGGGCCTATAAAGATAAATCTTGGATTTAATCAGGGAGAGCAATCCCTAAAAAAAGCCAGAATATGTTGTGTAACTAAGAATGAATTTAAAATGAGATGAGATTAGGGTGTTCTTACTAAATATTTATTTAAATCAAGCCTGTTCATTTTCCAAATACTGAGGCTGGAGTTCAAAGTATTTTTTTAAATGGCTATAAGATCTATCTTTCATCATAATTTTATTGCTTGTGTAGGCTGATTCAATCATTTCCTGCCATGTGCAACTTTTCCTGTAATGTTAGAGGTAAGAGAGTGGATATGGATGGTAATCTAGATGCAGACTTGACAGTCCTATTAAATAGCTTCCTGCTGTGGATGACTTAGGGGGGAGAGCAAAGGGGAAGCACTCTTATTCTTGACGGCAGATAGAGGGGAAGTTCTTGTGCATCTGTGAGTGCTGGCCTCATCTCAAGAAGGGATTATGTAGCAGAAGATAATAGAACAGTAGAAATATATTATATGCTTTTTATCACCTCTGGACATAACTTCCTATTTGTTTTCATAGCCTTGTCAGTATCCACTGTAGAACAGTGAATCTTATTAAGTATTGCTCGTTACTGCAGCACTCCCTCCTCACTATTCAGGATTTCCATGCATGGCAGAACACATTGAAATGAGCATGTAATGGGACAGTATTAATTGTTTTATGGACCCCATTGCTGCTTGAAAATTCAGTGACCTAAATAGAAAAAGTTTTTTACTTCCATTGCTGGTACAAGAACATAAGAATTTTCACTAGGGGGGAAATTTCATTCAGAGGAATGCTGTGACGTGATAGACCCACATTTCCTCAGTGAGGCTCAGTAGTCTGACTACAGTTAATATGTGAGTAATCACTCAATAAGACACCTTGTGCTGTGTATTATTTCTGTCTGATAGCAATTACTGTTCATAGCAAATTTGCTATGATCTAAGTATTTTGTGGATGTATTTTCTCTAATGATAGAGGAGATTTAGGTGATTTCTTTCCTGTTACTATATTTAGCTGAGTTTCAGTGAAGACAACAAAAGTTATCATTAGCCCATATTTGTCCTGTCATGTGCTGTGATTCTGCCTGATCTCATTAAATCACACAGCTGTAGTTAGCTTGATATTTAGAGAGAAGACCTTAAAGACATAAAGAAAGGGAAATGGAAGCAAAGTTTAGAAGATATCTCCCTGCTTCTGTAGTCCAATCTCCTGGCATCTCTGGAAATACTGATTTGCTAATAGGGCCTTCATATTTCATTGCTACTGGTTCTAGTCCTATATATCCTTTTCTAATGATAGTGTCTTAGAAGGGAATTCTGAATGGAATCCTATACTTAGCAGTTCAGCTTCAAGGTGGGAATTGTCTTTATTTAATGTTTTATTGTGCTATGTTTATATGTTGATAGACAATTGCATGTAGTGTTATTCCTGGACTGCAAAGGAACCTGAAACTGTGAGACATGAGAGAGGCACTCCCATAAAATCAATTTTCTTAGAAATCTATGTTAAGTGCATTTTTAAGTAAATTTGAACAAAGTAACTCTAAAAATCTCTTACTGATTGTACTGTGCTTTTTCAGTTGTAAGTGGAAAAGGATTCTGTAGCTTATTTTGCTGTTCTTTACAAGATCTTACTGAAGTTTTCTTGTGAGGGTTCTCAGTTAACTACTACTTTCTAATATTGTCACCTTAGGTTATTCCTATGTTTTTGTAAAGTGCATTATTAGATCTATGGTTTTTCAGCTCCATTTTTTCCTCTTCATTAGCCTTCCTTTGATTTATCTCGTCTAAAACCAGCAAGACAGTAGGATACTTTTATCTAAGCCCTGAAATTCTTCCCTCTGTTACTTCAGTAAGCCTATTTTACATGACATTTTTTTCTTTAAATTAATAGATTCTATAGATTCTTCAGGTTAAAGAAGGATAAAAGTGAGGGGGGAAAAGTCACCAGATGTCTAACAGTTGTTTGAAAGCAACTGGACAGAGGCTGTTAATGATTGGATAAAGAGACAAGAACTAAACTGTAGGGAGAAAGATGAAAGAAAACTGGAGCATAGAGGCTGCCTGTGGAAGTTGTAACTTATGGTGTGTTTATTTGGCTTTTTCTTAAGAACTCCAATGACAGAATTAAAATTTATTGTCTAATTTGTCAAGAGGATTCCAACCCAATATTCTGGTTTTTTTTACATCTGCTATGGATATGTGGATGTTGTCTTTTTGATTATTTATGGTCAAAGAAATCTGGAAGATCTGGAGATAACTTGGCTTTCCTTATCAAGTATTGTATTTCTTTCAGTCTAGGTCTGAGAAGACAGTGTTTCACATAATTGCATTGTTACACTGCTCAGGGCAGTGACACAATGAAAAATTCCATATCCATCCCTAAAAGGGTCTCCAGCAGACTTTCAGTATCACATCCATAGAACCATGTCTATTTGGTGCCAAAGGGAGAGTAAAGATGGGAAGACACTTTTGCATATGACCAGCAGTTTGTGAAGTTTCAATACATATGTTCATATCACATATTCCCCTGCCATCTTTGTCTAATTTAACTTTGTATTTTGTGAACATTTCATACTCTTCAAAGCCATTGTTGAGAACATAGATGTGGTATGCATGTGCATTTATCCTGTGCAAGATCCTTTGATTTTCTGTGTTTTGTTTGCAATTTTTTGAGTGCATGTGTAGGAATGTTTTTCTTCAGTAAAGCTTTCCCATTACCTGTAATAAGTACAAGTGGAAAATTGTTCCAAAGTAATAGCACCTGAAAAAATAGGTTTGTAAGTGCATTGAGACTGAGCTGTTAAAACCTGGAGTTTCCTTATGCATTACTGTTGGCCTGCTTCAAGGGTGTCTTTACTGGGTGAATGACTAAGTGCACATTTAAGATGTGCATTTCAAATATAGACTAATGTATAGTACCTAGTAGGGTTTAATAGTTCTATCCTAGGATTACTTGTGGTTTATGATAAATTGCTTACAACCATCAGTTTGCAAAAATTCCCAGGAACCGCATTAGCTTTGTAATGTGTTGTCTTCTAATACAATGTGTAAACCTCTCTAGCAAATACAGCTACTTTCTTTCAAGAAAAAAAACTTAAAACATTGTTTTGTTTCAGCCTTGGGAAGGGAAGGAGTTTAACATAGGCTTGTTTCTGAAATTGTGTGCTGTCATCATCCTCTTGAGAGTTTTTATCTTAAGGACATAAGTGTGAGTGAGTGGGTATCCCTGAGTTGTCACTTGCAGCTGGAAGAGTGACTAAGGGAAGCTCTTGTGAAAAGCTTCCCATGTCATGCTGACTTGTCATTGCCAGCATCTGTCTGGCAAAAGTACATAGAAATGATTTAAAGGATGGAGTATAGAGAGGAAAGAAGAAATGTTCTTTTTGGTTTTGGGGGTTTTTTTTTGTCAGTTCTGATTAATTGCTGTTACTGGCTGTAAGTAAACATGGGATTTATTTTTTTTCTTTTCCAGAGTAAAGATGGGAAAACACCTTTGCACATGACAGCAATCCATGGTAGATTTTCAAGATCCCAAACCATCATTCAAAATGGTAATAAGGGAGAGGGAGTATTTTTTTCATCAGCTTTGCAGTTTGGATGTTTTCATCCTCTTGTATTAGTAACAACATGCTGAGTCCCACGTACTGGACACTTGTCTGTTCAGTGTCCAGTAATAGTGGTGGAGTCTGGCATATCTGTTTATAAGTTTGATAAGTTACACTGATGAACCATTTATTTTTCAGAATGTAGGAAAAAACCAATATATATTCACATATATGTGTATATATTTATATGTATATATATATATATACACACACATATATGTGTATATATATACACACAAACATATATGTGTGTGTATATATATATTTTTGTTTTGTTTTGTTTTCCATAACCCAGGTTGTAGAGAGTTTATTACATAAAAAATGCTTTTCTCAACTACTGAAATCAACATCAGTTTTAAATCCAAACTAGTCAATCGCTGACAATAACATTGATTGCATGATCATCAGTGCTATTTTTCTAATAAACTATTTGTGTGCCTACATATACCCTTACTAAGTAATCCTCTTTATTATAGGAGCTGAAATAGACTGTGAAGATAAGAATGGAAATACCCCTTTGCACATAGCAGCTAGATATGGCCATGAGCTATTAATCAACACTCTGATTACGAGTGGTGCTGACACTGCAAAGTAGGTAACTTTACTGACATGAATGCAAGCTGACATAGTTTAGAAGTGTATTTATTAGGTTAACAGAACTCATACAATTTTTAATATCATCAACTTGCAATAGGAAATACTTTATTATCTTGTATTGTACTTGTAAGTAGCTAGTCAGTATTTCACAATTTGTACCAAAACAAAGAGAAATGGAGTTTTCTGTAATGTATTTGAAGTAAAAGCTCTGAAAGTTTTAATAGGCTGTTGCACTGATAATGCATGCTGATAGCTTGGAAGAAAGTGTTTAAGATGTGAAGTTAGCTCAGTATTCTAATTAGGTGATTTGCTGAAGCCACCATGCATGTGCACTTTGGCACACAATCATGTTTGTTTTATTTTAATTGTAATGAAACTGTGATACCTGATTATGGTGTATCTTAGGCGAGGGTATACATGGGATGTTTCCTCTCCATTTGGCAGCATTAAGTGGATTTTCAGACTGCTGCAGAAAGCTCCTCTCATCAGGTAGGATACTCTTTTAAATTCTTACAAGGTACTTTTTACTTCATTTTTTATTTCACAGAATAGCTTTTAATTAAATCTTATCTTAGTGATACTTAGAAATCCTTCTAGTTTACTAGCACCTTGGGGCCAATGCTTGTTTTTTAATGGACAGTTCATAGTTAAAGTGAATGCGAACTTTTGCACACATAAGTTAAAGAAAATTCATCCAAATTTTAATAATGCATTTATCATTTCTTTAATACTGTGTTTGTGCATTTCAAGTTGGCCATAGAGGAGGGATGACTGGTTTAGATGATAATGAAACTTTAGGAGAAAGACTGATAACCTTCTTTATTGCTTCGTGGAGCATCCAATTTCTAATCCATGATGCCTTTAGCTTAAAACAGATCAGTCTTTTCCTGTCTATTCCTGTACTGGGCACCTAATAGCCCTGAAGACTCTGTGGACTGATATATTAAGAAACTGTTGCATTGGTATTGTGTTGTTCATCAAATGCAATGCAAACTGCACTTTTGATGTTTGACTCTTCCCTGAAGATGTGGATATTGGAAGGTCATTACTTTTCTTTTTGGCCAGAATCTTATGTGAATTATGAGCTCTTTGAACCATTGCAATTCTGAGAAAGGCAATTTATCCAAATGAAGCTTCTGGAACAGAAGAGGAATAAGAATAAACTAAATGGTTCTGTATTAATCTGAAGACATTTAATGTTTTTTGAAAAAAGATAATGGGGTGGAGAGAGTTAGGGAAAAGAGTAAGAAGGTGTTTCTCCAGCTTTATGCTGTTTGTTAGGGAAGCCTGGAAGAAGAACTGGAGGATTATAACTAAAGCTACCTCCTGGTAAGGCTTTTTATTTACTGTCCTGCCACAGGCAAACTAGCGAGAACTGACTTCAGGAAAGAACTGTCCAGTGCTTGGTGATATTTAAATTAGATGTGTGCAAAATGAGGGATAGTGGCTCTTTCTCCTTCCTGCACGTGCTGTGCAGCTGGCTGTGCCCTTACTGGAGGTTCAGTATGGCAAAGGAAATAATGTGGAGGACTTGCAAGTGGTTTCTGTGGCTTTTACACAAACTGAGGAAACTTGGATGCAAATCCTGCCTGGAGCAGATAAGGACTTGAAGAGTCTGCCTTCAGGCTAGAAAGACTAGATACTGCTTAGAGCTTTTAGGATGTGCTCTTGGTGTGGGGATTGGTACGTGCAGAGTATGTCTCCTTTTGGGACGGGGAGATATCTCTTTCATGTAAATTAAAGATCTCTGGTTTTTAAATTCGTTAATATTCATGTGCAAATCTTAACAAAATGTCACCAATCTGCCTTGTTCCAGTACTGAATGACATTCAAATAGTTAGTGATGGTAGACAAACAACTTAGGGATGTGGAAAGGCATCAAAGGCTATTCTTTAAACCCAACTAATAAACTCTCCTAAATTATTTGCTATAGAGCATTCACTATTGAAATGGGGTAAGAGCATGGTGATGCATACAAAACCTGTTTTAGGGGATATTGAGTAGGAAAACAGTCTTGAAATAATAGTGTTCTTGAATAAACAGGTCTTGTGTTGTTCATTATCTATTGTTGTTGAACAGTTCTTAAAAGGGAAAAAAAGCCAGCACTCCCAGGTACCTCAGCTGTAGATCTAGTAAATAAGTTACATTACACAAGAGCAAAACTCTTATGAGGGCATAGTAGTTTTCTCAAACCAAAAATGTAGCTTTGAAATCTGATTTAAATAGTAATCTTTCTGTCAAAATATATGGTTAGATATCAAATGACACAGTTAAAGCTTGTGATCTTGGATTTGAAGTTCCACAGCTAAGCCTTTTCGGAAAGAGAAAACGACAGTGTTCTGTAAAGAGCTCCTCTGTAATTAACTGCTATTTGCAGCCATCATTCCAACTCACTAAAGTTCTTTTTTTGGGACTAAATCACTAAACTCAAGGATAAAATTTAAGTAGCTCCTATATTTTATAATCCTGACATCCCCAAAAATAATCTCTGCACAACAATGATAAATTCTAGATATTCTTAAATTTTCATATAACTTGCATATATCTTATATTCAATAGTAAATGGCACTGAAATATTAGCAGGTAAATAGAATGAGAAAGAACACAGCCTCAGTGCAGCTATTTTTCTTTTACCTTACCCCTTTCAGTTTTATCTAAATGCCTGTTTTTCAAAACATTGTAAATAGCAAGGGCATGTTTCAAATTAAGTAATTTATAATGCTTGAGTGCTCTTTTGCAAATAGCTGCTAAGTTTGCTTAGCAAGCATTTCTCTTAACAGCAGATGACAGCAGTTTTGTGAAAGGTGATGTTACATACTGATTTTACAAAATATTTGCTTTTTAGGTTTTGACATTGACACACCAGATGACTTTGGCAGGACTTGTCTTCATGCAGCTGCAGCTGGAGGGTGTGTAAAAAAACATTCATGCTTTCATATTCAGTGTTTCTTTTTCAATTGCTGATCATTCTTGTTCTTTGTTTTCTATTATCTCCTCTCTGTTTTTCCTGCCCTCTCCCCTTGGACCTTCTGTAAACATGAAAATAATTTCAAGATGGATTCTATCTGCAAACAAAAAATTAATTAACTGTTCAGCTTAATAAGTCGTTGCTGGAGTACCGTGTCCAAGTATCATCAGTCTTACCTCAGCTTTATGTTTGGGGATGAACTGATTCTTTTTTTTTTTTTAAATTCCCATGGATGAGGATAAAATTTTTAGAATTTACAGCATTCATGATGGTGTGCCCACCTCAGATCACTGTGGGACATGAGATAGAGAACAGGAACTTTGGGAGATTTGTTTTTACCAAATCCTTAAATAAAAGGTCAGTCTAAATAAACTAAAGGCAATAATTAAATTCCAGAGTATAGGTGGATGAAGTAGTCAGAGCTACTTGCTCATCACTTGAGTTGTGATCCATATTGATTATTGTTATTGTATTGTAGGTTTTCTATAGCAGCTACTCAAAATTGCCTGGAAGAATTGGGTAATAAATTTCATGATACGCTTTGTGGGACACAAGAACTCCATGATATTGATATTTTCATTTTTCTGTTTGAATGTTATTTAAGTAATAATGTTAAGTAATCATTCTAAGTCAAAAGTACTTGCTAGATACATCCTTGTTGCAAGTGATAAACGTTAAAATGCTATCTTTCCATATAAAAACCAAATAATTTGTGACACATTCCCTCACTCATCTCCAGTTTAGGAAAGTTACCAAAAACAGTATTTAAACAATAAACAGTAGAGTACATCTATTATGATGATCATATTTTATTGAAAATTGATTACACTAAAAAGTAAAATATATATGTTCAACTTACATTTGGTCTTAAAAAGATGCAGTAAAATCTTGCCTCTGTGCTGGAATCCTGGTAGCAAAAGCATGTGACATGCAGATGTTATTGTTTGTTTGTTTATAAGATTGAATTTTTAATTGAATTAGGTTCATGTTTATGTGCTTTATGCATGCCATTTGGTATCAATTAAATTTATATATGTGGTCTTGAAATAATTTATATTCTTTATTGGTTTGGTCCAGAAATTATGGAATCTATTTTACATACAGAAATGTATATACCAAAAATTCCACATTATAGTTCAGTTCCATTAAAACTAACATATGAGATGTACCTGTGCAGCAGTTCTGGTATTTGTAGAGGCCAATATTAAGGAAATAACTTTTGCAATCACAAGTAATAGTGTATTAATTTAATAGGAATTTGGAGTGCCTAAATCTTCTGCTAAATACTGGTGCAGACTTCAACAAAAAGGACAGATTTGGAAGGTAAGATATTCCAGATTTTTATGTTGGAAAGGTCTGTTAAAAGTATTGCAGTGGCAGCTTATTGATATGTGTCCAAGTATATGTTCCAGTTGAAATGTTTTTTTAATGATATGATGTCTCTAATAAACTATGTTTCAGCATATGTTCTCAAAAGTCGCAAACATATTTTGTAATCCTGTTTTGTTAGGTAGGTGTTTAGTCTTGTTTTTAAAGACTGAATTTTCCATTCAACTGTAATTTTGTGGACCTTTTTTCCTTATAACATGGATCTAATGTGTTTAAATTGCTGTCATCCAAGGACATTACTAATGTTTTCCAAATAATGTGTTAGTCAAATCTATAAATCTGTGGCTATTTCTAAGCTTTTTTATTAAAATACCCAGTATTTTATTATAACTGCTTCACCTTTTTCCTTTCATCATATCCATCCCTTTCTGTTTCCCTGTTTGAGCTCTGAACTCTTTTGGAATGACATTAATTTCTATTTTTAGTATAGGATTATTTAAGTTTAGATGGCAGGATCAGTACTCATATATAATCTCACATCACATAATGGAAAATATGATTTTCTAGGATGTGAAAAGCAGGAGCAGGACTTAAAGAAAAAGTTATGGGTCCAAAGTTGTATTTTGCTTTAAATTCCACTGCCAGTATTTCCTGAGAAAGGAACAACTCTCTGTCACAACTTTCGCCATTGAAAGTTGGGGTTTCCTTTTGGTTTGGTTTGGATTTTGGTTTAACGTTCCTGTTGTATAGAGAATTTTTTTTCAGCAGATGGAAAATATTAGTTTAAAAGGGAGAGAAATGGGAAAAAGACATTTTAAGGGAGAGGAAAGAGCCTGTCTCCTCAAAATCAAGATATTTATAGCAGCAGTCTCTTTTTAAAAATAGAAAATGGAATTCTGAGTCATATTGGTCTTTTTTAAATTTTAGCTAAACTGGCATATTTAGAGATTGTTTATGTATTTGAAGCTGGGATGAGTTTTCTCTGAGATTATACATCAGTACTAATATTTCATAGTTTTGTTACAAGAAGTCAAGGTATATTTTAGTGCCTCTGATATGTCAATATAGATAAAAATAAATAATAATGTTTTTCTTTCTTAGACAAAATTGTGATATGTTTAACAAAAATGTCTGTTTGTGCAATTGTCATATTTTATTTGTGCTATGTTTAGTTGTTGTGCAGTTTTTGATTTGTCCATATTTTTCCACGTGGCTTAAAAATTATGTAACAGAAAGTAATATTTCTAACATAAACTGGATTCCCTCCAAGTTTACACAAGAAAATTCACTTTAAGCTTCCTTTAATATGAAGTTTGTGCATATTTTGGCTGGCAAATAAATCTGCTGTGTATTGTTCAGCATTGTTAAGGTGGTCCCTAGAAAATGACCCCATTCTTAGTACTGTAATGATGCATTCTTCACCACAAATACTTATTTTAAAAAATGTAAGGAGGATTTAAGTTTCACTTTATTTTGCTTTTTCTGTCTCTATAATATTATTTTGCTGTTATTTACCATTGTACTTTTTATTTAAATGTGTACTAAAGAACTCCACTCCATTATGCTGCTGCCAATTGTAATTATCAGTGCCTGTTTGCCCTTGTGGGATCTGGAGCTAGTGTGAATGACCTTGATGAGAGGGGTTGTACACCTCTGCACTATGCAGCTGCATCAGACACAGATGGGAAGTAAGTGGCATGCTTTGTACTAAAGCCTTTCTCATTAGGAACATTTGAGCTGTGAATTTTGTGTGTGTTCTGCCTTCAGATTTGCCAAATCCATCTCTTGTATTTTTAAACATTAAACTTGACAGTGGTGCGTGCATTGTATATAAAAGATTTTATGTAAAAAAAATTCAGAGGAAAAAAATTAACAACAGGGAAATGTATTGTAAAAATTCTGTGTCCTATAATGCAGATTTCCTAAATCATGAATTAATTTGGAATAGAGTTCTTAATCCCATCTGCTATGTAGTGGTTGAATAAATATCCTTTGTGGGGGTTATTAAGCTAGTTGTGGGCAGTAGGGTCATCTTGCCTTAAAATCAAATTCTGATGAAGGATGGATATTAACTTGGTTTTTCAATATAAGATGCTTTATCTATTTGATGTTTGAGTAAACCAGAGTTGTAATGTCAAACATGACTATCTCTTGATAGTGTAAATTTTTATGATGCAGTTACACTTTTCTTAATGAAATGCATCCAGAATCTTTCATAAACCCACTGATCTCTTTTCATCTATTAATTTTCTAATCAAAGGTCATATTCGACATATTTGTTAATGACTTAAATGCTTACATGCAAAGTGTATATAGGTAGCATCAAAGTCATGAGTTTACTTAAGCTCCAGACATTGGATATATTGAGGAGACAAGAAGAGCATCACTTTTTGTACACACACTCACATATGCAGGTCATGGTGTGCAGTAGCACATTCCACATGCACACTGTGACACCTTCCCTGGAGAAGTGCTTCATGCCAAAGCATCTGTTTTTAATATAGCACCTTTTAAAGGGTGAGGCAGCAATAGGAATCTGGTGGCATAGAACTTACAGATTGGGTTTTGAAGGCTAAATAAGTAATACCTGCATGGCCATCTAACTTGTATATGAAGAATGTGCCTTTTTAATGTAAAGCCAAATTTCAAAATTAAATTGTCCTTGCTTTTTAGAAGTAATTTCAATTCCTGCTGCAGCTTGCTCAGATAATTTTACTTTAATTGCCCTCTTGCAAGTTGTGCTAGGATTAATTTTAGCTTTGCAGTTGCTCTGAAAACCTCCAAACTATAATGGTTTTTCAGATGACATCGTTTTGCCATCTGTCTTACAAAAGGCACGAGCAGGAATGGTGATGACAATACTGCAGAGCTTTGTGAGGTAACTCAAAGCATCAACCCACAGGCTGTTGCCCTTCTGATTAACATTTGGGTCTCTGGAAGAAAGGCTGAAAAGCTGAATGGCCTGAGGGGAAGCTTTTTATATTGATGCACCAAGATGAGTAGTAACAGGTGGAAAACCAGTACTGCTCAACTCATTCAAAACAGGAATGAAGTTAAAAATGATTACTGGAGTTGGAGTATAAAGCCTGGGAAAAAAACATGTCAGGAAACCATCTAGATAAGATTCAAAAGATATTTGTATGCAATTTTATGGTCTTTGTTCAGACATCTTTAAAGCCGGATTTTTAGAGACAGGGATGTTGTTGTTGAAAATTATTTTCCACTTTATTCCTGTTTGAAAGTGTTTTGTATCTTTAACAAATGCTTTTGATCTGGAACAAAACGCCAGGAAGCCTCATTTTGCCAAGACTAGAGAGAAGAGCATGATTTCAGAATGAGGGAGAATAAGCAGCATCTTAGAGGAGAAAAGAAATGTTGTTCCTATTTATAATTTTCTAATGGACAGTATACTAGTAAATATATGGGAAATAAATTTAATTTACTTGGACTTTAAAAAGTTTGATTAATCTCCTCTTTAAGAGACCTGTTGAGGACAGTTAAGTATGCCAAAGATGCAAAAGTAATCTCTCTCTTGGATGCAAAAAACCATCAAAAATAATTATCTGGCTTGCACTGGAAGGACTGGGTACTTGAGGATTTTTAGTAGACTTGGCTCCATGAAGCGTTTTTAGTGTATTGTAGAAATTTAGGTAGCCACAGGAGAGTGACATGTAACATTTATTAACGAGCCATGAATTCTAACACAAAATTATTGATCCAAATTTAAGAAAAAGTTAGATGATTGGACAAATGAAATGTAAGAACTTTCATTCTTACTTGAAACAAATGAAATAAATTGATTTGTCTTTGGATTTTCATAAATCTCATCTCATTTTAGTTGAAACAAAAACAGGCAAGCAACAGTTGTCATTAATGAAATCCAGGCATTTGTTTGCTGGACAAGTAAAACCTGAATTGATTGGTTAAAAACATAGATATGATTAACAAGTTGCTCCTTATTAACTATACTGAACTATGTTACATACATTATTCTTTAAAACTCGAGAAATTTTACCTTTTTTACTACATACTAAGTCCTTGTTTATGCTGGCCAAAAATGATGGAAGTGAGAGTGCACTTCTGGTTAAGAAGTATTTAGTGATCCTGGAGAGAAGAAGGGATGTTGACCTGTTGTACACTTCAGAATAATGAATGGCTTCACCAGCAAGTTCAAGGTCATGATAATGACTTTGGAAAATGTTGCTGAAATGACAGACAACATGAAAATATGAAACAGCAGGGTTATTGCTTGCAATCATTTAGCGTGCACACAGGGAGTCTCTTAAAAACAGAAAATTAGTTGTGAGAAAAGAGGGAAACAGAAAAGAGTGAGCTGACTTGAATGCCCTGTTTCCCATCCTCCTGGCTGAGTGTGATTGAAACTGGGCTAATCATGTTATGCCTTATAAATTCATCTAGTGAAAATAAGGAATGGGAAGATATAAGTATGACAACAACTGAATATTTAGCGTATAAATAAAATTTTTAAACTAGTGTCTGATAGTGGAAGTGTGTTACTCTTGTATGCTACCATGAAGAACAGCTTCTCTTCTTTCCATATAACATACAGAAGAAAGGATTAATGCAGAAAGCATACAAAATAGTAATCATTGATATTAGCAAAGGTAACTGCAGCTGTGTTAGCTCGGAGGAAAGTGACCATGAAATACTAGTTTTAACCAAGGCAGATAATTCAGAAGATGCAGGACATCTGCAGAGAAGTATTATTTCAAATTTTGAAGCTTTGTGATTGACCTTTATGTTTGATGTAATGAGGTAGCTTTCTCTAGTCCTAGCCAATACTGTACATTAAATCAGTGTCCCTGTGTGCTGTATTCTATTTTCCAGTTGAATTGGAACAATTTATCACTTAGCATTAAGTTGAAATTCAGCATTTAGATACATGGTTGCATATGTCAATTTGAATAGGTGCCTGGAATACTTGCTAAGAAACGATGCCAACCCTGGGATCCGAGACAAGCAAGGATACAATGCAGTTCATTATTCAGCTGCCTACGGTCATCGCTTATGTCTTGAACTGGTAAGAGAACACATCCTAGATGAAAGGTGTAACAGCTGCTCTTACAGGGTGTGATGGAGGGGCCAGGGGATTCCTCCACCTCGGCTGTCAGCTGGGTCAATACTGGTTTTCAGCCTCTGTGCAGATAAATTGAAGCATTTGGTGTTCCTAAAATAGAAGCAAGGTGAGGAGCTAGGATACTAGGCTTAAAAAGATGAAAACTTCTCAGAGGAAGAGATAACTGGTTGAAGATGTGGGATATTTAGTTTATTTCTTAATTTAGACTACAGTAATAATTTGTTTTTTTTTTTTTCTGGTGGCTGAAATAAAATAAGCACAAGTTATCCCATTGAGAACTTTTAGGAAATTTCATGAATGTTATTTGAAATGAGGAAATAAAAATGTGGGGAAAACCTGTAAAGAAAGGATACCTTATAAAATAGTTTATGCAGTTACAGTAACTATGACCACATTATTATTCTCTAATGACAACATAATAGAATTTCAGATAATCAAGTCACAGTTAGTTTTTATTGCTCTCTTTGCAAAAATATGTATGTTATTTGATATGCTGTGTTATACAACTTCAGTATTTTTATTAAATTGCACTTTTATATTCGAATGTATTCAAACATTAATTTTGAATGTTTTTAATTACAGATTGCAAGTGAAACACCTCTAGATGTTGTAAGTGTATTATTTCTCATTTTTTAAGTACTACTATAGAGCAAAAGGGAACATGTAGTTTTAAAAATACTGCTTATTTTTCAGATGTATTCAACCATTTCTTCAATACATGGATGTATTAATTTCAACTACAATTCAGATTTAATTGGACTTTATAATTTTAAAATGGGAAATTATTTTTAAACCACGTGGTTTTTTTTATTTAAACAGTTGGATGACCATGATATAGAAGTGTGATGATGAAAATGTAATTTGGATGTATTTGGTGTTCTTCAAATTCTTTGAATGTTTTAATTCTGCTAATGTACTTAATTAAATATGGTCTTGAAAAAGACCCAGAAGTAAAACTTCAGAACACATCTGAAAGTCGCAAATAGAAATGTATATACATAGATATTTTAATCCTATAATGCTTTTGCTTTTTTCTAGTCCATTTTTTCTCTCTGAGAAATGTTTTCCTGTTCTGAGAAATCCATCCTGCCTTCTGGCCTTTCATGTTGTTTTCTTGCTGACTTTTCACCTAATCAAAATGCTTACTTGGCTGATGCTTGGAGTTTTATTTCCTCCTGCTGCTGTCACCTGTCCTTGTGTTCCCTTTGCATTCATCTTTCATACTGCTACTTCAGAAAAAGTATTAAAATTAATTTAGTTTCTGATTGAATTATTGCATTATTATGCAAAATTAAACTGCTTGGGTTGGAACATGAATACGGGGGAGGTGTTGCTGTTGATTCAATCTCTAAAAGGTTGAAGATCAGGACATCAGTAGTTCTGTAATATTATTCCTACCTTTTCTTTTTCCATCTGTGTATATGGGAAACTGTAGCAATTATTGCTGAGTGTTTTCAAAGGTGAGGGGTTTTTGCACTCACTCTGACTTTCTGTCTCTCAGCTGATGGAAACATCAGGTACTGACATGCTGAATGACTCAGACAACAGAGCGCCTATAAGTCCACTGCATTTAGCTGTAAGTTCTCAGTTCTTTGGTGATGACAGCTCATCTGGTAGCAAACAGTTGTTGCACAGGTTTATTCATTATGGATTTTTTCAAAATAGTCTAATAAGCAAAATGCAAACATGTACTAATATTCCTAGATGAGATTTTTGCATGCCACTTGAAATTTGCTTCATGGAACAGCTTTCATGTGGAATCTTCTAATTAAAATTTATGCTAATGAAACTTTTCTAAGACTTGTTCTATAAGTAATTATGACTTTTTTAATCATTACATTGTTTTACGCTCTTAATTGTTTAATATGAGAAATGTTTTTCCCCAATACTTTAAAAAGATTTGCACAAGGAACAATGTAGGACAGTGCTGAAGTTCTGTCTATCCAAAAATATTCAAAATACGGAGTAACCAGCTCAATGTGTAGCTTTGATCTTTTCACTGAATTTAAAGCAATTGAAAAACCACACTGTACTTTGTGCAAATATACTCTCTCATGCAATACATATATATATATATATCTCCAAAGTAAAAAATAATTTTTGATAGTGGTAAATGAAAGCTATTTGTACTGCATACTTATTATTGGTGCTTTTTTTAGTAACTTATGTAAAATGTAAAAGGAATTACTTAAGTTTGCTTATGTTCCTCACTTGAAATAATCTGCAACATAAAGCAATGAAATTTGCAGTAGTCAAAATACTGTTATTTATGCAGATTGAAGACAGATTATTTTCTGAGAGTAGTTGCAGTTGCTGACTGGAAGGATGAAACAGAAAAAACCCACCAACCTTCTTGCTGAAATTGTGGGATTTTTTAAATTAGTTGTAACTGTTGTAACTACTTATGTGCTGCATCAGTTGCTCTTCTGCATGCTAAAATAAGAATAGTCTCTTTACAGTTTCATTTATGTAGTTGTGACAAGAAAGGGAAAAATGTCAAAGATGGGAAAATTGAAGAATTTTCTTATTCTTGTAGGCCTATCATGGCCACCATCAAGCTCTGGAAGTACTGGTACAGTCACTGCTGGACCTAGATGTGAGGAATAACAATGGAAGGACACCACTGGATCTTGCTGCCTTTAAGGGACACGTGGAATGTGTAGATGTGCTCATTAATCAGGGAGCATCAATCTTGGTAAAAGATTATGTTGTAAAGAGGACCCCAATTCATGCTGCAGGTATGTGCTAGCCACTAACCTCTAAAATTTTGCCTTTTAAAGTGGATAATCTGTTTAGAAGTCTCTGTCATTAATGTTCTAAGAAATAATGTTTAGGAACAAAGGATAACTTTTATATGCTGTGCTTAGAAACATGTAGCAAAAGAGCTGCAGGGAGGAGCCAGTATTAATCCAATAAACCAGTTGAGTCCAAGGAGTGCTGTCCCACACTTCCCTCTGGAAGGGTGCACTGTCCTTGTCCATTCACCTGGCTGTGCTGACAGCTGTCAGTGACATGTCCCTGCTTCTCTCCTCGTCTTTCACGCAGCCTGAACTGCAGTCCCAAATTTAGATAGGCAAATTGCATTGCCTGTCTTGGCAGGAAAATGCTTCTAAAAATGACTAGAGTCTTGGAGAATTTTGGCATTTTGAGAAGAGACACGAAAACTTGCTTTGATTTTTTTTCCAAGGATTTAAATGACTCCTGAGCATTTTTAAAATAACAGCAATCCTTTGCAGTATTTTCTTGCTGACTTTCCTGGAAAACATCTCTAGGCCTGCCTTTCTCAGAGTCTAGAATCCACACTATAGTCTTATTTTTTTCCTTGCATTAAAAATAGGGTTATTAAATTTGACATTTATAGTAATGGAGTTACAGAAGTGTTGCAGTTAAAAAGAGCATTATGTACAAAACATCATTCTTTTAACCACTTAATTTGCTGTCCATGAGCACAAGCTGCATTCTTCTATTTGATTGAGCTTGTGTCTGTCAGCTACAGAAACATGAATTGTCACTGTGGTTGTGTGGACTGAACACTGCAGCTGTAGGTCAGAAATAATTTCCCTTCCATGAAGCAATCATTTGTCTTTTATGAGCTGCATTTAAATGAGATTTCTCAATTTTCTGTTTGCTCTTTTTCCATTTTTTAAACTGCTTGGTTTATTACATCTATGCATTCCATTTCCTTCCCCTTTCTAAATGTGATTTCCATTATTATTTTATAACTATGCACATGCTACACTTGCTAACAAAGTCTGACTCTGATTTGCTAAGTATGTGTTTACTGGTGCCTTAAAGCAAGCAAAAATTATGCTAATTCCTATATTTTAATGTTCCTTCTTGTGTATGTTGTATAAGCATATGTTCCAGTTACTTTTAATATGTGTGACATCATTTATATATAAAAATTAAAAAAAATCTGTTGGCAATTGATAGTTGGAATCAGTTCTTTCTAACACTGTACAGTTGAGAATACCTGATTTCTGAAATTATTTTCTAGTATTCATACTTTAATTTAAGTTATAACAGTGGTAAAGATGTACAGTGGGTTTTCAAGCTAATGGGCTTTATTCTGAGCAGGTAGGTTATCATTCTGTTTGAGCTCTCTACTCAAAGGCAATTAATGTAAACCCCATATTTTTATAATGTTTTACAGCTACAAATGGTCATTCAGAATGTTTGCGGCTATTGATAGGAAATGCAGAACCACAGAATGCAGTGGACATTCAAGATGGAAATGGACAGTGAGTTCTTATTCTATACAAGTTACTGCGTTTCGTAAAAGAAACACAAAATCATTTACAGTAGTTATTTTTAACTTATTTTAAAAGGAAATTATTGCATTAAACATAAACTTGGGAGTGAAAAATGTTCAGCTGAGAGGAAAAGTAAAATGTGTCTTACTGCCCAGATGTTGAGAAAATGGATTCTAGTTACTTAATCAGGACTTCTGAACTGGGGCATGTTACTTTATTTTCTCAAATCTAAAAAGCAAATGAGTGGAAGGTCAGTGATGATGTAAATCTTTAACAGTGTTGATTGGAAGGATAACAGTTGTTATACTTGAGCTGAATGCTAGTCTGTTAAATTTCCAAGTGTAAATTTCCACTTTATTTCTGTCTCTGCTTAGGACTCCTCTGATGTTGTCAGTTCTCAATGGGCACACCGACTGTGTTTATTCACTCCTTAACAAAGGAGCCAATGTAGATGCCAAAGATAAGTGGGGAAGGACAGCATTACATAGAGGGGTAAGAGAATATTCCCTTTCTTTCATTTCCTACGTGCTAATTTCAAATAAAGACTTAATATATATTGTTAATGAATTTCTCATTTTTCTTATCTTGCCATTTTAAGTTTTACTTGTATTTAGTTGCATTCAAAAGATGATTCTGCCTGTTACTACCTATAAAATTCTCTCCTAATCTTGCTGTAAAATGTTGACTGGAGAGATCCTAGAGTACAGTTTTTTGTTGGAGGGAACGTAGTGTTAATGGGAGGAGGAAAAGCATTATGCATGCCACATGCCAAATATTTTGTTTTTATAGTGTCTGCCAAATAAGACAATTGAATGAGCTCTAGAGATTAGTAGTTCATTCAGTGCTATTCCAAGAAAATATTCTGTCCTAAGTATTATTATACATTGCTATTTTCCCAACAGAATGGCTGTTTTCAGGAATAAAAATAACAACGTATTTTCCTATGCCTTAAAAATGCAAGAATTTGCCTGAGGTTTGCTCACTTTAGTTCTACACCTTGGCTTACACACATGGATATTTTTGAACTGGCCCTTTCCTGTCTCCCTCTCAGGCAGTTACTGGGCATGAGGAATGTGTGGAAGCATTGCTACAACATGGTGCTAAGTCCTTACTACGAGACTGTAGGGGACGGACCCCCATCCACTTGTCAGCTGCCTGTGGCCACATAGGTGTGCTGGGAGCTCTCCTGCAGTCAGCCTCTTCTGTGGATGCAGCACCTGCACTGGCAGACAATCACGGCTATACGATCACTGCACTGGGCCTGCTATAATGGTAACGTGTTAAAATACAGCTCTAAGGCTGTTTGTTGATACTGGAGTAGGAATTATGAATACTTACAAAAGCTGCATGTAAAGACTGTCCTCTTTCAGTGAATGAGAGAAAATGGCAGACGAGATCTTGAAGAGGAATGTATTAACATCTAATACATAAGAGATGTTTACTTTTGTCCTGCATTTTTGTCATACACTATCTTAGTTTTATGCCTCAAGGAGTCCTTAAAGAAATTCAGCTTAATACCTTTGAATAGAAATGTACCACACATCCCCAAAAATACCTTTCATAGGGAGGAATGGTTTCAGATCAAATCTGTTTTTAACTTTGCTTCATATCAACTATGGTAGGCATAAGAAACTTGAGTGTATAAAAGTGATTCAATAAGAATTTAATCTTTTCTTCAGTGATACTTTTCAGGGATTTGAGAATGATTCCTTAAAATGCAGAATATCTTTCAGCTCCTTTGCTAAAGATTTTGTTCTGTGTGTTCATTTAGAACACAGTAGAGGTTGTTTTTTATTTCATCTCTGAACGACATGATAGAGAAAAGTCAAGAAGAGATTAAACCTGCATTTCACCAATTAATGTTAAGTGAATAACTACTGAGCTGTTGCAGCTGCGTGATAATTTCAACTAAATGTGGAACAAAAATAAACCTCAAATGGTGGAGTTGTTTTCATGGAGACAAAGTGATGAATGTACAGAAGAGTTTGAAATGCAGAGGTGTAAAGAATTAAATTATGTGTTCTGGATATTTTTCCAGATGTCTGGAAAGCATGAGATACCTTATAAATCTCATAAAATTTACAGTATTACATGTCAGTTTGATTTTCAGGATTCTAAGAATGTGTTGGTTCCTAAATATAGTCCTGTTGAATATAACCAGTCTTTCTTTGAAACTTTCAAATACAATGCTGCTTAATCTAATTTAGATACATATTTTTCATTGCAAGCTATAGTTAGACCTTTTCCCTTCTTTTCATACCTAACTCTTACATTTGCTTTAGGTCACGACAGTTGTGTAGAGCTGCTCCTGGAACAGGAAGTTTTTCAGAAAATGGAAGGAAATTCTTTCAGTCCCTTGCATTGCGCTGTGTAAGGAAGTGCAAAATTATTATTCATAAATTTCATTGCTGTATTTGACAAAAGATTTTTCATTCTGTAAGTAACAGTCTGTTTAATTCATTATAGGATAAATGACAATGAAGGTGCTGCAGAAATGTTAATTGATACGCTAGGTGTTGGTATTGTAAATTCAACAGATTCAAAAGGAAGGTAAGAGTGCAGAATGTTTGTAATGTCATATAGTGGCTGTGCTAAATTCTTCAGTTGTTTGGGGGTTTTGTGTTTGCTACTTAACATTAATTCCTCATTCCCCCAGCTTTATTCTTTGAAGGTTTTTGTTTTATTTTAGATTTTTAAAATCCTGTTCTGATTCAGTAAAGTTGAATTGGCTTTTTATTATACAGGCAACTTAGAGCATGTTTTAAATTTTATTACTTTGAGGATAGAACTTTATGATGCATCTTTTATTTTTGCTGAATCAAATAGTATCTCTGTTATAAACTGCGTGGGTGGCGTTAGTTGAAACTAGAAAGGGACTTTTTAAAGGCAGCAACAACTCCAGCAATACTGGTTGCAAAGGATCAGTGGGAGAGGCTGCAGTCTTTTGGATTGGTAGGATCACAGCCAGGGAATTCCCCTTTGAATACAGTAGAAAGCATGGCTGAACATGGCCATATTGTCTTTTGATCTGTTGTAGAACTCCTCTGCATGCAGCAGCTTTTACAGATCACGTTGAGTGTCTACAGCTTCTGCTTGGTCACAGTGCTCAAGTAAATGCTGTAGATTCTTCTGGGAAAACACCTTTAATGATGGCTGCAGAAAATGGACAGACGAATACAGTTGGTAAAGAGAAAGCTTTATATATTTCCTGCTCTTAGCTTTGTTAATCTTACTGTGGGTGAAGTAGCCTTACAGTTAACATTCCTGTGAATATATTTTGTCAAAATTCTGTTTCCATTTTGCTGTTTAGATTTTAAGGAATATGCTTTTAGTTAATGCAAGTCTTTATTTCCCCAGAGGTGCTGGTTAGCAGTGCTAAGGCTGATCTGACTTTGCAAGACAGTTCTAAGAACACAGCACTCCATTTGGCTTGCAGCAAGGTGTGTGCACGGTCTGACTTACCAGTGCTGAGCCTCTGTGTTATCAGGCACTGTTTGAAAGTATTGTTACTTTGAAAAAACACTCAAAGCAATTTATGAAGAATATTTGTTATGTAACAGATGTTTGTTCTGTGTTAAGGGTCATGAAACTAGTGCCTTGTTAATCCTGGAGAAGATTACGGATAGAAACCTCATCAATGCCACCAATGCAGCCTTGCAAACGTACGTATGAGCAGGGAGGGTGTTTGAAAGAGTTCGTGGTGTGTATCTTGCTCATAAAGAGGAGTATTTTTCAGAATTCATTTTTCAAATTCATTGAATTTTAACTGTTAATAGGTACCAAGAGTTGAACCAACTTGAAATGGAAATGGTGTTTTGCTCATACTTAAAGCTCTAGATGTTTTTTTTTCCTTGTGGGTGAACAGGCTGATAAATAAAACTTACCTATTATTGTGATTCATGTGTAGAGTTACTGCAATTCACTGAGATTACCTGTGAACTGACACTTTTCTATTTTAAAAATTACCCAGATTTTCAATTAAAAATCATTTTATTTAACAACTTGAGGCAAACAAAGACTTGGTCTTCGAAGATAGCTATTTTTAAAAATCCCCTGAAAATAACTGCCTGAAGTGTGCTTTTATTCCTCAGCATATTTTCTGTTTCATGTTTCAAGGATGAAACATTATCTTCTATTAAATATCATGGAGAACACAATATCCTTAAAGCTTCCTGAAGATCATCTCTGGAGTAGAATTATACCTATGTGGTTAGCCTAAATCAGAAGGGAGCCTTAGAAATGTATGGTATGTTATACCAATCAGGATAATGCTTCTACATTTTTTCTTTTTAGAGAATGCATTTGTGTTACAAGGAATACTTGACACACGATGTGTAGCTGAGTTATGCATGTGAATTACTAGAATGCTGTCACAGTCCATTTGGGAAAAAAAAAAACCACCAAAAAACACCTTACATTGGAACTTGTAAGCAACTCTTATATTATTGTGGCCTTACATCCCTTCTGGAATCTTGACATATTTAAGCTCATGCAGTGCTTCCAAGTATTCCCTGCTTGAATTAAGGAGTTAAAATAGTAAGAATTCTTCCTTTGCTTTTGCTGCTCACCATGGTGCACCTTAGGCAGCATTAAATAACCGGAAAGCAGAAAAGGATTGATTGCCTCATTTCTGGCTTTAAGCAAGGATGTCTTGGGAGATGGAAAAGCAAAAAGGAGATGAGAACAGATGTGGGAAAGTATGCTACCACAGGCTCGTGTAATTCCACCCACATGCCTTGGCTCAAATAATTTGATCAAGAGATGTCAGGGGATAAAATAGGTACACATTTGCACCTCCACGGAGAGTTCATATAAATTGCAAGGTTTTAACAGTTGTTTAAAATATTACTGCTTTAGCAAATGTTTGCTAACTAAATTGACTTTCTCAACAGCTTAAACAATCTCCTTCTTTGTGGCAAGATAAGCATTGAAATTGTTGGTCTCTACATTAAAATTATTTTAATTACAGTACATTTTCCAGTAAATCTGTGGAGTGTGGTCGTTCTTGAATTTTTAATACTTTAATGTAAGCACCATAGATACATCTGCTCCTGTTGTTTGTATCTTTTGCATTTCTGATATCTAAGTAAGGCATTTGTTTCCAACTCAAAATAGAGCTTATAGTTAATTCAAACAACTTCAGGAATCTTAGAATGAATGAAGAGCAATATAAAGCAGAAGGGAAGTAAGCTGATTATTCTGTTTCCTGCTATGTGATAGTAAGGTTTTATTTAATCCAGTGGGAACCAATTTTGAAAAACTGTTGCATTTGAAAAAGATATAATTAGAATATTTGAGATAAAGCTACACTTTCCTTTATAGAGCAAGTCAACACAAAATTGATTTATGGTTAGTAGTTTGAGGTTTTGAAAAGTAAATGCTTTTCTTGCTTCATGCATTATACCGTGAAATATTTTTTCATCTCTAATCACAATGGAATATATTGGTTTCTAGAAGGCAGATTGATGAAGTGCTTCTGCATCTCTGAGCATTTACATGTAGCACAAATGACTGCCACTCTGCTGTTAGACCTCCAGTGACTGATGGCAGTGATATGCAGTAACTCTCAGATGTGACAGTATCTGTTACAGCAGTTGAGTGGGGGATTTATCAACAGACTTTTTAACATGATAAAGTCTGTAAGCAGGCACATATTTACTAGCAGCTGCTTCCTTACTGCGTGCTGCCATGGAAAGAAGAATGTTCACAATTGGTATTGTAGAGTTTCAATAAGAAAATAGGGTTGCTGAGTTTCCCATCTCAGTCATTACATTTACAATATTTATATAATGTGTAAATAACATAGAAGTATAAGTATTACATTTAACTAGATGCAAGCTACCTATCTTACTTAATGACTTGTTCTAAGGTTTATATATGAGTTTGCTTGTCTTCACAGACCTCTGCATGTTGCTGCTCGAAATGGACTAACGGTTGTAGTTCAAGAGCTTTTAGGGAAGGGAGCAAGTGTACTTGCTGTAGATGAAAATGGTAAGAAAAATCTAACTTTGTTTTCCTGTAAGGAACTGTGGTTCTAAACTCCCTGAAAAGCAGTAACTCTGGAAACTTCAGATGAGCTTTGCAGTAGATTGCCCTCACAGAACAAAAATGCGTTGGTGGTGGATAATTTTTACGAAGCAGCAGAAGTGTAGGGAGAGTGAAAACTTTCAGAATTATGCAGGTCACAGCACAGAAATGTTTGGTTTGCATTTGTAGTTTTATGATGCACTATAAAGTAGTTTTATGATGCACCTATAAATGCACTAGCTTTGGCATACCAAAAATGGTCAGAAAAACATAATACTCGAAGTAAAATACGACTTTCAGCTGTTAAGAAGCTGGATTGAATTGCTATTCGTTTTGTCACAGTAGGTATATCAGTGTTAGCTTTTAAAAGCTAGTATGATTTACAACTCACAGTTACTGTTCTCAAGCTTCTGGCTCTTCAGAGTTTTTTGGCGCATAGAAGTAAGAAGTAACTGCTTTATCATGAGAATAAATCCTTCCTCTTGTAAGAACAGAAGAAAATTCGATTTACTGACTAATTCACATATTTTTATGTAAGATATCTGTGATCCTCTGAAGCTGTGCTTTTAAATGTGTAAGGCTCTGTCTCTTATGCCATGAAAGCAGTAGCTAGGATTTGGGGAGGGGTGAGGCAATGGATTGTTTGGCTTTTTGGCTTTTGTTTGGATTTGTTGGTTTTTATTACAAAAGTTATGTGGCACATTAATAGTTCTAATTATATTTCCAGTTTAGAAAGTTTCTCCTCTTTTAATGCTCACTGTGACTTTCTCTGTGTGTTTCTCAAATTGCACTGCTTAAAGTGACATGGGTGACTTAAAGATCCTTCTTTGCCTAAAGTAGGTCACAAGAGTAAGCACTAAAAGAAACTCCCTCAAATGAAAAGATTGGAAGATATATCTTTTTTATTTTTGTTTCTCATCACATGTGTGCTGACTGGGAACATTTGCATTTTTGTGGGCTTCTCATATACAGCCAGCCAGTCCCTTGTTAGGATAGATCTTTGACATAGCAGAGGAAAAACATTTGTGTCAAAGTGCCCTGGCAGCCTGGGGACTAAAAATCTTCTTTTAAATTCTGCTCATGTTTTAAATTTTAAAGTAAGTCTGAGCTCTATCTAATATTTTTCCTCACTGTAGTTCTTTCTAATAGCAATTGCTATGTTTATAAAATTTTAAGCAGCCTTGAGAATATATCAACCAGCCTTGATGAATTCTTTTTTGACTGAAGAAATAGGCAGTGGAATATTTTGGATCACAACACTGACATTCTGGCATAGTCCAGATGAGTTAGTTCAGTTATCTGCCAGACAAGATTGCCATTTCATACAGATTTAGATGATAGGGGAGTTTTGTTTTAGGAAGTTTTAGTATTTTACATGGAAGCCTGTTTTGATATATGGAGCATGTAACCAGTAGAGCCTCAGCTATTACAGAGTGATGATCCACTCTTTGTCTTTGAATTTGTCCCTTTCTGTAAACACTACATTGACTTTTTGCAAGCAGTCTCTATTTGTATCTATAGCTGTATAAATAAGAGATTAAATGCAACTGAAACAGCAAATTAACTTCCAGTATAGTTCCCTAAAGCAGTTGTGTCGAGGGTTTATTCTCAGCTCTGTATCAGTTCTCACTCAAATTTCTTTTTTTTTTCCCCATTTTTCTGCACCAGTGATGATGAAACTGCCATCACCTTTATCTACAAAAATTCTGTTGACTTGGACATTATTAATGCAAATTTGCCTGTCTTAAAAGAAATTGTTGGCTTTTTCTTTCATTTGGCACAATATAAAGTTTTATTTTGTCACTCAACCAACTTTTCAGAGTTTGTTTTTGGGGTTTTTTTGGTTTTGTTTTGGGTTTTTTGTAATGTTTTTTTTTCTCACTATTTAACTTGTACTTTAGTTTATATTGGAGATGTCCCATTTTCTGGAAGGAATTTTTCTGTAAGTGCTTATAAGATGACTTCTGCTTCAGACTGTCATCTCTTTCCCAGTGTTAATACCTCATTCAGTTGATCTTGAGAACTCTCATTGCACTGACCACATTAAACAACCCTCTGATTTTTGCCTTTATGGCAATTTTCAAGCCCCAGGGGAGGGAGCAGCTGTGCATTTGGGCAGGGGGAGCCCCAGCCTTAAGTCAATATCCATCATGCAGACTTCATTTTTTGTTGTGCAAGGATGCTGCCCAACTCACTCTGCTTCTATTTCTCCATCTACAAATGAAGATAGTAAATATTTTGTTGTTGTTGTTCTATGAAGCCTTATGCAAGTGCAGATTATGGGGCCATTACAGGAGAGCTGAGTTAAGCACATTTCAGTGGAGTCAGTTCATTTGCCAACATCATCTTCAAAGGAAATATAAAGTATTTATATCTGCTGTTTCCCTGATTTACAAGTTATCACTCTGCAGTTAAGTGACATAAAATTAGAGTTTGTTCTTATAAATTTGAATTCAATGTAGTGGAGTTAATGTAAGTTAATATGATGGAGGACACAGATGTCAGTCTGCTGTGGTGTAAGCAGTTACTTCATCTTGCTATGTTTAAGGCAAGAATAAACCTGGGGTATTTCATTGCTGCTTATGAAAGCCAGGAGCTCGAGACCTACAATTGTATATTAATTATAAACACAGTATTTAGAGAACAGAGAACTTCTAACAGAAGCAAGTATTTAATTTAATCCTTAGATAGACCTTTTTATGATGAACTGGGATGCTCTGCCTCAGAAGGAACAAGACCCTAGAAGTCTTTAAAAGGGGGTAGGGGGGAAGGGGGCAAACAAACAAAAAACCAAAACTTTTAAAAATAGCAGGTGACTGCTTGTTTGGTTGGTTTTTTTAACTTGTTATCAAGTCACATTAGTGAAAAGAATGGTGAGGAATATGACCAACTTGAATGAACTTACTTTGTGTGTCATCTTACCTTCATACAACCTCCAGCAACTGTAGATATTAAATGGTGTGCATCTGAGTATCAGTTCTGAGCCTTCTGTTCTGCCTTACTTGCCTGAAATGCAGTCATGATCCAGGTGTGGCGAGCTCTGGCCCTTGCTTCTGAATCCTCTCAAAATGTATCTCTTCTGCAGACTGTCACTGTTAACTCTGAGCTGTTTAAGTGCTGTGGTACCTTACTAACAATGAAAACATCCGCTGCTGTGCTGCACTTCTGTCCGGCCCTATCGCATGGTCAGCTGGTGCGTTCTGTGCTTGACTTATCTGTGTTTCCTTGGATTGTGTGCTCCTTTGGGCAGGGACTCTTGTCTTGCTCTGTTCAAAGCATCAAAGCATCAAGCACAAGGTCTGTCCTGAGCGAATAATAAATAGTTCAACTGCAAGACTGTCTCCTGCTTGCTGTTTCCTTAATTTCTAGCTACAGTTATTTTCCATAATGTGCTTACTGGTTTAATACTTATGTGCAATTGTACAATACAGTAACTGCTCCTGAGCTCTATCCTAAAACTTGATCTGGACCTACTTCTAAAGTAAAGATGATTCCTTTGAAGTAGTTGAAATACTTGCTGGTAGAATGAGCATTGCCTTATTTTCCCTGCCTTCCTAAAGTCTGGATAGAGGTGTGTCATGCACTTTGCATTAAAGCCATCTATTATTTAAAATTACTTGTTTGCTTTTTACTTGGATGTTGTACACCTTAAAGTTGTGGGTAGTGTTGGGGTAGTGCAGGACTTCAGACTCCCAAATGTACCTGAATATGAGTCTTTCTTTTGAGCTCATTATGGGCATTTCTGTCCCACACACTAAGAGATGCTATAGGGTGACCTGGGCACACGCTGCCGGGTGGAGCCAGGGAGAGGAACTTATCCTGCTCTTGGCAGCAGAATTAGCTGTGACCTGTGCTTAGGAGACTGCCCTGCTTTTAGAGCTGCCAGTGGCACCACCAAGTGCAGTCCCTTGGTGCTGTAGATGCACTGAGACCTGTGCTAGAACTCACCCTCTGAGTGGTTAAGCCTGAGACAGGAGCAATGCACGGATCTCTGCTGAGGAGAATTTGAAGCATTTTTCTTGACACTGAATGAATAGAGGCAAGTACACAGAGAAGGGGAAGCTGCAGAAGGAACAGAATGGTGAGGATTATTAGAGCCACAGAAACCCAGAAGAGATGTCACAGCTACTTGACCTGACTGCAAATCATTGCATAGCCCAAGACCTCTTGCATTTGGGCGTTGTCACAGCACCAATGCCTGGCAGAAGTTTGGTTGGGCCAATTGGGCAACCAAGAGGTGTCCCTGCAAGCTCTAGCCTGCTAACCCAGCTGGAATTTCCTCAAACTTCTCTGGATTTTTTAATTGATACAGTGCAAATAAATATTGGGCATTGGCTTTATAATTTATATTATTGAATATTGTAATAAAGTATAGGTTAATTATAGTCTGCCTTTTCAATTGACTGGCCTTGATCCTTTAGCCAGCTTGTTACTGAGATGGCACAATGTCATTAAAGTAAGTCTCTGATGGAGATTCTGGATGAAGAAACATTTGAGCTGTATTTTGTGCAGTTGCTCTTTAGTGAATGCTATCACCTCTCCCTGTTGGCTGCTTTTAGTTGTCTCTCCTCAGCCAGGTGACTTCCTCACCATTTTCAGATCTGGGCTTTTCTCACTGGCCTAGAGTGTTTGGCTGTGCTTAACAAAGCAATTCTATCTTTTTTACAAACCCCATTAATTTCAAGATTTTTTTTTTAACCAGAAGTTTAAAAATACTAATTGATAATGCGTTAATTTCTTTTTTTTGGTTTTTTAAACAGTGCGGAACTAAGCAATGTAAACTACTTTTGCAGCTGACAGATTGTGTGAACTTGGAGAAATGTGTCCATTGTGTCTATTTTAAAGGAAGGTTTTGTTTTCTGTCTGTTTGTAGGTTACACGCCGGCGCTGGCCTGCGCGCCCAACAAGGACGTGGCCGATTGCCTGGCTCTCATCCTGGCCACCATGATGCCTGTTTCATCCAGCAGCACATTGCCCTCCCTCGCCTTCAATGCCATTAATCATTACACCAACACCTCAAAAACTGTCACCTTCGACTCCTTGCCAATCATGAGGAGTGACCACAGCTCCTACTGTACTTTCAACAACATTGGCAGGGAAGGTGGCTACCCCTACACAGAAGAAGACGAGCTCAATGACTCAGATTCTGAGACCTATTAGAAGATACTTTTTGTAGGTCTGAGTGAACCCTCACGCTGGAAGGTCAGACTCATGCTATCAGAAAGCTGTTGCTGTTTGAATACAGAAGGAGGACACACCTTTGAGAAGATGTTTTTTATTGTGGTTGCATATAAAAAAAAAATCTGTGAGACTCTAGGAAGATTTTTAAGAGCATATTTTACAGAAGAAGCATAAATTCTTGAATAAGTACTTGGAATCCATGGCAAAAAAAAAAAAAATAAAGAATGTCAAAACTGTTTTATTTAACTGTATTCCATCATTCTGTTTTTGGTGCCGGGAGTAATTCCTGCAGACTGGGCACCCAACTTGGTGTAAATGAACAACACTATTGTACAAGACAAAGGATGCTAGATTCAAATGCTCTCAATAAACCTAAAACCATTTTGAAGGCAATAAATGAGTTTGGTACAGTAGGCATTGTTTGTGCTGCAAATTGCCAAAGGACCAAATAACTTAAAGATTTTTTTAATTAACGTTTTTGTGAAAACTGGAATAGGTTATTTGAGAAGTTATTTCAACCAAACCTTAATTACTTCTGGAAAAGAAGCTTAAATTTGGGTTTAAATGTTGAATTTTATTTTTTTTTAATCATCTGAAAGCCTTCCGACACTATTAAATGTACCATGAAAGAAAGCAGATGTGCTTTTAAGTTTTATTTTCTTTTTATTTTAGGTGAAATGAAAATTATCTGTCATACTTTTATAATGCTAAAATTAAACCAGCTAACAAGGTGAAGTCAGGGTGAAAAATGTACAGTGTAATAAGGGAAGGAAGGGGTGGGAGATGTGGGAGGGAAGAAGTAATTGTTGCACAGTTACAGATTTTTTTTTTAACGTTTGGGTTTGGATGGAATTTTTCTTAATTTAAAAGTACATAAGTAACTTGGAAGCTATGAAACTGCATAAAAAATTGAAATGATATGTCTTGATAACCCTGTTGTGACTAAGACTTCAGTAATTTATCTGCTTCCTTACATCATAAATTTGTATGTAAGATTAAAATTGTATATCCCTGTCACTTTTTTTTTCCCTAATCCCAGATTTACAGAGGGGGAGGGAGGAGGGGAGGTGAATTTAAAAGTATAATTCCCTATTAGAGAAAAAAGTACAGTGTCTGGTCTGTGGGAAGAGCTGTGTATCTTTGTTGTGCTCCATTTAGAAAATAAACAGCAGAAACAGGTCCCTGTAACGTAGTTCAGACTTGCCCAGTTTTATTTTTTTTTTTAATTTATAACAGACTAATGTGTTTTTTTAATTGCCTGATGAATGAAAAAACTGACATAAGTAAGCTAAAGTTTTGTCTGTTAAATATGAATTTACTTTATTTGGCTCTGCTTTAACTATAACTGTTACTTTTCAAGTGAATTTGTTTATGTACATGCAAGGAATCCTTGCGTGTCCTGGCAAATTACAAATAAATTACTACAAACTGATTCCAATTTCATTTTTATCCTTTTTTTGTATTGTGAAACTGGAAATCTTTGATATTGTAAATTAACAGCTGCTTTTCTGAACATAGTGTGGAAACATGGGACAATATTTTGATCTATTTGATAATTTTGTGGGGTTTTTGAAGAATTAATGAGCATGTACATAGAAATAGTGACTGCTTGAATACTGTATTTACCTGCACTCTTTCAGTACTTCAAGATTACTGTATATTTTACAGAGTATAATAAAACCCAAATGTGAGTTCTACTAATGAATAATTTATTTGTATGTACTAAGAATTAATGACAAAGTCTCTTGTCAAACTGTTGGAGTTTATAAAATCTTCACGACGGCTTTGCCAGCATTTTAGTTCTAAAGTGAAGGTGAGCTACTTAAAGTAATTTTAAATATTATATTACTTCATTATTCCTTTAGGCTTCCTTATAAACATTGCTTTCTTAACCATTTGTGCCTATATTCATTGTTTATCTCTGAGCAGAGTTTGAGGACTTCAGAGAGATCGTGATTCATGTGCTCTCTTCCCTCTGCATCTCTCACGTGTTTGGCTCTGTGGCAGTGATGTTTCTGCCACAGGCAGCACTCATAAGATCCACATTGGCCTGTCTTGGGATTCACTGCAACCATTTAAATGTGAAGGCTGAAGCAACATGGACCCATTTTTTCCTCAAATGCTTGTGAGAAACCTGATGAGAACTCCAAGTGGTGTGTCTGTTATTTAAAAGGTAACAGCTGCATGTTTCTGTTCATGAAACTGTTGGATGTTAATTCAAAAGCACTGTGAAAGGGTGATATTAATAGGACTTCATGTGCTGACCTCTGTCTGACTTAGAGATGACCTGTCACCTCTGCAGGGTGTCTGTAGCCATAGGGCACAAACTATAGCAGGGGACACTCCTGTCCTGCTGGGAAAAATTGCAGTGCTGTTCATGACCACTGTGTGCCTGGTGACAGAGGAGGGAAAGCTCAGATGGCCTCGGTTTGTTTAAAAGTTGAAGATTTGGATATGGAATACAGGGACATGGAGACAACAGTGCTGTTGAATGTGTTTGTTTCTTTATGTCAATCAGAAATTGTGCTTTTCATTTCATTGCTACCCACCTCTTGAGGAGAAGTTTCTTCCTGCATTATTTTAATTTAGGTTTTGTGAACTTTTTTGAGCTAAATATCTGTCTTTTCTAATAATGAATTCTTAAATCCACTTAGGAATTCATAGTTACATGATTTGTGTATCTCATCTATCTCATCACTGCAGTTTATTCAGTGAGCCTGTACCTTGCAAATTTGCATGTATTTGTTAAAAAAATACTAACCCAAAACTCTATTACTACCTGGTGGTATGGGTAGGACAGTAATTGTGTCTTGTAAGTGATAATTAAGATTATTATTATAATATGGTCTAATTCCAAAAATGGAACGTGATTTGTTTGAAGACCATGCTACTGTGCTCAGAGACCACTTCCTTAATGAGAGGTCAAGGAACAGCAAGTTCCTTGTTTCTGAAAAGCAAATAATGATAATGGTGTCTGGTGGGGGTTTAAAAAAAATGTTCATACCTCAGTTGGAGGTCTATTCATTTCCAGAAAATTATGCTGGAACCTCCATTTTTCTAAAAGAAATCCTCCTGATTTTCTACAGATGAATATTGCACAGCTATTCTTACAGCCTTTATCCAAACAATCTCTTGGATTTTCACCAAGAGAGAGCAGTGAGCCTTGGCTGGACTACTGAAGCAATGTATTAGAATAAAAGAGACCCTTTTTTGTCCTGGGCAAGAAAAAAAATCAAATGGACTTAAGGAATGAGGACAGCTGGCTCTGCTCATCTTTCTGTGTACTCTGACTTCTGGGATGTTTTATGAGTTTTCCGTTCTCAGGATAAATGTTCTGCAGGAGAAGATGCCAAGTCAGTATTAACCTCATAGGTTGAGCTGTTACTTTTAGAGTGTCATATTGCAGGATAAATGCTGGATGCTGATGAGATGATGAATCAGTCTGTCTCCCCCTAAGAGTGACCCTACTGCAACTGAGGAGATTTTTCGTGTAATTCCGTATAAAATCTTGACTTCTGTGTCCTGCTCTGTATTTCCTCCTGTAAGTTTTCATTGCCTTCCTGTGCTTAGAAGTCTCCAATAAATATATGCGGAACAGTCAGAACTTTTATTCTAGGCCCTTTTTAAACTTTGATGGATTGCAATTGTTTGGGGGTTTTTTTCTGGTAATTTGTTTAAAATTCTGACTTGTCTATGTTCTGGTTTTGGCTGCCAGGCTAAAGAATTAAGAAATGTTTGGTTGAAAAAGAAGTTAATTTGTAAAAATTATTACTTCAAAGTTTTGTTCCTTTTTAGCATGTACACAGATGTTAAAAGGAGCACTAAAGGTCCCAAAGCTGTTACCTAAACTGTAGAAAAGATGACTAAAAAAGAGCATGAGATAATGTTTAGAGATTCTCCAACTCAATTAATTCTGGTTTAGAGAAGAATTAGCCTTCCTCTCTTGCCCAGACTGTACCCATTTAAAGACAACAACTACTGTAGTAACCCAGAATAACATGCTCTATTTATATCTACTGTGAAAAAAAATGAGAGAATGTTCATTAAATGCAGTTGGTTGGGGATAACACAAGTGTTTGGGTAACTCATATTCTCTTTTGCAAATAAAAAAGAAGTGTGGTGACCTTTATGTTGTTGATCCTTTGATACTGGGTGAGAGGATCAGCATGTACAAAGATGGGAAGTGTCACTGAATACTGCCCAAAGAACTTGTTAGCATTCCTTGTGAAAAGTTTGTCACAATCAGTGAACATTCTTAACAGTGCTAGATGTCTGCAGGACATCCTAAAAAACTGAAACCTAAATAAAAAGGGTAAATATTTATGGAAACAGCAGTTCTGCAGAACTGGAGTCGTGCTCTTTGGCCCTGTGTACCACAGGGCAGGCCAGGGAGCTCCATGGGCTTCCCTGGCTACAGCTGCAGGAGCAGCAGGAGGATTTACTCATCTCCCACAACTTTGCACTGGGCCTCTGCTGATGGTATATATTCACAGAAAAAATGCCATCACACTTTTGGTTAAAAAGCATTGATTCCTGCTGACAGTAATTTCTGATAATCCAGTCCTGTTGGAATCAGACTAGCCAGACTTTGGAGAGAAGGGCCTTTTTGATCTCTTAATAATAAGTAGTTTAAAATTCTAACACAACTTCCATAGGTCTGAATTCAAACTTGGTGAAATTGATATTAATATCACAAAAAAGTAAGTATTTAAATTCTTAAAGCCTCAAGCCAATTCATACAAATCCTTAAATCCAAGATCAATAGTTATTGCCTCTTGCAGTAATCTCAGTGATTTGTGATGATTTCCTTATAATCCTCTTTAATATGCTGCAGAAGCTGGCAGGACAGTTGGAGTAGAATTCTGATTGGGATGGAAAACACTTTTTGTATATAAATGTGTAGCTGTGACTCTGAATTGGACAAGATAAGAATTTACAAAACATGGGGCTCCAAACTTTACAGTCCTGAGGTGGCAAATGCTCCTGGGAATGTGCTGTGAGCCTTGGGGTGATAATGTGCAGGGCCAGGAGTTGGGCTTCAATGATCTTTGTGGGTTCTTTCCAGACACATTCTATGAAATGAGAAGAGACACAGCACAGGCCTCTTTGTTAGCTGATAGCATTGGCTTTTTGGTTTTTTCTGGAGTCCTTCTCTCACTGTAATATCTGTATGTTTTCAAATGTTAAGTGCAAAGGTATCACTGTGCATTCATTTTAATGATGAAACAGCTGGCTATTCTTAAGAATCTATCCTGTTACTGTATTTATGAGAATCTGTAAGCCTGAAGATTAGGTTATAAATGTGGCTAAAATTTTCAAATCTACAGCTCATCTCTGAACTTTCCTGACAGGGAAAGATGACTGTCCCTGCTTACAGGACTACAAGATTTCTTGCTGCTCTTTCCAACCTGGTATCTCAGTCTCTTTAGCACACTGTTTGTCTTCAAATAAAGCAGTATTTAAATTATCCATGCTTCCCTGGTGTGCTGTGTGTTATTTTACATTGGGATAAATTTAGCTCACTCCATTCTATGCTTTGTTTTGGCAATTTTCAAGCTGAGGTTGGGAAAGAGATCTTGCAGTTTTCCCCCACGTAATTGTAAACATAGTTGAATAATAGAGAACCCAAAGAGCCTTTCAAACTGTCTTCACATTGATGGTGTCACTAAATATTTAAAGAGGGAAAAAACACCTTACAATCTTGCTTTTTTAATTAAAATTGCAATAGATGCAGACAGAACTCTTGCTATTCAGATTTACAACAGAACAAAACAAAACCTGCTTTGAAGCCTTATCAAAGGACAGATTTGCTGGTTTTCTTCTCTATACCTGGGATCTGACATGTCTGACATCTCAGGTTTTCTATGTTAAAAGAATAGATTAGATAGCTTAAATAGTTTTAAAGCAAAATCTAGTCATTCATGTATCCTGTCAGGTATTTTCTGTCCCTTGCCAAACTTTGTTACTTAAACTGTCTGCATAATTTTCTAAAAATCTTTAAATTCTTCCCAATCTATTTAAGTCTTAATGAATTCAACCTTTCTAATCTCTTCTACCAATAGTTTGTTTCATTTGCTGTGGATCCCACTATTATCTCTGATTTCTGACCTGTGTTGCCCACACATGCTCTCCCAGGGCAAGGAAAAAGGAGAGCACAGTGACTCTCTCAAGTATTTTCATTGTTGACTTTTAAAAGCTTGATGGAGTGATAATTCAGTTCAGCCTGTGGATATCTGGGATTTTCATTTCACTGGCTGAGATCTGCCTAAAGGAGCTTATTTCCAGTTGGGCATTGTGAAGGTCTCTGATTTGAACATGCTGTGTCACCTCAGCCTCTTCCCATGCCTCTTGATAGCTCAGCTCCAAGGTTCTGTTTTCCAGCTGTTCCTTTGATGTGCTTTCTGGTGTTTCTCTCATGGTAAGGAGAGTATCCCGACATTCACCTGGGAAAATCACTGAATCCTGAAGCAGCAGATCTCTTAGGAGGAACCTTCCAACCCCTCTGACTCATGGACTTGGGCAGAGAGTTTCTATGGCTGTTACCCTTCCCTGCATCCTCCTAAAGGAGCAGTGTCTTTTAAAGACACCATCCCCTGCTGTCTCAGTTTCTCAGTTTAAAGGAAGTTTCTTTAGTGTCAGTACAAATTCCCAAATCCTGGTTTCACTTTGGTCCACGGACTGAGGGGTTTAAAGCTGCTCTAGATTCTAGCTCTACTTCCTCTATGTCAATAATCCTTGGGTCCTGGTTTAGTTTTGTTCCACTCTCAGACAGGAATGGCCCAGGAAGCTTTAATAAATCTGTTCATATCCATTAGATGATGGGCTGTTTTGGGTGAAGGGAACAAGGTATGAGAACACTCTGGTACGTAATGCCTGCTCTTCTCATGGAGGAGACAGGAATGTGCAAACTCCATGCAAACTTCTAGTGCTAGAAGGTCTTGTTCTAACAATTTTAACATACCCAGAGTTAGAAAAGCTCTTTTGGACACACTTTGCAAGTATTTCACAGATAAATACCTCTTCTTTCTTTAAGTATAGCAAGTATGTGTAATGCTATTTATTTGTTTAGCCTGACTTACTGTGATAATGGTTGCTCTGGAACTAAATCCCAGAGTATTTTAGTGCATGAAGCTGCATGTTTTTCAGCCTCCAAAGTGGAAGGTCCTGAGAGCTGAAATCTCCAGTTGTTCATTGTTCTATTCTTTCAGACTTGGTCATGTGGTACTAGAAGCAGAAGCACCAACAAGCACTGCAAATGCTTTTCTGTTCTACCCTGTACATCCTGGAATCGTGCAGCATGCAGCAAGAACATGGTATGGGTGCCAAAGAATTAATGATCTTTAATAACCCTGGGGTGGAATGGCCTACTTTTATAGCAGAAAGTTTATGCCTAATGAGATACAAACATTCCCCTCTCCCTATTTCTGTCCAATATATGCTGCAGGATAAACAAACCTGGTGGTGTTCAACAAGGGCCTGACTCACAGGGATACAGACTGAGAAGGAAGATCTTCCATAATTACACACTAATTCTGTGTAAATATCTAAGAAACCCTAAGGTAGAAAGTCAGCAATTTTTTGGTTGTTTTGCTTTCTGAAACCAGAAAGTGAGTTCATTCAAAGCAGGAGCTGATTGAGCACCTCTCAGGACTCATCCTTGTAGCTGTGGTGGTTTGAGTTGGACCAATTCAGACCACCAAAACAAAGGGAGACTCCCAGCTGTCCTTTCTCTTGTGCTCTGCTCCTTTCAACCTGACTAACAGAGCAGCTGGAACACATGGACTCACCAAAGGAACAGTTGTTTATATTATATATATATTTATATTTTTATTATATATTTTAATATTTATAAAATTTTTATTCCATTACTCAACAGCCATTACCCAGATGAAGTCAATATAGCCAATTAGAACCCATAAAATTATAATGTTTGAGAATACATTAACTTATCTGAATTTAACCCCAAATTAATAGCCTTTGAATATTCTTTTCCCAACTTCTTCACTGCAGTAGAACAGCTATAGCATTTAATCTAGTTATTGCTCTGGAAAGATTGGCGTGTTTTATTCAGTACACAAACCTGCCATCTGGGGCATGAAGCACTGGTGCAAAATCCTTGCTGTCCCACAGCTTATTTTATGCTTTTCATAACTCCTCTCAAATAAATTCATGAACAGCATGTAAGATGTCTTAAAGTCAAAACAGTCTTAAAATTACTTCTCTTTTAAACAGGGAAAAGTAAAGTACTCAAACAGTACATAACATGGCCACTGATATTCAATGCTGATGTTTTCCTTAAACATAATTTCTTGTGAATTGTGTCTTGCTGCAGTCTAGGTTTTCACAGTTATTAATATCCCGTTCCCCAGACTAGCTATTCTGTAGATGTTTACAACTGTAACACTCAGTTAAATGTGTAACAGGATTACACATACCTGAGTGGCCAGTCAATGGGTAATGATTTCTCCTGGGAGTTTTTGACTCTAAGGAAAAATAAAATCAAGGAGTGCCAAAAATGGCACTCTAACCAGAAATCAGAACCTCAGCAGATAAAGGCTATATGTATGTATACCTACATGGTTTTGTGCATGTTATGCACAGTATTTGTGTCTTCCTTCCTTTTCTTTTGCTTTTGTTTTTTTCTTGCAATAGTTTTCAATTCCATTCATTTCTGTATTCCCAGCCAGGACCCCTAAAAACCAAAGGATTAAATTAAAAGAAACAAATTCAGTTGAAATGAGAAGTGTTATTTTCTGGTATAAAATATCTCACCAGATCACAGCAAGCCTTTACTTTGCAAGGCAGTTCTTTCACTCCTGGTACGACATTGGTACAGACTGTGCTTACAGACATTATTTCAAATGTAGGACCTAATCAGGCAGTGATGGGACAAACACACCTGAACCTCTCAGAAATATGGATGTTCAACAATTTCTGTTAAGATGCATACTCTAAACATACAGGCAGTTGTTTTCTGACTCAGTCAAATACCTGTGTTAGTCCTTTTCATACCATCGTCCATAGATAGCAGCTGTCAGGAGGCCAGAAGATGTTCTATTTTTGCTGAGGAAATAGTGGTTGTTTTTCCAGCCCATGTGATCAGCAAAGTCCAAGGTAATGCCAGATGTCAGCAGCAAAGGAAAGATGTAAGGGGTGCTCATATTTCCCCATAGCTGGAAATCTATCAGAGCAGTGGCATCTGTGACCTCCTGTCCACAAGTGCTGAAGCTGAGACCACCACACTTCACCAAGGCACAGGTCTGGACATAGTATGTGCCATGCACTGTATGGAGCCCATCAAAAACTCCCAAAGCATATAATTCATCAGTTAAAACAGCTCTCTGATAGTTTAAGTAGCAGCAAAGGGTATTGGCACAAACCTGGAGCTCTCCTTTTTGCCCCCATACAGGAACAAAAGTGAAGTTGTCATACATCATTTCTGCATAAAAGGAAGGAGGTGACTGTTCCTTTCCTTTTTCAGGTACTCTGCCAGGAATCTCTTCTTGCTCCTTAAAGCAAACTTCATCACCCAGAGAGGTGCTCATAGAAGTCCTGCATGAGTCATGTAAGTTCTCTCTAAATCTTTCATTACTCTCTGAATTGGTTTTATAATCTGCAGTAATCACAGGAATTTCTGCTACTATGAGCTTGCCACCATAACTTTCCATGTTGTGGTAGATGAATGATTTGACTGGAGTGTATATGCCACTCCCTGTCATGCCCAAGGTAGGGTGGTGGATGTTGGCTGCTAAAATATTGACATTGAAAGCTGTTGCAAAAGCTTGCTGAAACTCTACAGCTGACAAAAGCGGGAGCTGGTTCATCCAGGCAGTTGGATAAACAATTTGCTTCAAATTGTATCGTGTGATGAGGCTCACTGCAGGCTCAAAAAAGAGTATATCAAAGCAAGTGAACATGCCAAACTTGCCAGCAAAAGGGGTGTCGAAGAAGGCATGGTCTGGCTCCGGAGGGGTGTCGAAGGCGAGCTCGAAGTACAGGTTGTGTTTGCGGTAGGCGGCCAGCAGCGCCCCGTCCGCGGCCAGCGCCACGTTGGTGTTGAACTGGTAGCGCCCGTCCGGCGGGCACCGCGGGTCCCAGCGCTCGCACGGCTGCTTGCTCCCCAGGTTGGCCACGAGGAAGATCTTGTTCTTCAGGGCCATGCAGCTCAGGCGCTGAACGACCTGCAAAACAGCGTGGAGAAATGGGAGTGCTTCAGTTTGCTTAAGCACCCATGACTTGTTTAATACTTGCACAACTGATCTGTGTGCCTTTAGAACAGCAAATGTCTAATAATCATCGTCTGTACCTGGATGTTTTTGTTATAAATTTTTAAAAAGCAGTTACATCCCACAACTTAGAGAAGCAGACATGGAAAGGGATAGACCTTGCATATTACAGCAAAGAAATGGAAAATGTTGCAGACCACAGCATTACTGGGATATTTCTTCCATAACACAGGGTGCTGTACCAAAGACTGACATTACTGCAATCTCCAAACAGCATCTGAATGGCAAACTAAATGCTTGCTTGCTTGCTTGGCCACGATCATTGGTAACAAAGATTCATAGGCCAAAATAGATCATTGTTTACAATGTTTACAATTCATGTTTGTACACAAATCCTGCTCACTAGGTACAGGCATGATTTCTTTCATTGATTCATTTGATTGAGTACTGGAAGAATTAGCAGACTGTATTTACTGAGCATGGTTATATTCAGTTCAGGTCCAGAACAGTCGATGGCAATACTATTTTTGTAACATCCAGGTCATATCTAATGAAATCACCCTAGGTCCCTGTCAAGCTATGACTTCTATTACTTCGTAGCAGGTAAGTCCTGTCACTTGTGCTAATCATTTGGCAATGATTACTGACTCAGAATGCTGTGATGTCATTAAGAATGAAACTGGCATAGCTTGAGCATCCATGAAAACAGCATCTGGTACTAGGAGTAGTTAAACTTCTTGCTTACTTCCCTAAGCAAACCAACTTGAACTATTTCCCACTTGGAGCATTCACTTATCCCACCCCTGCAGGCATCACTCCTACATTTACCTCTGTGTCATTGAACAAATAGGGCTCTCTGCAGGGATTCCACTTCCCAGAGTGTGAATGTGGAATGAAATCCAAGTAAGGGTAAATGGAGCTTCTGGTGAAGTTGAAGCCATGGATTCCATCTTCAGGAAAAACAATGATCTGTGCCCCCTGTATGTAAAACAAAGACATGTTTTGTAAGCAAAGCAAAGGAAAAGGGGGGATCTCATGGGTAAAAATGAGCTAAAGAAAGTTACAGGTAACCCCATAATGTAGCTTGAAGATGTCTTTTCTTCAACTTCACAGTATGTGTATCTATGTAGTAGGTGTGTAACAATGTGTATTTTAAAAAACGTATTTAACCTGACACATACCTTTATCTTGAAAAATAATGCATTTGACATTATTTTAAGGGCATGCAAGTAAGAGCATATTGCATCCAATTTCTTGCCAAAGGTATTCTCCCTTCACACAAGTCATGAGAATGTCATCATTCAGGTTAAAGACTGATGATGTTAAAACTTGTCTTAATTTTTTAATCAAAATTATGCTATTTGCAGATACACTTTGTCAAAGTTGCACCATCATTTAATTAATTAGGTATTGGGTAACCTACAACTCCCTGAATTTTTTCAAAGTAAATACTGACTGACAGACACATGCCTGAAGAGACTTCTCTAAATCCCATTATAATATAGGGCTGGACAGAGTACTGGGAGTGTTGATTTCAGAAATAGCATCACTGTGGAAGCAGTGCACAGTCTGGTAGAAATGTAGCCATGCCTGAAGTTCAGAGAAATCGGAATTGTTCCTAAAAATGAGATGGATTTTTCTTAAATAAGACACAGCACCACTCACTCAAATTCCTGTTAGTTTTCAAAAGTCAGCTCAAATATGTTATTTATGCAATGGCTTTGGGATAATTTATGTGTCTTGGGTACAGGGCTGCATAAAAATTGCTATTATGCTTCTGCCCAATCATCTGAACTTCTCAAAAAAAACCCCATCATGTTTTCAAATATATAAAAATAGGAATTATTCTCTCCCAGAACAACATATCTCTGAAAATTGCAAGTCAATTCTTCTCTGTGTAGGGCCAGTAAGACTTGCTTCCTGTCACTAGAACCAGCTTGGGTTTTCTTGGGAGGGCAGGAAAGGGGGCTGCACATAGGAACAGCTGGCAATAGTAGTCTGTCTCCTCTAAATATATTTAGACTGAGAACCATTCCATGGTGGGTAGGAGAAAGGAATGGAAAACTTTAGTTCCACAAAGTTGTTAAAGGCAGAACATTAATTTCCAAAGCATCTGACTTCCTTAGTTTTTAGAAACATTCAGGAATTTCCATTGAGAGCACTGGAATAAAACCAAACTCAAGACAGCTGCCAGCAAGACAAACTTTCAAGGAAACCCTTCCATTTAAGAAATCAGGCAGGAGCTAGGTATTCAGACCAAAATAGAAAATTAATTTCCCCATACTAAATAACGATGGGCGTGTTTTTCCAAGCTTGGAATAGCCTGAGTCAGGCGGGATGCTAAGTGGCCTGATTCTTTTTCAGAGCTGCTGGCAGGTCAGATCGTCTGAGAACCCAGACCACAGTTATGGATATAAATACGGCTTTAGTTGCCTGGGAACACAAATGTGAAAGATTATCTTCAAAGAGCACTTCCTCTATGTATACCCAGGGCACACGCTGGGCCGTACCTGCCTGGCAGCAGCCTGCACTTGCTGCTCATAGATGTCGAGGTTCCTGCCCATGAGCTCCAGCGCGGAGCGCCGCTCCACCAGCGCCGCCGGGGCCGGGCTCAGGATGGACTCGTGCTCGTACACGGCCGCCACATAGTGCCCCTCCCTCCTCACTCCTCCTGAGACCACTTGATAGAGCAGAAAGCAGATGGGCAGCTTCCAGCACACAGCCACCATGGTGAATGACATAAATCTAGAGAAAAGAAACACAGACAGGTGGGGTGGGGGAGATGGAGCAAAATATCATGCCAGGAATTTAAATTTACAATTAAGTGTGGATGGTAACCAAGTGTGTTGAGTTGATGTGACCAGAAACGTGTATTCTATCACCATCTGTTGAAGCCCAGTGGGATAGTGATTCCTTATCTCTGTGGCACATACCATCTGCTAATGGGCAGTCTTTAAGACTCAGTGGGTCAATCATCTTTATCTTTTCCACAACCCATCTTCCTTCCAGGAAGATATCATCTGCTGCTGAGCCATTAAGTCCCACTGTATGACTGATAAAATTACATCATGCCACTGGGAGATGCTCCAGCCAGGGGGAGGAGCCAAGCCTTTCCTACTTAGATAAAAAACTGAGATTTTGGGCAGAAAGATACCTTCTTTCCACTGAATTCCAGAGGAAAGCCGGATCTCTCCACATCATCCCTGGACCTTCAGAGGAAAACTGCACCCTTCTACAGGAGTACTGCTTCAGGACCACTGAACCACATCTGCCACTGCAGGAGGACTGCTGCCACCATTTAATGGGACTGCTACAGGGTGTCAGGTTGTATTCTGACTCTGTCGGTGTTTTGGGATTGTTCTTTGTAACACTGTATTTCTATTTTAATTTTCCTAGTAAAGAACTTATTCCTAATTCCCATATCTTTGCCCGAGAGCCCCTTAATTTCAAAATTGTAATAATTTGGAAGGCAGGAGTTTACATTGTCCATTTCAAAGAGAGGCTTCTGCCTTTATTGGCAGACACCTGTCCTTCAAACCAGGACACCAAGGCTGTCAGCACTGTGGTGCTTTTAAGTTCCTGAATGACCACGTGCATGCTGTTTCTAAACAAATCCATCTACATCTTGTGCTTTAAACAACTGTGTCCAAAAGCATTTAAGCTTCATATATAGTTCTACTGATCTCTTTGCTTGGTTTCCCTTAATAATTAATATTCATGTAGAGATTGTTTCACTATATATCAGAACATCTTTGAGAAAAGTTTAAAGCAGCTCACAAATTTGCAGTTCCTCCCCCATTCAGTAACAGGAGATGTATTTAAAAGTAGAATTTCCTAAAATTACTTGGAGACTGATACAGCAGTCAAGCAGAAATAGGATATATTTTATCAATACTGAAACAGATAATTGCCAAGAGAATTACACTAGACACCACTTCTGCATCTACCTAGCATAAAAATGCCTCTCCTAATGGATTATGAATTCACTGTATTTCAACTCCACATATGAAATAGGCAAATATTTCTCCTACAGTGCAGCTTTTTTGAGCATTTATAAAAATGTTGAGTGCAATTCAGATCCACATTCCTCCCATGCAATGCAGATAGGTAAGGTTAAAAATACTTTCATAGTAATAAAAAAAATCAAAAATCTATACAAATTGGAGAAAATTTGCACTATTAGCTATTCTTAGAAAAAAATGAAGAATTATTGAGTCTGGAAGGCTGGGGCATTCTCTGCAATATGGGCTCCCCATGTAACCTTTTGACTTCCCAAGTTAGGAAAGGACTTATTATAAGGACTGACACAGTCAATGGTTGTGCAGCACTTCAGAAAGCCTACAGAAATGCCTTTTTATTCAGAATTATTCTCACAACATGAGAATTCTGTATTTGTCACGACAGTGTCACTGGTATCATTAAGGGAATTAAATCTCTAATATCAGTGAAGTTGAAAGAGCATGCAGGAGCGATCTACTGGTGCTCTGTATTGATAGCTCTAAGTTCAGTTACTGACTTTTTAATTGTATTTGCTCTCTGGGAACTATCCAAGAAAAAAAAATTATCCAAAACACTCTTAGTGCCCTTCAGTCTTTGTGATCTACAACTCCCTGAATTTTTCCAAAGCAAATAAAGACTGACAGACACATGCATGGAGACACTTCTTAAAGCCCAGCAGGAAAAAAAAAACAACTCTAAACTAATCACAGTCTTATTTTTATTCATGTTATATTAAATGTAGTTTTGTACCTAAAAGAAAGTCTATGGCCAGTTAACTGAAAATATCTCTTTGCTTGAATTCCAGGATAAAAAGCAGCTAATAACAATCCTCAAAACTGTTCTTTTTCACCTAAACACCAACTGCTTAGTACCTAACAATGAGTAAATGGGAAAAGCGTTATGTAGGACTGCAAAATTATAACCTTGGTGCCCATGGTAGGAGAATTGTTTGCTCAACCAAAAAGTCTTAATAGTAACACTTCCAAGGGTACAGGAATAACTTAGCTGTTCAATGTTGCTAAGCTGAACTACATATTCCTATTTTCTTGAGCTTTAATTAGCCAATGTGTCCATACATACATGCCTTCAAGTGTAAATTTATTTAAAGTGTGATGAAAACTGAATAAAACCTTGGTGTCTCTGTAATCAGATGGATTAAAGATACTGCATTTATATAACCAATTTTGAAAAGTGATGTATGACAGGCTATCCTTGCTATTCTGCATGTTGAGGAAAACATTTGATACTTTTGGGGGGTGATTTGGCAATGTATATCAAGAATGGAGGGGCCTCCTTGTCCTGTGCAGCTCAGCTTTGCAACTGAAATACCAAAGCACATGTGAAGATGTAAAGCAGTAGCAGGAGGAAGGAGTTCAGGGGTGAGAAACCTCTCACAGTTAAGGACCATACTGAAAATAAACAAGCTGTGTTGCACTTTCTCTGACAAAACTCTATTTTCTATTTCTTGTCACCCCTTCAAATGCCTATTTAGGACAGGAATGGGTTCTAGACAGCTGCTCCTTAATAAAGTTGTCAACTAAAATGTAATCAGAATTCATCATTACTAGTGATGGAAAAAGTTGGAGAGTTTCAGATCATGAGGTGGAATTGCTATGCATTAGAAAAATTACCTTTTTAAAAAAGCCAAACACACTAATAGAAAAAAAAATAACACATAATGAGCCTCTACAAAATGTTGTATTTTACAAACATGCTTGAGAGGTCTTATTTTTCTACCAAGTTTCATTTCCTGGTGGTCAGAAACAGTCAAAAAGTACTAATCTGAATCTTTTACTCATTCAGATGCACAAGAGGTTTAGCAGTGAACATGCAACTGCACAGCCCCATCTGGCTGAACCTGGGGCAACTGAACCAACAGAAATAATTCATTTGAGTCCAACCCTGGGCTGTGATTACTGCTAGTCCTGCAGATGATGGCTGAGCACTTGTGTGAGTGCTCCCTAAGGCCTTTTCCCTGTCTGACAGCTTATACAACAGGACTCTGCTCTCTCAGGGATTGCTTCTAACAGACAGAGCTGTGACAAGCCCCAAGGCCAGGCTTGGGTGTATTAAACTTCTCAGCCAAAATAAGGATACCAACAGGGATTACTCAGCCCTTAGGCTGTTGAGATTCCAAATATGTCTCTGCCACACTCTGGATATTTTTACCACTGGAAAGTGCCACACCATCTCATAAATCCTTCCCTTAAAGAGAAGTTGATTCGCTTAGGACCTATAGAGCTGTCACCTCACCTGAGCCATGACTTTAAATTTTCATTACCTGAAATGCTTCATAATTTTATCTCCTTTTATGTCCCTTTCCTGTGATTTATGTGGTCTTTTGCCTGACAGATAGGCTTCAGCAGGATCATATTGCCTAAATATAAACATAAATATTTCATAGCAGTATGTCTTGTAGTCAAAATATTCCAGTTATGGTTCCACACAAAGGGTAAGAAGACTGGTGTCCAAGTTTGGATGCCAAGTTTTCCCCCCCAAGTCACACTGCAGGCTGTTTTCCTATTCAGCTTTTCAGAACCATCTGATCTCAGTGTGGTGTGAAGTAAAGCATCCAGTCACTCGCTTTTCAACACCTTTGGAAACTTAGAAGTCTGTCACCTGTCACCACACCTGGATGTATTCACAGGGAAAAGCAGCACGTGCCCTCCCTCTTCCTACTTCTACACTCAGAAGAATTCAACAGACCTTGAAATAACAGAGGTAGCACAGCACTAGTCTGGGTCCTCTTGAGTGGTTAGTAGCAAATGGCACTTTAAGTTATGCCCAACATACAGTATAATAACATAAATAGCAACAGAAACAGTAATAATAGTGACATAAACAGTAATGATTACTAGGTAAATATTCAATTGGCTATGAAAAAAACCGTGTTTTTTTACGTTGAATGATAACCATGGATTGTGATGTTGTTGCCAGTCTATTATACAACATATTTTAAAAGATCCATAAAATATAGTGAAATGCAAGGGATTTTCCACTGATACCGCCTGTCTACTGATTTTATTTGCTGTATTATATTATGGTATTTTATAATGTAGGTGTTGTGAAGTTTTTTTGCTTATCTATGGGGTTTTTGTTGTTTGGCGAGCGAGGGTGAATGGAGCGCGGCTATCGGTAGTGGTTTGGCCGGGCAACCCGAGAGCGGCCAGGGACAAGCGCCGGGACGGGCCGAGCCGCAGGAAGGGCCGTGCGCCACCCTTCAGCCGGGATTTTGGGAGGGTGTCTGGCGTGCTCTGGCGCTTCTCCGCTGAGTGCCGGCACCTCACACAACCCCGGCACTTTGTCCCGCCCCGTGCTCGCCACCTCCGGCCAGCCCCACACAGCCGGAGCGCCCGGGGCCGCTGCCCCGGGTACCGCGCGGCTCACGGAACCACCGGGGCCGCGGCCGGGCCTGCAGCGACCCCGCCCTGCCCGCTCGGCCCCGCTCCCGGTCCAGATCCCGGTTTAGATCCCAGTCCCGGTCCCGCTCCCGGTCCAGACCCCGGCCCCGCTCCGGCCCCCGCGAGCCTCACGCTGCACGGCCGGCGCCTCGCGGCCTCTGATTGGCTGCCCGCTCTGACCAATAGGAAGCGGTTCCGGTCTCCGCCCGCCGGCAGGGTCAGGGGTGGGTCCCTCGGGCCCGCCCCCTCCGCTGCCTGATTGGCCGAGCCGCCTGTCAGTCACTGCGCGCCCTTCGCCCGGGGTGCCGGCCCGGTGCGGCCGGGCCAGGCGGGCGGCGGGGCCGACATGGAGGGCGAGGCGGTCAGCGGGGCGCAGCTCATCGCCCAGGCGCTCAGGGCGCAAGTAAGGGCGCGGGGCGGGGAGCGGCAGCCTGCGCGCCGGGACAGCCTGCAGCGAGTGAACGTGCGCGGCCGCACTCACCCGACCGGTGCTGCCGCTCTCCCGGGGCCGGACGGAAAGGGCTCGGCCCGACGCTTTGTGGGAGGGAGGGAAAGAGAGGGAGGTTCCGCCGCACAGCCCCGGTGCCGCCGTGAGCTGCTGGCCCCGGGGCGGCGTTCCCCAGGGCGACGCTGATTCCCTTCCTCTGGAGAGCCAGCCCCGCTCCCTTTCCCGGCCGCGTTCGTCTGCCTTCCCCGCTCCCTCTGCCGGCCCCGCTCCCTTGCCTGCCCCTTCCCGAGCTCAGCACTCCCCCCGTCACCACCAAGCAGTGCCGAGGCTCCTCTGCGGCTCTCCCCGTGACAGCTGGATGCGCCTCCTGCGCCTCCTTTACAGTGAGGAAAGCTCTGTGTTGTCTCTCAGCTCGAGATGCTGCAGGCCTGGCATGGGGCTTGGGAGAAGACTTCGCGTTTGGCCTGTGAGACGTAGAAAAGTAGTTCAGTTGTAATCCAGATACACGCAGTCTTCTGTATCTCTGTGTTTCTGTGGGCACCAACCATTTCTTGGGGGCTTTTTGCCTTTAATTTTCTGTGGAACTGTGAAAGCACAAGGTGCCATGAGGCATTTTCAGAGTAGAGGAAGCTGACATACTGAGGATCAGGAAAGTGACATCGCAGAGATGTCCCAGGTAGGGATTACTCAGTAGAAAGCACTAAACACACCTTGCCTGAGGCATGAGCCCTTGTCCCACTGCTTGTAGACTCCCAAGATCCAGGGCTTTCACAGCCACAGAGGGCTGAGCTGCAAACACCAGCTGATGCCAGCTCTGTTTCCACAGTGACTTGTCAGCTTCTCTGTGACTATCTATGTTGCATTTTCATTTTAGACTGTCTGTGTAGTTAGCATGTCTGTGTTTGCCATGTGATTATTAAAGCTGTCTTCTGGGAAAAAACAATCTGACTTTTCCCTACATTTTTTCTTTATAGAATATCGAATACATGTTTGGCATTGTTGGTATTCCAGTCACTGAAATCGCAATTGCAGCCCAGGCGGTTGGAATAAAATATGTGGGAATGAGAAATGAACAAGCTGTAAGTATATATCTGTAGTGGGACCAGCCCTTTCCTTAACTGTTTTACAATGGAACAAAACCCAGTCTAAGTTTTCTTACTAGAAAGAATGTGGTCTCTGAATTTTTCTTTAAAGAACATATACAGGAGCAGCCACTTATTTTTGGAATAATGGAGAACCTTGGTGCATTTGGTTGAGTGTTTCTTTGTGTTTTCTTTCTCCACTTCCATTTTAAAGTGGCCCCTCCTTTTCTGTTAAGGGAATTGCATCTTTTTAAATTTAAAAATGCCATTCTTCAATAAGGGAGAAAGGATAGGAAAAAAAAGAAAAAAATAACATAAAGATAACTTTGATACTTTTTTGTTTTCTATCGCAGGCTATCTCCTTCAAGTGATAAATTGTCAGGTATTATCTGCCAGGTTTTGAGGTGCTCATCCAGGGCTTTTTGTTTTTCTGTAGCTTTCTACACACTTTCCAATATTATCATTCTCACTCCAACTGGTAGTATTTTAGTTCTTTTTAGGACTTTATTACCTACCCCTTTACTTTTTTTCCCCCTGTCTATGTGGTATTAAGTGCCCAAAGAGGAAAGTGTTCCTGTTGATTGATAAACTTGTTCTACAATTTAAATCATTATAGAATTTTTTCCTAACTATGTTTTGAAAGCTCACAGAACAGCAAACCATAGAAAGTAATAATGCTTCCAAGTGCTCAAAATCAACCATAAACACAGACTCTCTTATTTATGTATATTTCAACTTTATTGTGTAGGTATCAGAAATTAAGAGCCGAGCTCCTCGGCATTTTGGTGTTGTGCCACTAGTTCTGCATTTGTTTGGTTTACCACAGTAGTAACTCTTTAATATCAGTAGTTTCTTGGGTGGTCTGGGGTTGAAGATGACAACTTCAGGTTTATATGTCAAGGGTCGCTGCACAGGATGGGGAGCTGGCAGCAGAGAGACCAGCAGCTTTTCATACCTGATTTACAGCTGTTGCCAGTTTTTCTTAATTTATGCAGTTATTAACCTTTTGAATGGTCCCAGTCCTCAACAAAGTGTTGTTGAAGTAGTTCTCCTAAATTGTAAGCTGTGTGTTTTTGCTGTCTAATCCTTACATTGTTATATTGGACTGTGAGAATTTAGATGAATGCATGCCTCTGTGGAAAATCTGTAACATATGAAAGAGGCAAATATATACAAACATATTTAAAAGGTGTATTTGAGTTTTTGAAGAACTGGGAATTTGGCACAATCTTTATATTCCTGCAGGCCATTTAGCAAATATTCTAGTTTTAGCTGTGGTTACTAACATGATTGAAATTAATTTCCTCATGTGTGCCTGTAATTAACAGAGATTGCCTTGCACTGCCAGATAAGATGCTGTTCTATTTATTGCTTTTTACTGGGATGAAGGAGACAAAAAACATTCTGCTAATAAATGATGAGCTGCTTTTCCTTAGTGGAATAAAAATAGCACAAAGACTGGTTTTAATGTCAAAATGTCAGGATTTCTCTTCTTTGGGGAGTCAAAAAGAATAAATGAAGCTGCATTTTGTAATGAGTTTTGGTTTGTTCTTTATCCTGAATCATAAAGTAATTTCTTGGCAAAGGGTGAAAGGTTATATATAGTATATTCAAGATATACTCAATATATACATGTCATAGTTTTAAATGTCTCAGTTGTGTGGTCTGGCTGTGGAGGATGTGTATACAGCTGCCTCCTCTATTGGTGAAGGCATCTGTGTATGATATATGGAAAAATAAGGGTTTGGTTTTTTTTTCCCCAGGGGTTGAGTTTCTACCTATTTTCTAGGCCAGATGTAGCAAAAGGAGTTCCCTGTAAAAGTGGTAAAATGTTAATTAGTAGTGTTCATAGGAAATGGGGCCCATAAACAAAGTCAAAACACAATAAAATCTCACCAGGATGGATGGTGGTGGAGTCACCATCCCTGGAGGTGTTAAAACATGACTGGACATGGCACTTAGTGCCATGGACCAGTTGGCAAGTTTGGTGATTGGTCACAGGTTGAACTCAGTGATCTTGGAGGTCTTTTCCAACCTTAATGATTCTGTGAAAAGCTCATAGAAATGCAAGAACCAGAAATACCTGATGAAAGCATGAAGCTGAAAGTAGCACTACCAATACCCATAGCTGCTCTCCTGTGGCCTGTAACATGGCATAAGTTTGCCAGAAGCATTTGGCTCGCATCCCTATGCCCTTTGAACAGTGAAAATTGTGTTGCAACTTCACAGGGGTGTGTTTTGTGTGTCTGTCCTTGGATAATTAGAGATTGCTGCAATTGTTTAGAAGACTGATAACCCAGATCAGTTCTAAACTTCAGAACTGTATGGTTATTTGTTAACAACACACGTTGCTTATGTTAGTTCTTAGTCTTTAATAATAACATATTCAAAGCAATCTCTTGATATTTGTATCCTGAGTTAGTTGTGAGCATACAGTATGCTGGAGTTGGTGCAGCTGTCAAGGGAATTTGAGAGCAGGTGGAACCAAAGTGGGCATCTTGTCACCAGACTACTCAATTATAACAAAAATCAAATCACTTTATTTAAAAATGGAAGAAGCAGGTTCTAAGGCCAAATTACAAAATACTGCAAAATTAGTTACTCTTCCATTAACTGTTTGAACTTGCTGATTTCAAGACAGGAGTAGAAAAATATGAGAGAATGGGCAATGTCATATGTGAATTCTTGAGTTCTGTAAAATTCTTTTTCACATACTGTCTTTTTACCAGTGAAATTTATATCCAAATGTTTAATATCACTAATGGAATAGCTTAAAAACATATTCTGCAATAACACTGCTGAACAACTATGCCAACACATGTTGAAGATGTTACTTTTGTGATTTTTATTCAAAATTGAAATTTATTGAAAATGCAATTTTTCTTTAAATGTGTGGTACCAAAGTGGAGTGAGAAGTATTTCAGCAGCTCAGCTTGTAAAAGACAATCTCAAATCATCTAATTATTCTCTTCAGTGTGAGATTTCAACCTTTTGCATGACTTCTGAAGTACAGCATTTCTGAAATACTGTTGAGAATGGGTGCATTTCTGCTTATTGTCCTTCTCTTGCATGTCCCTCTTCCATGTTCATCCAGAAGCTAGTGGAAAGCAGAAGTTTAATGTTTTCTTGTATTTATTTCTCTTCCCTGGTTTTTGTTGGGTTTTTTTAATCTGGTTGGTTTTTTTCTTTTTCAAATCCCAAATAATCCTAAAGTAATATCTTGTAACAACAGGAGCCTGAAATGTGCAGAGAAGTGAAGAAGAGTCTTGAGATTTTTTCACATTAATCTTCATGGACACATAATGGAAAGGGTGAAATGGAGCTTTTACTTATATTTAAGCTCTTATAGTCAGGGAAGAATCTGTACCTGCTTTTAAAGTTATGTACAAAATGTCATTAAGTGTATAAGTAATAATAGTATCATTAACTCCAATATTTTCAACAGGCCTGTTATGCTGCATCTGCTGTTGGATATTTGACTGGCAGGTATGTAAAGAGTGTGCAAATCTATTGAGAAATGCTCACTATTAAGAATTACCATTTTTAATCTCATCACCTGGAATAACAAGTGTCTCTACCTGAATTAAATTTCAGTAAAGTTTGTGTTGAATCAGATGCACCTCATCCAGTGTGAGCTTCATTGGTAAATGATAATTGCTGATAAAAGTGCCTTTGAGAAAACTGCAGACATAAGTTTACCAAATTGCATATAAATGTTAGATGGCAGAGCAAATGTGGTAGAAGTCAGGAGCTGTGTTAGGATAAGCCTGTGTATATTGCCCACCTGTGTGTGGATGGCATGTAATTGTTCACTTGCTTTTCTAGTTGGATTGATACAGCTTCATAGCTTTTTTAGCAAATTTTTCTAATTTCCATGTCTACCTTAGCCATTCATACAAATTCCTAGCTATTCACTAGTTTTGGTGACATAAAGTAAAACTTTAATATTCTTTATTTCAGGACCTTGCTAATTTTTGTTGATTATTTATTTGGTGATCCTTGTACTCACTTTCCTTTTCTCTCTTCTTCTTTTTTTCTTTTTGTATTTTCTGTGTAGACCAGGAGTATGTCTTGCAGTGTCTGGTCCAGGTTTCTTACACACCCTTGGTGGGATGGCAAATGCAACCATTAACTGCTGGTAATTTAACTGCATTTTCCCTTTGAAATTCCAGTAATTGTGTGTTGTTACTTGTTTCAGATGTTGAGCTACACGGTATTTAGTATTTTACTTTTTTTCCCTTTCATGTGGATAATGAGAAAGTAATTCTTTCTTTATCAACCTTAAAATTAATTTAGTTACATTTTTTGTATTCTCATGAATAAAATTCTTGGTTTTGTCCTACCCCACTGTGTGCATATTGGAAAATTTATCAGTATAGCTCGTTGTATGGATGTGTTTGAAAATGAAGTCATATTAGCCTGTAATGCTTTCATGATCATGGCGAGCATCTTAAAGGCATTTCCTAAATTTAAATTCATACTGCCTTTGAATTACTGTATTTCAAATGTGAACAAATTGACAACTGCATTGTTAAAATCCCTATTTGGTCCTCATGCAGACATTTAGAGCAGTAATTAAATATTGAATTAAATGATGTACAGAGGGATAGTATTTACTCCTATAAGCTTTCACTGAGAGTGGCAGCTTTGTCTGGTCTGCCACTGAAAGCTGTGCTGAGGTATTTTGGGAAGAAGCTGTAGCAAAACCAAGCAGATGTGTTCACACAACAGAATGTAATCCAGAACAGTGTGATCTGGAATGCTGAATTAGCTGTGGCTGATGGACAAGGGAAGCTTGTTAATGGGAACACTAATAAATCAAGTCTGACATTTTGAAAAAGTCCTCTTGTCTTTAAATCCTTTTTTTAAAAATCAGTTATTGACTAAAGTTTTGCTGTCACTATTTGACCTTAGACTAAAAAAGGAAGATTATATAAAAACCTTGCTTTTGAACAGTCAGGAGTTTGGTTATGAGAAAGAAGTGTGCGTATAATTTATTTATGGATTTGCAGGAGACATTTTTGAGGGTAAGCTGCATTTTCAAGGGTAAAACCTTCACACTGAAAATTACCTGCCAGGCTGCTACCTCCTGTCCTGTCTCATTCTGAGCAAGACTTTTGTACCTCAGTCTGGCTATGACAATAAACTCCAAAGACAAGTGTGTGATATTTTGTAAGGTTTGGAGTAAACACAAGCATGCTGAAGTACCACGCTCTTACCCTGAAGTTGCAGTTAAATTTTTTTTCAGTTTACTGAGATTCTTCTGCAAGTCCATAAGATTTACCATTATTAGTTTCATTATAGTCAAATGTTCTTTCTGCCTCACTGTTATTTTTGCCTTGCTTTTATAAGCACTGCTCTTCAAAATGTCTACAGTATTGTGACAGTAGGACAGTGATTTCCTTGAGGGAAAAACTTCTTTCTAGTTAGAATTATTTAAAACTTTGAGGGCAAACCTAAATCTTTTCAAGATACAGCTGCTGGAGTTGGCTTTCTAAATAGACCAGCTTTGTAATTGTATTTCATTATTGGAAAGTAGTAGTTACTTTGTTCATTAAACTATTTAAATAAATTTGAAAAAGGCAAGTGAGAGGAACATAGGATTTTTTTGCTGTCAGACAGTCTTGGATAGTAACAATCATTTTGCTGAGGGGAGAGAATAAGGAGAATAAAATGTGTAGAGCAGTCACCAAGTGCATTTTTCCATAACGATTTTTCATAGAGTAAGATACAGCCTGAAGTTGTCATTTCACTGCCCGAGGGGATTTGAACTGAGATTTTTGATTTATGGCAGAGAAATGGCCTGGTTATGAAGCTCGGATCTATATACATATATCCCCAAGTCTTATGGGTGATTAAATTTAGGATTATGCATGGAATACACTGCAAATGTTTCAGCTTGATACAGTGTATAGATAAATGTAGTCAAAGGAAAGATCATGTCTGAAGAGAAATTGTTTAAGAGAAAAAGCCTAGAAAGCTACAGACCCAACATTTCAATATAGTGTGGATGCATAAGGAGATTAATAAGACATCTTCCTTCTCTTAATTTAGCACTTAGCATTTTAAGGTGTTTGACCTACAATTTTAATAAAAGACAGGTTTCCATTCACTGTAGGAAAATTATTATATTTTGTGGAGATTACAATAAAAATGTGCTCCTGTGGAATATATAACCCTCATTGTCAAGTAATACTGTCTTTCTTGCATAGCTGTGAGCTAATTTAAGTTCAGGATTGCTTGCAGGTGTGTTAATTTTTTTGTCTGTTTCTTTCGGTTTTGGAGGTTTTTTACTAAAAACAAAGTGCAGGGAGTTGTGTTTTCAGCCAAACCTCTGCTATGTTCCGAAATTGTATACAAAGAAAACATATTTTTTCTTTAAAAGTTGTATCCTAGCTTGTTTCTTAGTTTTAGGGTTTGTGCATGTTACAATACTCCTTTATGAACACACTCTTAGGACTTTTTGGACCAATCAATACTTTTTAGCTTCTTATTAGGTGTTGTCATTCCCTCAAACCACTGTGTCACCCCTAATATCAGACTTGAATGAAAATTGCCTGCAATGGGATTTGTTTTAGAACTTCTGTGAGGCAAGTCACTTCATATGACCAAATTGTCTCAAAACTGGTGACCCAAAAGCTGCTGGGAAAGGCTACTGGCTGACACTTTGATATTTAGAATCCTTTTCTGTATTCTGTATCTATTCTTGTAGAGATCTGTGGATACTGTGTATATATATATATATATACACACACACTTACAGGCTTTTTTTTGTTTGTTTGTTTTTAATGTACTTTTCTAGGCCTTTGATTGTTATTGGAGGGTCTTCTGACAGAAATCAGGAAACCATGGGAGCTTTCCAAGAATTCCCACAGGTACACAGACATATAAATTTCTACAGGAAGATTTTAGTTAAATGATTCTTGTTTCTTCATTATTGTAGGAAAAACAATCCCAAACATTAACAATTCCCAGCAGATCTTATAATGCTGTTGATTTGCTCCATCTACTGGTTTAGAGTGGACATTGTGTAAATACAGCAGATTGCCTGGAATTCCTACTCATGTTGGAATTCATACTCTGTTTTAGATTTTCAGCCAGTATAAATTACCTTTGTTTGTTCTGAGATAAACAAAAGCAAAATGTCCAAGAAAATAAACCAGTTTATGGGGGAGGGAAAAAAATAGCCAAAAAACTTGAGCACTCAGAGGAATGAGTATAGTTTTGACAGTTTTCACCAGATGCTACTGCATTTTTCTGTGGGTAGATTTCCACCTTGTTGCTTTTCATCTGGCATTTCTTTCATTTTATTAATGTTGAATTGAGATGGAAATGAGCAAATCACTTTGGTAAATCAGTACAGTGTTATTTGCCTTTTTTCAGGTTGAAGCTGGCAGACTGTACAACAAGCTGTCTGTCCGCCCAAGCTGCCTGGAAGTTATTCCTGCAGTTATTGAAAAGGTATGAAAAAATACAGAATTAACAACAGAACATGAGGTAACTGTCTCCTGTTGAAATTTTGAGGGTTTATTTTTGTATAGTTATTACTGTAAGTAAATTGCTGTGGCAGATAAGAGGTGAAGGTTGATTGAGTAGATTAACAATTGGGGAGGTTCTGCCTTATGAACAATGCTATGGAATAGGCTAGAAATAGATCCTAGTCCAGTCTGATGCTTACTGATCCCTGCAGTAGTTTTTGTTAGCTTCAGATAGAGTTCGAAAATTTTTATTAAATAAATGCTTTTAGGGAGAGATGCAATAACTAGAAATGTAATGCTTCAGCTGTTTTTCCACTGTCATGTGGAGGAGATTTGGAGGGTAGCAGTGGAGATAGTTGTGTTTGAGGTTTGAGTTTGGTAATTGCTTTGTTGATTTTTTTGGGGGAGAGTGAGAAAAAACACATCCTTATCTCAGTGCTTCAGAGAGGATTAGAAAAGTGTCTTGGTACTGCTGTAGCAGCCCTTCAGCCATGTCAGCCTAAATTCTGCATACGGTCATACTGTTTCCAGAAGTGCAAATTCAGCACAGCATCTACCTACAATAGAAGAACTGGGATCAAAAGTAATAGAAAATGGAGGCATTGGTTATCTCTATTTGTGCTACTTTAAGTAGAATTCAGCATGAATGACATTTTATTTTGAATACGTATGAATGACATTTAATTTTGTATCTCCAAACATCAGCTAATAATGCAGTTATCTCATTGCAAATTAAACAAAGAATTTAGAGTCTAATACTGTACATCTGCTAAAAGGCTCCAGCTGGTATCTAAGAGAGAGTATAAATAGCTGCCAAAACTTTATTTTGTTGGTATAAGAAAGCTTCCACTGTCATGAATCAGCAAAATGAAACTGTGCACCTTGTCTACCTACAGAGGAGTTTTCTTGCTTTTTTGAATATAAATGTTTTAAAATCCTGTCAGTGATTAAAACTGTGATTATATGTTTTTTTAGGCTGTAAGAACCAGTATGTATGGTCGTCCAGGTTCCTGCTATATTGACATACCCGGGGATTTTGTGAATCTTCAGGTGAATAAGAGCTCTGTCAAGTGCGTAAAGATTACGTTCATTATTTTTCAGTCACTGAACAAAAGATAATTCATTTATAGGCTAATTTCATATTTTATTATCCTAAAACAAGAAAATCCAGCTTCTTAATGTTGCATTCCATCATAACATGATACAGATTACAGTTTGTAATGAAATGTGCAGAAAAGAATGGGATAATATGGTAATATAATGATTCTACTCTGTAAATCTCTGAAGCAACACTACCTACAAGATTAAAGAAGGAAGGAGGGAAAACTTCAAAGCCTATTTTGAAAAAAATATTTCCTGTTATAATAAGTGCTGTAACATGGTGTGTAGCAACTGCAATTTTATGCTAAACAATAGGTTTTGTCTTTCAGCATTTCTTGTTTTGAATTTTTTAAAGAGCCTCTCTTGTTTTGCTTGGCTTCAGGTACGTGGAATGCTGCCTGCCACCTCCCATCAGCATGGCTGAACACTCTGCTGTATCCAAAGCAGCCTCTGTCATTGCTCTTTCCAAGCAGCCTCTGCTCATCATTGGCAAAGGTACAGTGCTTTGAACTATGCATGTTCAGGACAAGAACAGTGATTGCTTTTCCCTAGAAGTATTACCCATCTTCTTTTTAGTCAAACAAACAAACCAGACAGTAATAAAAACACAGAATTCTTTGGAATTTAATGTCAAAATTTGCTCTGGTTTTAGAACTTTTTTTCATGTTCTGTAATGATTTATTTTTCATCTAGTTTAAAGAAAAATCAATTGATAAAATTCAAGTTTATGTAGGAAAAAATCCGATAACTGTTGTCTTTAATTCTAGAGCCAATACTAGGGGATCACTTTCAACATTCTGAACAATTTAAATTCTATTAAAGAAATTTTATTCTGTCTGATGCTCTGGCATATGTAGCAAGAATCAAGAATAACCAAAGGTCATCATTCTGTTGGTTCTTGCTCAAAGTGCCAGCCTGCCTGTGTGGGGATATACAGCAGCACAGCAGATGTTGCTGCTGTTGCTGTTTTACAGACTTTTCATTGTACTCTGCCAGTGTAATCAATTCCTGGAGAAGAGGGTAATTATTCTCTACTGGTTCACTTATTTTGTGCCTTTTTGTGCAGTGTTAGCCAGTGCAGTGGTGTTTCTGTTGAAGATACAGGTCAGCTAGGAACAGAATTAAAATAACCAGCTCATTTAACCCAGGCTGTTTTCCTGCAGATGGGAGGAATGATCTCTACCTATGTTTAATTAGGGAATGCGGTGATTGAAATGAGATGGATCTTATGATTGGTTAGGTAATGAAATTGAAAACAGAAGGTAGATCAGAAGAGGTTATGGTGGTTTTTTTCTCTCTAGCTGAAGAAAGGGATGTTCTTTGAAAGGGAAAAGTGGAAAATTCACAACTGCTTGTTGATGTCAGCAATTGAGAACCTACTCAACAACTGTACCTGGACTTAGTGCTATATATTGTTATTAGCAGCATTTTTGAAAGATTGACAAAAGTATATTCTTTGGTATTTAAGACTCACAGATTCAAGCCATTGCACATGGACCAGTCAGTTATTCCAGGTTGCCTGGGCAAGCTTAATTTAGCAGCCATGTACTGCTGTCACAAGAAATGTATGCACAAACACATGTTTGCAAGGACTTGTTTGTGCTTCTCTCACTAAAGACTTACAGTTGAGTCGTTGGGCAGGTTGTTATGGAGCATGTGGTACAGCAGCATGCAGGGAGTAAGCAAGAAATGACATGACACAACATAAAGGTCATCTCGTGTTGCTGCTGCAGAAGTCTCTGTCCCATAATACCAAACTTCACCCACTAAAAAAATTGTCATTTTAAATAAACAAGATCATCTATTTTTCCCTGCCCTGCTTCATAAGAAGTGATAAAGTAGTTTAGCTGAAGTCATACAAAAACACCAAGGAAGCAAAACTTCGTGTCAAAAATATGTGAAATTTTAACGGTGGATATCTGTGATTTGGCATGTTTGTTTTGAATTCTTCAGAATGAAAAATAGCAGGCAGCTTTCATAATGGGAAACAGCACTCTTTTCTGCCATAATGTAATCAACTTAATTGAAGTTCAAGGAAATTCAGTTGGTTTCTGTAGTATTAAGCAGTCTCTTTCATTTCATTCAGGTGCTGCTTATTCACATGCTGAAAACAACATCAGAAAGTTGGTGGACCTTTGTGGACTGCCTTTTTTGCCCACACCAATGGCAAAAGGAGTAGTTCCTGATAACCATCCAAATTGCGTAGCTGCAGCAAGATCAACGTAAATATAAAGCAAGGCTTCTAATCCTAACAGCTGAGAAACAAGTAGGAATTTTGATGGTCTACAGATGCCAGGGAAGAGAAAATTCATACCACTAACATTTTTTCAACCATGTTTTGCACCTCACTGTAGAGTGCTGAAGATCTTGCTGGGAAAGGAACAGGTTTAAGTGGATCACTTTAGAATGCCGACCAGGAAGATACTTTGAGATATATTGTATTCTGTAGCTATGAAACCTATGGCAAGTAGATGTATCAGTGTTGCTAGTGTGTATTTTGTAATGTAAAACAAAGCCGGCAAACAGTTTATTTTTAAAACATTTAACTTTGTGCCCTAGACAAACTACTTCTTTTTGCTTTAACACCATAAACAGAAGCTTGAACTGCCCATGTTGCAGTAGAAGTTTTGCCAGCTGTTGTCTCTGGTATTTGCAATACCCTATCGCTAAATTGCACTTTATTTATAAAGAAAAATAAGATATTTCAAACTACACTGAAAGCCTATGTTTAAAGTAATTTTTAACAGTTTGGTTTGTTTTTTTTCCTTTTGGCAAAATTAATGTATGAATATGCACAGAATCAGTTTGCAGATGGAGCATTTATACACCCTGAAAGTAAAATGCTGTCCATTGCTGAGCATCTTAGTTTTATCATTGTAAAGCATGCTGCTAGGAAGAATGGAGAATAAAAGAATACACCAAATATTGTCTGCCTATCTGAAAGGTAAATTAATGGGAGACTAAACTAGGAGGCCCATACAATCTTAATTGGGCACCTACTGTTGCCAGTGTCACAACAGTGAGTCTTTTGCTTTAACCTCAGCATCATTCTAGCATCTTGTTGGTCTCCTAATGTAATGATTCCTTTCCTATATACAGTGTAATAGGAAAATAGTAATTAATTTTCTTAAGTTCCTTAACTCAAGAATGACTTGGTGATTGGCTGTATAAAAGGATACAGGGTTTTGGGACTAAACAAGCAGCTTAGAGGAAGGATGAATTATATGTATATTGTGGGGTTTGCTGTGGTGGCTGGGACTGCTTCTAATTTTTCAAAGACTGTTTAATAGTGATTCCTTATCTGGTTCTGTCATTTCCCTTTATTAGGGCATTACAGCATGCTGATGTAATCATCTTGCTTGGTGCAAGGTTGAATTGGATTTTGCATTTTGGTCTTCCACCAAGGTATCGACAGGATGTAAAGGTTATTCAGGTAAGCAGGAAAATTATTATCACTTAATGGAAGTTTTCTGTGTTCTAGCATTGCCCAGAGAAATTACTGTAAATTATTTTGGTAATGTATTTCATGGGGCAAGTACTGCCATATGGACAGTGCATTATGGTGTATATAGTTATGATAATTCTCCAGAAATACTTATGATCTCTTTAATTCTTGTTTTTACTTCCTAATTTTTTTTCTAAGAATGATTACAATATTGTTCCTAGTATCAAGAGCTTGGTGCTGCTATGATGAGGAGGGCAGACACTTCTATGCAGCTGACTAATACAGGCTTAGACTCACAATACTGTTAAGATCTTTGGAGTGTTGAAATTTGTATGATTGAAAGAAAACTGTCTTTAAAATTGTGTAATCTTTCATACTGCTCTCTTAGTTGAATTCTTCTGAAAAAGAAATGCTTTCAGATCCTGTCATAATGTAAGAGCTCAGTCACTTGGAAATGAAATAAAAGGAAGAAAGGCTATTTAACTAATTAATGCATTTGACAATCTGCCAGCTCTTAGAAAGAGAAGTCTTTAAATTGTGTCCTTAAAATCTCATTCCCAAGAGTCTGTGATCAAATGGTAGTAGTTGATCCAACATGTTGGCTCTCCTGCTTACACTGACCTGGAACATAGTCTAAAGTTCCAAACTTTGCAATAGCATTAATTTTTAAGCTAAATTTTTTAAAATAGATGTTGTTTTTGCAAATATTATTTTTACAAATAATACGTATTTTATGTTTCCTCTTCTTAAAGAAATGAAAGAAAATATTTTTTCATCTCATTGAATTTTTTTCACTATCAGAGATTTGTGTTAAAGTACTAAGTCTGTTCATAGTCTGTGTGACCTGGTCAAAAGTAACAGTCTATGTAACATTGGAGGGCTCATGCATCACTGATAGTAGTTGCAACTTACTTTTCATTTTCTTCATGCTAACTAATTCTTACTGTCAAGTAGCATACACTCAGTTTTCTCAGTGAAAAAACTGCTGCTTTATATAGACTTTATGGGTATACCTTAGCCTAGATTTTTAGCTCTCATACAATGTTGTAATAAAGTTCTACAGTGTCTGCAAGACTTGAAAAGAGGCAAGCAGTCAACTTTAAGGATATATATGACATTTTATTAAAATAGGTATGTACCATAGGGTTTTACTTTGTATAAAGTGTTTCCTGATGTCACGTCAAGGAAAGGCAAAGGAAGTTACCTGAACAGCCAAAACAAGGTATGAAGACATCTATGTATGTTAGGCAATGTTCCTCACTTGAACTGAAGGAAAAGTTGTCCTTAATATCCTTGAGCTAATGATTGTCCTTGTTTTTGAAATACAGATTGATATTTGTGCAGAAGAGCTGGGGAATAATGTAAGGCCAGCTGCAACTTTATTAGGTGACATAAACGCTGTGACTGAGCAGGTACGTAATGTCCCATGACCTCAATTTCCTCTGATTCATGTGAAGTATATTGCCAGTTAAAAGAAAAAAAAACAAAACAGCTGTTCAGGGGAAACCATTTTTCAGGCAGTATATCCATGTTGTATATCCAGTCTATTCTCAAATTATATGTTAAATATCATTAGTGTTACTGCGATTGTGCTGGAATCGTTCTTGATAATGTTATTATTGATGCTTTTGTTATCTTTTAAATATGTTGAAAGACTCTTCTACAATATTTCAATATTGTTCCAGCTCTTAGAAGAATTCAACAAAAGATCTTGGAAATACCCTTCTAATTCAGAGTGGTGGCAGAAACTAAGAGGGAAAATAAAGAACAACGAGGAAAGATCAAAGGTAGTATGACATTAAAGAAATTAAAAGGTTTCTTTTATGATGTAACAGGCACGGATGCATTGTCAGTTTTGTAACTGATCTATATCCAACCTCCTCAATTATTTCTCAGTTAGGTCACCCAGACCTTGAAAATTTGTACCATTCTGGTACAGGCTTACTCTTCTTTATGTTTAGGAACTGTAAGCATTATAGGTTAAGCGATTCTATAATTTTGTATGAATTCAAACAGTGTAGAAATGAGTACACTTTGGGTTTGGATTCTTAAAGCCATTAGTAGAAGACCACAGCCAGAGCTGTTGTATTATAGGCACTGACATCTAAGCAATGGACAGATACTCCAAGTGGACACATTCGTAGATTTCTTCTGATTGTAATCATTGTTTGTAATTATGCAGTTTAGCAATGCTGGTCTAGGTTTAATCTATGCTAAAAGCAACTGGCTCTTAAGACCAAGACACCATAGATGCTTGGTCTATACTAACTTTATGTAACTCATATTCTGCAACTTCAGATGCATGTTCCCAAGACTGGGATCTAAAACAAATTCATTCTAGGAGATTGCTCTTTTGAATTACTAAATTACCTCCGCTCACACAGATGACAGCTCACTTAGGGTTGTCAATAGTCAAACCTGGGTGCAGAAAAGTTTAATGTGTCTCTTGAGCTAAACAAAGTTTTAATAGCTTCTGCTAATGATAGGCCATTGAAGGGTGGCTGAGCTTGTTGAGTCTCTGATAAATATGTTGTGTCACCTGGATAGATACAGAAGGAGTGACCTTGATGTAGTGCATGGAAAACCAAATACTCCAGCCTTACTATCAGAGTGTATTTTTATTTCCATCATTATTATTTTTGTTTCTCTGTTTTATGCCTTAAATCTGTTAATGGGAATTACTAATATCTTTTTTTAAGGGATTAGCATTACAGAAATCTCTGCCTATGAATTACTATACAGTCTTTCATCACATCAGAGAGCTGATACCCAAGGACTGCATTTTAGTAAGTGAGGGAGCAAACACCATGGACATTGGACGAACTATGCTTCCAAATTTCTATCCCCGTCAAAGGTGTGGTATCTTGTTCTGACTCAACAGGCTGCATTTCTGCATAAATGTTTGCATTTAGCTAAGAAGTACAATGGTCTGGAAAACAGGAAGTATAATAGGTTGAGAGAGGGATTAAGGAAGGTTTTCCACTCACATACTGGTATCTTGTCATAGGTTTTAACAATTTTCTGCATGCTCTGCAGCAGAATGGTGATAGTTGCACTCTCTCTGGGGGAAAGTGAGTGGTGAAGCATTGTGTTAAATTTCCTGACCTAGACGTTTGTTTCTGTGTCAGTGTCTATGGTAAATATTGATGAAAAATCAAAACAATCAGTGGGATTCTCATTTTGAAAAGAATTCATATGAAGAGTTTTTCTGTGGAACACTTAAAAATGGGACAAACTTGAAAATTGTATTATATATTGAGCATGCTTTCATGTAAACTTGCATGTCTAAGATGTGAGTGCTCAGAATATTGCTTTGTGAACAAAACAACCAACAACCAAGGAAACCCATGTACTTCCAGTAGAGTTGGGGACACAGTAATGTTGCTGGTTGTCTCTTCAGACTGCACTGCACATATCTGAAAGCAAATTTGAGCAGTTAACCCTAGAATAATCTAGTGCTTTATGTACTTTTGTATCCATTATGTGCTTCTGATTGAAATGATCTAACTAAATTATAGCTTTCAATTTGATTTCAAATGGTTGAACAGAAGACTAAAATTTGGGCAGCAGTATTTAATCAATGGCTTTCAGACTAATATTTTCAAGGAATTAAATATAGAAATATTTCATGTTGTCTGTCTCTACAGTAATTGAATGTTTTTGAAATACTGTTACTATGTAAGCTAAAAGCATATGAGAATAGTTCTTTGTTGTAGCACTAGTGTACAAGAGTTTTTAATTTTAATTTGAGTTCCAGTATGTTTATATCATATCATCATATATATTTAAAACATTTACAGTTTTATCAAATGTTTGGCTGAATATAAAATAATCCCTACATGTGGTGTCTCTTTATATCAACTATTTATAAAACAGTATTTGAATACTGTATGGCAAAGTATTGAAAGTAAAAATAAGGCACCATGGATTCATTGAAGAGATTGAATAGAAATAAAGGGATAGTAATTCTGTATTCTCCCTTTAGGCTTGATGCAGGTACTTTTGGAACCATGGGAGTGGGGCTGGGTTTTGCCATAGCAGCTGCAATGGTAGCCAGAGACCGCACACCTGGAAGGCGAGTTGTCTGCATAGAAGGGGATAGTGCTTTTGGATTTTCTGGAATGGAGGTGGAGACTATCTGCAGGTAACTGTTTTTTTTGGCTCAAGATGCTCTTCAGGGTCATTCTAATTAGAAGACTTTAACTGCTGGTAGGTGGGGTATCCATAAAACAAATGAAAACAAGGCAAAAAACATACACGCTCATTTTTAATATTGTTGTGATGTAGTGCTTTACCAGTAATGATTAAATCATATTTCAGGTGGAAGTGATTTTTTTTTTTTTACTTGTAAGGAAAATTACACTCTTAACATCTTACAGATGGGGCCAAGTATTTCAGAATTCTTCCAAAGGTGTCTTTTTATAGATACAACCTGCCAATCGTGATTATCGTAGTAAACAACAATGGGATTTACACTGGTCTGGATGCAAATTCCTGGGAGGAGATGGTAAAGTTTGGTGACCCTGCTACATGGTAAGCATCTTCAAAGTATGTCCTGTTAACTATGGAAGAAGTGACCAAAATGGTTATTCTCTTAATTTTTAATGCTTTGTGATCCAGGTTAAAATTACTTTTATAATATCAATTTAGTCCTGGGCTAAGCTCATGTAAGTAAGAACCAGTTACCAAAAGCAAACAGCCAACCTAATTCCAGCCTGCTGTTTGCTCAACAGTGCAGCAGAGAGATGATTTTCTATTAATTTTCTCAGGTTCCTGAAGCAGTTCAGCCCACACAGTGCAGAGTTCACAGTGGGCTTTCAAAGTCCTGATACTGTCCAAAATTACCTGAGACTTGAGTTCTGAGTTCACACAGGACTTCTGCTTCTGAGCTGTGATCTCTGCACAGGGAGAACTATGCTAAAGCCTTGCTGTCTCCACAACATAAAAATGAGAATGGTACCCTATAAACACATCTTAGGTGATGCAGGAGCCGTAGTTCTTTCAGCCAGAAGAATTCATCAGGCCAGCTCAATAATCATCTTGCACTTGAAAATTGGTCCTAAAGTAATTGAATTAGTCAGCCTGGCAATTTTCCCGTGCCATTAATCATGTTTTCCATTCTGTTACAGTGTACCTCCTGTTTCTCTCCTGCCAAATGCACACTATGAGAAAATTATGTCTGCCTTTGGAGGTAAAGGATACTTTGTTAAAACACCAGAAGAGTTGCAGAATGCTCTGAAAGCAAGTGTGACTGACAAGCAAACACCTTCCTCTTATAAATGTAATGATTGATCCACAGTCTGAGAGAAAGAAACAGGTATGTATATGTTTTCCTTCCTTTTTCTGCAAGCTTCATGGTGGTGAGCTTCTGAAAGCCTTAGGGACTATCACTTAAAGCACAGAGGAGGCAGTGGTGGTTGCAAGGCAGAAAGGTTGTTCTTAGATTTGGGAGATGGAGAAAACAGGTCCTTTTACAGGATGCCATCTGCTTTCCTTGCTATCTGCTTGTTTGGGATTTTCCCCCTCTGGCTGTTGTTAATTTATAGTGTCCTTAATGACTCTTTTCCAGATTTTTAAAGTTATTGCTTTCCATTCTAGACCAAAGGAGATGAGATATTTTTGAGCAATCTTTATATCCTGTGGGTTCCCTCTGGTAGTTAACTGTTCCTCTTAATTGTTTGCCCATTCTGACGTGGTTTTTATTCTGTGTTGGTTTGTTTTTTTGCTTCCAGGAATTTCCCTGGCTGACTCGTTCTAACCTGTAGTAGAAGAGAAAGATGATGGTGGTGCAAGGCAGCGTGTTAAACAAAACTGAATTGTTCTCTGGAAGTGGAACTGATACAACTGTATTTTGCATGGGTATTGGAACAAAGTGGGGTTTTAGAACTGCTGTTAAAGGAATCTTTAAATGCTGAAATTGTAAAATTGGTAATTGTAAAATGAGAAAGTCACACATGACTATACCAGGCCTTGTAGCAGATTGTACACAAACACTGATGATAAAATTATATACTTCTTCTTTTCCTCAAAGTAATATCCATTATTTGTGAATTAAAATCTTGAATGGTTCTGGATGAACAGGATAAGGTGAGGGTTTTATGTTGTATGAAACATGGAAGTGTTATAGTAGCTTGATTTTTAACCAACCACACTACTGTTCTACTTGTTAAAAACTTTGTCCTCTAAGGATCAAACCAAAGCATCTTGTTGTGAATAATTCCTGATTGGCCCCATTATGCATCAAAGCCCGTTGCATTGCTAGTAGCTTCCTGATTTTACAGATTGATTTTTGAGCTCTTCTGAATGTAGAAGTAATGTATTAAAAATACAGACTTACTCAAGGGCTAAGCTTCTGCCTACTGAATTTGTTTTTACTAACTGGAACTTGTGGTGTTTGTAGGAAAGAATATCCTGGATTTTTGTTTGAAGCTTAGCTCTTCACAGACACCACCATGTCTGTAGGCTGAAAATGTGGCCATATTTATTAGTGGGATTTCCAATATAAATAGATTGTAAATCTTTATAATCAGAAGCATTTTAAATAAAACATTACCACCACCATCACTGAAATATCAACAGTGACACCAAAAAAGACCACAAAAAAAACCCCAAATGAAAGCAAAATTTAAAAAAATCCCTCACCAGAGCAACAATGGTAAAAACAGTTAGACTGGAGCATAATATTCATTTTGGCTGGCATCACAGAGCAACCACCATTGTCTGTGCTGTGACTGGCTAATTGTACAACAAAGGTTCTTCATGTAACTGTATAGGAACCTGGAGTCACACCTGCACTGTGATGCAGAGGTAACATTTAAAGCAGATATTTAGCCTGCCTGGCATTCTGTCTACTGTGTTTTCATTTGTTGCTGCATCTGACAATCTGACTTAGAGTTCAGACTGTAAAAATGAAGTAGCTCTTTGTCTATGCTTCTGTCATGACCTATAGCAGCTACTATGCAGGATACTCTATAAACAGATTACTTTATATTTACATCTGTTCTTAAATGCACAAGTTCTTTGTTAAATGCACAAAAGGGAATATTCTGTCTCTGATTTTGCTTTTGCTTGCTTTATTTTCTATAACTCCATTGTCAGTAAGTGTTAATTATCTAGTAGAAGGCACTTGATGACCTAAGGAGAGAGGGGACTGGGCTGGCAAGGGATTGTGGCCTTCAGTCAGGTTTGTTGCAAAAAGCTTGGCTTATTGGGTCTGGCACTTTAGTTTGGGTCTGGCCCAAGGCCATGGGTTACTGTTAGGCAGAGGAATGTAGGGATGTCTCTGCACTCTAGTACAGGGAGATAATATCTGAAGGAAATAATATCTGAAATAATCTGAACTGCAAAAGGATAAAATCATAGAATGTATGCAGCTCACAAAAATAGTAAGGCTGCAGAGTTGCTGTGTTCTCTGGGGTACTCTGCATGGGAGGTGGAACAATGTTGAATCTTGACATTTGTCTCATTCTTCTTCTTGTCTCACAAATTCATTTTGATATGTTTCAGAGATTAAACATAATCTGTTATGATGGTGTAAAATATCTCTAAGAGTTAATGCTGGAACTGACCTCAGGGGAGATAATTTGCATTGGATAAGCAAATATGGAGATTACTGTTTTATACTTGAAAATTAATAAAAAGTGATTTTCATGCTGGTTCTCCTTTAATGAGAGTATTTGAATTATGTCAGCATTTGGTGTCAGCTGTTGGAAATCAGCTTACATCTGATTTCCTAAAATGTTGAGTAACTACAATAACATGCACAATTTCTTTTAAGTCAAGATGTGGAAAAATGGAAAGCAAAGAATTTGAAACTGTGAGGAGGTGATAACAATTGAGAACATCAGTTTGGATTTCATTAATCTTTAAAAAAGCTTTAAAAAAAGAATTAACACTGCATTTCTTATTGCTTTAAAATAGACATAAATAAATGATATAATAGAATTTCTTAGATTGTAATTATTAGGGGTTTGGAGATGAGAGAGGGCACAATTTCCATGTAAAACCAAGGAGAGTGGAATCTCTGCTGCTTTGTTTGTAGAGCTTACCTGTGTGATATTGTTTTACATCATGGAGTTAATCTAAGAGGAATGTTAGTTGGATGAAATTGCATGAAAGAGAACAATTTCAAAGATGAGACAGAAACAAGCTGTCTCTGAAATGTCCTAATTTTATTAAAGGAGACAGAAATTACAGATGTTGTAAGCTTGGAGAATGCTGTGACCCATGTGGATTTACCCAACTGGAAGTTTTATTTCAGTGCCAGAACTTGGAACTAAAGATAGTGGACAGATTCAGTAGGAAGAAAATATCTGGGTCTCAGCTGAGGGAAGCTGCTGTGAAAGAGATAGTGAGTGTAATTTACTGGGACATGCCAGGAGAAGTTTGTGTTTAAATAAGATGCAGTTCTAAATCTCTTTCTTATAATTTTCAGGTAAATCAAGAATACTTGAAATACTTGCTGTACATGTTATGGGTGCCCTCCATTAATCATTAGTCCCATGCCTGTGGAAAGTTTTCTAACAAGAGCCCACTCAGTTCTTGGGGTTAGGAAGCCCAAAGTTCAGTCCAGCAGCAGCACTTGTCCTCTTCAAAGAGACATGAAAGGGGTTGAAACATGGGACCAACAAGGGGTACAGGAAAAATATTACAGAAATGTCCAAAACCCAACAGGTAATTTTGTTGTGGGAACAGAGGTGAAACCATTAGGAGCCACAAAAAAATGGCCTGGTATGAGAAATAAGAACCATGGAATCACAGAATATTCTGAGTTGGAAAGGATCTGGAAGGATCATCAAGTTCAACTCTTTAAGTGGGTCCCCACAGGGATCAACCCCCCAACCCTGGCATTATTAGTACCATGCTCCAACCACCTGAGGTAAGAGGTCGGGTTTGTTACTGTCTCAGCACTTCACAAAATAGCATAAGGTGTTGAGTATGTATGTGTTCCTGCAGCCCCTTGTGAGTTCAGCTTACTAACAGGTTTAGTTTGCAGTCATTCCAAACTGCTCAGTAATTGTTTCACCTTTAGTCTGCAGTTGATTCCATAGGCTCTGCCCTGTCAGCATTTGGGTGTTGCCTTCAGTTGTTCTGGCCACACAGCACATATCCATTTAAATGGGAATCAGGTGTAGGTTTGGTCTGGCCAGATTTGATTTTAAGAACTCCTTCAGAAGCCCAAGTACACATAAAACAAGCAGCAATGCATCTTCAGGTCAGCCACTCTGGACCCACAAGCAGCAAGCACACACTGGCTGGAAGCTGTGGTAAAATCTTACTCAGAACTATCTGTTCTGCACTGACTACCTCTTATTTTATATGTTGTAATCAAAATCAAAAGCTCTTTTTAGGCTGTTTAAGGAGCTTGATGGCTGTGCTTAGAGGAGAGTGCTTGGCACTCCTCTACTTAGTAATGTTCTGAGGTCAGCCCAGGTGTCAGAGATGCTCTTCTGTATGGCAAACTGGCAATGTGACTTCTGTTGATTGATTTACTTATAACTGAATATTGAAATCAGTAAGAAACAGCTATTCTGAAGGAGGCATTTGCTGTTTCTTTTGATGAGGTGATTGAAACCAGATGGACAAGCTTTAAAGAGGCCCTCAGTAAAGCAGACCCTTCCAGCAAATTATAGGGCACACTAATATAAATGAGTTATTTCAGTGTCTGTTCTTTCCAGGAATCTCTAAGATGCCTGAAGTAGTGATGAAATAAGTGAGAAAAGTTAATAAAATGACAGTCTGCTTGCTTGAGTCAACATGCTTTAGAAATTTTGGGTTTCATCAGTCTTTTCAAGTGGGTGATAGAAAAAGCAAGGAAGGATGCTACTGAAAATGTTGCATATTTTAATCTGGAATTAGTTTTCTTTTTGTCAGTTATAGAATGTCTGAGCAATCTAACTAGCAATTATTTGTATAATACCTTGGATCAAATTCTAGACTGAATGCAGAGAAGGGATGCTTTTGAAGACAGGATATGAATTGCTGTACTTGAGAGCTGGAGAAATGGATTAGCATCTTATCTAGGATTGTATAAATGGCCATGATCACATAAATGTAAGCTTAGAACATCTTTGCACATAAGTGATGGGAGATTTCCTCTAGTACTTAATGCTGGTACTGTTACCACATGAGGAAGACAGTGACAGACTCACATAAGCCTCTTTACATCTCCAGCCTGTATAGCAGTCTAAGTTTTTGTGGCTCTTGATTCCAGAAAGCAATTGCTGTTCCTGGGCATGAATTTTGTGCAGTGACTACCTGCAGCTGTTGCAGCATGAAACTTTGCATAATCTACCCCACCTAAGGAGCTAGTGCTGGGTCTTGTTTCATGTAGCTGAATTCAGTAAAACCTTGTTAATGATTTTGGTGCAGAAGCTGTTTTTTCTGTAAGTTTTCATCTCCGTGTGCCAAACTGCCATTTGGTAAGGATGTCTTACTGAAGCTTCAAAAGTAGGACTTTATAATGGAAATTCTAATGCAGCCTTAATTGCAGTTTCCTGATTCTGCAAAGGGTGCTAGGAAAATGCACATTTCTAATTTGATTAAGTTCAGTTATCCTGTGTTTGGAAGATGACAACCTTGGCATCCCAGAATGACAGGGCAATAGTGCCCAGGCATTTTCTATGGCTGCCATGGTAGCAGTGTAGCTAGGGTTCAAAATCTGAACCACCTTTAACCTGAACCAGCATCTTTTAAAATCAGCCTGAAATTCATTATCAGCTTTACAAAAACTGGGCATTTTTCCTACATGGATGTGGCTTGCCCAACAGCTATGGTGCCTGAAGACTTTCACTGAATCCTGCTTGCTGTAGTGTCATGGTCAGCACTTGTAATCATCCATTTGCTTAAAACACCTTAAAAATCAAAAATGTTCTGCTATTTCTTCTTGCTGTTCTACTGTGACTTATTTCTTTACCTTTCCCCAGCTTTATAATGTTGGTTCTTCTGTCAAGCCTTTGGGTAAAACCTTGGATGTTGTCCTCTAACACCACTCTCCAAGTAGGTTTAGCAGATCTTCTGCTGGAATTAAAAGTCCTGAGTCTAATGTGAACATTAAAATAATGACATCGATAATTTTTTTCTGAAAAAAAAAAATCACTGATTTTTTTCTGTTGACAGAGAAAAAAAGAAGACTGTGCTTTGTGGTGTTTAATTCATTGGGCTCTTTGGCAAGCTAGATGGTAAATCACTTAAATTAGGAGTTGTGGGAGCCAATTACTGCCAGATATTCCTGTGTTCTGTGCCTCCAGCAGCACAGCAACAATACTGGTACAGGCAGGGAGTTCTGCAGACATTTACTAATAGAAGTAAATAGCAGTAGAAAATCCAAATGAAAAGAAGATGAAAAAATCACCCTGCACACTATTTGCATCTCCTCTAGTTGCAAGTACCAAGACCAGACTGGTCTTACAGCTGTGACTTGTTTGTGATTCACAGGATGTTGAGGACAATTTATTTACTTAGATACTGGTGATGGTAGACCTCAGTTGGCTGGGACTACAGCAGTCGAGACCATCTTCTTCATGCTTGTAGGACATTTTTCTATGAATCTTTCTGAGGTTTTGCATGTTTGTCCCAGATTTTCAAAACTTGCCACTCCTGGACCTATATCTTTATTCTCTGCAAATATATGAGCATGTATGATGAGTGCATCTCATCCAGCAGGAGCATTGCGTGTTCTGCAGCTTGAAAGGCAAGGTTTAAAAGAAAAATTAGGTGAAAAAGAGGAAGAAGAGTGCTTTTATAAAGGTCAGCACCTGAATTACTGTTTTAAAGTTGTTCTACTTAGTTGTGCCCTCCAACAATACAAGGCCAAAAGTGGGATTGCTTTGGTAGCTTTGATAGAAGTCACTTTGAATTATCCCATAAACTTTAATCATGTATTTAACCCTTGTTCTGTAGTCTTTGGTAGAAAAAGAAATGTGTGCATGGGGATTACTCACAGGAGTGGAAAAAAAAAGTGAAGGTCTGAGCTTTGGAATTAAATCTAAAAGTTCAACATCAATTTTTAAAGATGAACTTTCTAAACATGAGATGAGAGCTGGGCTGCTCTGTAAACATGCTCTGAAGAGTGTAAAGATAAATTGGCTTCCCTAGTGAGTTTGCATTTCTGTGAACCATAGAGTACAGAGAAAAGAGGAGGCCAGAAGGCTGCTGCTTGTTGTGGAATGTATAACATCCATTAAGTGGCTAATTTGCAAAAAGGAGTTGCTTTAGGAAATTGCTAGTCATGAATTTTCTGCCATCAATGCCCTCCTTCACCCTGCTCATGCAGAGGGTGGTAATCTGAAGACTGACTAGTGCTGGCTTGTCTTTAGCCAGCCACCTGCTCCTGCCCTGATATCCAGCTGGGTGACTGGCATGGATGGAGCTGTGGGGTAAGCCAGAGCTTCATCAAGTGTGAATGAGCTTGGATTTGCTTCATTGCAGTTAGTGGGTCTGTTCCTATATGGGCTTCTGAATTCAATTTAAATACACAAGCAATGAAATGGTGAAGCCACCCACTGGCTTTCTGCACTTATTATCATTTTGCTTCAGCAGCTGCCTTTGTACTTTAGGTACCACCATCTTCCAAGGTGATGTTAGCTGTGTTGTCATAGCACTAAATCTTAGTGTTGGACATAATTCAAGTCTGCAAAACTGAACATGCATTTTTATTGTGAAAAACAATTGTTGCTAAATAACTATCTCACAAGGATAATGTAATTATAGAGATTCTTTTCCAGCTCCTGCTCTAATTGAATGAACAGGATTCATGTGTGCTACTTTGCAGATACAAGCTGTTATTGAATTACTGCATTAACTTGGGGTTGCTGTTTTACCTTTGCCCCACTCAGCAAAAGACCTTTCAGACTTTTCAGTCTCTATTATATACTGAGTATCTCAACAGGACAAGGGGGAATGGTTTTAAACTAAAAGAGGGTAGATATAGGCTAGATAAAAGGAAGATTTTTTTTGTGGTCAGAATGGTGAGACAGTGAAACAGTTTACCCCATGAAATGATGGATGCCCTTTCCCTACAAACATTGAAGATCAGGTTGGGTGGGGCTCTGGGCAACCTGGTCTAGTTGAAATGTCTCTGCTTATTGCAGGGGATTGGACTAGATGACCTATCTGTCCCAAATTATTCCATAATTATGTTTGTCCTTCTAGCTAGAATGGTGTTAATGGAAGAATTTGAGATTGATGGTATTTTAACTATATTCATTTTACCTTGTCTCATTGATGCAGTACCTTCCAACCAAAAGCGAACAGGGCTGGGAAGAAGCCTTTTTAACAAGTGTTCATTAATTCTTGCATAGAAAAAAGCTTCTAAATTCTGTTTACATGGTACTTGCCATCAGCAGATTCCTCCATGCACTTCTAAGAGCTCAAGTTTGGGCTGAAAAGGTCAAGCAACAGCTCCTTGAAGAGACAAACTCTTCAGACTATTTTTTTCATTATGTGTTGGTTGGCTTTTGGCATTTTTAGTTGCTGTGGCATCTACCACAAATGAAAGAAAAATAAGGACTAGCTGGAGAAATGCATTGCTTGGCTGTGCAAGTTCATGGGGCTCAGGGCCTGGAAAGCACATGTTTGTCAAGTCCCTCATGCCAGACTCCCCCACTATGTGACACTTTCCCTCCTCAGGATTCTCTCTGCCATAGGCACTGATGCCATGGAGGTCAGAAAGAAGCTGTGTGACCAGGTGTACAGCCTTGTCATGCAGCCTGGAGCAGGAATGTCAGTCTGCTGCTCTGGCACCTGCCTAAGTCAAATCAATAAGGCCACAGATATTGTCCATTTGATTTCCAATGGACTTTATTCTTCTCTTGTGAAACCATTGCCAACCTTGCCAGCAGCCTCAGCTGGTAAGGCCAGCACCTCAAAATCAGAGGAAACAGAGCACAGGACTTGCACTCTGACATGGCCCTGTAATGAGAGCTTTCCACTAAAATATAAAGAGGGAATACAACTACGTCATGAAGAAGAGGTTTCTTCAAAGGAATGTAAGTCCAAATGTCTCCTTTTGAGTTTTTGTGGAGGATGGTGTATTTTCCACAGAAGAGGATGTGCCCACAGAGCTTTCTTCTCACATTGGCTGAGAGCTATTTCAGGTCAAACAGGCTCAGAGTGATGGAGATGTTATGTTAAAAAAAAGGACAACATTGACAAAAGCCCCCTTTTAATTGGCGTTCTCCACTGCAATAACTGCATTTGCAAGTCTCTATTTAAGAATTGACTGCAAAATTAACTTTATGTGTTTTTCACAACTCTGAACCAGCCCTGGCTTTCTGTTGCACTTCTGCCTACTTCTGGTATAGAATCATAGAAGGAGGGGAAAGATATTGGTCCTACTGCATGATCTTAGTTCTTTCTAGAATTATTGGATTAATTACTTCCTTATCAAATGGAACTTGTTTTGTACTAGAGATTTCTACCAAATTTTCAATTGATAAAAGGCTGCAGGAAGATTTCAGCAGGATTTGAAATTATTCACTTGTTCCTTTGACTAACTATTTTGTTGGTCACATATTTTCAGAGGTGAATCTTTTAATATAATCTTGACATTTTAATTTTTGAGCAATTTTTTTCCCAGCCTCCATGAAGGCTTCTAACATGAGGATTGCAGCTGAACATTTATCTTGTATGCTTAGGGCTTGTCATAAAAATCTTCCCAAGAGCTATTCCTTTCCCTCTGAGATGTAGCATGCCAAGAGAACTAATGGCACTCACTTAATCCATGGTTATATTGGTCAAAGAAGAAAGAAGCCCAGTTACTATCTTCACTAAAAAAAGCCAAATACTGAAAAGTAACAGACAGTGCAGTAAAGTAGATAATATTAAATTAAAGTAGAAAATATGTTATCCAAAATATTGCAGTACTGGAAAGAGATTTTAGAAAGCATTATAGTTATATTTCACATGTCCTTTAGGGGCAAAAATGTATAAGGCAGATGTAATTCTTCCCATCTAGCCATTACATTTAGAAAGATTTTGTCAATATATTTGCAGTGCCTTGAAAGTAGCAGACATGACTGTTTGACCAGAATTGTGGAAGTATCCCACTTTGCTCTTCAGTGGAATCAATGTCCAGGGGACGTGTCACCATTTCTGTCCGTGAGAACTCTTCTCAAATGGGAAAAAAATCAATTCTATAATTAATCCAAAATATTTTCACATTTTTCTTGGGGGAAGCTATAAAGAGTGGGCAAAGAAAACCATCTCCATCTGGGAGAGAGTAATGTTTTCTACAGCAAAGGATGTTCCTCTAATTTTCATGGAAACCACTGTCAAATTCTAGGCAGAGAGGAAGATCTCTGCTACTCATGCAGAGGGCACAAATTAATCTGTAAAGCCCTGCATGTTGCAGTAAGGCACAGAAAGCCCAAACTTGTGTACAGGTAGCGAGGGCACTTGCTGCTTTTCAGAGAGTGGGAGGTTTGTTTTCTTCACATAGCTCTGCGTAGTGTGTTGACCTTCTCCACCCCCAGAGCTGGTAGTGTTTCATTCACCCCATCATGGCCCAAGTATTGTTTCTTCCCCCTGTTGCACTCCATCAGTGAACTCTGCAATCCTGCAATGTCTGGCACTGTCAGTGATGCTGTCATTTTCACTTAAATCCAAAATAACAATAATGTGTTTGTCTGTTTGTGAAGCCTTTGTGGCATCCCTCACCTTGGGCTGCACTCTGTGCCCGAATGCAACACTCGTAGCTGCCAGGGATAAGCAGATGTTAGGTCACTGTTCATCTCTCTCATTAAGGCAATTAGTGACCTGTAGAAGATGATCAATCAGGGATTTTATCCATCTTGATGCCAGTGTCTGGTTGCCTGTACCGAAGGATTCTGTTTACAGTCCAGTTCTTAATTTCTCCTACTCCTGCTCATCATTATTATTATCCAAAGTGCCTTTTTGCTTCTGTTAGCAAAACCAGAATCCCCCGTGCCTCAGTTTTAGCAGCTAATGTCCACAATAGGGGCAACTGATCCAGCACAGGAGTTAAATATAACTGTGTCTAGTGTAAGGAGAAGATTTAATGGGAAATGGTTGGCATTCTTTCTTCCTAAAGGCACGGAGAGGGAGGGGGAAGAGAGAGAGAGAGAGACGTACACAGAGACACACACACGCATCCCATAGTGAGGGCAGAGGCAGAGAGCAGGCAAGGCAGAGAGGGCAGAGAGCCCCAAAGCAGCCCTGTGCCTCTGAGCAGGGGATCTCCAGGCAGAGCCAGCATGCTGCTCCTCAGCCTGCTTGTCCAGGGATCTTACCTGCTGCTTTTCTCCTGCTTTGCTTTGCCTCAGACCGCCTACGCTGACAATGTCTTCTCACTTTCAGCAGGTAAATTGCTTTAAGTCGTTACTTTTCCTTGCTTGGAGCACTCTGATTCTTGCACTTTCTGGTGATTGGGAAATTTAAAAAAAACTTCAAACTGCAGATCTCGGCTGAGGGATTTTGCATTGCAGACCTGCTCTGCCACACGCCAGAACATTTTGTTGCTTGGTCAGTTTTGCTTTTTTGCTTTATAATTTCTGGTTTTAAACCCCTCCCTCCCCTTCCCCATGAGAAATAATGGGTGATATCCTCAGCTGTTCAAAAACGCTTTTTTTCCATTGGCCTCTGTGGTGCCGTGCTAATGCGTGGATCTGGCCCAATTAGTTTATTACGTGCATGTCTGCTTGTTTCTTTCTACTTTGGATGAGTTTAGGTAGAAAGCAGCAAGGGGAAGAAAATGAATCTCAATGTATATCTGCTTCTATAAATAAAGCCCTGACCTCAATGAGTGCTGCTGGAGCCCGACTGGATGTTAGCAGAATAAACATCATCTGGCTCTGGCTACGACACTAACAAACACTGGGATGGCTTACATAGCAAACAAGAGTCCTCTGCATGGAAAATCCCTGCTAGGCAAAGACAAAACAAATTAGTTGCCAGCTGAGCCAGGGCACTGGAAATCCCTCTTAATAGATTTTACAGTTTCAGCAGCGAGGCTTTCCTTCAGTCAGCTCTGTGTGAAGGAAGGGGAAAGCCGGCGAAAGCTCTGACTGCGTCTTCTTTGAGGAACTTGCACCAGTTTATGGCAAATTGCTGTCTCCCACCTTCTCTCTGCTATTCTGTATCACTACAGGTGCTTCTAGCTGATGTCCTGTGCTCCTTCAGTGTCAGATTTGAGATAGTTCAACTGAGGTTGGCAGGTCAGGGCCTGCCACACCTATAGATCCTCCCATGGCTTTCACAGTGATCAAAGGGGTGTGTATTTTAAGTCTGTACATAAAATCAACCCTAGACTGGACTTAAAGGCACAGGCCTTTCTTGCTCTCAAATCCCTCTGCTGTATACCCATGGAGCCAGATGGTTTACCTTCAAGCTCTCTCAGATGCTAAAAAGCCTTTAGATTTGTTGCCATTTCTTTTTGATTGGGATGTGCTTTTCCTATTATGTTAAGGGTAGTTAATGGTGAGGTCCAGGAGCCTCTAGGATGTATTTTCCCTAGTAAACTCCAAATTGCTTTGCAATAACATCAGCCCTCAAAATTTATGTTGCTTTGATGCTTGTAGATGCCACACAGGCAAACAAGAATGTGATGTTTCCATTGCCTTCTCCTGTGGGACACGCTTGTGTGTCTAAAGAAGACATTTGAGCTGGCCTGTTGAGACATAACAGTTCAACAGATAACCTGCCCCAAAGAAGAGGGAAGGTGTGCCATCTCTGCTGAAACCATAGCAGAAGAGGTAAACGTGAAGGAAAGTGCCAGAGCCTGCTCTTTGCAGTGGAGCATTTTCTGCAGGGCAGTTGGGGTCTTGTCCTGCAAAGACCCTGTTGGGCAGATCCCCACCCCACAGTCTGCTCCATGGCAAAGTCCACTCTCTGTTCTTCTGGCCAAGACACTGAAAATCACCTCTGTACCCAGCAAGCTCTTAGAGAGGCTCCTGCCATGTTTGTATTGTCAATGTTTGCTTGATAATAGTGGAAAAAATAGCAGTGGGCCAAAGATTCTGTCATAATGCCACAGCCACAGGGCTGGGTTGAGGCATACCTGTGTGTCATTATTACTTGCTAATCAGGGCTATTTGGTGTTAAAAATTATATAATAAGGGATTCCTTTACTGTTTTGGTTGCATCTGCATTTCAAGAGACTTCTAAGAAAAAAACAGAAAGTTCTGATTTTTCTGGTAGAAATCTGAGAGTGGGCATAGAAGATGAGTTAATTCCATTTACATTGAAGGTGAATTAATTCCACTTACATTCTCAGTTATTTTAGTGATTTCACAAATGTTCTCTGACTGTCAACTGAGTCAATTATATGCATTTGGCACCAGGATGCAATTCCACATTTAAAGAATGAATTTCAGCAGTGCACTTTCAAATTCTGAAACTAATCCCATTTAGCAGACAGGATGTTCTTAAGCAATCACTTCTCTTTCCTGTAGTTGGGAAAAAAATTTCAGTATCTTCCAGGTGTGTCTGAAAACTTTTCACCTACAAGTACTTTTATTTTTGTCTTCACACATTTTTGCATTGCAACAGGTCACAATTAAAAAGGCTTACAGGTCACAAAGCAGTAACTAGAAAGCAAAGGGGAAACAGCAGCCTGTAGGGTGGAAAAGTGTTTGTACAATAATGGGGGAAAGAAGAATAATCTGGATCTTTGTTTTCTGCCAACTCTACCTTAGGGTCCCATTAGCCTCAAGCAGCAGTGCATCCTTGTTTCTAGAAGTATTTTGGGTGTCATGTCAGCTCCAAAGAGTTGAGTCTCATGGTGCTGAAGTGTCATTTCTGGGGAAAATGTTCCAGGGAATAATATTATAACACCTTATAACAGCAGGTGGCTGTGGTTCCACATGGCACTGGAGAGCCCCAGGGTGGGTAGCTCAGCCCCTGGAGACAGCAGGTTATTTTCAGGGCACCTGTCCTATCCCATCCTTACACCACTTGTGTTTGTGGTGTCATTCACATCTATTTTTCAGAGCTCTGCCCTACTGAGGCTCCTGAGCTGCTGCACTCACATGATGAAGGCATGAGTTCTGTAGTCATTTTTAGTAGGGCTACATGAACCAGCCTGCACCTTGTAAGAACCAGCCTGAAGGAAGCCACCTTCCAAATTCAAGGTAGTGGGAATTACTCTCTTCCTCTCCTCCTCATTCCTTCTCCTTCCCTTTACTGCTCATCCAGGCCTGAGGTTTCACAGAAAGATGGGACAGTATAAATTACCAGAAGCATCTGAAGAGTAAGAACTGCATCTCAGTGCTTCTTCTGGCCTTTTATGCATGCCACAAGTGCATCCCTTGATTCAGTCGATACTGATTCATAGTCCTTTGGAAATGGTGGATCAGTTTAAAATAACTCAGTGAGATATCAGAGCACTATTGGCAGTATTCCTCACACTTTCTTTGCCTTTGTCCTATTATTTTCCTGAAGAAAAGGAACATTATATCTCACTGGGCATTAGGTCCATCCTCTTTGAGTCAGGAAGGTGTAATATTTGCCACCAGACTTCACGTGGCAGAGCTGCAGAAAATAATTCAGTTTTCTTATGGACTGGCACTGTTGGAGCTGTGATGGGCAAGGTGGGCTGGGAGCAGGAGCTGTGTGGGGTGACAACCATGGCTGGGCAGCACAGAGAAGGGATCTTGGGAGCCTCTGTGGTGCTGTGCTGTGGGGAGAGGGCATTTGTGAGAGAAACAGCAGCAGAGAGAGGACACAGCAACAAGGGATGATTCCTGACATTGAGGGAGTTGTGATCAGGGCTGTCTTTCTATAAAAGGAATATCTGACCTCCATCATCAGGGTTTTGTTTTCTTTTCCCTGCAGGAACCCTAACTATTGTCATAATGGACAGCAAAGATGTCGGGTGGATGTATTTTGTTTCTAAAGGGAGTAATTCTGAATATTTATTTATGTAAAATCACAAGAGAATGACTTATCAGAGTGTTTGCAGGACAAAGAAGAGTTGCAGAAGGAATTTAAAACAAGATGAGAAGTAAAAGCTTGAAGACTCTCAAAAGGCAGCAGCCAGAGCCTGCTGGGAAAATAGCCCAAAGGGTGACTAGCAAGCAAAAAGATCAGGGAAAGAAGCCTGGCTCTGCTCTGTAAAATCAGCCTGGGCCCAGGAGATGCTGATCATCCTGGTACCATTGGTTAGTGGATTTCTGATGGAACAAACATAAGCAGGAAAGTGGTTAGATTAAAATTCCTGATGGAAGTGAGCCACTGGCAAAGGCAACAGCTTCATTAGAAGAAGAAAAGCAAAGTTATCTTTGGCCTTGAGAGAGCAGTCACCTAGCTTGGAGCTGAGTAGCCAAGGGTCTTGGGACAAGATGTTTGAGAGCTTTCTGTCATGATTGTGACTCATATGAGCCTGAAAGGGACCCAAAATACTATTTCAGTAGATTTTCTGTTCAAATCCAGAGAAGAAAATACCCTTGGGATTAGCTGTTTTTGCTTGATAGCCCAAATGGGTAGTTGAGAAGATAAGCCAAAAGGAAGGCAGAATGGCTGCCCTTCTCAGCTGATAAAGAAGAAAGTTCCTGGGCAGCCTCTGGGGAAAGGCTTGGACTGGTAGCAAATTAACAGCCTAGTATGGTGTGGTTACTGTTGCTTCAAGTTAACGGGTCTTTAAATAAACAGAGTTTTAAAAAACCACCTGATTTTACTTTATCTGTATATTCTCCCCTGGCAGGTATGACCTGTGAAAATCCCAGACTGGGTGTCCTGCTCAGGTCACTGTAGATGTACTCAGGAAAGAAATCACCTTAGGACTCGAAGTCCTCTCTGGTGGTGTATGCTGAGTAAGGTGAGAGCAGAGCAGCCACACTGGTGCACAGCCTGTCTGTGACTGTGCCTGCATCCACCTGCTCAACAGCAAGGGCAAAGGGAGCACTGAGGTCATCCACAGCAGCCAAGGTGCCCCAGGGATGCTCTGAAATTCACAGTGAACAGTGAGTAGGAGCCCAGCTGATCCTGTGGGTAAGGGACAAGGAAAGGACATCAGAGGCAGTTCAGGAGGTTGGGCACTTGCCTTGCAGCAGTAAATAAAAATCAGAAGAGGACATAGCCTCTAGTGAGGAGGCTGGAACTTGTTTGCAGCAAAGCTCCTTGAGTACAGCCCTGGTCTTGTGTGCAGGGGAAGGAAGAGGCTTCTGATGTGTTCATGGCATTCCTGGTTCACACAGTGCTTGTCTTGTCAAAAGAGGTTCAGGGATAATGCAGATGAAGGGAAAGGGGTCAGTGAAATGCTGTTGAAGTTGAATATCATGACATTCACTTGTTGGGTTGTGGAGAAGTCCTCCAGCTGCTGGGGACAGAGGTTGGTACAGGAGCTGAAGCCATGCCTGGTTGGCTTTCAGCAATGGAGGCAGGAACTGATCTGGGGGTTTTCCTATAACCTATGAATGCTTCTGACAGCATTTCCCAAATGGGAACCTCAGCTGAAAGTGATCTGCAGCTGACATGGAGATCCAGCTGGTCCAAGCTTGTCCATGCTGTACCATTGCCATAATGAGGAGAGCACTGCCTGCAGTCCATGGGTATTGGACATGCTGGGGAATACTGGATTTTTGTCATGAGCAGACTGAAAGGTCAAGGCTTAAATCCCAGCACAGCAAAGCAAGCTGTTTCAAAATCAGGTGTTTTCACTGAAAGGATAGAAGCTCCACCAACAAGCAACCCAAAGCACTGCAAGATCAGCTTGGTCCCTATGTAATTGTAAACAGATGGTGCTTGCAGGCCTCTGCCTTTAGTACAGCTCATTTGTGGGTCTGTCAATATTTCCAAACCCCTGCACAGGAGGGGAACAGTCTGTGGCTTCACATTTTAGCCTCCTTGCATTTGACAGTCTGTTTCTTATCAGACACTGAGGCTTCCCTTGGGTGGGCTATTGGCACAGAAGCACCAGCAGTGTGACTGCAGCAAAAAAACCTGCTAATCTTAGTTAAAGCCATAGAAAAGCAGCAGTTGTTTTAGACAGGACATTTGCTGTCAAATAGACCCTGCAGCCTTTAACTCCTGGTGCCAGGATGGTGTGTGGCTGCAGAATCAGCTGAGGTGCAGCACAGCACTCAGCCAGGACACGGTGGGAGATCTGTCTCATGCTGCAGCTTGGAAGGTAGAAAAAAATAGGACAAGACCTTCAAATCCAGAGGGAATTGTTTGAGGAAGATCAGAAATAAACAAGAGAAGAAATACTCTACAGGAATTAACAGACCCCAACCTAGGTGTTCTATTTCTTCCCTTCTCCTCTCCAAGGAATCACCCCTTCAGTGGAAGGGAAATTGTGGGGACTCTCTATAGTCACACAGCTGTGGTGGTGAAAGAGCATTTGGGAAGACAAGATGGGTGTAGGAAAACCCCAGAGGAGAACTGAGACACTGTAGGGAAAAAAGGTTAACCATTTTCCTCAGGAGCTAGCAAGAGGGTATGGATAGATGTAGGTTTCTGGGGAATGCACACAAGCTAAGGCAGTGCTACAATTTCAGCTTTTCTTCTACCCAGGGAAGTGATTAGGGAGTATTTTTATCAGCTTCTTGAAACTGCAAAGTTAACAATTTTTTGCAATACAAAGTCATTATAAATTTGAGGTTTTTGGTCAAAGGCAGAAGAATAAAAGTCGGCTGCCCTGGGAATCTGTTGCAGCAAGGGAAAGACGAGGAATTAATCTTGTTGATGGCAACAAACTTTCAAAGAATTGAGAGGCTTTTCTCTGAAGTCATTTTGAGCACACAGCAACACCCACAGTCTCATGGGGATTGTCTGGGGCTGTCTGAGCATATGGTGGAGCAACATCAAAGTCAAGTACATGTTTGATCTGTGCCAACACTGACAGATTATGATCTTGCAGTTGCAGAAGGGTGGAACTGGTGTCTCTCAGCTTTGTTGCTACTGATCTCACACAAAGTGGGAGAGGGCTGTGTGGCAGTGAATGAATGCAGAACTCTTTGAGGGCTGATGCAGCAGCCATCCTGCTTTAATCTTTAGGGCTTCAGGCTCTTCTACAGATTATGGTAAATTCTTAGGCTTTAATACTCAGAGTATTTATGTCATTGCTCTGGTGTGATGAGCAGTTGAGTTTTATGATCTGGGTTGAGATGAAATACTGTAGTCCACCAGATTGACTGGAAGTCTGTTTCTGGTACTGTAATTGAGTTATCCCTGGATTTGGGGGATTTGCTTAACTCCTCTGTGCCTGAGTTTCTCATCCACTGATGGGGAGGGCATGGAATTGTCAACATTTTTTAGCAGTGTCTAGAGCTCTGGAGCTCTGCCAGCGAAAGGCAATAGAAGGAAGATTGCACTGAATAGCCCTGTCATGGTTATAGGGATTTATAAGACAGGGGTTTATTTTACAAACCCGTTTTATAACCCACTGAAGTGTTATACCCATCACATTTTACTGGGATTTTTCATTGTTTTGTGAAACAGAACGCAGAGCCAACACAAGCAAATCCTCCTCTCCCTCTCCCTGCACTGATCTCAGAATTTTCCTTCCACAATCAGTCTGAGAGAGCAGTGTATAATCTTCTGGCATAGGTGTTATCCTCATACATGCACATAGACACAGAAAAAGTGTCCAAAATGTTTACATACAGGGAGTAAAAAGCCTTTTCTTTCCTTAAAAATCCCTGAGGCCCCTTTGCTTTCCCACATCTTGCTGTGTCTGCAGTGTTTTCCAGGGCTGACCTCAGAGATGCAGCCAGGCTGCCAGAGCAGCTGAGGGACGTGGGCTGAATGTTGGGTGGGGATGGAGGACAGAGTGTCCTGGCTCCTGTGGCCAGGTGAATATCTGTCATCCAGGCAACGTGCCAGGACCATGCTACTGTCAAACTTTGGGAACACTGACTGATTTTTTAAAATACATTTATTTATTTATTTATTTATTTATTTATTTATTTATTTATTTATTTATTTATTTATTGCAGTTTCTGAGTGTGCATCAGCTGGTAAAGTACTGCTGTCACAGCCTATGAAATCTCTTCAGAGATTAAAAATAAAGCACTTTCAAATTTTTATGAGATTTTCCTGACTGTGCTAGGTTAACCTTTAGAACTTAGTGGTCTTTTTCAGCCTAAAGAATGTTATGAATCTATTAAAAGAAACTTGCAAGGTTTCATCTGGATTTTTTTATTTTATGAAATTAATTGAAATAATTTCTGATCTGCTTTGTTCTGTTTCTTAAGGAGTCTGAAGCCCATCCTAAGCTTAGTAGCAGGGGAGAGCTGCAGCTCTGTGTCTTGTCTTGTAACTCCCATGGGAATTTCATAGGTCACCACCTCCTCCACACAGACATCATTACCTAAGCTTGATATATTCCTTTGGCATATTTAAACTGGTTTGCAGGAAAGACTATATTTAGGCCACCAACTATAAGGTCCAAGTTCAAAACTATGCTGAGAAATGCAGACAATTAGCTAGCTCGATTGTTCAGCCCAGCTCCAAACACAAGCTGAATTCTCACCTCTGTTTTAAATCCCACCTTGGGTCAAAAAAGTTTAATAAAACACACCTTAAAGAAACATATATTGGTAATGCTGGCACTTATCTTTGGGATTTTGAAGAAGAGCTTAAGGCCTGGATCTGCTCTGTAAATAAAGGTGCCTTTAACAAGCCCTGTTCCTAATTTAAGAGGAAAATGTGCCCAAGTTGTTTGCAGTGGATGTACAGACTGGGGCTGGGTGGCTGTGGCACCCTGTGTCCTTGCAAGGAGGCTGAGAGGAGCCTGGGTGAATGACCACAGAGCAGATGAAAGGCTCAGTTTCAGCTGGACAAGCCCACATTCTTTAACTGGCTGGTCTGCCCAGCCTGTTTGTTATCAGTTCTGAGTGCCACCCGAGGGGGAGAAGCCTCTGTGATGGGTGTCAGCCTTCAGAGGGCTCCACCAGCAAAGCCCTGCCTGTCACAAGCTGGGCAAGCCACCAGCCCTGCTGTCAGGGTGAGAAGATTTTGGATAACAGCTCTGCTTCCCATCAGGGCTTGCTGGATCCATGTGGTCATAAATAGGAAGGGAAACACATGCTAAGTATCCTTTTCCTTTCTTGTCCTTTCCTCCTGGTGTTCAGCCTACAGCTTTGTGATTTTTTAGGATGAAAGTCACTTTCATGGTTTATTTATGGTTTTTTTTTTAAATAAATCCTGTAAATCTGACTTGAATCCAGGGCAGAATATTTCTGATATTTCTATTGCAGCTGTGGGGTTGAAGATTCCTCTGGGATCTGCCCTAGGAGGCCTCATAGACCTCATATGAGCCCCACTCCAGGGGACTCAGCCTGGGTGAAGGTTTCTCTCTGGATCTGCATGATACCATCTTGAATAAGAGTTCCCAAATTCCAGCTATGGTCACAAGAAACCTGCAGGAACAAAAGGAAACATCTCACTTTATCTAAAGTATTCTGTTTTCTGAAGCTACCATTGGCAGTATACACATAGATTTATAAAGTCACTTTCTTGAACTGGATTAACTTGTAGCCTTGACTATAAAAATAACCTGAGAATGTAAATATGTTTTATTTCAAAGGTGACTATTTTAGTTTTTATGTTCTCTGAAAACAACTGCCATTTGGACAAGTCCTAATAGGAGTTTTTAATTCTGTCTTTTTTCTTATTGAATATGTTCTTTGGCATTGAAGTTGTTGAAAGAGCAGCTTCTGTATGAGATATGTGAACGCATGCTCTGTGTAGGCAGGGTCTTCATATTTCACAGAAAACTATGACAGACTATTCTGGGGCTGAGATTTTTTCCACTGATGGGGACTGGAGCATTCTGAAGCTGTGTTTAGCAAACAAAGCTAACCTGGAGCCTAAAAATATGCATTGCATTTGCAGAGAGCCTGCAAGGCTGCCAAGGTAACCTTTTGTGATATAAATCAAGGCAATACTGTAATGGTTGTACATCTTGGACCTATGGCAGTTACTGACAAAATCCATACCAAAGAAAAGTGGTGCTTTCTGGAAAATCAGATTACAGCAGTCCTACCTGCAGTCCCTTGGTGAATCATTCATTTTTTGCTCCCTCTGCTGTCATATGACCTGAGTAGGGAAAGTTCTTGGGTTTAAATCAGTCTTTTCTTAAATATTTGCTTGACAAATGCACCATCCAGAGCATAGCCAGGATTCCTGATGGAGCTCCTGAAATATTAACTACCCAAGTCATTACATAATTGATACCTGTCCTATATAGCAATATCTTTACTATTAATGGTATATTACTTGGTATATAATAATAGTGTCTACCAGAATTCAGTATCAGCATCTATTAGTAATAGTGTCTAATAATATCTGTAGTGATGGTATCTATTACTGTTACTGGTTGTTAGATTTTGCTTGTCTCCACACTGAGATCAGTACATGCTGTCACTGTTCATACCAGCTAACCCAGAGTGGGCTTCAATCTAACTTGTGTTACAGTAGCACAAAGTGATAAAGACTGAAATCAGGGCCTATATTTTTACCCTCTGTTAGGCATAGTGCTTCTCACAATAAAGCTCTTCCACAGATTTTCAGGCTTTTCTTCTAAAAAGGAAAATCCAAATTTTTTTATAACTGGAATTTACTCATGAGGATGTGATAAGTATCATATTAGAACTACAGCCATACATTTATATTTAATCTTATATTTGCAAAAAGAACAATATTTTTTTTAAAGTAGTAGTACAACTGCAGTAATGTAAACTTTTTTCTGCAGGAAAAAGGGTTGCTGGTAGTGATCTCTTAGCAACTAAGCCACATCAGGCTTGTTTTGATATTCTTGTTCTTGTTGAATGATTATAATCCTACTGAAATTTTATCTAGACTGTGAAATGAGGTGATACTAAGAAAGATTATATTGGAATGTGGCCTGAAATAATGATCATACTTCATACCCTGTTAAATTACAAGCTGTCCATTACCTTAATACTGCACTACTTTGTTCCAATGCAATATGTTCAAATGCAATCCTGAAATTCAGACAACCACAGAAGTTGTTTGTTAAAAATTGAAAAACTTGTTTACAGCTGCATAGGACTGACCGAATTCAGGCTAAGCCAATATAAAACTTAAATCTTTATATCTTTGTATTTTATTACTTGTAAGTTCTGGAGACAGGTGACTCATACCTCTGCTACTTTTTAAAGGACATTGGCATTTTCAGTATGTTTTTAAAGCTTTAAATTAAACAATATACCTATTTTTAAATAAATCTTCTGCCTTTCTCTTCCATTGAAGTTTTTGACTGAGTTTCAAACTTGTGAGGAAAAGCTGAGAAAGAGTTTTAATTATGGACCCTTCCAGAATTCAGTTGTCTCAGGTCTCAAAGGTATCATCACAAATAGTGTTTTAATAGAGGAAAAAAATCTGGATGACATGAACTACCCATGAATGCTGCTGAATCCCACTCCTCTGGGCAGCTCTTTGCTGTGCATCAGAACTGAGAAAATGCCATCTCCATTAAAGTGGGATGGTAGAACTGAGGTAATACATTTTCTGAGACATTTGAAAAATGAGAATAACTCTGTTCTTCCCTTACCTTGAGATGTGACTAATACCCGGCCTGCAATTGATTTGCACACAAATCTAGCAATTTCATCAGGTTTGTCTTCCCAGAAACTTAATTTAGAGATTTTCTATTAATACCAGATACTTCACCGTGGGCTTTTCTTCTTGGCTCCCTGCCAGCCTTCAGCTCACAGACACCCATTCCAGCTGCCACTAGCCAGAGGAGGAAACCGACATAAATAAATATTTGCTATCCTTGGCAAAGCCTTTGAAGAAGGCTCTCACTCTGATTAGAGGTGTATCTCCCAAGAGGTAAATAAGATTAAGGGGGGAAAATACAATGTATAAATGCACCATCTTAGTATCTTCCTTTGTGAATTTTGGTCACAGTTTCTTATATTTTAGTGGAGGTTTACGTCTTAGAAAATGTTAAATACACTGCTAAAACACAGCTGAGGTCCTGTCTTACCAGTCAGTCGGTGACAAAGCTGTCAGCAACATTTGGGCTGTGGGGTATTTATCCTCAGGGATGATGCAAAAATCAGAAATACGGCAACCTGGCTGCAGCTCCAGAGGAGATACAAGTAAATGTGCTGTGGAACAGCTTTGCACTTCCCACGTGTCACAGAAGTGCCTGGAGTGATACAGTTCACAGGAAAGGTGCTGGCCACCAGCACTGAGAGCTTTCCTGGTGCAAGTGGACTGGAACAGGACCAGAAGATGCCATTTGTAGCAGACTGAGGGTAGGGAAAAGAATAAATGTTTGGTTCATTTTCTAACGTCACCTATCTGGAATTTTCAAGATTCTGCCTGTGTCAGAGCCACATTTAGAGCTTAAAACTCTGCACAGCCTTTGGCACAGGAAGGAACTCAGAGACTTAAGGATCCACCAGGTTTCTTAAATCCCTGCTTGGATTACAACATTGTGATCAATGCACACAGGATGTAGGACAATACTGGGAAATGGCAACGTCTCTTAGTCTGTAAGAATGGTTCAAGACAACAGTGGGTGTTTGTGTTGAGCAGGTCTCCCTTGCCTGGAGCAGAAGAAGCAGCTCAGCTGCAGGGCATGCTGCCTCCTCGGCCCTCCTCCACCGCCCCTGCTCCCACCGCCCTACTTCAGGCACAGCTGGAGCACTGTAAGTGTGGCTTTTTCTTCTTCTGCATGGGCTTTAATGACAAAGGATGGAGCATCCTCTCGGGCACTGATTCATGGTGTCACTCACCAAACCTGCCTGGCTGTGCTGATATGCCTCTGAGGACAACCACACAGCAGCCCAGACTGGGGCTTGAAGTAAATATCAAATAGATCAAGGAATTAAATGAGGCTGGATTTGTTCCTGCAGTTAATTCAGTTAACTTAAAGAATTCTCCTTACTCTGTTTTGAAATCTTCTTAGAGTAGGACAATGCTGAACCAGAGGAAATGGCAATGCAGTAAACCAGTGAGGACAGAAAGGCAATTTTCCATCCTGCACAATGATTTCAGACTATGTGTACTATTCTGCTTCACATTTGCCTTACCTTGCAGATGAAATGAAGGTCCTGGAATCCCCCTGTGGCATCTATTCCCCACCATTTCATTTTGCAGAAACACATATATGTCTGAGATGCTGCTATGCAGTTTTCACTCACCCACCTCTGCTCAACCCTGCATGTGGTGATTTATGTCCATACACATGCTGACATATGCATGTACAGGATACAATGGGAATGTGACATAGAAATTTGCCCAAGTATTCTTACTGCAGGTTCTGCTAACTACAACTTATTCTCCATCCCAGCATAAAGAATTTTTCTGCCTGTTCAGTAATTCCTATTCCCTAATTTTAATATTCATTTACCATATACAAACACTGCAATTATTGCTAGTGTTCTGTAAATAATGATTAGTAAGATGTCAGGCAGGAAGTAACCCAAGAAAAAGTACAATATAAAATCCTCCATTTCCTTCTGTTTGATCAGGATTGAACTCAGGGTGCTGTTCTCTCCAGACCAAAATACACTTGCCTTTACCTTCTTCACCTCCCCTGCCTGTGCCTTGATTTCCACAGAAAAAATATCCAAAAACAAGATCTCTTTAGGAACATGTTCAGTAAGAGTGAGACTGGGACCAGGGTCCTTGAGATTCCTGCAAGCAGCTTAGAGAGAAATCTGAGCCTAAAATCACCCTTCACACCATCTCCCCATAAAAACATGATATGAAAATAAGCAGTTACAAGCAGGGTGGAGTAATGTGAATTAAACTATGAGCAGTTTGTTCTTTGGAACCTGTAACCAAAGCTTTCCTGGAAAATGGCCTTTCTCTTGGAAGCTGAAGATCAGTTGTCTAATCCAGTGTTTCTGGTTCAGTGTTCATCTGTGCTTCCAGGGAGATCACTTTTGTCACAGGACATGAATAAGGCATTTCACTCATGAAAGCTTACTACTGAAGCCAAAAGATCAGACATTCATTGATCATGGAAGGCACTGGCTCTGCTCTGCAGTCAATGAATGCCTCTGGGTTAGTATCCTCTGGTGAAGCTCACACTGCCTGTGCCCTCCCTGAGTGAAGTCTATTATTAGAGCAAAGATGCTATTCTGGAGAGGAGTGCTGCTGGCAAAGTGGGACAGAGAGGGCAGGGTCAGGCCTAAGAATAGGCCAGGGTCCAACACTGGCTCCGAGGGGCAGCCTGGCTGTGATGTGACTGTGAGAGGAGGAGGAGGAGGGAAGGAGCAGGAGTCTGTGCTGAAGTGCTGATGTTGAATCATACATGAAGATAACCTTATGACAAGCCCCAGACTTCTCCCAAAGGGAGCAAATAAACTCTTTTGAGGCTGCAGTGCATGGTGGCTGGATTTCTATGCATTTCTCTAGCAGGCTGTGTGGCTCCATGTTCACTCATATGTTTGATGTTTCATAGAAGCTGGATATGGAAGAGTTGTGCCATGAGCTCCAGATAATACAGGCTTCCTCTCTGCCTGAATCACACTGTTCTGCAGGGCCTCCTGGCCCCCAGGTGAGTGATGCATGAGTGATGAAACCACACCATCCTCTCACTTGCTCCAAAGTCCTTACAAAGCTGTGAAATATGTGAAAACACTTTTTACCACTCAATAAGCATGCCAGGCTTAATTTTATTCTGATATGACTTTGCATAAATCATGTAGGCTTCTTACCCTATGTTCTCATCCCTGCCTTACACACTTCATTCTGTTTCAAGTTCACCCTTCATTTTTGTGGAGTTTTACAGTGGGTAGCACCCATCAAAACCCACAGATGTGTCATCCCTTCCTTCAGAGGGTCCTTGTCAGTTTTATTCTTTGCTTTAGACTCTGTTCTCCTTATTTGTGAGGGCAAGAGCTTGTGGAGGGGATGCACAAGGCATGAAATGGACTGGGATGTTAGTGAAGTACATCCCTGAGAAGGCAAACATCTACAGTAAAATCAGGGACAAGGAGGGGCTTAGCAGGGCTGTGGGGTGGGATTCAGGTGGTGAATCCCTAGCTTGACCTGCAACATCTCTGCCTCTGACTTGCTGGATAGCCTCAGACCAGTCTTTTTCTCACATCTCATTTTCTACAATTACATTCTTTCAGAAATCTTCAGAGGAAGGTCAGAAATCTTAGAATCACACAACAGTTTGAGTTGGAAGGGACTTTTAAACAAGTACAACTTCCCTACAATGAACAGAGACAATACAACTAGACCAGATTGCTCCACCCAATTTGACCTTCTTCTTCTGAGGAGATGAACAACCTCTAGAGAGAAGTTTTTTATTAACCTCTCTGTATTGCCGAGAGAATCATCCATTTGCCTTTCCATTCTAGTTCCCATAAGTACTTATTAATATTGGATAAGATAGTAATAAGATAATTGGAGAGTCTGGAAGTTCCAAGGTGAAAGTCATAAAGTCTTCTTTTTATAGAATCATTGTATGGTTTGGGTTGGAAGAGACCTTAGAGATCATCTAGTTCCAACTCCCCATGAACTTTGTCTTTATTGTTTTGCCATTTTGTCTTTGCTGAGATGCAGGATGAGGAAGATTCATTTACTTCATGAGAGTGGAAAAGCAGGGTCAGAAGTGATGCCCAGTGTTTGCCCAGTTCTGTATTGAGGAAAGTCTGCTCTGCATTATGAAACAGCCTTGCAGTGGGATTGGCCATGATCCAGAGTTGCTGCTCATATGAAAAACACACTTTTTATTTCAGTCTTTGCTAGACTGTCTTAAAAAAAAATCCTCTTGATAGTCTCTGTGACTTTAATTACAAGAAAGTAATTTTAATTCTATTGTTCTACAAAGTCCATTGCTATAAATAATATTAATCTTGCAATCAAATGACCTATGATGACTCCAAGAACATTTTAAATAGGGCAGGCTGGCAGGTTTTATTATAATAGCAGACAGTAGGATGGGTATAACATGGCTTTGGAATTTTTAATTACAAATTACAGGGCTGTGCCTTGTACAGGGACAATGTCAGAACCAGCAGTCTTTTGGGAAATACTTTTGTGACAATGGCCACCTGCAACAAAATACTATCATTACAAAGAGATATCTAGTAATTACTTCTGAGTTCTTCTTCATGGCTTTCAGAGGAGTTACAAAAGCTCATACTGTTGACTCATAGCTGAATTTTAATAAATTTTCATAACAAGGAGAATTAGATCTGTAATGGTATAATTTCAAGTATAATTCCTCCCATGTGTATCCTAAGGTAAAAAGAAATAAATAAGATAAAATTTGGTTTTGACTCTAATAGGATGCATTGATTATCACTACTGAAAACCTTAAATAACTCTACTGACTAAAATAGGGTAGATTTTACTCCTATTCATGTACAATTTGATCACATTTTGGACAGTGTAAGACAGGCTCCAAACCTGGAGTGAGTGGTTTTTACAGTGAATCCAATGCTTCTCTGATACAGGCTCATGGGATTCTCTTCCTTAGTCACTTAAAAGGTAACCTGTGAACCAAAGCCTTCTAGAAATACAATTTTTTTCTGGCAGTTTTTTTCTGGGAAAGGTGTTCAAGGTCTCCCTGGATTAGGAAGTCTCCTGAAAGGACACTCAGCCTGGTTTGACAGAGAGAAATATTTTCAGAATTCAGAAATGGTGGCAATCTTCCACGTCCATCCCACCCTGCAGAGCCCATCCCACATGTTTTATGCCACTTCCCTTACCACTCCTTGGGCTGGCCTCTTTTTCCAGCTGATGTGCTGTCTCCATGTCCTGGTTGCTAATTCTTCTGGTGACTTCTCATCTTTTATTTGCCTCAGGCTTGTTTTTCTCATAGGTTCTCTTCATTTCTGAGATCCCCCTGCCCTCCCATGTCAGTCCAACTCTCCATCCTGCTGTTCAGCAGTGGCACAGACCTGGTGTTTGGAGGCCACATTCAAACACAACAGCCAGCACCTCGGGTGCCAGGAGACACACAGGGTGGCCAAGGGCTGATTTGTCACTGGAACCAGGGAACCAGAGAAAAAGCAGACTTGAAGCCTTGGGTTTCCCAGGCTGCACAAGGACAAGAAATTATAACAATGATTAAACCCCTGCTGAAGAAGTGATATTTTGCAAAAAGTATGTTTTCAAAGCGTTGCCTTCTCGGACCAATAAGTCTTTTCTATTTTGTATTGCATGAACTACCCTATATTTAAGTGTAGTGTTTCTTTAAATAAAAGCTCTCTCTTACTTCTCCATTACACTAAAAACTATGTTACATTTTCCTTTTTGCCACTCTCCTATTGCCCAAATACAACACTGATGGAAGACAAGCACCTCACTAATGCATTTTGATAATCATGTTCATGTTCCTCCCTAGGGTCCACAAGGAATTCCTGGTATAATGGGACCAAAAGGGGAGAAAGTAAGTGTCTATTGTTTCAGAGTTTGTTGTGGTTTTGAGGAGAAGCAAAGAAGCAGGAGAGGGTGTTCAGATTTTTCTTTGTCTGTTTAGTGGATGGTGATCCTTATGAAGGGAGGGTTTAGCTTTAATTTGAATGTAAGGCTATGAATTGGCTTGGAGCTATAATCTAAAATTTAGTCTTTCTTTGTTTGTTTTCTGTCTTGAAATACATTTTATGTCTTCTATTGCCTGTGACCTCTGTTTAGGGTATGCTTTGAGAAAGCATCTCAGGTACAAGAGTCAGCAATCTTCCTGACCCAGAGGCCTCTGAGCTCCCTGTCCCTCTGGGAGGGTGTGAGGAGCAGAGCTCTCCCATGCAGTGTGAATTGTATGGGACAGCTCAAGTGTTGAAGCTGGCCTGTATGTTAAGATATGTTCTCAGATGTGCAAAGATTTGTTCCATAATGATGCTTAAAGAGCCTTATAGGTGAAGCTGAGCACCTAACTGTGTGATTTGTTATACAAGCAGTTGACTGTAGATTTAGGGCTGAGAACAAAGGAAAGACCAAGGAGCTCTGATACAGTAATTCTTCTCATTTTACCCCTGTAAGCACAGTCTTGAGCATGAAGATATTCCCATTGTTTTGTTTGGTTGTATTTGTTTATTTGTTTGTTTGTTTGGGGAGGGGGTTGTGGGTTTGCTTGTTTGTTTTTTAGTGGAAATGCATTGATGCATTGCCTTAAGAGCCACTGTGCTTCATGTGGTGCCTACAAGACTGATATGTTCCTTTCTCTGGCAGGGGGAGATTGGCAGGCCTGGAAGAAAGGTATGAACAAAGGTGCTGTCTCAGAAATTCATCTAATATTTAATAGCAGCTGCCAGACAGGGATGTAGACAAGAGTTCAGGAAAAATTAGCTAATGTGGAAGTTTAGCCTGTTTGTGCTTCTGTCACTGGCACCCAGAGTGGATGGTGGGATCTCCAGGTGCAGGGCTGGAGAGCTGCCCCAGCTGGCTTGAATTTGACAAATTCCCTGAGTAAAAGCACAGAGAGAAGGCAAAGAGTGGGAATTACCTGAAGTCTGTGTGGACAGGGGAAAGCAGACTATGGAGCTATTGTAAAAGATGCACCAAAAAATCCCCAAAGCAAAATCAAACTTTTTATTCCTCCAAAGTCTAAACAAGGCTCAGCCAGCTATCCCTGAAGGAGAAACTACCATTAATGATTACCCTTCCAGAGCTCTGGCACCAATGCAATATGCTGACTACAATCCTATGCTTGGTGACATATGAGCCCTGATATATTGTCCAAAATATGTGCCCCTACATGTGATGAAACAGAATATGTTATCTCAGTCACTAAGTACATCCATTTAATGTAATTAACTTTAAAGAAGACAGAAATGCAGGATGAAATCAGAGATATGCAGGGGGTGGTCACTAACTAGGAAAAGAAGTACCCTTCTAATAATATACCAAGGATTTTGACACCTTTCTAATAATATACCAGGGACTTTGACACCAACTACCAATCAGTAATTTAAATAAATATAAAAACACATAAACAGAAGAGGTAATTTTCTTTAATCTATTTTCAAATGCCCTACAGTAAACAAAAATATTATTAATATAAATTAAAGGGTTCAAAACAGCAATGTCTTTGAGAGAGTAACATACCAACCTACAAAAAAGTGCTAGACTTTAAATACAGTGCATCAACACTTAGTCTTCTGACAAAAACAAGTAGGTTCTGAAAGGGAAGTCACTCAGCTTGGAAATAAAACTGTACAACTTGTTAAAAGCTGTCTGGCCCCTGAGAGTTCACTTTTGGCCTTGAATGTCATGATGGCATTTCTGTCATCACATTGCCAAGCAGTGTAATGCAGAATAGCATTTATCTGCAGCATTTTAGGAGATATTCAAAGAGTGGTTTACAGACAGCAATTAAAACAGATAAATAACTGTACTTACATATGTAGTTATTGCCAGTCATATAGTACTTAATAAAGAGCAATTACACCAGCAATGTAGGAATGTTCAGAGTAAGGACCACAGTAACAAGAACAGTTAGTTAAAGGTTTGGTTCTGCTCTCAACATAAATTGGATTTGTATGGATATAAGTTTATGTTGGTATTTTTATATTTTTCCCCCTGCCTGCAGCAGTGACCTGTGTAGGAATGGTGTTTTATGAATCATTGTAATCAATGTTTTCCCTCCAAGGGCAGACCAGGTCCCCCCGGTGTCCCTGGGATGCCAGGACCCATAGGATGGCCTGGACCTGTGGGACCCAAGGTAAGGCTAAATCATGGAACAAACTGTTCCACATCACAATCTGAACACAAGAGTTGTCTTGGGAAATCTCCACACAGCTGCTTGCAGGAGGATGGGGAGCTGTAGCAGTGCAAGGGCACTCTGTTCTTGTCCCCTTTCTTACACTGCTCTGCAAAGTCCAGGGTTAGGTTACTCCACCTTCAGTCCAGACCCTGTAGCTCTTCTTACATAGATTAAACATGTCAAAGGGAAATTAAAATCAATACAGTGAAGGCTCACTGGTGTCTCACAATCACACAAGCCAGTGTTTCTAGACTGATTGCCATGGTTATGACTATTCCTTGTGAGGATCCCTTTGCCTGAAGGTGTACAGTGAGCTCATGTGATCAGAGGGAAAATACCAGGCTGATATCAAGTGAAAGAGATGACAAACCATGAGAATGGCTGATCACATCTTTGAAGATCATTCCCATACAAACAAACATTAATTCCTGTTATTTTCATTAACCAACAGCAGAAGAAATGACAGGACATACTTTGCTACTGCAAAGTGGCTGCTTCACCTGCATTTGTTACAAAAAAACTTCAGAATAGTCCTTTACTAAGTACTGGCTTATGCAAAAGGTGTAACAGCTCTTCTCAGGAGCTGTGGTTTATGGAGCTTCTACTGGGAGTTTTGAGACAACTTGCTTTTCTTCAATCCAGGATGCACAAGGCTACAGGACTGCACACAACATCTAGTTTGAAACTGCTTTTTCTGTAAATCCTTGACTCTTCATTTGCTCTATGAAGGTGGATGCCCCCACCCCAGAGGATGTGATGCATCAGCTCTTGATACTGCAAGAATAGTAGGAGGTGTCTTGTGAATTCAAGCCACATCTGGGAAGCAGACTCTCAAGATCTTCACAGACATGTTGGATGAAGAATATTGTATTGTAGGTGGGAATGTAGGCAAGCAGCAAAATAGTATGTACTTAAGAGAAATCAATGTTCACTTTGAACTGTGAGATGGGAAATGGTTCCCCCCACAAACACATTGTGTGCTATGATTTCCCACAGCAGGAGCAGTGAGGGCAGAGGAAAGGTTCAATCCACCCCTTCCTTCATAGTCTTAGTGAAGGAAGAGAGCAAAGCAGACAGAAAACTCACACACTCAGTCTTCTCCTTGTATAGGCATTAGTTTCATTTATGTAATCTTCCTAATTTTGATTAATCTCCTTTGTCTCATTAGTCCAGATTAGTCTATTACTATGATTTTTCATCCCACTTCTAGAAGCATCCCTTATATTCAGTAGTAATATTTCTCCCTATACCTTAACTGCAAGTCCTACTTGCTATTTATGATTCTTCTGCTTTTATTCTCTTCTGATACTGGTCTCCTCTGTTCTTTAGGTAGGTTCACAGTTTCATTTCTTCTGGTCTTTATAAATTTCATTTTCCTGACTGTCAGTGAAGGCTCCAGTTGAATACAGTGCAGATCTCTGTGGTCACTTCAATTGGTCGTGTCTCTCCTTTCTCCCCACCTCTGATCTTCACCAACTTCCAATACTCTTCTTCACCATAGATATTTGCTGCAACCCCATCTTGCTGTAAATCTCCAGTCAGATGATGTTTCTGGCTTTTAAACTCATATTTACCTCTGTGGATATTTGCTATTTCTTCAGCTGGGTCTTGTCTTCTGTCACTTTGACACAGCCTTACTTTAATCCTTATTTCTTCTTCTTCATTCCTTCAAGTCTTGTCTGACCTTCTGCAGGGGCAGCAGCAGCCAATGGGAAAATCCTCTCCATTTCTCAGACAGTGAAAGCCAAAGGAGAGTAAGAGCCAAATGTATTCTGCTGGTGGCACTGCTGCATGTCTGGGGGTCTGCTCTGTATTTCACACCAGACATAATTAAGCTGATGGCAGCCAGAGAAGTGGTTGTAAAACTTTTTCATGGTTTACTGGTTCCAAATGACAGGGTGCCTCAGAATCACAATAGCAGCAGCCACTGTGCCTCCACAAGCCATGAGGCATGCAGCAAAATGCCTTTCTTCTCTGCAGCTCAGTGGAGGTGATGCTGGGTAGAGACAATGCACCTTCATGCAGAAAAGGATGCACTGCTGTTGGTGGCTTGCTTGCATGTCCTTTAATAACATCTGGGAAGTCTGAAATAAAAGTTACCCACATCAGAAAATGCAAACAGAAGAGTAGGATAACATGTGAGGGCTCAGGCAGAATATAATTGCAATATAGACCCCTGTCCACAACCCTACACCAAGGTGAGGCTTAACTATTTGACATAAAAGCTGAACCACTGAACTGTCAGACACTCAAGTACGACCTCATCAGAGAGCCACGTTCAATAACTCTCTTTATTGACCCCTTTAGGGTGAAAAGGGAGAGTTGGGTGTGATGGGATTGCCAGGTACAAGAGGACCAATGGGCTCCAAGGTTTGTTAACCAAACACTGCTTTTTCAGACATTGGTTTCTAACGCTCTGCTGACAGCTGCTTCCCTCACAAATTTTCTGGAAAGCATTTGTCAAGATATATGTTTCTAATAGAGATTAAAAAGTATGTTCTACATCAAGCAAGGTTATGTTGTCTGTTTGGGCTTGGCTGTGTTTTTGGCTTTTCATAAAAATGCTTTGGTATACATTTTTAAAAGCAAGCTCAGATATAACTGTATCCCCACTAGAGAAATGGAGTTCTTAAGCATATCTGCAGCATTAAATCACGTCTGCAATGCTTTCCACTTGCCTCATAAGACTGTGGAGATCATTTTGTTTCCCTCCTGGAAGTAGGGATATGCACTGACAGCTGAAATAAATTATGTAATCAGTTTTTTCCAATAAAAGATTGGAAAGAAGAACGGAACACGTTTGTTTATTCTGTTTCTCTAAGAGAAACTCAGTTTTATATTAATGATCACACTAGATTACTTAAGTATAACTTTAGTATGTTTCCTGGGGAAAAAAACAACAACCAATAAAACAAAACTGAAGAGGAAGATTAATGTTAAAATTATTTTAGATTAATAATTGTGGCATCTAATGCTTTATTTACTATCAGTTACATTTTGTTTCACTTGTTTCAATTTCAAAGCATAATCAAAGCTGCTGGCTTTAACCTGGCTTTTTCATAATGGCTTTTGGGCTGAGTTGTCTTGCCTTTAATTCATATTTCACAGTTCTGTTTCAGTGCAATTTTAGGAGCTGTAAATATTCATTTGCCTTTACATGTTGATGCAATTAATTGTTTGTGCTTCGTTCTTTTTCTTCACTTCAAAGTTTGAAAGTCCGGCTTCTTGGGTGATCTTGAAAGCGAGAAGCATTAAAATATCTGTCATTCCCTTTAGGGTTTTCCTGGAACTAGAGGAGAAAAGGTCAGTGTGACAACAGAATAATGCATAATTTAACATTTGGAAACATGTTAAAAAAAGAAAAGTAACTGTAGAAATGAGGTTGAATTTTGATGAAGTCTAAAAGTCCCCCTGAGAAACGAAAACACGTATTGAGAAGGAGCACAGAAGGGCTTGGGCTGGGGTGCTGAAGAAGTGAGTTTTTCACCCTGTATCATCATGATCAAGTTGCTACAGGGAAACTCACTACAGGTTCCCCATCATGGGTAAAATAATCCTTAATTGTTGGTCTGGTTCAGTCAGGTGGCACACACTTTGCAACTGAGACACTTTGTACTCTAAGATCTTACAGTGGGACCTGAACTGGGGAAAGAAGCCAATTGAGGGAAAAAAAAATCAAATTTGCAAGTATTATGTCAAGGAAAGCATGTATTTTAGTGTAATTATCTGGGGAGAATGAGTCCCTACAGTCCTTAGCATCAGTTCTGTTATGATATCAGTAATGAAGCATATCCCTCACTCTGAAGATATTGCTGTATTCTGTTGACTTCAATAACTTATTGTATAGGAAAAATATTTTTTCTTCTTCATGAAATGGTAGTAATTAGGCTGTTGTTCCCCTGTTATCTCTCTTCAGGGATCCAGAGGCGACAGAGGCGACAAAGGAGTCAAAGGAGACCCGGTAATTTTCTTTTCCAGACTGCTGTGAATGTGGATCTGGGGATCAGGGGAAAACAGGAGGGGCATGGGGGAAAGGAGCCTGAAAGCATCTTCCAGGCAGGGCAGGAGTGGTGAGGGAGAGCAGTGGTTCCTCCTGCTGTGAGGGTGGTGGGGCAGCTCCACGTCCGTGTGCCCCCAGCCCAGGGTGCAGGTCACAGGAGCATTTCCCTGGAGAGCACCCTGCCCCTCCTGGGCTCAGCAGCACAGCACCACGGCAGCTCCCCAAAATGCTTCCAGCTGGTGATATGATAGTACCAGCAGGGGAAGAGATTTGTGGCTTGGGGGGCTCTTTCAACTAAGAAAGAGAAAATAAACTGCTTTTTTTGCAAATGGAGAAATGCTATTCCCAAATGCAGGCTTTGGGATCTGTCCAGGTGGCAGAGCTGCCTGCAGACAAGAGAGCAATTGGGATGATTTTGCCAGAGAAACAGAAACTGGCAGCAGAGGATCAGACAGAGGAGTAATGGGATATAGTAAAATGGCCTCATAGTAAAATTTTGCTTATAAATCTCCACCTGCTGCATTCCCTGCAGTGCTGAGTCACTGCAGGGGTTTTTAACCAATAGCCACACATGGCACTTGTTTTTTTTCCTTCCAAGGAAGATGCTGCTTTGTCAAAGATCACTACATATTTTCTGATTGTTTTTCTCCTTTGACTTTGTAGGGAGAAATAGGCTTCCCTGGAATGCTGGGACAAAAAGTAAGTGGGTGTGATATGCTGGGCAGCTGTGTTAAATGCTGAGACAGGGTCAATGAGTGGATTCAGGGACTTCCCAGACAGTGTAAGACATTGAAGGTCTTGCTTGACTCAGTGACCAGCACTGCCTGGACTTGATCAGATTCTTTAGGCTTTTTAGCTGAATAGAAAAACTCAGATTCAGCTCTTTGGTGTTGTTTCTCTTTTTTCTCCAGACTGCTTGTTTAGTCATAATCTTCCTCCTGCTTAACTGTCCTTATTGCTAGGGTTTTATACACTTGAAACTAATAAATATTTCCTTCTTGATACCCTGAAACAAAATGGCACTACTGTATATAGCAGTGATAACCCTGGCCAGTTTTTATGTCATCATTATTCTGTACTCAAAAAACAATCAAAATTCAGGTGCTGGCTTATAGAAAACCTAAAGGTGGATAATTTTATGACATAATCAAATCAAGTGTCTGAAATGAGAAAAGGAAACTGGTTCTAGAGATATTAGAAGATGAGTGAATTCACCTTCCTTTCCCTAAGTGTTTTCATCACATGTTCATCTTAAGAGCAAAGCAAGATATTACAAAGGGGTCAGAGAGTTTTCCCAGCCTTGACCTCTCCAAATTCTTACATGTGTTTCTGATCTCATTTGGCCTCTTCCTTAGGAAATGATTTTTCATGGGTATGTGTGTAAATTGTATGAGCTTTTTTTTACTTTACATTTTGTTTTAAAATACTGTATTATAATTTTGATTTCTACTAAAGAAACGGTGCCAGCTTTATCTAGAGGAATTATGTGAATGAATGTGCATCTGCTGTCTTGTACTCACCTCCTGCTTCCTTCCCTCTGCAACCACCAAGGGAGAGATGGGCCCCAAGGGACAGTCTGGAGTGCCAGGACACAGAGGACCCATAGGAAGACCTGGAAAACGAGGCAAACAAGTAGGAACACGGTGTTTCCTCTTCCTGTGACTCTTGGCATCTGTGTGATTGTGTGGACTAAGCTCTTGTACCATGCACAGGGAGTGGAGAGAAGCCCTGGAACACTTCACAGGCTGCAAAGAGTTACAGCCTCAGCTTTAGGGCTGGGGTCTTGTCTGCACATCCAGCTCCCTGCCCATGCAGCATGGGAAAAGTTGTTTTTATCCTGGATTGGTAATGAACTTTTTTAATACAATTTCAGCAGATCTTGAAGACTTCCTTTGAATCCTAAGCAACACAGAGCTATGGTCCCAGCCCCACCTGACAGCTAGAGAGCTCAAAATTGTGCTAGAGAGCTATATTTTCAGTTTCAGGTGAATTGTAGAGACTTGGAATTGTGTGTAAATTGGATACTGACTCCACCAATGCAGCATTTCAGTGTAGAGGCTTAGCTGGAAGTAGTTCATTTGCAATCTTGCTATGCCAGCACAGCAAGAGAAGGCACATCCTTGCTTCCCTCCTGTTCTGATGAGAGCATCTGAGGTGATAAAATAGCCAGTGTGGGATAAAAAGAAGACTTGGGTGTTAGTGAGGAAATAATAGGTCCCCAAGTAAGGAAGGTATGTGCAATGTAAGTCTGCTAGGTGACCCACAATAAATATTTTTCAGTCCTACACTTGTCAGGTTTGAAAAGTTGGTGAGTGCTCTTTGTTGGTTATGAGCAGTTTGCTTTATTTTTTTCTTTTAAACTCAGTTCATCTGTCCTGCCTATGTGCTGTGGAATATCTTTCCACAGCATGTGGCAAGAGAAGTTGCAGTGCCTGTAGATCAATTTGATCACCATCCCTATTTGGCCTTAGACATTTTGTCACCTTACACAATGGCTTAATAAAAACGTGGTGACATAAGCATGTCATAAGTTAAAGCAACACTCAGTGTGACTAAAAGAACTGTAGCCTGGCCCTAGACTGGTGTTTCCAGTCCCAAGGCTCAGTACACAAACCCCTTGCTGGTGCCCTGAAGTCAATCTTAGGATTAATTCAGCAGGAATTACAGAGAATCCTTCTCTGTAACTTGTGAACTTGCTATTTCCTTTCTTCTTTTCTAATCCTTTGAAAAAATTGGGAGTGTCGTTTGAAGGCTCTGTGGGTCTGGCTGCCACCTTGAAGTGCTGTAGTTGTCTGGCTGTTTGCTCAGCTGGGAGGATAATTTCCACCAGCATGGGGCCGTTTCCTGTCTCCTGATCCAGCTGACATGCCTAGATAAAAGCTGCTAAATTAAGCAGGTGTCACTTCCACTTCCATTTTGAGATATGTCTTGATTAGCTCACTGACATCTTCAGCTCTCCCTGCCTCTGGGACAGGCTCTTCCTGAAAGGTGGCCAGGAGCTGGGAGTCACTCACAGCCTTAGGCTGCTGACTGAGATAAAGCACCCAAGGCTTTATAACTTGGGAACTGACCCCAAGCAAACCCAGGTCTAGAGTTTCAGTCTTGAGAAGGAAGCATGACTTAGGGCTTTAGGTAATGCTACTTTGAAAGAAACACAAAATACTGTCAGTGAGAAAAGCTTCTCTGAATGTTGTGGGCAAAAGGTAAACAAAGCAAAAACATTGAACATCAACCCTTGCCATTATTATTTAATCCATCAGTGCTAAGCAGGACAGCATTAAGCAGTCATCCCTTTTTTATAGCCAGCACAAACCAACTGGCACCATATTGCCTCTGTCAAATTGCTGTTGTGGTGGGGGAAAGAGACTTCCCACAGTCTTCTTTGGGGCTCCAAAATCCTGGTCTGACAGTTCTGTGTTGCATAATGTAAGAAGCAATTAGAGATCAGCATCACTGACATTCACATAAATCTTGAAGTATTTTTATGGCTCAGAGCTTACCTAATAGGATTAAGCAAAACAAATATTCAATTAGTTCTTTATAGGCCATGGCAAAATCAGCCTTCCTCTGCTGCAGTGGTGCAAATGACATTCAAACATATCTATGGGATGTAACATATTATATAACAACAATTATTTCAGCATATATTACTATATATGCTTTGCTACTCTTAAATCAGGCATGCAGCCATTCATTGTATGATTCTGAATGCACATTAACCTGAAATTACACCATCTTCAAGGAAATAATATCCTTTGCCATTAAAAGAGAGCTTACATTGTATACATCATTTTTTATTATGCTAAATAACATTTGCTGTTACATAAAAATCAAGTCAGATATTTAAACTTTAAGCTATGTAATACACTTCTGAAATATAAAGCTGAGAAATCCAAGCCTTGGAGAGTATATGAGCAGGAAGGTAAATATAGTTATTTTTAATAAGTGTCACCATATTAAATTCAGGAGCAAAAAATGAGAAGGTGCCAAACAGTTCTAGGCTGAAACTTCCAAATGCCTAAGGGTATGGCTGCACAAACAAGCTCCCATGAGGCAAATTAGGGCTGATTTTTGAGACTATTAGTTATTGTGTGTTAACTGTGTGTAAGCCCCTCTCCCACAGGTAATTTTGCAGCTTTTACTATTTGTTTGGCTGCCAGAGGGACACCATTCCTCAGCATGGTGCTGCTAAACATTAACCTGCACTTGCAAGGCTGAGCCCTTGCCTGGCTTGTGGTCATTTGTTATTGTAATACAGCCATTGTTATCATAGCTATACCCATGGTGAAAGTCAAAGAGATACAGGAATCCAGGCACCCCAAACATTCTGAAAATAGTGTAGAGTGTCAAAGTCATCAGTGAGCTCCTGGAAGGCTGGGACTGGGAAATGCCACTGTGGAAGCCCTTGACAGCTCCTCAGTGGTTTTCCCCTTTCTTTCCCAGCAGAACTCACTCCTAGAGAGTTACAGGGGTTAAAAGGGCATCCTTAAAGAAAGGCTATCAAATGGTTGAAGTCAGAGCAGGGTGATTCCTGACTCCTCACAGGGCAGATGCCTGTGGCCATTCCCATTTGGGATCAGAAGTCCTGCCTGGGCATGCCTTTCTGTCTCCATGTAGGAGAGCCCTTGCTCCCTGGGGTGGTGTCCATGAAGCTCATGCCTCTTCTGGCATCTTTCTTAAATGGGAAGCCAGTGCTGGCTGGGAAAGGTTGTTTGTTACTGACAGCTTGGCCAAGGAATGGATGTCACTTCTCTTCTAGGGGCTCAAGGGAGACATTGGACCTGCAGGTGTCATGGGCCCCCCTGGCAGACCTGGTCCTGTTGGCCAGCCTGGTCCCCCCTGGACCCTCAGGATTAGGTAAGCCAAAAATGAGGTGACCTCCCCAAAAGTGTCCCTGCTCCCCAGCCCCTCCTGGCTCATCAGGGCCTCTGCACAAAGTGCTGCAGGGTCTCTGTTTGCTTCTCCATCGATGGCAAGGAGAGGATTCCTCCTGCAGCAGGTCATGCTGTCCTCATCCATTATAAGGACTCTATACCTTGCTTCAGAGCCTTCTTTATGGCTTCTGATGTTTCAGATAAAACCAGAACTAAAGCCTATGTGGTCCCTGAGGGATTTTTGCAGATGGGGACAATGAATGCCATCTGGCAGCCTTGGAGAGACTAGGTAATCTCCATCATCAAAGGTCTGCTTCTCCAGATATCCTGGCTTACAGTGAAAAACTGTGATTTCTAATCAGCCAGGACATGTTCACCCTGTGGAGCTCTGGAAGACAAAAACAGATGAGAGTCAAGTTACAGTGATGTTAGGGAAAGAAGTGGAGAATGGAAAGGGATAGGAGTCAGGGGGAAAAAAGAGCAGTGGAGAAAAACTCTGTCTAATTAAGTGTTTGAGATCTATGCTCACTGTAACTGTGTGTGCTGCAGAAATCATAAGAAAACCCTCATAATAACATAATTGTACATCCTCAGAGCTGTGCATGCACATGAACCCTGGTCAGCTTGGACATGGACATGAAGGACAATACATGACCCACAATACACAATGTCCCCTTCCTTTTTGCTTTCCCCTTTCCTTCCCTTGCTTGCATTAGCAGACAGGAGGGGTCTTCTTGTGGTGGTGTGAAATGGAACATCTGTGAAGCTGGGCACAGCTTCAGAATCTTCATATATCTCATGTCTCCCATTAAGAAGCACCTTTGTTTGAGTAAATTAGCTGGAAGATTTCAGAAGGCAGAATTATCACCATACTGATGGGAAGGCAGCCAGGACCTTGAGATTACTTTTTCAAGGTTTTATTCCATCCACAGAAAGTTTATGTGTCAGGGTTATTAAACCTTTTCCTCTAGAATATAAATTCTGGTCCTAAAAGACATTTCTGTAATGATGCCACTGCTTGCAGTATGACCACAGTGGCTCATAATCTAAATCTGCAGAGCAGTGCATCCTTGCCAAATTTTGAAAATCAAAAAGCAGGTGGTTTTTTTTCTTTTTTAATGTTTAATTAAAACAGTAGAAAGCTCCTGTATTTTTAGTTGAGTTTTTGCTGTACAGAAACCTGTGAAACAACATTGCTCAAAGGTTGTGCAGAGGTACAAGTCCAATGTGTTGGACATATACAGAGACTGACTCTACAAAACTTGTCCTGTCCTGAATTTCTGTAGCTTCAAACAGGCTGATATTTATTCTAAGCCAATGGTCTCTCTCTTCCTCTGTAAAGCTGGTAGAAAAATTCAAAAGGCAATCTGAAATAATATGACTGTGGCAAAAAATTGGCACCTTTCTCCTGAAGTACTGGAAGCCTCCCTTCATTTCCCAGTGGATTTGGTGGGAAATGTGCCTATCTAAAAACTCATATCCACCTGACCTGTTCTTTTCCCACTAAGGCTGTGTTTGTGGGTTGTGTGGTAACTTCATGACAAGGCAAGCTGTTCCTCTTCTTCCTAGGGCAGTTTGCAATAGGACCAAAGGGAGAAAGAGGACTTCCAGGGCCTCCAGGGAGATGTCTCTGCAGAACCCCACAGCATATGAGTAACCCATCATATGAGGAATCTGTGTTTGGACAAGGCTACCCAAAAGTTCCTGCAGTAAGTAGGTTTTCTGGGAGGGGTTCTGAGCAGCTCTTAAGTGCTTTAGTTATGAAAAGTGTTGTACTCACTGTTATTTTTTTATTTAGTAGGAATACATATGGGCAATGTGTGATTTCTAGTACCAAAAAACCTCTGAGATCCAGCTAGTGCAAAAGAGTTCAGTCTCATAACTTGTTGTGTGGTTGATGTGCTGAAATGCAGCTGTTCCAAAACATCAGTAAGGTAGCACAGGTTTGGAAATGTTTTTCAAGCCTAAGGATGCTCTCCTTCATCTACTACTGTACATTTGTAATCTTTTTATTTAATTAAAACAAAATATATTTCAGATTGGCCAGTAAAGTAAGCATCTCTTTCTTGTTTGTTTGGGGCTTTTTAAGACAGTGATTTCACAACTGAATATTGGGATCAAGCATTCCACCTATGCAATAGAGCTTTCTCCCAAAGCACAGACCCTCAACAGGAGTTCACACAAACCATGACAATCAGGTGTCTGGGCTCCAGTCTGCAGAGACACCTTCTATAGCTCATTCCCATCTCCAGCCTTGAAAGCACTTTTATGAGCAAATTAGACAAAATACTTTAAAGGACAAGGCATTGATGAAACGTGACCAAGCAATTTTTAATCACTGATTTCTTAGGGCTTTGCACTGTTTATGTGCTTCTCCTTCTGCTGGGCCCTGCCTTACCATTCTGTGCAGGTTAGCACTTAGTAATGAAGATGCTCCCTTGCTGCTGTAGCTCAGCCACTCCACCCCTGCAAGTGGCAAATGGTCTGGTGTCTGGTTTTCTGTGAATGTCAGTGAGCAGCACTTAGCTTTGTTAAAGCCACACCTGTCACACTGTCAGAAAGCTGTCACACTGTGTGGAAGGGACACACAACACCCTCAAACTGGGTTATGGAGCTCAGCCTTCTGCACTAGTGAGTTCCAGGTCTTGTCAGCTGGGCCAAAACCCTCCTGTTGTTTTGAAAACATAAGGTGAGAGATGAATGTATTGAAATAAAGGTGCATATCACACCACACTGTGTGCAGAAAACCCATCATGTACTTTGCAGCCTGGAGAACTCACAGGAAAAGCTTTAAGGCCCACTACATAATGTATATGTCTTATTGCCTTCCTTCTCCTTCAGGCACAGTCTCATATGAGATCTTAAAAGACAGCAATGAGAGTGTAAATATCTAAAATAGCATGCACCATCACTGTGAGCCCCCAAGTGCCATTTTGTTGCCAGGAATGTGGGATGGCAAAAAGGCAAGGCTTAGCTCTGGAAATGAGGCACTTCCAGGGCAGCAGCCTCTGTATTCCTGCTCTGTGCTGGCTTCCCATTTCTTTGCTTTCTTTCATTCAAGCTCAAGGCATTTTTATTCAATGCTGCTTTAATAAAATTGGCCTTTGTCCAGGGTTATGGGAATATTCTGCTATGTAAAAATTTCAAGGTAACTTGTTTTTAAAAGAGCCAATCCTGTTTATGCTGGTGAGAATCAGACTCAGCCCTAAATCCATTTTGCTCAGAAGCACTCCATTTGCTTTTTCTTAATTTAAAAATTACTGGAATCTTGAAAAAATTAAATTGATTAAGCTGCTGAAGGAAGAGATTATTTCCTAATGCCTCTTACATCCAATTTCAATGACCAAGGCATTAAAAAATGGGTAAGAGAGCAGCTTGTCCTAATTTTTCCATTTTGAACTATTTTTTTTTCAGTGTAATTGAAGACTTGGCTTTAGACCATAGTATATGCATATAAAGAAACTTGTATTTTAGTGCCAGTTAAATCTAAAGAAAGAACAAAGTGGTAAAAGTGAAGGTGAATGTTGTATTGAGCCATGCATTATTTATTTTGTAGCCGCAAACATTCCTAAAAAGTTATAGTGAATCCATAAAAAGCACTTATGCCCATTCAGATTTTGCTATTGTTTCAGCACCAAACCATTTGAGCATCAGAAAGTTCTTCTCAGCAGTGATTGTGCACCAATATTTGTATGATTTTTACAAACAAAAAGTATGTGGATTTCAAAATAGGGGCCCAGGAAACACCATTCTTTCAGTGAGTGTATGTTCTCACCCCCTCTCTTTCTGAAAACAACTGAACCATTTTTCTGTGTATTATTTACCTATTTGAATAGACATATGCCAAACTAGATTCTGTGACAATCCAAAAATCTTCCTGAGAAAGTTACCAACCACCTCTTTTTCTGTGCCCCAGATTTTTGTGGTGAATAATCAAGAAGAATTGGACCGGTTAAACACTGAAAATGCATTAGCTTTTAGAAGAGATCAGAGATCTTTGTATTTCAAGGATACCTTTGGATGGCTCCCAGTCCAGGTGAAAATATGACTGTGGTCTCAGAAAACTTGTGAGTGTATGTTTCATTTTGAAATATAGAACACACTTCAGGCGTCATACAGAAACAATTAAGCAAATGGGGAAATGCTAGTTTTTGAGCACTGACACAACTGTACATAATTCTGTGAATTTTAATTACTGGGGAATTAACTCAGCAGCATTGCAGGTTTTGCCAACCTCCCTATGAACCAGGTTCCACTGGTGAACAAACTGGAGCAGAGTTCAGGGAATTACTGTAGTAAAGAGAGTTTTTATTTAATACAAAATAAAGCAAAACTCACCAGGGTACAAAGCTGCAGAACTAAAACCCTGCAAAGTAAATTCATGTGTTTCCTCATTGCTTCAAGGAGCTAAGATAAGTCCTGCTGAAATTAACAGCAGGATCCTTATTGTGCCTACTGGACTTTGGATCAGACTGTATAAAACCTCTGACCAACAAAGATATAAAAACCTGTTTGTGGGGTCTGCCCTGCTTGCTCTGCAGGCTGCTGCTGGCCCGGCTCAGTAAGCTCTGTGTGTTTGCCCGGCCAGCTCAGCCCCCCGTATCCCATGGATTACCGCCTGGAGGACGGGGGCACCTGCGGGGACGGGGTGGTGCAGCTCGGGGAGGAGTGCGACGACGGCAACGCCGCGGTGACCGACGACTGCGTCCGTAAGTGACCGGCGGCAGGAGCGGCTCCTGCCGCTGTGCCGCGGGCACCTGCTCCGAACCGGGGCAGCTCGGGTGGGCTGTGGGCCAAGCGCGCAGGGAAGGGCGGCGCGGAGGACACGGGGTGGAAGCTGCGGCTTTGCCGCGTGTGGATGGCACACAGCTGCACAGGACAGAGGTGACAGCACTTCTCTGGCCGAGTCAGGCACGGCATTTAGGGGCCACATCCAGCAGCTGGTTTACACACAGCTTTCCTGCTGAGCACACCTCTGCAGGCAGCACAGCCCTTGGGACAGACACTGAACCTTGCTGTTTCTCAGGGTGAAATAGATCCTGAGTCCAGAAACACCCCTTTGGATTTTGTTATTCACTTGCTAGGGAACGTGTCTACCCACTACCTTCACTATTAGGTTTAGATAACATTTCATTCATGCCTATTCCATCTTCTCTCCATTTTGCTGATTGTGGATAGCAAAGAGCATATAAGCATTCGAACAGCTGTGCAACCTTCACTTCTCCCTCTCAGTTACTTTTACAGATTTAATCCTTCCCCAGAACACAGCCCTACACCATCTCCACATAGTAGGTTTGGTGCTCTGTTGTTCCCAGCAAAGGGATGCTTCTTCACATTTCAGAATGGTATCACCCAACACTGAAAAATGCAATTTTTCATTCATATATCCCCCCATTTTTCAGCCTTTGAAAATGGGGTGTATGCAGCCATGCCCTATGCAAGTTTTTCCATCCATGTGTCCATCACCACCATTCCCCTTATAACTTAGGAATCCCAGCCAGCTTCTCAATGACAACAGAAAGAGATCTCAAAGGCAGTCAGTCCCAACAGGTCTAGGGAGACATTTAAATAAAAGCCCCTCTAAGCTTCCCTGACTGCAGAGTGCTCCAGAGAGACAGCAGGATCTCTCCTGTTCCCAGACGTGAGAAAACAATTAAATTAGAATTTGCAATCAACTGTGGGGAACAACCATGTGGGAAGATAGTGTTCATTAGTTCTAGTGCCTGCAAAATTGTGCACTCTGTGCTGTGCATTAGGCAAAGCCTCAATGGAGGCCTTGCAATACAGTTTTCTGACACTGATGTGACCCATCGTTGAAAATTTGGAAATGACCACATTGTTATCATTCTTCTCCTGGAAAAGTCTAACAAAATGTTAAATGGATTGTATTGTAAAAAAGCTTGTTGGTCTTAGAAGCATCAATTTCTGACAAACACATCCTTGGTGCAGTTAATTAATAATTTCTATTTTTAAATAAGCCACTTTAGCCTCTTACAAACTCCCTGTTCCTGAGTATCTGTTTAATCCTTTGCTTAACACTAATGCATTCTCCCAGAAGATGTCAAAGGCATTTTAACTAAATCAATTTGTTCACTTTATAAAGTCCTTCTCAAGATGCTGAAGATATCAAAATCAAAGTCCAGTTGCTAAAATGACAAACAATCCCACAAATTACTGCAGCCTACATGTCAGTCACCATGAAAAACAAGTGACAAGTCCCACTCACACTCAAGTCAGTACGAGTCAGCAGTGGGAAAAACATGGTTTTGGCAATCTTTATATGCCTTATTTTTTTATAGTCAGGCTGCATAATTCCTTTCATATGTGGAAACTCACAGCAGGCAAACACAGATATTGTGCAGAATTGTGTAAAGGTCTAGGCTGGGAATTTCAAACCAGTCAACGATCTAAGGTTGTTTTTTTTAGGATTATGATTTCCCCAAATAATTTATGTTAACTGTATTTTATATTACCCTTAACTTATTTAGGTGGCAATTATCTATGGCAATAATAAGTTTTGAAAAAATGCTGTTTGATTAATCCTGTAGTAATTATTTTTAGTATTAGTCCATTATTACCCTTGGTCACTGAAATTAGGCTTAAAAAAGCACATTCTTTGTAGTGAAGAGTATTGCTCTTACAGAATGTTTTCCCCAGAATATCTTCCTTTATAATTAACTCTCAAAAATCCAGTTCTGCTTTACTGTTTCTTTTGCAAATGAGGTGCCTGGAAGGTGTTTCTTTCTTTGTTTCTCACTAGAGTGCCGCCGTGCCTACTGCGGAGATGGCTACAAGCACGAGGGGGTTGAAGACTGTGATGGGATGGATTTTGGATATTTGACATGTAGAACATACCTTCCTGGGTATGTAAGAGGAGGTCTTCACTTTGGTTTGGTGGGTTTTCGGTTGTTTGTTACTGGGGTTTTTTTGTGTGTGTGTGTTTGGTTGGTTTTTTCTTTGCCAGCCTTAAAACAGAGGAGTCTCACCCACTTAAACTTTGTTCCACTGGGACCACTGCAAGAAGCAGGGAAGAAAGTGTCTATCAATTTTTTTCTGTATATCATTGACTTTAGGGCTAAATCTCATTTCACAGTACATGCCTCCTACTGTACAAAATGAATGAAGGTCACAAAGACCTATGTTTGCCCATTTCTTTCCAAGATTCCCTCACCTGGTCACATTAATGTGCAGCCATAACACAAGAGGAGTAGGAAAGACCATGAGAAGATGATCACACTGCAGGGAAAAAGCCACAACATCCAAAGCACAGGCTCCTACTGACCTCCTGCTGCCCCTTCCCATCCATGGGTGCTCTAGGGGAGCATTTGCTTCCGAATCAAGCAGTCATCTGCCAGCTTTTCCAAGGGAATTAATTCACCAGCAAAGCCATACATCTGCACAGCAAAGTCCTTAATTTAAAACATCTGCTTACTGTTGGGTTGCCTTCCCTGCCTTGGTTTAGGCAGCTTCCTCTGGCCAGCGTTTTGCCTCCAACAGCAGCACCTCTATTTAGCTGTCAGGTATTGTTACTGGCTAACAGGAAACATTTAATTTGCAAATTAAATTATGCGCAGAGCCCTCATCATTCAGGGAACAATAATGTGCTAATTGACAGGAATAAGGAACCACAGGATGTCTTTGTAAATCTAGTGATGTGCTAATCCTTCCACTGTAATTGTTGGAGCACTTCTGGTATAAGAGATTACTAAAATCCAGACAAAACTGAAACATTTTACAGGGACTTCAGACAGTGTGGAGTTGTTTTCTACTGTGAAAGCTATTCCCTTCTAAGAGTCTGAAATTTGGTGCCCAAGATAGCACCACAAAAGCTTGAGGAAAATGTTATAAATTTCACTTTGCACGTATATTCAAGCTGTGAAGAGCAACTGTGATCTTTTATTTTTGTGTATAGTCTGCAAATTATCTGCCAAACTAAAGAAAAAGCTGTGAATCATGAGGAAGTGGGCTGAGTATGTGAGTATGGCACCACCATGGGAGTTTTACCCCGAAGTAACCCTTCCTCCAAGAACTCTGCTGCAACTGATTTTCCCATTTTTTACTCTTTCCAGCCCACAGATCCCTCCTCCTGTTTCACACACCTTCTCTTCAGATTTTATGTTGGTCTGAGAATGCGGGTTATTCTAGGACGCAGTTTTAAAGCTGCTTAGTCCACAGCTTGATGTTGTGGATGGGTTATCCACTTAGACATTCACTTAGACATTCATAGCAATTAAAACTCATTTAAATTTTTATTAGCAACTCTGGTCAGATCTTTGGTGGGTAGAGCCACTGCTCAGTTTAAGTCAATAAAAAGACAAAATCTCTGTTTTTCCTTGTTTTGCAAGGACTCTTCAAATTACTGTTATAAAAATTATTTCAGATGTGAGAATGTGTCACTCTCATTATTCCAAGTACATGAAAAATAAGTTAAAGGACAGGCACAGTCACTCCTGCTGAAGCTATCGGGAGTTACTGGAAAAACACTTGACTTGGAGGCTCAGATATTTCATTGCACAGCTCCCGTGGGTGAGCGCAGGACCTTTTCCATCCACCCCCATGAAATGCTCGAGCCCTGATGCCAATAGGGATTTTATCTTTTTTAATTGACATTACTGGGAGTTAAGTCTTCACTCATAGTTTGTCCTGGAGTCCTGTTTTGCTGACAGAGGAGAACACAGTCGAGCCCTGATGAAAATTGCCCTCCTATTTTGTTTCCCATATGTTGCTGCATATTCATATCCTGAGGTTTTTCACTCCTACGGAGAGTTACACCCAGGAACCGTGTAAATGAATATCCCATGCTTTGAAAACTGAGATGTTCTCCTTTATTCTAGGTCTTACGGAAAATTGCGGTGCACTTCTTACTGTTACATTGACTCCACACAGTGTCGGTACTTCACGTGAGGGGAGCGGAGCTGGGTAGCATCCCACGTGGAGCGGGTGCTAGGTGCCACACTATCACCTATCCGAGAAGGACCGGGACAGAAAAACACCCCACCCGCCTCTGGGAAAACAAACAAAGACACATCGTGCTGCTGATGGCCATTTTGAGATTTTTTTTTTTTTTTTAATATGAATTTGTCAGGTAGGGACAAATAGGACCACTGCATCCTGTCTTAATAGAGAAATAAATGTCAAACGGTGTGTGCCAGCGGGACTTCCATGCTGTGGATGTGGATGGCAACTTGCTCTCCATCACAAAAGCAACATTAAACTACTGGAAACTCTTTCATTATCAGGAATGTTGTGTAGCCATTACCTCGACTTAGCACTGTTAAACCCGAATATAATCTCTTCAGGGGTTTTGTCTTTAACCCTTCTCTGCATAAACACTGAGCATGTCTCGGATGTGGTGTTTAGAGGGACTCTCTTTTATTACAATGTGAACTTAGCAAGTGTTGCATCCACAAGAGATGACTTCAGCAGCTGCAAGGTTACCAAAGCTCCTTCGTTGGTCAAAGGAGCTGAAGTTCTTTCAGAATCAGCAAATCAGCCAAATAAGCTGGCTAGCATCACCTTCAGGCAAAGGTGCTCTCTCTGTGTGTCTGTGCACTACAAGCAGTCACAGGAGGCCTGCAAAACACACCACAAAGGACAAACTGGACAAATAAACTGTGAAATAGCCAAGAAGTTCTCTCTCAGGAGAAAATCAGACAAGGAGGGAAGATAAAGAAGGAACATATTTCTGCATTTTTCACCTCTGTGCTGAGCTGGCTGGCCTCTGCCTGACCCCAAGGGGCTGGGACAGCATTTCCCTGCCTGAAACCATGGCCGTGGACACTCTGGCGTCCACACTGGAAGGTCTTTGCATTTGCAGCCCCTTGTCCACCCCACTATCATCACTGAATTCCCAATTACCCCCTGTGCTCCCTCTCCCTCTGGCTGTTTCCACCACCGTGTACCCCAGCGTGTGTGCTCGCAGAGTAATGTGTTGGTGGATGCTCAGTCAGGCTGTGCAATGCACATCTGGGTTTTGGTTTTTGGGAAGGTCTCTCAAAATATCAGCTCTTGTTGGAGTCAGGGTTATTATACACTTATTTATTAACAAGCAGTAAAGAGCAAATTTCACATGGAAAGCATATTAAAAGAGTCTATAACAGAAAATGAAGCCAAGAATGTGCAGAATTCAGGACTAAAAGCCTTAAAGCTAGGCATTATTTTCATACAACCCACCCTCTCTTGCTTTGTGGTAAGTGCTGTACAGGACTGTGTGAAATGTGTGAGTTATCTGTGCCAGTGACAGCACTGCAAGGGCTGCACTGACATTGGCACTTCTGCAGAGGTTAAATAAAGGTGGATGTGGTTATAATGATAATGCATTAAAGCAATCAAGAAACACATGCAACTTTTACCACCTGTCTTGAAGACTTAAACTATGCATGTATAAAGTGATATTGGAAAGCATCAATTAGCAACAAAAATAGAAAGAAAATTCATGTACTCTTCATGACTATCACTTACCTGGGCTATTTATGTTGCTATGAAGCCAAGTCACCAGCATTTGTAGCCCAGTTCAACTGTTCAATTTATTTTTTTTTCTTAACTGAAGTCTTAATAAAAGGTCCAGGAGCCACTGGGACAAGAAAATTGCCACAAACTCTGGAAATCTGGGTACTAGCACAGCTGCCTTTTTAATTTCCTGTGCTTGTAAAAGCAGCATGTTCCAGCAGCATCACACCACAAGGAGCAGGTTTCAGGTTGTTGGGAGGCTCTTGAGGACAGATCTGCTCCCAGCAGCTCGTCCTGCTGAACCTCTGGCAGCATCTGCTGCTGTTACCATCCTGGGCTTGGAGACACTCCATCTGAACACTCACCTTCTCAAAGAGCTCATCTCAACCCCCCAAAAGGCTGGAGTCTCTGAGAAGCTTGGCAATTCCAGTGGCCTCTCACCTTCAGTTTTCAGTCGGATTGTTCTTCATTGAAAGCTCCTACCTCCAAAGACATTGGGATAACAAAGCTATGTGCATGGATCACAGGATACATGAACAGGAGATGTGATCACCCAGGTGAAACTACATGTTCAGAAAGGGGCCTGTCAGTCTGGCCAGTCTGGGAACACCTCCAAAGCATGGATTTTAAATGGACAAAGCAATGTAAAATATAAGGAAACAAAAAAAAAAGTTTCATACTACCATTACTGTTTTGCACCCCTCAGAAGTTAAAGCATGAGAAAGACATCTGGGAAGGTGTAAAGTATATGTGATTTAAAATGCTACAAAAGAAATCCTTTTCCCTCATTTCTGACATACCTGATTTATCATTAATTAGGTCACTTTCAGCTGGGTGATGCCTGGTCTGCTGCAAATTGTCTTCCCTCCTTCTCTGAGTTTGGGAAGTCAGCACATTGTGCAGAGTCTGGTTCAAAAGTTAATTGGAATATTTCAGTTCATTGGACTTTTGTAGCAGCGTATGCTTGTGGGAGAGTTTTCTAATGATTAGTATGCAACTCTAGGCAAGTACAAAGCATTGTGCCATGCACTGTATTAATGTACACAAAAAATCCAGCTTGCACTTAATGTATGATGAGATATATGTAATTACCTACTGTGTAAATTAATAGCTCATGTCAATAAACTGTGCTCCCTTAGTTCCCCTACGTCCTTAGTTTCACTTATTTAATTTTAGGTTTAACACCACGGTTTTTAAATACAATTTCCTAGTTTAAGATGCTGGGGAGGGAGAAAACACCTCTTTTCCCATGCCTGCTGCCTCTCCCTGCCTGGTGTGGGATCTGGTTCTGTGTGGGCACAGTGATGTGTGCACAGCCTGGGAGTGTGACTGTGCATCCCTGCTCCGGGCTTGCTGCTGCCTCATCCCCAAACTGACCCCTGCAACCTGCCATGGCCACAACAGCTCCACTCCCACCCATTTCTGATTGAAATCTGTAATGCACTTGTTTTTAATAAGGCTGTGGCTTGGAGGATTGCCTCCTCCTGCTACCTGAGAATGTATTTACTGGCTGCTTTGTGACACACTATCAGATGCTGAGCTGAGGGCTGTGAAACAGAAAGCAACAGCCTCGGGTGCTGATGGATAATGGGAATGGTGATGTTGGCATCCAGGATTTGGACACTCCTGGAAACTGCCACCCAGGCTTCGAGTAGAGTCCTGCCTTGCAGTAGGAATCTGTGAGTCTGTTGTCCCAAGGCTTTTGTGCACAACAGGGAGTTCCAGAGAGGGGCAGTCCTGCCTGTCCCCAGGTGAAAAGGAAGTGTATTGACAGACAGAGAATAAGTGAGTCTATTTTCTGTCTGTCCTTTCTAAAAACTCAGCTTCTGTGACACGTCTCCATCACCCAAATCCTTATGCCATTTCTCCCTTCCCTACAAATTGTTCAAAATCATAGCTGTCAAGGCTATCCTTGCCCATAAATCTAGCCATGCACCTCATCTCCTTCTTTCTTTCTTCTTACTTCTTCTAAAGTCACCAAAGCCCATATCCTTTGTAGCCTCTTGAAAACTCTGCAATGCCCTTGCTGCTCTGCTGGGTTTCATCAGCTTCTCTTTCAGTCTCTCACACCACCCCTTTTCTAGCATCTCCTGCTTGTGACAGCCCTGCCATATGTCACAGCAAAGCCCCTTGATCATGGTCCTTACCTTGTAAAAACCCTAGGATGGATTTCCCACTTCACCCCCCGCTCATTTGTACAAGGAGAGAGGGGACTGGTAGCTACCCTTAAACTGTGAGTCCCCAAGAACTGTCCTTGAGCACCAGCTGTTTATGAGGAATAACAGTAATAAGTCCCCAGTTAGCTGCATTTAGGGACAATTCAATACACCTGGCTGCCACATACAAACAGGAGATGTATTTTAAACAGGTGACCAAGATAAACCCAAGAGAAGGAAATCAGTGTTGTGCTGTGGTTCTTTGATGATGTTTAAATCTATCACACATGATGCTGCAAGTAGATGTTTAAAGAGCTGTTATAAAAATGATATTTTAATTCACAAAGGGTGAGGCAATGAGAGCACTATATAAAACACTTTCAAGTTCCTTCTCTGGTAGCTTTTGCCTAAGGAGATGGATAAGGCAAAGCAAGGGTCCCTTCCCTGGAAACCATACCCTTGCAAGGAAAGCACAGAATTATGGGCTATTGAACTCTGCTACAGGCAGTATAAGGAACTGGCAAAAGGACAGACAACTGGTGAATGCAAAATTTGAAATGGGAATTTGGATCAGAGTAACTGTTGCTCATTAATCTGGTAAGAGACCATACACCTTGTAGACCATTAGAGGACTGCCAGGCCTTATCCAAAGAGAGAAAAGGAGCAAAGCCTAAGCAAATGAGCCATTTGTGTCTTTAATGAACATAGTCAGTGAAAAACCCCCACAACGTTAATATGTCCATATTAGTTACATGCACAGCAATGTGCTCTATGCAGAAAGCTGGTATCACTCCTGGAAAGGCCAGAGCAAAGCCTGGACACATGCTTTCATTTCATCAGTAATTACTGGGGCATTTAGGAGGATGGCCCTGAACCAGCCCAGCCAGGGAAGGCTGCATTTGAAAGGATGGCCAGGCCAAATTATATTAGAGGAGTGTACTCCTGATGGAAATTACATTAGTGGCTACTTCCTTCCCTCTGTCCCAGACAAAATCTTGGCACTTTAAAAGGCACTGAGTTATAGCCCTGGCCTTTTACAGCTTTTAATCCACTCTGACAGTTTCCCTGAGCATCTGAGGGAGGGTCCAGTTTGGATGCATAATCATCTCCAGTGACAGAGAAGGGGGTTTAAACAGACATATTTCACTGCAGCCTTCCCACACACTACTGAACAAGTAGCCCTCCTGCATGGAATGCTGCTCAGTATTTTCTTTGGAAAGGAGTGGGAAGGAGAATGATGGAGCTGAACCCCTCAAAGCCACTGACAGCAAAGCCAAGGGATGCAGCAGGGCATTGCTGTCAGCAGGAGCCACTCTGGCCAGTGTTGCTGGGGTGGGAAGGGGCCTCATGCTGCCACATGTGCACCAGAACACCTCCTGTTGTTGAGGAAAAGCTGTCTGTGGTGCTGCCCCCAGGTAATGCTGCTGGTGGGATCTCCTGCAGGGAGGGACAAAGCGCTCCCTGAGCTGTTTTGCAGGTGCAGGTTGGAGCCTGCCTGCCTGGTCTGTGAAAACCCAAACACAGAGGTTCGACAGGGCAGGAATCTGAGTCAATGGCACAATAAATCAGGCAGGAGGAAGAGGAGGTAACATTAACCTACTCACACAGCAGCGTGTTTAGTATATTTAGAAACTTGGCAACTGATGACCCTCTCAGCCGGTCTAAAGTGTCACCATTCAATGAGTGAATAAACTGACATCAGCATTAAATTTAAAGCCCGTGGCAAGGTGTCTTTGACCCTTGTGCCAGGTGTGGAGGAAGCTTTCAGAATTCATCTTGAAGAGCAGTTGGATGGTTATTCACGGTCACCCTCCTGGGAGGAAGAGACCCCCAGTGGAATTCCCCACTGAGCCACTATGGAGTGCTGACTTACACCATGGAAATGCAGGCATGTAACACTTACTTTCCTTTGCTTTCCCTTTGCCCTCCTAACCAGGACATGCCCAATTTGGTGGAGCAGGGAGAGAACTGTTCAAGAACCCCATCTGTTCCCTGAACCCTTTGTGGGATCCCAGAAAATCTTTAGTGACTAATTTCGTTTGGAAGAGAATTTGCTCCCTGCCTTGCTCATTTCAATTAACCACATACCCCTGTGAAACTCATCATGCAAGAGTTGGGAGAGGCTGTGCTGAGCCAGTCAGACATTTGGGGCAGGGTATTTGGTGCTTCCCATGCCTTCCTCTCAGAGGTTATATGATGGACAAATGGGGATATAGAGGAGCCTGGCAGCCCTGATGCTTCAGAGCAATGTAAATTTATTTTACACATTCCTGCTGGGTTTGACATTTTACCTGCTTGACACTACTGCTCTGAGGACAGGATGTGCCAAGAAAGAGAACATCGAGGACTGCTCAGGTTTTGAGCAGATTTAAAGGGGAGGATGACTGATGAGAGGTGAGAAGCAACAGTTCAGGCAACCAAACTGTACAGAAGTGGCTGGTTGAAATGTGTACATTATGGGCCAAGATCCACAGGGGGACTGGCTGTGACACACAACGAAATGCCTAAAAAGTTTAAACTTTGATGCCCCAGTCCATTCAGATAAAGCATCATAAACCACGCTGTGGCCGTAGTGACACGTTACTGTTCTGCTGTCATTTGAGCAGAGGTTGGTTCCAAACCCAGCAGCAGCCCCACAGCAGAAGCATGACACCAGTGGGGAAAAGCTGGCAATCTCAGTGGTCTTTGGGGGCCCAGGGAAGGACAGAGGCTTGCTCTGTGCCAGGACTTTTTGAGCAAGACAATATCTGGTGTGAAAGGCTGCAGGATTACAGCTTCTAAATAAAGCTCCGAGAGCTGTACCTGCTGCTGCCTGGGGTCAGCAAGCTCTGCCTCATGTTGCCTGAGCCTGAGCTGCTATGCTGACTTAAAGACGCCAAATATTTGTCCTCTGCTCCACACTATCACATTATTTGATGAGCAATTACGTCCTGTGGGTTTGTCAGGGAGTAACCATGGGGCAGGGATGATTAAACTGCCGATAGGACTATAGAATAAACAGCTTGGCATCAGGGAGTTTGTACTTGGTTTTGGCAAGGAAGAAGCGAGCCCTAAGGACATGCAAATAATGTGTTTATTCCTCCTGCATTCAGCAGCCAAGTATCTGCCAGGCCATTTGCAAGGGGAATGCCCTGCTCTCTCTACCAGTACTGCCCCTGTATTTCGCAGTCCTGAGGATGGAGGGGCTCCAGCCGCAGGGTAAAGAGAGCTAAAGCCTCCTACCAAACCCCCCTAAAAGGTGGTGAGGGGGTTCCTGCAGCACTGTGGGGGTGATACCTGGTGGCTCCAGTTTCTCCCTTTGCTTGCAACACTCATCCACATTTCCCAGCAGGGTGGTCTGCTTGGTGAGCACATCTGTACGTGAAGGGTGATGACTCCTTCATTTCTGCTGTGACAATAAACGGCAGATGAATTGCCTGGGGATTTGGGAGCGGAAGGAGTTCCCCCGGCACCCTCAGCACCTGTGGCTCACACACACCCAGCAGCTGTAATTTACCAATGTGGTTACATACGTCTTTTATTTATTTAGAGATATAAACAGAGCTTTCCAGACTTTCTCTTTGTTCCACCAAATTTTGAAGCTTATAAGAAACTTCTTTAAGGCAAGATTTCCCCAGCAGATTTTTTTTAAATCTCTGTTCTAACAAAATGGTGATAACAAATTGCTGTTTTTGAAAAGTTCAATTGGTGCAGGAATATCCTGGTTTTTATGTTCTTAGGCATCTCCATCAATACAGCAGAAAGCAGAGCTCTATTTGAGATGGTCAGTAGATAAAAGATATTCATGTGGACAGATAAATCCTCTCCCTGCATAGATAACAGCAATATACTCACAGGCTGGAAACATTTCCAGATGATACAGGGTTAAGAAAATGTAAATTAATATTTAATTACTTTATCTGAAGCGGAAGAGCTTGGACAGGAGGGAGTCATATTTCAGAAGGAGTTAGTCTGGATATATGAACTCTCCACACAAGACTTACATAAGTAAACAAAGTGCTATATGAAGAAACCTCTGGGCTGGCTGACAAGAAGTATGTCCAAGTGTTTTGAAATAGTCCAAGGTTTTCCCCAGATTCTGCCAGGGGAGAGCAGCCTGCTCAAGGTGACTGGGGATAAGTAACAGTGACTATTTATACACTGAGGGTGTACTGTAAATGGAAAGTGAGAGAAAAGACTTGTGGGTAAGGAAAGGGAATTTAGTAAGCTGGACTGAAGAAAATAAATAATGAAATGTCCTGGCATGGTCCACTGAGTGACTGGGATGTTCAGTACATCCTGACAAGGAGAGAAGCATGTGCAAGAAGGTTCCTGTGCCTGGCTGGCACGTCTGCTGAGGCAGAACTGTCAGTGCCTGACACCACGGCCAGGGGCACAGAAGGAAGCTGTGCTGGAGAGCAGGGCTCTTGCTCTTGCTGAGGGGGTTTTTGGCAAGAAAGCCTCTCCCAGGCCCCTCATGGCTCAGAGGGGCACAGGTTTTAGACACCCAGAGCACCCTGCTGCACCCAGCCATGTCCTGCTCGTGGGGCAGAGCTCCTTGGTTGGCTGGGGAAAGCTGGCTGCTGCTCCCCTGTGTGCTACATGGACATCTGGGATCAGCCAGCACCTGAGGCCACAGATCCCATGCCACATTTGGGAGAGCAAGGTGGGTGAGGGGTGGCAGCACAGCAGAGGCTGCTCTGCCCAGTTCCTCCCACTTGCAGAAGAGGTTGGGTACCAGCTGCTAAGCAAGAAACCAAATGGAAAACTGTGACCTATAGGAAACTATGTGAGGCACGTCTGGTCTCTGAAGACTACAGATGAGCTGGCAATACCAACACTGGAAACAGATGCTAAACTGATTGGAAATTATTTTGGCAGAAAGCCAGAGCTGGAGCAGGAGCCTTGGTACAAACAAATTGGTGCAAAATGCATTCCAAAGTCTCAGATCGGTTTGATTTTGGGAGAACAGTCAGCTGGTCTCTCTTTGGCATTGCTGTAGAGCTTTGCATAAGCCATACACCAATGCATCTAGCTGAAAGCAGCGAGGTACAGGCACAGAAAGCAGCCAAATGCTGCTGGTTCACACCAGCACTCACTGGGGAAGCAGCATCTTAGTGAAGCTCCTTGGCTGACGGCTCTGGAAAGACACAAGTATCACCAATTTCAGCTCCTCCTGCTGCAGGCAGAACTCATGGTGACACCTCCCTAGTCATGGGTAAACAATGAAAGACCCTAGAGAAATTTTACCAGACCTTGCAAGCCAGCACACCAGTGAAGAAATACAGGCTGGTAAAAGGTGAAGGCTAGGGGAATGCTAGAACACAACAAAAGCTGGAAAAGTCTTTTTCCCTAATCCTCAAAGTTGGGGATGGAGCCTGTAGTGCCGTCAGTGCAGCTTCTCTGAGAACCATCCCCTCACAGGGGCAGGGCAGGGAAGCCAGAAGCTTTCTAAGGCTGATTTTTTTTTTTTTTGGCAACACACACAAGAAACAAATCTAAAACCTGTGTTAGACACAGGAAGAGTGGAATAAATATCTGCTCGTTAAGAAATATATTTGGGTCAATGTACTGAAATATTAGGAAAAAATACATGGTGACATCCTGGACAAAAATATTCAAATGGACAGACAGACACTTAACTTGGTTGCACGAAGGTCTGGAAATGTCTGGTGTACTGCAGCATCTCCTGCAATTCCTCTTCTCAGTCCTCATACTAGTGCTTGATTCTTACTCTACCAGTTCTCAAATGATAAAACTTTTCTCCTCGTGGCTAAACTTCAGAGAACAACTTTGCATAAATGTATTAAACTGATGTCTAATGCCTGTACTCCAGGTTTTGCTGTACTCTGAATCATGGTCCCCTATTGTGCATTTCAATAGCTTTTCATTTCCTAGAGGTCAGGAAAACTGCATGCCAGCCCCATGCTGCCTGCAGAGCAGGCAGGGTTTCCAGCTGGGCTAAAAGGAAACCAGTCCACTGAAGGTTGCACTCTGCTTCATTGCATAGCTGATGGCTTTAGTGCCATGAGCTTGCACTGTCTTTGTCTCTTAAAATCAGAAAACATAGTTTTTATCCATACAGATGAACACTACAGAAAAAGAGTATTTAAGGATATTTTGGTTATTACAGAATCCAATGTGTCCTCCTAGACCTTCCCATTTTAACAGCAGCACGTGTGTTCCTACAAACCCCACATGCTCAGCACACCAATTTCTTATTTTGAACCATGCATCTAGATTCCTGCAGGGACAGGAATTTAGCAGCCAGTATCACATCCCCTGACCTTTACTAACAAACATGGCAAACTGTAAAGCTGGGGCTCTTTCTGCAGCTCATCTGGGATCCTGTAATGGCAACAGATTTGCTTTTCTAATCAGCTGAAGTTGCAGTGAGGTGACACTTGCCTGGGAGGTATCTTTTTGTGCATGGACTTTCTACCAGAACCTGTCAGTGCAGTGCTGCTGGTCTGTGTTTGGATGTTCAGAAGAAGGCAGTTTGCAGAGGGGACTGAGGACTCATGCTCAGTCCTTGCTGAAGCAAATACAACTCCTGGCCTTTGCAAGGATGATGCTCTGAGGCCAACTGCAATTAGAAGGGTTCAGAATCTCCTGTATCCCATGGGAGACAGCAGCTCTGGCTGAGCAGTGCTGCTGCAATGGGATGCATGCACCCCATCCCACCCCTGCCACAGGGTTGGTTAGGAACAGGAAAGGGCTCTTCTGCAGCTGAGAAAATGCTTCTCTGCCTGGCTGCTGCCACTTAACAGAAGGACTTGCTCTTACTAGGAGACAGGACTGGGTACCACAGCTCTGCTGTCTTCAGATGGAGGAAGAAAAGGGAGAGGAAAGGGATATGTTCCACCCACATTAAGGAGCACCAGTCCTTACCCACATCTTGAGGTGACCACACAGGAGTTTCTGAAGTCTTTGAAATCTCTATGGGACAGATTCAAATCCAAGAACATGTAATACATGAAATTTGAAAATACAAATTCCTCTCACACTGCCCACATGGGTTTTGTAACTACAATCTTCACATATTTACACTGGCCAAGGATCACAACCGTGTGCCAGACACAGCTTTTATTCTCACAGTCTAAACAGGCTTCATGTGTGTCAACATTCTTCATACAAAGATACATACAGACAGTTTCTGTCAACCAGAAACATACTGCTTCTGACTGTTCACACAGTACCCTTAACAAATGGAGTTCTGAAGAGCACTTTAGGCCCTATACTGTAATAAAAGAAACAAAATCCATGCAAGGAGAAAACGAGATTTAAAAACATGCTTATTTAAAATAAGTTTATTATAATGAAATAATATAAAAGTCTGTCAAAGTCTTAACAATGCTCCAGGAGACAGATGCTGTATGATTTGAGAAATGATGCAAACTGGAAACTTCAGAGTATTTCAGACTGAACTGACAGCACAATTTGTGCAAAGCTTACACTGAGAGAGGTGATTTGGGGGGCACAAACAAGCCCTTAGAATTCAGTAAATTTAAAGTGTGAGGCAACATATCTTCTCTTTGCCTTTAAATGTATTTCAGTATGAATATATTTTAGTATGCAAAGTAAGGCTTACATTAAACTTAGCTTGACATTGACAAAAATGTATGCCCAAAACTGGCTTGAACAAAAGAAAATAGTAAAGGAAACCATAAAAGCAAGCTGCCTTGGTTTTCAGTTTAATTACTGTATTCTGGAATGCAATTTACTCATGTAGTTTCAAGTAGACATAAATCTCAAACTTTCAACATGGCTTTAAGTAAAGGAATCAATAACTTTTTGGACCCCTTGAATGCTGAAATGCAAAAGAAAATTGACATAGTGTTAAGCAGAAATAAGGAAATGAAAACAAGGAAGTTTCATATTTTAAAAAATCCAGCTTTAGCACATCTGAAGTATGTGGGAGAGAAATCTTACACCAAAAAAGGGATATTAAAAATGTCAATCTAAGACTGCATTTTGAAGAACTGCATGCCAGTGGGATGGTGCACGTGTGTGTAAGTGAAGCATATGCCTATGGCAAAACTTCAAAGCAAGTGCTTAAATCCTTGTGTCAACTGTGAGCAGGATCAGCTACAGCCTGGGTTTGCTCAGAGCCAGTAAGTGCACTATGACACCCCTCCTGCATGAAGGAAGTTTTATATGGCTTGGAGCAAGCAAAAGTTTGCAGGGTTTGTTCACCAGGGGGGCTACAGAAGGTAGCAATGAGGCATGAATTTAGTTATTTCCACACTGCTTTTTTTTGGTTTTGTTATCTGTGCTATGCAGGCAGGAGACGAGAAATACGTAAACTAAAACCAACAAAATAAAACAAAACCAAAAAAACCTTGTGCTTTCATTCCTGTGAGGCAGAACATCCAAGTCTGAAATGTCCCAATTTACATAGCTTGTCAAAGAATTAATTTCTGAAAATTCAAGTTTATATTTGCATGCCTTTCAAAACATCCTGCTTTGCTCTGACAGCAAAGCAGATGACAATTGGTAGAAAAGAAGGATCAGACAGGGAAAAAGGTCAAGACAGCCAGGTAGGAACATGTTAATGATCTTTCCTAGTGTCTGAAAGGCAGCTTAAGCTTCCCTAAAAGTTTTCACAAAAGCTGAAGTGACAATGAAAAGAAAGGGTTATAAGGTCCAGCATATGGACATAGCTAGCACTTTTTTCTATCATGGCCCACACCCCTTTGCCAAAGCAGGCTGCAAACACCTGGGGCAGATTTTGGGCATACTTCTTACATGCCCAACCAACCAAGCAACACTTTTCAAACTAGGAAAGATTTTAAAAGCAAACAGCTGTATCTTAAATCCTGATGATGCTTTACAAAAAGCTTGTAAGTGGAGGTACATGGCCCTTAACTTTAAATACATCTGTTAAAGGGAGATCCATGGCAAAATAGTGTCAAGTCAATTCCAATGACTCATTATGTTTTACACTAAAGCACTTGAGTATGCAGTTCATATTCTACAATTGTAATGTCACAGAACTTCAATATGGAACTGAGTATGGTGTCTTTAAACAGCAGGGAAGGATCCAGAATAGAGCTTGTTTAAAAAACCCCAAAAACCACAAAATAAATAAAATAAATAAAAGTGTCTGATTGCTAAGCAGAACTAGACTGAAACTGAGAGCTCTGCTCCAGTGACATATAACAAAGATGTGTTCATGATCTTTATTCAAATATGCTGACTGCAGTTATTCAGTACTAGATAGCACTTCTATCAGATTGCTTTGGGATTTACCATGTCTCAGCAAGGTTGCACACTGTATGGACACTGCCTGCCTCATATGCTGTATCTGAGTCCTACACTCAGCTATACTACACAAAAAGCAGCCTTACTCCCCCCTAGGGTAAGGCTATGATTACTCTTATTTCACCTTGGATAAGTAAAATCCCTGAGAATATGCAACTGCTAGACATTGAAGGAAACAGCCAAAAGCAGTTTTAAAGGAAAGAGATGCAAAACTTCAGACTAGCACAACTTAAGAAATCAAAGCAGTTCATGTGAAGTATACAGAGCCAGGGTGCTGTTATCTGAGAGTCAGGTCAATCTCTATCAGTGTGCAGGTCAGTTGTTCACAAATGTCAGCCATTAAAAAGAAAACACAACAAAGAAAACAACCCTAACTAATCAACAAACCAAACAAATAAAACAGAAAACACTGACCTTCTCTCCAATTCCAAATTAGTTGCTTGCTCTCTACAATTATTCTAACAAAATGCCATCCTTTCTGCTTGCCAAACTGACACCACAGAGAAAGGCAGTGAGTTGTCTATCAGTGCATTTGCTTCCACTTGGTCATCTGGTCTACTACATCCTGATCTGGTCTACTACATCCTGAGAGGTACAACTTGGAGCTCAGCCCATACTGCATGGGTTTCTTTCAGAAGTCTTAGAAGTGCTCAATGCCCTGCAAGAGCAGTGCATGGTGAAGTGCAAGTTTTAAAGGCAAGGAGACCTTGCTCAATTCTTTCTCTGCAAGGCCCCTGTTTAACAGCAAGCACAGAGGGGCCTCCTGAAGCCACAGTCTCCCAAAAATGTTCTCAAGCACCAATTCCAGAGTTCAGGAAGAAAAACAACTTTACACAGAAAAGCAAGACAAGAAAGCCTGCTCTGAGGCAGGGTGCCATGCTGATTAGAGAATATGTAATGTGGAACGCTCTCCCTGCTCGTTGGATGACAGAAGGATGGTAGAAGTTAGTAACTGGAGCTGGTGGCCCAATGAAGCTCTTCTCTGCCTACAAAAAAAGCCTCCTGACTTTTTGAAACAAATTTTGCATCTGATGCACACCTGACAAACTAGTGCTTCTCCTGCTAGTTAAAAAACAAAACAAAACAGAAACTGCAAAAATGCCTATAAATACTCTGAGCTGAATATGTTGTCCTACTATTGGAAAAACTTAGACTAATAAAAGGAATTCAATTTTTTTCATGATCTGACAGCTAATTTCTAGAGAAGAGGAATCTCTTTCCTGGTCTTCTCATAACCTAGCTGATATTTTGTGGAAATGTGGTCTCCATTATCTTTCCAGATCATTCAGCTACAGTGAAGCTGTACAGTGCTACAACTGTTACAGTAAAATTTCCCACAGAACAGCTGAAAACCCTGAGGAAACCACACAGCGTGGAAAGCTGGTTGTTCCCCTGCAGGAGTGGTTTCTTTGGATTCATGCTTAGAAGCAGCAGACAACTGAATCCCAAAGGCTCTCAGCTTCATTTTTAGCACTGTGAGTAGTGACATAATTGAATAGGGCTTTGATCAAAAGTTTTGACTTTGTACTCACACAGATACTACTTTAAGAAAACTCACAGAACTAAAACCTGATTCTTTCTGACCCTCTTGAGTACCAAGAAACTACAGATAAGTAAAACTCAGAGAAGATGACAGAGAAAAGCCACACTATTTGAACTTGAAGTCTCTTGGGAATCTAGAGAGGTCCTAGCTGACTGGAAGCTGGCAAGCATTGTCCTGGTTTTCAAGAAGGGAAGGAAGAAGGACCCTGGAAACTACAGGCCTGTCAGTCTCACTGACAGGTAAAATCATGGAAAGGATTATTCTGGGAGATAATGAAAAACATCCAAATGATAACATAGTCATTGGTAACAGCCAGCACAGCTTCATGAGAGCAAGTCCTGCTTGTCAAAACTGAATTCCTTCTATGACAGGGTAACCACTTAGTTGATCTATGAAAGCCAGCTGATGTAATCTTTTTGGACTCCAGCAAAGCTTTCAACACTGTCTCTCACCACAGTATCCTTCTGGACAAGATGTCCAGCACACAGCTCAAAAACCACGTTTCATGATCAGTGAGCAACTGGCTCATGGGCTGGGCACAAAGGATTGTAGTGACTCATCAGGATGGTGTCCTGCCACTAGTGGAGTCCCATATGGTTCCATCCTTGGCCCTTGGCTTTTCAACATCTTCATAAATGACTTGGACACAGGACTGGAAGGGATGTAAGGCTGCCAACAGCACCAAATTGGGAGGAGCTAAACTGGCATTCCCTTGAGGGCAGGGAGGCCCTGCAGAGAGACCCTGACAAATTAGAGATGGGCAATCATCAAATGCACAAAGTTCAGCAAGTGCAAGTGCCAGATTCTGCACCTGGAACAGGACAGTCCTGGTTTTGTGCACAGACAGGAATGAAATGCTGGAGAGCAGCCCTGTGGAGAGCTCAGGGGGTCCTGGTTGGTGGCAAGTTGAATCTGAGTCAGCAGTGCCGTGGCAGCCAGGAGGGGCAACCCTGTCCTGGGGGCATCAGGCACAGCATCACAGCTGGGCAAGGGAGGGGATTGTCCTGCTCTGCTCTGAGCTGGGGCAGCCCCACCTCCAGTGCTGGGGGCAGCTTTGGGTGCAACATTATAAAAAGCCCATTAAGCTGTCAGAGTGTCCAAAGGAGGGCCACAAGGATGGTGAAGTGTCTGGAGGGGAAGCCTGATGAGGAGGTCACTTGGCCTGTTCAGCCTGGAGAAGAGGAGACTGAGGGGAAACCTCACGGTGGTCTTCAGCATCCTCAGGAGGGGAAGCAGAGGAACAGACACCCATCTCTTCACTCTCGTGACCAGTGACAGGATTCAAGGAAATTACGTGAAGCTGAGTCAGGGGAAGTTTAGATTGGATTTTATGTTGGGTGCTAGGTTGGAAACAGGTAAAATTTCCTCACCAAGAGGGTGACTGGACACTGGAACAGGCTCCCAGGGAAATGGTCACCAAGTCTATCTGAGTTCAAGAAGCTTTTGGACAATGCTCTCAGGCACATGGTGGGATTTTTGGGGCGTCCTGTATAGGGCCAGGAGTTGGGCTTGATGATCCTGATCCCTTGGGTCTCTTCCAACACAGCATATTCTATGACTCTATGAATGTCTAATTAGAGTCCTGGAATCTATCTTTATACAGTAAGTTTGATGTTGGCCTTTTCTTCAAGTATCACATGCTTTTCTTAAAGCTCACAATGCTAGACTCTTTAGAGAGGATCAAGTGTGCAGGGCAGCAGGTCTGCAATACATTCATTTCACTAACAAAATGCCTAGCAAAAGCCAGCACTCCTTCTGTGAGTATGGCAACACTGCCTTCTGTATTTATGAAAACTTACAAATTCTACATCCCTCACTAGCAGTCCTCTCCCCTCTTGCACAGGAGTTAAACTCAGCTCTTTGTACAAAGCCCTGAAGCCCTAGGTCAACACAGTGAGACCTGCTTATGCCTTGAATTGGAGTCAGTAATTCACAGACAGCCTTCTGGTTGGTCATCAACACAACTACAAATTTTGTCTCTAACCATATCACTAGCTAAAAGGACTTACTCATTTTTTTTTAATAGCAGCAGTGCTAAGGAATATGCTTTTACCTGCATCAGCAAAATGGGAACAAAAGGAGAAATCTTTCTTAATTTTGAGTCACTTCTAAATAATTTCAAAATTCAAGATTTGTAATTGGTCCCGTGTTTAATAGCTCCATTAAAAATTTTAGCTTCCCCTATACTTTACCCATTTCATGTCCACTTTCATGAAGCTTCTGCCCATAATGACAGTCTAGAAAGGATTTTAATGATATCTGCTTTTCAAACTGCTAGCTATATTCGACTTAAAAGCAAGTATTACAATTTTGCATTAATTTGATTCAAGAAACCCCTAAAACCTAAAACAGAAAAAACCATCCTAAACCTTAATAAACTAGGATGATGGATGTGATCTTCAAATGCTAGTGTAAAGTACTGTTGAATTTAGCTGGGCTGAGTCTGTGCCAGCAAATCTGTGGTCCACTAGCAGGAGATAGCAGGGAAGCCATAGCATGTACTGGGAGCTGGTCAGGGAACACAATATCCTGTTTCAAAGGCTAGACCTTGGGGCCACTCAGACCACCAGCCACATACACCTGTGGTGAAGATCTTTGTAATATTTGGGTCAAAATGTTTGTTTAACTTAATAAATACTTATGTCATGCAAATATATTATTTGCATTAAAGAGCTTCAACCCAAATTGAGGGACAAACTCACCACATTATAGTTGTTGTTTAGCTGTCACCAGAGTAACTAACTCTCACTATCCTCCTACACCATGGCAGGGAGTGGGCATAGGGAATGGGAGAGTCAGAGGCAGCAGCACCTGCCTGGGTGCCATGCTGGTGACCCAACAGCTCTGCTGCATGAGCAGGTCTCTCCTCAGGTACAGCAGCAAAGGCCAAATTCTGCTCTGTTACTTTCATGAGGTGAAGTGAAGAGGAGGTGCACAGGCAGAAGAGAAACAGTCAAAAACATTCATCACGGACATAGTTATGATCCAAAGAGAGACAGTACCTCTGCATTTAAATGCACCACAAGCAATGAAAAGATAAAAATCACAAATACCCTTCTCCCAAAACACTCAACATCCCTCCCACCTGAAAAGATACAATGAACAGAAACGACATCCCAAAACAAAAAAGAAAGGAATCTTTGTTAACAGACACAGTCCCTGAATTTTTAAGATGTGGTCTTGCTGTAGTCATACCACCTCATCTGACTCCAAACCATGCACTTCATAGAGAGTGTCCAAGATATTTAGCTGCTTTTCCATGGCTGGTAAGTAAATGTTGAGGTCCCTCTGCATTCCTTTGTAAAATGTTTCTTCCTGAGGATCGCACTCATCTACAGACAGAGCTGCCACAAAATCTTCGTATGTTGGAGCTGCCCTTAAAGCTAGCTGGGAGAGGAAACAAAGCTTTCAGATTTGCAACACAGAATGGGAAAAGAAATACAACTTAACAATGAAAACCTTCTAAGACTTCCCTCTTTGCACTTAGACAGCATAACTTCAATTTAATCACATATTGAGAATTTAAACTAGAAGGGAGGCTAACTTTTTAAATTTTTAAAAATTATTTTTCTGTACATCCCCAGTTTAAGATATGTTCAGACATGCCTGATTTTTAGAAAGTATCATATTTTGTATAAATAAATTGAGCATATAAGAAATTAATTAAATACAAACTCCAAATAAAGTCTAGTTTGCTATGGGAGCTCCCAACTCAGTGTTACACATCATCACCAAATTTTCAACACGCTCTTTAGAAAGCTCTCTCCAACAATTCTGCTTCTCTCAGTCAAAGTCATGACTGCCTGGATGAAGTTTTCCTCTTTCCTTTTGTAATTTCAGTGATAATTTTCCAGTGACAGACACAAGGGGGAGCTGCCAGACCGGACGAAAAATTTCCTCTAGCCAATATATTCTACTTCAGCTCCTGTCTGAATGCTCTCATATTCAAAGAGAGATCAATCTTCAAAAAAGCAACCTCAAATCCTCTTTTCTTCATTTAATAGCCCTGCAAGACTGTGCTCAACAGCACATAATTAAAAAATAGTGCACGAGTGCAATCTGTCTGTTTCATCTCTAGAAAGCAGGCTCCACCCTGAAAGTCCAGTACTAAGCATCATGAAAAACACAATCCTCACTTTGAAAATAAGGTCTGGCAAAGGAATATATTCATTTTAATACTTAGAATTTTAACACAGTTCATTAATTACACACAAGATCACATGAACAAGAGCCAAGCTCTATCAGCAGCCCAGACAAATACTTACCGCAAAGACCCCGCGGACAACCCAACCATGGTGCTGCCGTAATGTCTTTCCATAGGCATTGTCTTAAAGGGAAAAAAAATAGATGCACAGCAGTTTTAAGTCTGCATCACAAAGAGAACTCAGAGCTCAGAAATGACTATTCAAGGGTATATTCTTGCCAGTCAATGTAAATAGTGGCTGTTTCTGAGTACCGAAGTTATGACTGAAAGGACATGACAGATTTGGGGTTTCTGCACTGGGGTCTCAGCTCTGCTGTCAAATCTCCTTCAACTCATCCACAGCAAGTAAGTGTTCTAACAGACAGGAAGGCTAATGTAAAGTCTAAGAAAATACTGTGTGGAGTGAAACTCCGTAAACCAAAGCTGCAGTGGTGGTACAGCTATAGAAGAGCTTTTCAGGGGAAGAAAGGGAATGAAAAAGTAGAAAAAAACCCAGCAGCATGACTCTGATGCAGACACAGTGATTCAATGCTGAAGCCTCCAGACTCAGAAGGTCAAATAAATGCCTAAACACTCTCCATGGTGTTTAACACCCATATCTGGTAGCAGTGTATTTACAGCTCATTTCCAAGAGCTGCTGCATACTTCAGTGTAGTAGTTATTTCTACTAATCCTAAAAGGCAACTGTTTTTCTGTCTAAAAGAAGACAAAATAAAAAGCTTTAAAAGAAGCTGTTTCAAAGTTGGTTTAAAGGATAATTACAACATTATACTGCATGCATACAGAGAGGGTCCTGCCCAGGAGTAACCAAGTCAAGTCTAAGGGGGGCTCATATTTTGTTTTGTACTTGCTGTGGTCAGAAGTCTGACAAAGAAAGTGTCAGAAATTGTGTACTTGGAAAAAATCCTTCTTTGTTACAACCTCCCGTCTAATTGATGCAGGCAATTCACAGCCATGTTGGCAAAGAGGTGATTTCAAAGAGTGATGGTCAATCATACAAGGAATTAGAAAACTAACAAAACAGCAATTATACATTTGGGAGTGCTCCCACTGCAAACCAGTGGAGAAATTTGAATGAGTCAAAGCACTTGTTTCCCGAAGATATGATTGTCTCCTCTGCCAAAAGTATGCCAATTAAAGGAATCTTTATTTGCTAATGAAACAACATTTGCCAGTTATCTAGTAACCCATCTCAAGGCAGCCATTTTAAAAAACTGCAGTTTTCAAAAATGTTATGTCTTAGAGATCACTTGCCTCATCAATCACTGAAGAAAACACAGGTTCTAAACAAGGAGGAAAGTAGCCAAGTATGTAAATTTAGAAGCACATGAAGAATGAAGCAATTGGCACTTACTCAGAGCTGTTTGGATATTCTTTTCCCCATTCTTCACTTCTGTCAAAAACCCTTTCAAGAACTTCAAACCTCTGCCAGGATGAACCCATGAAATAAAAAGAAACCAGGTTTATAAGAAAGTAACCCAAAGTATAACAAAACCCCCAAAGTTGCAATACAACTCCAAAGTGCAATAAAGCTCAGAATTAGGGAGCCAATTTCAATCTGAACAAAACTGCCACCTCTTCCAGCCTCTCTCCCAGTCCAAGGGAAAAACACTTTGCTAAACATTTCTACTGCAGCTTGAAATCATCTGCTTCATGCCCTAGCCAAGTAGGGCATTCACTGTAACTTCACTTTTATGGGAAAGAAGTTTGCCTGCAATGGATTTTTCAGGCCTTTTGGTGAAGTTGCAGTGATAAAACCACAAACAGCAGATTAATCTTGAAGCTGGTCAGTTTGGATTGATGGAACCTGTGGTAAGTAACCAGCCTGCTCCATGTATATAAGCCTGCACTGGTGAAAGGCCCCTCACTGCATCAGCAGTTCACAGTGAAGGCAGACACAAGGCCATTACCTTTTCAGCCACAGGAGAGCCTCTGTAGCAGAGTTTCTTACTTGTGCTACACCTTCATTCACTTCATGCAGCACAATCTTCTGAAGGGTATCAAACTCTTCTTTGTTGGTTATAAATTTCTGGTTTATTTTCTGGAAAGAATATAATAGGCAAAGCTTTAAGACCCAAGGGGCTTATAAATACCACTTGTTTACCAGGACTCCTCCTTGTTAAGAGATACCACAGATTCCGAAGGATGTCACACACTCCCCATGGCATGGCTGCTCTGACACACCGGGCATGCCATCCCAGGGCACACATCTGGCTAACACAACCAAAATAAAACATCTCAGTCGAAAATTTACCTGGGACCTACCATTTCTGTCCAACACAAATGCTTGAGGTTCCCATGACATGCTCCCCACTGGAGGAAAGGAGTTAATTCAAACTGCTCTTCAAGCGAAGTCCCATTTGCCCAGAGCTTCAACTACAAGCAAAATTTACCTTCTGACCACTGCAAACTCTCAGTATTACACTGAGCAGTGCTCAGCATGCCTACGGTTTCAATTTATTCCCAAGTTTCTATACACAACTCCTCACACAAACAAAAGAGACAATATATAAGGGCCAGACAAACAGATTTTTCTTAAATTAAAGGAGTAGCTGTGTATCACTTGACAATAAATATTTTATGTTTTAGGTTTTTAAATAGCATTCTTTTCTCTTGCTATTTTCAGTCTTCCAGTGGCTACCTTCTATAAGGTAAGTAACAATCTGATTGTACACAGTATTCCTTATCATACACTCAGAAGATATGTTTTGCTTTTATAATTTTTTTCTTGAAAGAAAATGCTACGAAAAGTCTCACTGTGAACATATTTTGTCTGCTAACCAGTATTTCAAAGGTTCTTCAGAAGGTACCTGAAGCTTGAAGAACTTCCAGAACAAGAACTAAGTCTGCAAGTTCTGCCTTAGTCTGCTGAGAAACTGCTCCTTCAAGCATTAACTTCCTCCTACTTCATCGAGCAAAGGGGTTTTTTCCCCACCCCCTCCATTTGTTTTACAGGTTAAAGTCAACATTGCTAACATCACATCATGACTTATAACCTATAGAGCTCAGAATCAAAGTCATATTCATTAGGTGTAACAGATGTTTTACTTGGCAGTCAATCAAGTATTTCATAAGTTTGCACACAACTGGATTTATTAAACACAGCATGTACCGTCAGAACAGAATTAGGGGCATTTCAGTGCTTTAATCTGACAGATGGTAACATTGTCAAATATTAAATAACCTTCCAATATTGACTCCTACCACAAAGATTCTTAAGTGCTAGTGTCTCAAGTAGATATTTTGTTTAGAAAACAAAAATCAGTGCTAGAAATAAGTTGTTACCTTGATGTTGCCTACAAAATCCATCTTAACTGGAGCAAAAACAGTTGGTCCCAGCTTATCTAGGAAAAAAAAAAAAGCTGTATGTTAAAATAGTATCTTTTTACAGTTCTCATGTTTTATAAAAATTTCATTTACTCATTTAACAATCCTTCTAAATGGCAGGAAAATACTAAATGAACAACAAACTGATATTTTTCTCTGGTATAGAACCAATCCATCCCAGTTGCTACAAGTGTTAAAATGCTCTGACCTACAGCTCAGAAGTCTTCAAAAGGCTGCATGCTCACAAGGCCACCACATTCACTAGATGCAGGGATCAAGCTGGTGGGGGGCTGTGCTAGGTGAAGATCAAAGTCTTTGGAAAAATCAGAGTGCAGCTGATGGTCTGCTGTCAGCTGTACTAGACTGTAAGGCACCTATGCTGTTTTCTGGAGGGGGAGAAATTGTTGCTCCATACAGACACCTGGATTGCCAAATAGCTTATATGTGGACCCCCTCTAAATGAGAGTGGATCCTCTTTAAAGGAAAGGGGTAAGAAACATGTTCTGGTACCAGTCAAACTGATTTTGCTGATACAGGTTCTGCTATATCACTTTAGTGAAGAAACAAATTTTCCAACCCAACTGCTCCACCTTTGCTTGCTGCTAGCAGCAGTCACAAAGAGTCAGAAAAAAGAAGCTGCTTACCCAGAACTGGCACAATTGCATAACATGACTCCAGGAACTCCTCTGTTGGTATGCCCTCCTCCTCCCGAAGCTCAATATCACTGAACCTGGCAGTGACAAGGACAAGCAGAAAATATTGTTACTGTAACAGTTCTTTTTTTATGTAACATCCAAAAGCAAAATTAGATTTCCTGTCCAAGTCATTTGCATAGAGGTAAAATTTATAGATATGAAACCACCAACATGGCTTTTGTTTTACTATGTTAAACTAACTGAATGCAGAGAACACACACTGGGTGGTGCACAAGCAAGGCCTGCAATTACAAACAAGGAAAAACCTCCCACTTCACTCTGTACAGATAATTTTACAGAAGATATCCTCTTCCAATTACTGTGCTGTAGGCAGTCTTGTTAAATAATCTCAGTAAATACAGTTTTACAGACAGAAAAGTCTTAAAAATAAGTCAATTACAGGCTTAACATTAAGTTGCAATAATCCTTTTAACTGAAATGTGCATACCTATTGCTCATGACACTGAAGAAGGTAGGAGAATCATTTTCATTTCGTTCTTCCTCACACAGAGTCAATCCACTTAAAGAGTTTGTTTCTGACTGCAGCAACTTGTGGGCACTACAGCTTTCTACAGCTTGCATATTGTCCTCTCCATCATCTTTAATGTCTAACATTTATAGGAAACAAAAGAAAAACAACAACAATAAAGAAAACAGTTACATACACATATTATTATTCCTTTTCATCAATATGCCTTTCTATTTGAAGAAAGGCACTTGGATATCTGGATAATCCAAGTTTAAAAGCATCCCTGCCAGCACCACTACTCTCACTGCAGATTTGGTAGGTGCTCAGAGCACATTTCAGTCATCCCCCAATTGTTTTAATTAGACAGACCAAGCACCAGGCTGCAGTATAGGGGAGCCCACACAAGCAAGGACAGTCTTGTGAGAAAGAAGAGCACTGAAGAAGCAATTTAGTGCAGCAGGGAGCTGACTCATTTCCTTGAAAGGACGATTACTTCTCACACGGTTGTAACTTTCACAGTATTGTTGAAGTGCCACAGTGCACTTTCAAAAGCAAAAGAATAATAGCAACATGTTTACTCCTTCTGATAGGTAACCAAAACGGCTGCTTAGATGGACACTTGTATGGCATCAAAGGCTGCTGTGTTCTCCCTGATTTCTATAAATACCTTCACATTTTCCCAGAAAAAGATCCAGGTACATCTTCCCCACTGTGGTCTATTTTATTTCTTCTATGGTATCCAGTACATCTGTTTCACACACAGCACAAGGAAAACAAAGGAAAGACAGAATTTTTCACATACATCCCATACATGGAAAGACCTTCTGACCTCATGGGGAACTTCAGAGAATAAGTAAAGAAGCAAAAATGATTCACAGCATCTGCACCATACAAGCCATAGCTAAGCACATCTTGCTGCCAGACTGTCAGACTAGCATCCAGGATTTCTCAGAGAACCTGTCTTTCCAGGAAAGGAACTTTCAAGTGTCAGTGAGAATTACAGAGAGACCTGGAGCTGAACTGAGCTTCTGGCTGAAGGGACCAAGCTGCAAGGAACTCTCTTCCTCCAAGTGACAACTGAAAGCAGGCTTACAGCAGTCCCTATTAGTTGCAGAACCACTGAACAAACCTGGTGCTGGGTGAAAAGAAAACCCCTCATACCCAGACCAGCCATTCTCACTTCTCACTGACATTCACAAGCAAAGAGTCTCTGCCAAGAAAAGACAGAGGTTTGAGTGATGCCACTGATCTGCCCATCACCAAGTCACATAGACTGGGGAGAAGAGAAACAGCCCAATTTTATACTGAATTAGTTAACAGTATTTCACTGAAGTCACACACAAATCTAAGTTTCATGCTATTGCTAAGATAAAGGAAGAAATAAGACGCTTTCTAGAATACTCTCAGTTGCAGAAAAAGCATTAATTTTCTGTAAACATTTGTAAGAGCAATCAAGAATGACTAAAAATTCAAGCCTCAGACAGGCACACAAAGCTCCAATGGCCCCTTCTGACACTGCAGCCCACATACTAGCAGGGAATAATGTGTCTGCCCACAGTGCATGGAGAACCCAAGCTCTGCCAGGCTGTTTTATTACACCCGTGTGAGTCTGCATCTGGAGGTCCTCAACTTGTCCAAAAACAAATTTTTTAATTTCCTTCTCCCTTCAGCCCCAAGTTAGCCATCAACAAAGGCAGCAGGAGGTATGCTGAGAAAACTTGCAAGGGGCAGTATCAGACTAAAAGACTGATAATCCCTCTCCTGGGAGTCAGGGATCAGCAGTCTCACAAGGAGCCTGTATCTTCATTAATTTACACCTATAGAATAATCATCATGGACAAAAGACTGATACTTACCTGCCAAATGCTTTGCTGCATGATCTTCAACACAGACATCACCAGTCCCCTGATTTGTTTCCAAGTTTAAACATTCCATACTTTTAATAACTGTTTGCTCTTGATGGTTCATTTCTGCTTTTACACAGCCATTTTCACAGGGGTTCAATTCCATCTGCCTGAAGAAAGGGAAAGAATAATATTTAGTGCATAAAGAATTGCTTCAGTGCATAAAGCATTCTTCCTGTGAACACGCAAATAACAAGAGAAAAATAGTCAACAGAAGTTATAGGCTGCCACAGGTTGCTCTGACCAAAGAGCTTGTCTAAAATAATAGCAAGAATGAGGCAGCTTTTTGCAGCAAAGAGGATTAAAGACTCAACCTCAGCTTGCAGAGTTTAAGTATATTTACAATGATCTTTATTAAAAAGGCACACAATCAAAAAAATATGATTAGAGAAAAGAAAATTGCAGGCAGGTATTCTAACTTCTAGAATATCCCCTCATTAGTACTTTAAAATATACATCCTTCCCACCTACTCCAGGAATCAGTCTGCTCACCATTAATGATTTTTCTGAGCTTATGGAGTGTAACCTAAAATGCAGGAAGGCTGAAGTGGGAGAGAGTTGGCTGGTGATTGAGCAGTAAGACACCAAGTGGACTGCAGAGAAAAATGAAAGAGAAAGGACTGATACAGAAGAGACATGAAGTGGGATGAGCCAGATCTCTTTTGTTTCACCTGCTTGCAAGTAGGCAGCTCAGAGTGATACAATTCTGCCTGCATCCAGTAAGAATGCAGTAGCAATAAGGAAAGAATAGGCATTACCAAACACAGATTAGAAAGACACTGACAGTAAATACTTCTGTTATACCTTTCTGTTGAGGTGTGACTGGACAAGACAGAGTGCTTTACCTGAAAGATATGGAGGGGGGAGAATATTGTTTAAAGTAAGAAGACTGTATCATGCTTCTCAAAGTTCACATTTTATTGAAGACAAGTTGGAGTCAGCAAAAAAACCCTCCCTAATTCTCTGACCTGGAGGCAATAGACAGACAAATGTGAAATGGTGCTACATTATTATACCATTACAATATTGCAAAGAAAAAAAGAAAAAGGAAAAGAAAGACAATCAGAAGATTTCTTTCAGAAGCTAGTTAGCAAGTGTCAAGTGAGACACCACACAGCATATGGAAAAGAACCAAAGCAGTGAGTTTCCTTTGCAATGTTTTCCTTACTTAATAAAAAAGTTCTAAAAAAACCAGAACAAACATGAGTCTAGATATCAGGTATGGTGAAGTAATCTCATTTCTCAGACTCAAGTCATGCATCTATCTTCCTACATAGATCTTAACTTCCTGTTTGCCAGAGATGTTCCAGTTTTTCATATGTAGTTATGGATCCATGATTCAAGAAAGTGCCCCTCTCATTAGAAAGCTAAACTCATCAGCTCCCCCTGCCATATTAGCACACATCCAATACTGTTGTAGCTTAACAGAGTAAAAATTGCTGTGAGTTCTCACATGGACAAACTTACTTTAGAACCAAGGTGTTTTGAAACATCACTGAATGACTTTCTGTGAAACACCATGGCATAACTTTCAGGCCCATGAAAGATGATGTTTGATAACTTTCACCTGTCATTAAAGGTTAAGAGATTGGTCACTGCTTATCAAAAAAGTGGCCCTACCCCACTTGCAAGCCACAAGAAATAGCAGACCAGTGTAGGACCAGTAGCTATGATATGGGTAAAAAGATATTCCCTACTGCTACAACCCTACTTTTGACAAAAGCAGCCATTAGCATCCCCGCCAAGGCTGAGAGAAGATACTGGCCATTACCTTGCTTGTTCTGAGAACTGCTAAATTTGGGGATCCAGGTGGGGTCTGATGCAGTAACTCAGAAGTGAAGGCAGTATTTGCAATCTGCATACATTCTTCAAGAGTCTTCAGGAAAGTGTCACAGGTTGATTTCAACAGAGCTCCCATATCAATCTCACTCTGTGGGAAGAAAGCAATTGGAAGAAATGGACTCACCACAGAAGATCAATTTGGAGCAACTAATGTCTGCAAAGCCCACAGCTGCTACAGATGTGATTTCTGGTTAACATGAATTAAAACTCAGTGCAACAGCTGCTCAGAGAACTGGCATCACAGATTACTGTGGCTATGTTCCCTTGCAATATTACAACTCTTGTCAGCCTCTCTGTACAAGAAGCTTAGGTCACTTGTGTTTTGAAATCAATGCCTCTTTAGTTACTTATTGGTGTTAGAAGTGCATGAAATACTAAGCCTGAATGGCATTCCAGGAAACACCACTGACAGGAGATATGAAAAGTAAACAAATTAAAGAGATGCAGAATGAACTGCAGATAATAATTTCAAAAACCCCACAAACAAAAAATTATTGCAAATGACAAAAATACAGAATGAGGTATCACCTTGCCTCTTCATCTCTGCAAAGTGAGTTATTGTTGCTGAAATGCTTTTCGCAATAAATCTTTGCAGTTAAATGCCAGTAAGATCAGGCAGAGAGTCTTCCTCCAAATGCATGAAATATGAGCAGGATAAACACCATATTATGGGTCAACACCTGTGAGCTGCAAGTTCTAGCAGTGCCTTTTAGCCATTTGTACACTACATCATGCTTCTGCACTGTATTTTAATTCACCTTAAACAGTCTATCAGGTATCTTTACAGAGATGGTTTGGACAGCAAAACTGTCAACCTTCAGGTGTTTTGCTTGCTTCTTCTGCACCTGAGGACCCATCTCTCCAGCAGGAGGCATCCTGGAACTCCACACCAGCTTCTCTACCAAGGGAAGTGCATCCTTCTTCACACATTTCTCTCTTCAAGCAAGGAAGAGATCACTATCTTTAAAAGATTCCTCTTAGATGAGGCTTTTTTGGTCAGAAAGATTTGCAAGGTTTGAAACTTTAACTTGAGTGAGGCTAACCAAGCCGTTCTTTACATCACTTTTGCTCTTTTTTGTGGTCTGTAACATCTCTTGACCTTTTAAGGGTTTTGATGTGTTTTGCTGAGCAGGATATTAATGACTCAGGCAGAAAAATGTGCGCTTTGTGCAAATTATCTTTTTATAAAAGATCTTTTGCTTTTTTTGATCTACTGTAAACACATGATCACCTACAGAGGTGTTACTGTCTAGATCACAGATATCAGATCTCCCCTCATTACTTGCTAGCCCAACAAAAGGCAAGTAATTTGCAACAATAAAGTAATACTCCATTTAAACATGAACTGTTGTGAGAGCACTTTATTTCCCTCAGGTTCCCTGCAGAAGAAGGTTGCAACATTAAGTAACATTAAGTAACTGAGTGAATTGGATACCCAGAAAAGCTCATGTGCCCAAGATTTTACAGATACGGTCTATAGCAAATATAGAGCTATACCTCTGGTTCTCGCACACCAGAAATGCTGGCTTCTTTTGTTTTATGCACTTGCTGAACAAGGAGGTTACAGTACAGTCTAAGTTCAGACATTTTAGTCTTCAAGGCTTCTGTGTTTTCAGTGAACTCTAAAAGTTAAACAAAAAAAAGTTAAATTTACTGTACCCAATGCAAGGCAAGTACACAACATTTGGTCTTAGCAGGCCTTTTAAAAAGGACAAAAGCCTTATAGACAATATTCTTTGTTCTCACAAAGTAGTTTAAGGTGCAAGCAATAGCATAATTTAGATAGGGCTGCAGAAAACACCAGACCGAAAAGATGCATTCTGTCCAACAGAAAGGGATTAATTTAATATAGATATCCTTGAATCATGGGATGGATGAGGTTGGAAGACACCATTGCAGACCAGCTAGTCCTAGTCACGTTCAAGGAGAGTCAGAGTGAATTACTCAGGCTCTGAACAAGGCCAAGGATGGAGACTACACAGCCTCTTCTGTGCAGCCTTTCAGCGTTCCCTCATCTTCACAACATAACCATTTTTCGCTTCAATTGAGTGATTTGTATCAAAATTCACGCATATTTTCTCTTGTTCATTAAGACTCTGGCTCATATTCTTATGCTCTTTCACTAGATATATCCTTTAATTATCTTAGCAGCCCTTTGCTGGACTCACTCCAGTGTGTCCATATGTTTCTTGTACTGAGAAACAGAGTGCAGAACTGAGAAGACTACTCCAGATAAAATTAACAGCCATTCTGAGATTTTTTAGAAGTAATGGTTTTTATATTAGTCCCTGAATTACAAAACAAATTGTCTGTTAGTAAGGCTAATTGCAAATTCATCACTAGCTTTTCAACATTGCTACTGTATGTCACTTCACAGATACAATTTTGTTCTGTTCTCTAGGCACTGCACATCAGATCCCCACCTGGTGAAGGACTCTACAGTAGCATCTTCTGCCCAGTTCTGAATCAGTTTGAACCAGTACATGCAAAGCCCGGTGATAACAAACATAAGGCTAAGAGGAGAAGCAAATCCTCACCTCAGGGCAAGGAAGTACTCACCACCCCCTGCATTTGCTCAGGACATTAATATTTTGCTGTTTTCCTATCTTCTATATAGTCACTGTGCTGAGGTTACACAAGGCTATGGCATGAGGCCTCACAGTGTTCTGTGACTAATGCCAAGCTTGTAAGCAAGAGGGGTTTTCACTGGGGGCAGGGGAAGTGAGATTGCTGGTGAAAGCAAAGTAGTAAGTGAATTAATTTTCATAGCCTGACCATGGTCAGATTTAAGTTTCTGAATACTAATAGATTTGGAACCCAGTGCAAACCTTTTCTTAATTGCTGAGGCATTCTCAGTGGGCAGAAGACAGCCCAATTAGATGATGGAAGGAAAGGGTGTGAGGAGCTCCAAAGCTGAAGAGATACTGGTGTGAGAGCCTGGGTCATTGTATTTAGACAGCTATACAAGGTGGGGGTCTTACATTCTTGTACAGTATGCATCACAGTGACCCCTAGCCAGGGCCTATTTACTGTACTTAGAGAACCCATCAGCACACGGTTTTCAAATCATTTTTATACATTCTATTTTAAGAAAAAAAACAGTTTTCAAATCCCTGCCCTGAGAATTAATACCTGAGATTTCTAGTTAACACATATCTTAGCTTTTAGCAGCACCAAAGACCTGAAGCACAGGCTGGACACTGAAGTTGTATATACATGCTCTAGCGAAAGCATGGGGAAATACAAAGCAAACATTATGTGCCAGCAAAAGGGTGTTCTTGCCTTTTTCCTTCTGTGTCCTGCTGTCAGTCAGACAGGCTTTGGCAGTTCCTAGTGCAACCAGCCACTTTTGCCTTTCAACTGCATTTCTTGCCTTCAGATAAAAGTACTGCTCCCCTGGGATAATCAGGTCCATTCGTGTGTTATCTGCAGGATGAACTGAAAGCAACACAGATTTCAGACCAGCCCCTGGGCCCTTCCCAGCCCAACCAAACATGCCAACAGATGTGTCAGGTGGCAGGTCAAACAGAGATGGAAGAGGAGGAATCTATAGTCCCCACTTCCCCCATTTTATGACTTCTCTTCTGAGTTAGGGAATGGACAGGACACACATGTGTACAGCTATGAAAGATGGTTTTGTGATTGCTGTAATCTGAGAGTCATTATGGAAAGGGCATCCTTTTCTGGCAAGCCTTTCTTTCAAGCTTCTAGCTCTTAACTGAACCTCAAAAATGGGGCAATACAACTGAGCTGACCTAAGACTGAAGTCTATTTTTCATGTTTCTAGCTTCAGCTCTGTGCTCATGAGGAGTCATTTGAAACTGTGTGATGTTCCACAACAGCTCATGAAAAAGTGACCTCCTGCAAGTAGAATACCCATGATATTAGAGGCTTGCAGTTCTCTTAACATTTTCAAAATACTATGGTATAAAAATCTGCATATACATCCAGTTACTGCAAATACATACCAGAGAAATCAAGTTGCCAAACAGCTCTTGTCACCTGAAATCTCATCTTGAATGCAACATTGTTGGACAAACTTCATGCAGCTGAGTGTTACTGTATCTTAGTTACCTTGAATTTCACAAACAGCCATTTGGATGCTTCCCTTACAACCCTTCCAGGCATCTTCCTGAGAGTCATAATAGGACAGGATGCCACCACAGAGAAGGAACCACCGAGGCTGCCAGCCTGAAAAACAAAACTGCATTTCTCAATTACACTTCACCCTGCAATTCCACCATCTCTCTCATTTGAGACTTGCTGCAAATATGGCCCCAAAGATTCTCAGTCCCCCTGGAAAACAAAAGCCCTTTGAAGTATTAAGATTTGTGGACAGACCAGGATGTCGTACACCATAACCCCTTGCTTGCTGGCACCTACACGTCCGTTCTGCACACACCTGGATCTCAGCAGCAGGTGTCTTGAGATGCCATATGCCATTTTCAGTAGTTTTGCTAACAGCACCACTGACTCACTCTCTTCCAAAACCACCTTCACAGTTCAGCACCCCTCAATTCTTTCCACCACTCCTCAACCCACCTCTTCACTCTTCCCAAAAGCCACCCCTGCTGTCTTGCCTTACAAGTCTTCCTCCCTTGAAGGAAGGGACTAGCCAAGTTATCTTGAAAAACAACACATAAGAACCTCTTAAAAATCAAGAGGGAACAGAGGCGGATCCGTTGATTTCTGAACATTCCAAACATCATCTTTCAGTGAAGTTTTCAACAGCTCTTGAAACTCCTTGTACTGCCCACATAAAACATACTTGTTAATTACTGACCTGCACTTCTGGACACCTTCCAAGAGAAGAACCCAAACACAAGGCTAAACCCACCAGTAGTTCTGGGTATGCTTTTGCCCACCCTGCTGCCCAACTTTAGAAGTAAATTATTCTTTTTTTTCTACTCTTGGAAGCACTACAGTAGTATGAAAAGATAAAACCAAACATGACCTGACAACCACCATGTATATCTAATTAAAAACTACAAGCTTATTAACTTAAGAAGAAATGAGGCAGCAACGTCACTGGAGGAAAGCAGCTTTCATTATTGAGCTGCAGCATGCTTCCCTGGCCAGGTCCAATGGGATTGAGATTCTGACACTCCCACACTGTGCCAGCAAACCATCTCAGGAAGGAACCCTTGGACAAGACTGTGTGGGCCACATGGCTCTTAGATATTTTGGTAAAGGGTCCTCACTTCTGCTGTCCCCCTGCATCAGGGCTCTGCCAACAGCACTGTGCTGCAGGAGCACAGGCTGGGCTTGGACTAATATCACATTGGAGGAATGACAGCTCCTTTCCAGCTAGAAACTGGTTCCTTAGACTACTGCTGAAACCAAGTACAACAGTTTAAGATTAGAAAGGCCTAAAGCCTCAGGCTAACAGCAGCAGTATGGTCTGGCTTTCCCCCTCTTTTTTTTTAATTAAATCAATACCACTCCATCCAGTTCAACCCAGTTTATAGATTGCTGAACCCTGTGTGGTGGCTGGAAAACAAACAGAAATATTTCATTACTTTCCAGATCTCTTCCATTATTTCCTAGAAGAATATAAAAATATCAAAAATCTGAAGTACTCTTAACACTTCTTTACTTTATATGAAGGGGAAAAAAAAATCACAAGAATGAGAATTAAAAAAAAAAATCAGCAAGACTTGTTTCTATTTGTCTTGCCTCCAAAATAAAGAAACTATCCCAAAAGTCACTATTGATATGTGGGAACTCACAAAAAAAGGAACTGATTGTTCAGCAGAGAGAAGCAGTTAATTGCTTCAGACACTCAGTGGCACAGAACCAATTCTTTAAATAATGCACAGTGCCACAGTCAATACAAGCCTCTAATTCAGTCTGGAGCTCCTGCTGCTGTGCATGAATCATTTCAGCCATGGTTCTACAGCTTACAATTGCAGCTGATGCTCAACCAAATTGCATCCCATCAATCAAAGGCTGTGCAATCAATTAGCCAACATACAAATCACTCTGCCTCCATCAGTTTGGAGGCTGGTTAAAAATACGTTATGAATCAATATATTTTTTGAGACTTTTTATTTGGTGGGTTTTTTGGTTCTGGGTCATAGGTTTTTTTGTGGGGAACAAAGAAACTACCTGTATTCCTCTGCTGAAGCCAACTCTTCTTTAATTATTAGATATGTATTAAAAAGACTGTGATAGACAATTTTTACCTAAGACAATATATTATTTTCACAACAGAATTGTTACACTAATAAAAAACACATTTTTGTAAAAGGAAAACAATTAAAAAAAAAAAGACTTGCAGCAAGGCTCTGTCAGAAGATGCACTAACCACCTGGTACTCACTGACACTGAGTCAGCAGCCATGGGAAGGTTATCCTAAACAACCAGCTAAAAATAGCATTTGGCTGACAAATCATGGGCACTGCACAGGGATACAGCCTTTAACTACATGAGTTTCACTTTTGCATACAAGTGAAGAACAGAGGAAAGGAAACTCAAAAACAAAAACCAAAGCAGCTAAAAGATACTTAGGCACTTCCAAGAACATAAGTCTTTGGGTTTATTCAGTGTTATTTTCCTCCCATAAACTGTAACTGGAATATTGCAATATTTTTTGGAACCAAGCATTCAGATCTCACCCTGATATGGAAAAGTAAAGCTGAACCTTTTAAGGTCTTAACATGACTTTGAAGAAGAATTTTAGTCCATTACACTGGTGTTGCACAGGCAGGAAAAAATACAGCTTGAACTTCCAACATCTCATTTGAGGCACAGTACCATTAACTGTAAAAAGGTGTGTACAAAAAATCCCCAATGAAGCACAAAAAAAAGTGATTAGTAGTTTGAGGTGTCAGCCCGTAGAAGAGAGTGAGGATATTCCACACAACTTCACAGGCACTTGTTAAAGTACATATCACACTCCTGTGTGAAACCTACAGTTAGTGCCTGCAGTACCTGGAAGATCTGATATTGTCCACTACTAAAATAGATATTTAGTTTGTTAGGTACAGACTGTGCCTGCTAAGGATTCACTACTTCTTGAGAAGTTTCCACAGAAAGAAAGATCTGCCTACTTTCCACCATTACACTTTAGGAAATCTGGATGTAGCTATCACTGAGCATACTTGACATTTCTTGATAACACAGTTGAAATTTGGACATAACTCAAACTTTAATGTTATACAACTCAGACTCCAGACAGCATTCCTTCCAAAGTGCCAAGCCTGAAGGAAAAAAAAACAAACACCAAACATTTGAAGATATGTAGATCATGTCAGACATCTACAAAGCCAAGCCATCTGGGAGAATTACATACTCAAGAAGTCAAATTGATGACCTGGAAAACAAGCTGCAATTAAGAGGCGCCAGTTCCTCCTGCATTTCTAAAATGCATAAAGGCCAGACACCCAGGTTTTTATTTTTGCTTGCTTTCCATCAGAATTATGTAACACTTCAGGCTTATTAATTTCTTGAGCTTTAGAGTACATTTCTGTAAAACTTTTGCAATAGACAGTCCTTGGACTTCTTTGACTTTAACTGCAAATAGGCGATAATTGTGAGCTCTCCTAACATCTGTCTAATAGGAGGAGTTAACGCTACCATCACCTCCCTGCTGGTTATAACAAAGGCAAGATCCAGTACTTAGCTGCAGGCAGCACAGCAGGACAGATCCCTGTTTTTCTGTGCAGGGTCACAAAAAAGTCCCATAGTGGGAGCCCTGACAGAGCCATCTCACAGTGAGAATGAGCAATATCCATCATTTCCTCCCACCCTGATCAAATGTAAACTGTGCCATGTGCTCACTGTCCCACCATCTCCAGCTTTATCTCCCAAGGGCAAAAGCACCACATCGTCTGCCCAGTGCTGTGTCAGTGACTGATAACTGCACAAGAAGTGCTGAAAACTCAGCTCTAGCAGGGCAAAGACACTGTCAGTCAACCAGGTTTCTAGTCAGAAAAAGCAATTAGCAAGAAAGTATCTTACACAGATCAAACTTGAAACTTTTCCCCTTTTTCTCATTCAAGGTACAGAAGTAAAAGATTATCTTGACATGAGCATTTTGCACTCAAAACTGGTGCCTACTTTTTCCATACAGCCTCCTAAGGCTACCCACTATTTTGAAAAGGGTTCCAGGTGCTGGAATACATTTTACAGCCTTAATTCCACAGCAAAACAATATGACAGGGTAAAAAAACCAGTGTGTATCTATGAAGGACAGCAGAAAGACAAGAGTGTGTGACAATCTATGCCTCTTCTCTGAACTATTATCCTATCACCTAGAGAGTAACTTCTGAAAATAGCCATATTGCAATTTTATTCTGATTATGTGCATATTAACAGCAGGAATCAATACAAAAATCCCCTAAAGGTAATGAAGTTCAAAGATTTAGTGCTTTAACAATGGTATCACTTCTTAATGCACTCGTTTGAGGGACGCTAGAGGTTCAAGGGAAGGAAGCAATAGCTGAACAGGCTTTAACACAATGACCTTCTCCCAAACGATTTTTCTCACAGGGGTTCCATAAAGGTCACTTTAGTTTCAACCACAACTGTGAGGGCAATGTTAGCAGCACTGGAAAAGCATCCTGTCATCACAGGGCAACTGGGTTTGTTTTCAAATGATTTAATGGCAGTGCCCAGGCAAGGGACAGAGAGCACAATGTACCTACCAGGCATCAGGCACTTTCGAAGGGGATGCAGTGAAAGGATGAAGGGCAGAGAGGGGATTGTGGTGGAGGCAGAAGTTCAATAACAGTCCCACTGCTCAGACACACTAGTTCAAGTCATACAAAGCTCCTGGGAGCTTTCCTCTGTTTACACTTCCCAGCCCCAGCAATCAAGCTGCTCCTCTCCCTGACCCCTGGGGTGGTTGGCTATCAGGCCAGACTGTCAACACACTGAATTTATGAAAGCACATACAGATACCCCATGATGGTATCTCTTCACCATCAGTCTACCACACCTTTGGTTTCTGCCCTACCCAGCCATTCCCTGTGAGCACTTACTTCAGTGCAGAGGGACTGAATGCAGAGGCACCGGTACTGCAGCATACCTGGCAGGGAATGCTGCACCATGGAGGCTCTGCAGCACTGCTCTAACACTCACAGAGGAGAGAGGGGACGCCGATTTCCATTCCTGCAGCCTCATCAAACTTCTCTACCGTGAGCACATTACACAGTTCTGAAAAGGTTGGACAAAAGCAAGACTGCTGCATGCAGAAATACAGAGGGAAAGGGAAGAAAATCATGAGAAAGAAGGTCAAATCACACAAAAACAATTCAGCAAAATCCAAAGAGAATTAACTAATCAGTCTCTAAGTATCCTGCATGAAAAGCCTCATCCAGCCAGAACTAGCTAAGAGCCAGGCATTCATCTAAACCAACACCTGGATCCTGAGAGCAGCTACAGTCAGTAATAGAAGGCAGACCATTGCCCTGAAGGCAACAGAAACCTCCGCTGTCTAGGTCCACCTCCACAAAAGCCAGACTTCTAATTTTATACAATCAGAACTTGGACTATACCCAGAGGCTAAAGTGAAGGGGGAAATTATAAAAGGCTTTTTAGAACCAAATCTTTATGTAAGTGTGAAGTTTTTGATTAATTCCTCCATGTCTGGAAACAGATGAGCTTATTTCCAGAGCTTGATATGAGCTGGAAGGAAACATGTCTCTCATCCCAAAAAAAGGTCAGATTTCTTAAACTCCCAAAACAAAGACTTGCTCTAAGCAATATCATGTGCATCCAGATCCAAGATACAAGAACTAATGTTTTTTCACATTTTCTTAAACTCTACCCCAAGTTTATTAAGGAATTCTGAATCATTAGAGACAAGATTAATTAAAAGTTTTATGTGAAAGCTGAAATGCATTGCTTGGTGCTAGCTCTTGGTATCATGGGATAAACTGAAAAGAATCCAAAGTACAATAAACAGAGGGGATGATTACATACAGGTAGATGGGGAGAGATAATTGAAGTATGTGGCATGACGCAGTGTCACTGGTGATGGCATGAAGGTGAGTCTATCATGCCTTGAGGAAGATTAATTACTTAGAGTTAGAATTACTCAGCATAAATAAGGAAATGAATATTCAAATATCAAGAAAAGCTTAGCTTCATAAAGGAAAGTGACCAAAGCCCTTTCATGGAGCACGTAACAAATACCAGGCAAGCCAGTGGAAGCAGTCATCATTTTTCATCTAATGATGAAGCTGCCTTTAAACCCCACAGCCAAGAGCTGATCCATACTATCTCTTCCAGAGCTAGCAGCAATCCTGCCTGTGGCCAGTAATCCCAGGTAGGGTGTGTACCTACACCCAAGATCTGAACTGAACTGAATTTCAGCAGAAAAAAAAAAAAAAATCAACGTGAAAGTGCCAGGCTCTCACACACACCACTCAAGAGAGGTATTCCCCAACTCCACGCTGTTTCCCAGCAATAGCTTACTCATTCTATAAACCTAATGAGAAAAAAAATCACAATGCCTTTTACAAGGCAAACTCCAAAGACTAAATCAGTTTATTTCCTTAATCAGAAGTTATGCTCAACAAAGAGCAGGCATTGCAGGTTAAATTCAGTCGGAGAGTCCCACGGGAAGCAGTTTCCAAGCAGCAAAGAGCAGCCTTCACGTGCAGCTCAGCTCACTCTCTCCTTCCTCTATCCTGCCAGCAGCACTCCCCAGCTGGAGTCCAGTCACGCTATGACACTGCAGCCAGGATCTGCCTCTGACGCTGCCCACGCCAGAGTGGTTTGTGCTCAGCCAGGACTGCAGGCACTGGCAGCCCAACACACCGAGGAGCGTCAGGGAAGGCACACGGCGACACTTTCACCATTCCAACTGCTTACTACGGTAAGTGGCACTGAAACAATAGTTACACACCCAGCCCCCACCAAACACAGCTAACATCAGATACAGACTTTTGGCAAAGGATGAAATCTAGGAATTTTTTAAGATCATCTTACCTGCATGATTTAAAGCCACCCTGCTCTGGATTTTGAGGATTAATAATTCGAAGTTTGCAGATGCATTATATATTTACCCAAAAGAAAAAGTGCTGTCTCACTTTATATGATGATAATTTTGCTTACAAAGTTCCCTGCTCTCTTAAGGTTTTAATCCAATTTAGTGGGGGAAACACAGACAAGAACAATCAAAGGCACACACTGCAAACACAAGATCCCACTGCATTTTCATAGGCTAGAACTTTGTGAATGTATATCTGATTTAAAGTTGGCACACTTCACTTGAACTTAAACAAAAGTAACACACTGAGAAATCACTATCTGATGGCCATTGCATTAGGGGACAGAAAACCTCTAAAAATCTCAGTTTTCCAAACTCAACAGATTTCCAAAGTAGCACTGGAAACCCTGAATACAGAAAACACAATGTGAATGCAGGATCAACACCAGAGGAAAAACCTTACCTCCAAGCAGAAACCAGGTAATATTGATTTGATTTATTCTAATCTATATAAAGCAAACAAGTGCATTTACTACAAACAAGATAACCTGTTTAAGCAGTAAGGCAAACTGATCTGTCTTTCAATTGGTGGCAATCATGGTGTGCTTTCTTTGCCCTTTGCCCACAGAAAACCAAACCTATTTCTGAAACATTCTTGCTGCCAATAACTATGTAATTTGCAACACACATCTAGCTCCCGGTCCAAGAACTGGGAGGAAATGGGTTGATGTGGACTTGACCTCTTATAATGGGAATGACATAAGACATTATGAAATCAAAATTCCCAGAAAAGACTCAATTACCAACAAACTCCAATCAGCTCCTCTCTGACAGTAAAGAAGGAAAAGCAGTTCTTTTATGTTTGTTCTTTTTTGAATGTCTTATCTTCTCTGATTGTGAGGGGGTCCTCATTCTGAGGTACATCAGCACTGTGTTATTAGCACAGGTACACACCAACACAGAGAGATAACACACAATTTCCCTACTTGTTGTGTGCATCATTTACACTATACAGCACCTGATTCATCAACCCTGAGCAACAGGAAAAGCATGCTGGGGGCAGAATCCTGGCAGAAATACTGCTCTGGATGACCTGTTGAACCTTCTTACTTCCCTTAATCCCTGAAATGAGGCTTTCCTGTCTCCCACTCTCCAGCTCCTTGTTATTGCTACAATGAACACCACATTCCAGAATGAATTAATTTTTTTTGCATCTCTGCATAAATTTTATAACTTAATGGCTTCAGGGCAGGAAGTCTTCATTTTATGGCAAAAGAAAGCACTAGTATGTACAGACAGCTTGCAGAACAGCAAATTTACTGTTCTCAAACACACCATGGGCCCTCTACAACCTAAGGAAAAGGCATAGAGTGACCTTGACCACCACACTTATTAGAAGAGTCAACTTTCAACCAAGAAATCAGAAGGATGCTTCAATCTTCCATCACAGACTTTCTCTCAGTTGACAGCAAAACCTCTTCTAGTTTCCAGCCAGTACAAATCTTACATATTCAAGGAAAAGTTTCCTTCAGTCTGCACTCACTTAGACTGAGGTTTGCAAAGCGCCATTCTTCTTCATGAAGGGTCATTTGATTGGAAGTGCTTATCAATGTGCTTAGCAAAAGAAAACTTAGTTTTGATGAAAACAGAATACTTCTTAATCGTCATCTTACCATCAAAACAGAAGCCCAGCTGATCCTACCACAGGTACACTCAGGCACTAAAATGTCAAATGCCAGTCAGTTACCTACAACATGCATTGTTTGTTAGACACACATACCCAGGGGGTCTCATGGCACAAAACCAAGCACAAGGGTTCCAGACACACCCCGGCATCTCAGCAATGCAAAGAAAAACACGTACAACTTTCAATCAGCTGAACCATAGGTGTTTTTAGTATGGGGAAAGGACTAATATCACTACCACAGTTCTGCAACTCAAATGAAAAAGGCAAGCAAGGCTTCTCCTACTGCCACTTCATTATTCAAGAGCATTCACAAATAATTAACAACAAAAAGAAATCCCTGCCTGTTCACTGAGACCTGACAAATTTTGATTCTCATCTCAGAATACCTATTGCCTAAAGGGGAAAAGTCACAGCAATCTTCTAGCGCGACAATAAATCCAGCCTCACGCACCACTCCTGCCCCCCCCCAATCCCTATCACACGAATTCAACACTCGCTTGTGCTTCAGCTTTTCCTTTGTTGAATTTTGATTTCCTACACTTTCCCAGCTAACCAGAGAGATGCAGCTGTTCCAGCCTCTCAGAAAAAAATTCAAGCAAGGCGGCAGCCCTTGCACATACCCCACTGAGCAAAACTCGCACCTGGCAATGTCAAGGTGGTCGTGGTTACTTTTCTCTGACCTTCAAGTTCCCAAACTGCTCCCACAAACCACAGAGAGGTCTGCACCTGGCAGGACCCCATCCACACCCCCAAATCCCACACTTCTGCCTCATCTGACTCAAATCCCATGGGAACACAGGGGGCTTCTGACCCCACCACCTTTAACCTCTCAGCAAACTCTGGCCACACACGGCAGCTTCCAACCTGCCGTGAAAACCAACCCTCCCGTAGCACGGGAGCACCAGAAAAATTAAAATTCGGGCCTAAAGCAGGACAACCCCCCTCCATCTTTTTTCTTGTCCTTCTTCTTCTTCCTTTTTTTTTTTTTTTTTTTTTTTTTTTGGTACGCCTTCTCAACCGAATCCCCTCAAGTGGGACTGAAGGCAGCACCTCTTCCTCCTAGCTCTGGGAATGCCCCGAATCCCCGACTCGCCTCAGTGGAAGTTCCACGGGGGTGTGAGGAGAACGGGAAAGCTCGCTGCTCCAGCTGTGACCCAGAGCATCCAAACTATCCCAAATCCCAACGCAGGCGAGGGCGAGGGGCGCCCCGGACGGGCACTGGCACCGGGATAAACGCCGGGCAGTGACAATGAGGCAACCGGGGCTGGTCCCCGGCATGGCGGGTCAAGGGGCAGCGCTGACCCGCACGCAGCGAACACAGTGAATACAGACATGTATGTACTTGTAGAAATACATGTACGAGAAGATGACGGCGCCCGTCCCGCAAAGGCTGAGCGCTGGCAGGAACTCACCGCTCAGATAGTTGGTCCACTTGTACAGGACCCCCTCCATGCCGGCCGGCCCCCGGCCCCATGCAGCGCGGCCGCCCCCCGGCGGGGTCACGCCGCCCGCCGCCGCCGCCCGCGCTCCGCCGCGCCGCCGCCACACAGCGCCATCGCGGGGGGGCGCGCGCCCCGCCCGGCCCGCGCCGCGCCCGCCCCCCGCCGCCGCCGCCGCCGCCGCCACGCTCCCGGCGCAGGGAGCGCCGCAGCCGCGCAGCCACGGCACGGCCCCGCGGCGCTACGCCAGCGCAACCCGCGCTGTGAATCGCCGCCCGCGTGACCGGCGGGGGGCGGGGAGCAGACGCGGCATGCCCAGAGCAGGTGGCCTCTCGCGGCCAATCGGAACGCGCCCTCGCTGCCGCCGCCGCCCAATCAACGGCGACAGCGGCCGGCTCCATTGTGCGCGCGCTCCGCGGGCCTGGCCCGCTCGCCGGCGCTGCGGCTTCCCGGAGCGCCCGGCCCGCCCACCTCCCCTCGGCTGTTCGGGCTGCCGATTGGGCGGGCAGAGTGACGGACAGGGGCGCGCCCCAATGGGAGACAGCTCCTCCTGAGCTCGCCGTGCGGGGAGCCAATCAGCGCGCGATGCCGGTGCCGGGCCGTCGGGAGCCGGGGGTGGCGGCGGTGCGCGCCGCTGCCACGTCGGACGGAGCGGCCGCGCTCGGGATGGCGGCGCCGTGAGGGCAGCGAGGCGGCGGCGATGGCGGCGGCGCTGCTGCTGCGCTCCGCCCTGCTGTGCGCGGCGCTGGGCTGCGCGGGCGCGGCGCTGATCCCCCCCGCGGACGTGAAGGTGGAGGTGCTGCACAAGCCTTTCCTCTGCCACAGGAAGACCAAGTGGGGGGACATGATGCTGGTTCACTACGAGGGCTTCTTGGAGAGGGACGGCTCCATGTTTCACTCGACGTAAGTGAGCGGCGCGTCTTCTCCGAGCGAGCTGCTGGCTGAGCTTGCGTGGGGAAATATATGTATACCTATATATACATATATATTGAAGTAATAGAATCATGGAATGGCTTGAGTTGGAAGTGGCCTTAAGGACTCCTTGAGCTTTCCACAAGATCAAGTTGCTCAGAGCATGCAGGTTGCTCAGGGCCTGGAATGGTTTGTCAACAGCTTCTCTGGGCAACCTGTTCCAGTGGTTTACCACCCTCACAGTAAAGAAATCTAATATCTAATCTGAGACTACTCTCAGTTTAAAGCCATCACCTCTTGTCCTGTCACTATGCACCCTTTTAGAATGTCTCTCTCCATCTTTCTTGTAGGTGCCTTGAGGTACTGGAAAGGTGCAGTTAAGTCACCCCGGAGCTTTCTCTTTACCAAGCTGAACAATCCCGGTTCTCTCAGCTTTTCTCGTAGGAGAGGTGCTGCTGCATCCCTCTAACAATCTCGGTGCACTTTCTCTGGACTTTCTCCTTCATGTATATTTAATTATTTATTTTAATATAGACGATCTCTTCTGGTCATGCTTTCCTGAATCCAGACCTCTCACAGCAGCCCACAATCCATCTGCAAGTAGCTGTGAGGAGCATTTTGTCAGGGGCAGGTGGTTTTTTGTTTGTTTGTTTTTTACTTCTCCCTCCCCATACACCCAAAACTTGCATTTACTTGTGTGCAAGGAAACAAAAGCAATGCATGAATGTCTTACTTGTTTTGGGATAAAAGAGCTTAAGTAATACTGCATAAACTTGTCATTGGGGCCCCTCCCACTGCCACCTGTTCTCAGAAAGTTTGGTGCGAAGCAGTGGCTCACAATGCTGTTCAAGATGAACACCAACAGTAAGGCTAATCTCCTTTCCCAAGGTTATAAAATAAACCTTACTTAACATTTGTTTTCTGGTCGGTCTGTAGGAAGTAGAGCCGTGTGGTGTTTTGTAAAAATGGGGATGTTGTGCATGGTGCACCTATGTGGAAAGGCTGAGAGAACTGGCATTGTCCAGCCTGGAAGGAGAAGGCTTTGAGGTGACCTAATTGTGGCCTTCCACTACCTGAAGAAAGATGGAGAGGGACTTTCTGCAAGGGCATGTAGTGACAGAAGAAAGGGGAATGGCTTTAAACTTAGAGAGAGCAGGTCTAGGTTAGCAGAAAGAAGTTTTTTACTCTGAAGATGGTGAGACACTGGAACAGCTTGCCCAGGGAAGTTGCTGAAAGCCCATTCGTGGAGGTGTTCAAGGCCAGCTTGGACGGGGCTCTGAGAACCTGGTCTAGTTTAAGGTGTTCCTGTCCATGGTACAGGGGGGTTGGAGCTGAATGATCTTTAAGGTCCCTTCCAACCCAAACCTTTCTATGATTCTGTGATTTAGGTGCAGGTTTTGGTATATGATCAAGCGGTTTAATAGATCTTGTACTACACGTTAATTTCTGTTTGTTTTCTAAAGCAAACCATTATTAAAAAAAAAAAGTTATATATGCCCTTCCTAGTGGCAGTACAATCACAGCTTTTCATCATTCTTTACCTGCCCCTGACCAGACAAGTCAACATACCAGAGCCACAGAAATGCAAATAGGAGGAAGAGCCAGAAATTCGAGGGAGTCTGCTAAGAGCCTGCAACGACTTGCTAATGCTGAATGTCCTGTAAAACATCAACGAAGTGTTAATAGTGGGAGGCAGCAAAATACTAAAGTCTCTGCAGGTTGCCTGAAAGCTACTTTGTATATTAAAAAAAAAATAAGACAGTTTTGCATGTTTATGCTCTTGCAGACGATTCAACTAAAATCTCACTAATTTTCTCTTGTAGTTAACCTGCCTCTTTAAAAGGACATCTAGTGACACACTAAAGTTTTTACTGCTGACTAACTCCTGTAAGTGTTCTATTTTCTTCTTAAACACCTTTCCTGCATGACTAGTAAATAGAACTTAGAAATTCCTTGTATGTTAGTAGAGTGAAAGTAGTTTGGGTTGTACCACCTCCTTAAATCAGAAAAGGGTCTTATCTCCCAAACCTAAAATTGAGTGTTTTGCATGCATTCGTTTCTGTTTTTGTTTTTTTTTTCCCCTAGACTATTATGTAGTTGTTTTCTTGTTTGTTTTTGGTTTTTTTCCCCTAATGGCTTCTTTTGAAAGAGATGAGGCTGATTCTTCTAAGCATGTTAAAATGTATATTGCTGTCATGACCATGCTGGGCTGATATTTGCAATTTACAATGGCCTTGACTGTAGATTTTTAAGAAAAATGCCCTTCTAGTCTGATCAGTTTCCAAGTGCAAGCAGGTGATCAGGGAAGTGAAGGTGCTGATCTGGATTGGTTAGTGTTGTCATAAACACACCAGGTAAATGTTGTTTTGTTCCTTTTCTAGTCACAAGCATAACAATGGCCAGCCCATGTGGTTTACACTTGGCATAAGGGAAGCTCTCAAAGGCTGGGACAGAGGGTTGAAGGACATGTGTGTGGGAGAGAAACGGAAGCTAACTATTCCACCGGCCCTTGCTTATGGAAAAGAAGGGAAAGGTAAAACATGTGAAACACTCCCCTTGCTCTAATTGTCTCTAATCTCTGTATTTTACTGTTATTCTTGGCCTAAGAGGTTAGCAAGCTTTCCAGCTTTCCAGGTTGATTCCATTAAAGAAGAAAAGTTGAGGGAGTCAGGTGTCCTTTCTCATAAATTTGTTTCCTGCAGTAATATCCATTAAGTGGCTCTGTGGTGAATGCAGGGAAAAAAAAACCCCAGAAACTGAAGGTAGCTGCTGTGCTGTATGTTCTAAGACTATTTTCTGTTAGTGCTGTGCTCAGCAGTGTCCTGCTTTTTATTTTTTTTTCTAGTTTGTTTTTTTTTTCCTCCCTTCTTTTACAGTCAAGCGGAGGTGGTTGCTTAGGTAACAGTTGGCTTTTTGGCTGTTGGATCTGTTTTTGTGGTAATACTTCATGAATGTGCATGTGCAAGCCTCATTCTTGCTTTCAGGTTTCTTTTAGAACTCTAAGAAAATCATTCTGTACTGCTGCCCAACCAGTTCTTAGATGATACAGTAAAAAGTGACTGTTTGTTTCTCCATATAGGGACATGAATTCTTTTCCTCTTACAGCTGTTTACATTTTGGGCAGTGGTCCCTGTTATCCACGGTAAGATGTGCATGGGCAGTCACCTTGTCACCTACTGAAAATGCACTGACTGCTGTGCAGACTGATATAAACGTTGTTTGCAGGATTTTCTCAACCTGTCTACTACTGAGGGTGTTTGGGGCTTTTCCTTTCAAATATTTCCAGATTCCTTTAACAGGAGGGCCAGATTTGGAATATGCAGTTAAGCAAGTGACAGCTTGAATGGTTCTATTTCTGTTTTATGGGATTAGTTTTAGTTAACTTTTTTTTTTAGCAATTCTTGTGAATATTTATGCCATGACAAAGTTGCTACAAATGGCCTACGGTAGGGCAAGGCTCCAAAGCAGAAAGGATAAATATCTAGGAACATACAGTCCATCCTGCTGATGTTCTCTCCCATCACTATGAGACTGTTTTGGGAATGAGGACTGTTTGCATGTTTGTATTTTCTGGCAAGTAGAGCTGCACACAGGCTTAGGACTCCATGTTACCTCATTCCAGCTAGTATTCATACCTACAGCATACTTCATACTCTCCTACATTAAATGTACCTGTTTGACACACATTTTTCTAGAAGCTCTGGTTTAGGATTCAAGACACAGTATTACAAGTTATAATGTTTCTAGTAGAGAATAGGAATCTTGTGGTCATCATTTAGTTGTCTTTGTGCAGAGCTCAGGTGTAAATTTTTCCACAAAATGATATGAAATGCTGCAGTGCTTATGTAGTCGTCACAGGCCTAATTGTTTGATTAGTATGTAAAGCACTATAGTTGTTCTTCAAAGACTTGCAAGCCTCACCTCTGTGTTTAGTGCAAGAAGGTTAAACAGCTAAACACTGCTAACTGCTATAAGAAATTACTTGCTTTAGGAAGACTTTGAAGTATTTGAGCACAATTATGTTGCTGTTTTCCCGTGATGCCCTTGAAGACAGAATTATTTCATTTTCTTCATGCTTTCCTCCAAATACACATAATTTCACTAGCCTCCCACCTTGGTTGCTGTCTGACTCATCATTTGAGTCAGATGCCTTTTTCTGTAACACTCAAAAAAATTACCTGTATTCCAAACCCTAAACAGGGCACTGTGCCCTGTATTTCCAGAAGATTCTGCACATTTATTCATCCCAGATATCTATGAGCTTGTTTCTCACTGCAGCTCAGGATGTATTTACCACCATAGCTCTGAAGTGGTAGATGTGGATTATTTTTCCCTGTCTTCTCAAGGCACAGAAATATTTTTTGGGGTGCTGCCATCTAATACAGAGGTTTATTTGGTCCTATTCAACCTCTCTCTATATAAAGAAGCAAAGTGATGAGCTAAAAGGTCTTTGTCAGTAGCTTCAACCTTTGGCATGAGGACATATCACATCTCTGTGAAAGCCAGTGCATGATAAACTGAAATCCTTGAGGTGTGGTGGCATGGGGGAGTGCTCTGTGGCGCTATTAGGAAGTTACCAGTCTGTTCACCTTCATCAAAAATGATGCTGTGATAACACATGCCTTGTGATCAGGTTTGGGTACTTAATTTCTGCCGTGTGTTTGGAAATAGCTCAGTGCTTTGTGCCCTGAGTCCAGAGACTGCTGTGGGAGACCAACATAGTCTCTGCCCTTCTGTCTTTCTCTGCAAAACATCCCCGTGGCAGAACAGCAGATACAAGGTAGCAGCTGGCGGTAGAGAGGAATTTGGGGACTGATGGGGTGCCCAGAGGACTAAATTCTTGCTTCCTACTCCCCTGTACATTAGTCTTGGCTGTAGCCTGTCTGACTATACATTCTTCTTTCTGGTTTCCTAGTTTATCTGGCTCTGGCTATGAAAAAAAAAAAAGATTCAAGGACATTGTTTGATAAACTTGTGATGGTAGTTGCTGAATAAGAGCTTGCATCAACTCCTACTAGTCTCCAACAAAACTAATTGCATCTAAAGTCTCATTTATGCTGTAAGGGCTGCTCAGAGTCTAGGCTACAGGCTGAAATGGTTGTGGTCATCACTGTTACAGATACTTATCCTTACTAGTTCAAACTTCAGGATGCTTTGAAATGACTGGGCTTGCTGGAACATTGCTCCTATGCATATGGCTTTTGTATGGCATCTAATATATAGTTGGTTTTAACCTTTAACTCCATTTTCGGCAGGAAAAATTCCACCTGAGAGCACATTGATTTTCAACATTGACCTTCTAGAAATTAGAAATGGACCAAGGTCTCATGAGTCATTCCAAGAGATGGATCTTAATGATGACTGGAAACTATCCAAGCAAGAGGTGAGTGGGTTACCCTTCTCTTGTGAGCAAATCTAACAGGATGGGAGAGTGGAAAAGAATGCACGTCTATGCTGCAGTGCTCTGAGCCTTGCATAGTGAAAATTCTGGACTGGAGGCTCCAGAGGAGCCTTGGTAAGCTGAGGATAAGCATGTGACTCATACTGCATGCTTATGGAAGATTTGGATAAAGTAAAGCATCTTAGAAGTAAAACCAAACTTCAGGGCTTTTTGGATTTAATTGCTGATTTATTAATAAAATGGGATTTCTTCTGCTGTAGGACAGTCCTATTTCATAGCACTCATTCTGTGAAGGACGTGTATTCAGCATCATTCACCATCTGTTTGCCTCTCATTTTCAAACTTGTACTTTTTCAGCAAAAGTGATCCATGAGAAGCTAGTATAAACCACTGAGTTCTTTGTGTCTGCATATTAGGAGTATAAGCAATAACCCTAACAAATCCCAGAGACTGAAGTGACTAAAACAGACCTGAAACATGGTCCATGAGTCTTATACAAGTGGTATCTGTTTAATAGATGTGTATGTTGGTATTGTGATTTTTGTAGAAGGCTCTGCAATTCAGAACGCTTGGGATCTTCATAGTTAAACCTTAAAAACTTATTAAAACCAATCTGATGTTTTTGAAAATACTGCTTACCATTAGTATCTAGCTTAATGTTCCAGTGATCTGTTTAAAACCTGCCTTGAGTCTTTGTCCTTAAAATTTTTGAGTTATCTAGAAATCTTTTAAAGTATTTCCCATTGGAGCAGCAGACACTGAGATTGTGGACAGATTTCTGTATATATCTGGAGTGGCTGTTTACATGTACTGGAGGTGCTAGAATGTGGAAAAGCTGTCTCTGACCAACTGGTAGCTAGTAACTTCTGCCCAGCTATTTGTGCTTTACTGCATAGACATCAGAAGAGAGGCTGTCCGGACTCATTTTTTGAGTCAGATGCCATAAAGGTATGACAACAGCTTTGCTAGTTTTACTGTCACTTCTGTCACTAAAGACCCTTCACTCAAAGGGACTGCAGAACCAGTTAGACAAGTATTATTCTGGCAGTGGCATAGGAGGGGAGGTATCTATTATCTAACACCATCCTGAGCATAGTGTCCCTCTGTTATGCTGCAGTAATCAATTCTTTTGTAAGTCTGAAAATGTTCACTCTCACCTTTTGTCTAACAGGTGAAAATTTACCTGAAGAAAGAATTTGAAAAGCATGGAGCAGTGGTAAATGACACCCAGCATGATGCTTTGGTTGAAGACATATTTGATAAAGAGGATGAAGACAATGATGGGTTTATATCTGCAAGGGAATTCACATACAAGCATGATGAGCTGTAGAAAGAAAAGGGTGGCATAATGTTTTTTGACACAAATAGCAGTGACTTAGACTGTCTGGTTCTCCTGTCATCTTAATTCTGTGTTTCGGAATTGACAATTGCTGTTGGCAAAGAAACACTTTTTTATATAAAAGAGAATTTCTATTCATTATGTACAAGTTTTAAACTATTTTGAAGTGTGAAAATGTACCTCCTGTTATACAGCAAAGACTTGCACATCAGTGTTTTTAAAATTTTGTATTAAATTATTTTTCAGAAATGTAACAGACTTTCCAGCTATCATTCATTATGAAAATCAAAATCCAGTTCAGTGACTTCCTGTGATTTGTTTGTATGCCAAGATCACTTTCAGCAGCTGCCTTATGTATTACTTGTAGTCTGTGGCTTAATTACTTGACCTTCCTTGAGTGTCACTGCTTAAAAAGCAGTGTGCTGACCTTGGGTTTTTTGCCTGCAGATTTTAAAGGATGTAGTAGAAGGCATCAGCATCTCTCTATACAGCTGAGAAACTGATACAAAGCTGAATGAGAAGAATGATTGTAGCGTGCTGATTTTGCCCTTCTAAAGGGAGAGTGTTACCACCCATGCCAATAATTGTCTGCATTTTTCCTTAAATTTTGTGAATGAGGCAGGAGTTAAATTTCAGCCTTTCACTTCTACTGCCAGCAACATTATAGGAGAGATCTGTAATTTGGAAAGCAGCAAGTTGTGGTGCAGTGCAGTGGTGGTGTCCTTTAAATGTACACATACTTGTTTTGAAACTCGGCCTTGGCATTCATCAGAAAAGCTCATACATTTCTCACAGTTTGAGGGGGGGATCTTGAGCAGAATGTTACAAGTCTCAAGTTTTTCCTCTTGGCAGAAGGAAGAGAGTGTACTGACAGGAGGATCAGTATGGTCTGAAGAACAATTTCCGTGGGCTTGTCTGCTCTTGCAGCTGCATGAGTTGCAGAACTCATTTCATTGCCCCTTTGCAGCATTTTTTCACAAGTAGCACACAAGTGATATGAATTTTAAATAAAAAAGTGAATTTTTAGAAAAATAGAGGTAAGTGAGGTAAGTGTTATGGTGCTGTGTCTTTACAGAGGTGGAGATCATTAGGATTTCAAACACAAAACTGGAGTTCAAAGAACTCTTTGGAGAGGAAGAAACACTTTGCAATTGTCCATGGTTTCTTAAGTGAGAGGGCTAGGTATCTCAGGGACAGAATTTATTCTGACATGACTAACCTATGGGTCTATGAACACAGCATTGTACTTGAAACCTGATGCCCAAAGTTATGTAAGGATGCAAAGCAAATCCAGCTGTGGCAATTGAGATTGCTGCATTGCACTAACCCTTAACTACCACAGACTGCAGTCAAGGTTCTCAGTGCTGTAGGTGTGTTAGATGTTTCCCTGCCACCTAGTGTTGCAACTGAGGATTAGAGAGCTGCTTCATTGAACTGAGTTCAGCTGCAGAGGGCATTTAGAGATGCCTGTCAATAGTGACGACTGGGGGAAAGGAAAGTTGTAAATGAAGGGTATGCAGCGCTGGGCTCTTCTGTTTTGGTTTTCTTCCAGCATCTGACATTTTTTTCTAAGTGACAGGGAATTGCAACCATAAATTTTGTTTTCAGTAACCTGAGGTCTTTTTTTCTTCAGTGATGCCATCTGCTTTTCTTGAACCCAATAAAACTTTTGCTTCTATGGCTGTGAGTTTCAGTAAAACAGTGTAGAAAAATGTTTCCCTTGTGTTCTAGGCTCATTGCCTGCCCTTATTCTTTGAGTGTGAAGAAATAATGAATAATCATTACCTGTTTAGCTATCCTTACTGGTCATGGTTTTGCACATAGATTTCTTTTTCTCATCACTTACAAAACATCAACCTTGCCTGACTTCAGCTTGCCCAAGGCTGCTTGCATGTTCTGTGCTGGCAGTCTTGATTTCCCTTACAGTCACCAGAGCTCTGGGCACCTGGGGGCAGCTCATTGCACATGTGGTGTTTACCTTGCCTTACCAAACTAAGTCTTTCTCTGTTGACTGTGGGGAACCTAGACAATTATTATAGCCTAGGCTAAGTAGGAGGATAATAGGACAGGAAGGTGATCTTTAAGCCAGTCTTGCCTAGATGTGGAAACTGGCAGGTACCCAACCAACCAAAGGGGAAATACTGTGTGTGTGTGTGTGTGTACTGCTGGGAAAAGCAGAACTGAGACTTTCCTTGGATCTGAGAAGGTTTTAGGTCATTGTTTACAGTGTTTAGCATGTTCTCAAAACATCTGGCTGGGGAATGAAAGCATAAAAGCATGGAATAAAATTTGCCCGTGTTACTGACCAAATATATTAAAAGTTAAGATTAAATAATGGGATGCCAATATGTGACACCAGTAAGGGCCAATTGTTTATTTTGTGTTATATAGGAGTTTGTAGTTAGTGACTGCTGTGAAATATACATAGGCATAATCTTCTACTTGGATTTTTAAAGCATTTCACAAAAGTAACTTTTGTTAATGCCAGCAGAGTGTTAAATCTGCATGACCAAGATGCCTTATTTGGTGTTGTGTATAGGTTTATGCCAAATGAGAGCATAGTTTTTCTTAGTAATTTTCTTGAGAGCTGTGTTAAATTTTGAAACTGAACTGAAAAGGTTTTTTTAAAAGTGCAGAATCAGCAGCAGATTTGAGAAGTCACTTCAACTTGATTATCATTTTCTACCATTAAAAATCCTCCTGTGAAGATGAAAGGCTTTCTTAGATAGAAATAGCACTGCTTGTTTTAATCTCAATTGCATTTGCTTGTTAATCCACAGGGCAAACTGCTGCAGTACCAGCAGGAGCCAGCCAGCAGCCTGCAGGACACCAGAGGCAGGCAGTCTCCTGCCTGTCCTCCAAAGTGGGGAGGAATACTGGAACTTCAGTGGCACTCAGGAACATCTTGGCTGGCTTGTGTGTGAAGTATGAGGTGTATTTCCCCTGAAGAAACAAACCCTCACTGCATATCTGTAAAACATGGCACTTGAAAAAGTGGAGAGGGTTCAAAACGGAGCACTTCTCCATCTTACAGCCTTCTTCAAACATTTCTTGTTGGTTTGTGGTTATTTGGGAAAATATATAGTGATGTTTTGTAGAAATGCAGCCTGTCATTCACAGCCAGTACCTAACAATTACAGTGGGAGTTGCTGTCTTCTGTAGGTACAGAAGCAGCCTTCAGAGCACATTTTATTTGAAAATTCTTGATATGCAATGCAATGACACAAGAAAGCTTTTGGCAAAGCTTCAGGAATGGTGCTTTAGTCTGAAATGTTCTTTAAAGTTTTCTGTTTTGAGATAAACTGACAAGGCAAACAGTACAAATCACTTTATTTGGTCTTAAATCTTTTCAGTAACCTTATGTCATAGAATTATAGAATCATTTATGTTGGAAAAGACCCTTTAGATCATCCAATCCAAGTGTTAACCCAGCACTGCCAAGTCCACCAAGTGCCAAGTCCACCAAGTGCCACGTCTACATGTCTTTGGAATACTTGCAGGTGTTTCAGTGGTTCCTCCACCCCATTCCTCGCAACCTTTCCCAGTGCTTGACAACCCTTTACAGAAAAGAAATTTTTCCTAACATCCAAATGATACTTCCCCTAGCACAACTTGAGGATGTTTCCTTTTGCAGAAACCCCCAAAACACAGCCCAAAACACACTACCCCAAACCCCTTAATTTGTCTTCAATGCTGAATTGTTTTCAGTCAAAGCAAATAAATCAAAACTGCTTATATTTGTATAATCCTGGATAATTTTAGCTTCTCTTGAAAGTTAATCGTAATGCTTGCATTCTGTGTCCTAGTTTTCTCCTGGTTCATAGGAAAAGCAACTCTCTTGACAAAATAAGGATCTTTCTATAGCTATACTGCTTCTGTTTTCATGCCTGTGCTTGATTATGTCAACAGTTTCACACCAGAAATATAATTGACAATCTCAGTGGGAGGCTGTATAGGGACAAAAACTTGGTTATCATCTCTTCCAGCCTGGAGGGGATTCAGATGGAGGCTCCTACTGCATCACTTTTCTTCCTCCTGGGAATTTTTGTTCCAAAAATGGTTGGTTTAACTAGGGGTTGTGTCTGGTCAGAGACCATGTGGTTTTTCTGTTGAATGATGTAAATAAAAAGCAGGAGCTTGGTTTATCTGAAAAAGTTGCTGTGACAGAGGATAGTTTCAAACATGACAGGTAAATAACTTTTTGCAAATTTTCTGAAGGTCATGTTCCTTGTAGACTTGAGTTTGTCCAAAGGGATAATATTCTTCTTTTTACTTTTTTTTTCTTTTTTTTTTCTTCTTTTCTTTTCTTATAACTGCTTTGCATCTCCATTGGGTAAACAAGGATGAACCCACTTTTAAAATATTATGGTCTGACTGCAGAAATCTGGTGGAGACAACTCTTCAGAGCTCCCCAAATCCTAGATATATTTTCCTCTAAAAATCTGAGGCTGATGCTAACTACCATTAAGAGCTGTTCTTCATTTTAGACATGATGCTTCTAATTTCTAGCCCGTGTCATGACCTGCATAAGGAGATTAAATGATGCAGGATAATTGATTCCTCATCTGGGAGTCAGACTGGAAGCATTAAATCAATCCTGTCCTCTTTCATGTTATAGCCAAAGCAGCTATGTTTCCTCTTCTGCCACTTTCCCTGAGTAGTGAACTAGATAATACCTATTTCTTTTGTGAGCTTGGCCTGCTCTCTCTCTCTGGGAGTAAATAGCAGAGTTTAGCTCTGCTCTCTGTAATCTATTGGGATATACCTTTAGAGAATAGGTTTTCATGACCTACTGGATTTTACTCTTAGCAACACTGACCACAATACTTAAGAAAGACAAGACTGGTGGTGTTCCTTCATTTTTACAGAAGGTGAGAATTTAACTTTTCAGCATCCAGTATCTCAGCCCTTATGTGCCATCATGTCTGTACTGCTGTTGTCACTGCCAGCAGCTGGGTTAAAACCTGGGCTTCACATGTTCACCTGGACATCGTGATGTGCAGTGCACCCTGATGTAATCCAACACTCCACCTCTGCAAAACAGTCTGAAGCAAAGCTCTCTGACACGTGGTGCTCATCCTGCAGTTGACAAATGGGCACAAACTGCAGTGGGAGCACGTGTGGAGCAGAAGCAGCCAATGTTCCCTGTGTTCCCTGTGTTTGGTACCAGATTCTGTTCCTGCCAACCTGAGCCAAGCCCAGCTCACCACAGCACCTTCTGAAGCAGCCACAACCTGTGTCCGTGCAGTGCTGGGGCTGTGTGGGGTGGGCTCTAGGGCACCAGCTCTGCTCTGCCAGACCTCTGCTGCCTTTGGACCTTCACACCTTGTTTCCTGAGCAGGCAGCTGTCAGTGGGATGTGTCAGAGCCTCAGGACAGACTGGAGTGGCACCAGGCTGGTGCTGTCACACCACTCCTTGACAGCAGTAAAGCTACAGGCAGGCTTGGAGAAAACACCAGGGTCCTTGGGCTGGTAGGGAACAGCAGAGAAGATAAGCAGGGAAATACCTCTCTGTACCATCCAGTTGTTCTTGGCTGATATCCACAGCAAATACGAGGAAGTTTAAAAACTCTTGGGTAATTTATTTTTTACATTTCTCTGTTAAAATATGTGCATGAGGAATAACATGCAATCAGCATGGAACTTACAGTACAGTGTGAGCTTTGTAGTTTTGCCCATCTATTAACTAATATCTCCAGTTTTACCTTGTGGTTAAGGCTTTTTATATAAAAATGGACTCTTTTATAACAAAGATACTCAGTTGTGAAACTCATTTTAGGACACACATTTCCTAATCCTTTTGGAAGTACATGACCCCAAAGCGCTTATTTCATTTTAGTTAGAAATATTTCTCTTATCAGTGATCTCTTCCCACCTTGCAGCTATCTACCCCTTCTGTGAATAAAGAAAATGGCTTAATCATGGAGAGAGTTTTTTGGAGTCAGAACTCCTTGAAGTCATATTACAAAAAACCAAAACAAAACTCCCCAAGTTTTAAGTCTCCTGAAAAATGTAATACTGGAAAATGCTGCAGCAAAAACATCTGTAGCTCAGGAAGGACACGCCACTGCTCACAGTCCCCAGTGAATGATGTGCATGGGAGGACAGAAAAGACTGCTGACACATGCATAACTTTCAGGAGTACTCAGCAGACCTGTTGCTGTGGTTACTAACCAGAACCCCCCCCCGAATGAGTGCTGTTTGCACTGCACCAGATGGCTGATAAATCACAAAGGGGAATTTGCTGTCCCTTGTGTTACTGTCCCATCTTTTCTCCAAGTGCTATGATTTAATTTGCAGCAATTTAGAGGTAGATTATTTAGTCATGACACACTAATATAAGACATGAAACTGCTGCAGGTGTGCAGTCACTTTAATGAACTCCTGTATCACCCAAAATGATCATGCCAAAAATGTATTTTGTCTTATGTATCAATATTCACATTGTTGCAATTTGATGAAAAATGCTAAGCTGAGAAAAAATCCTATGCCTGAATTTTAATATAATTTTAATAACGTAGTTACAGTAGCACATTTATTGCAGAGGGAAGTGAGATGCCTTTTGCAGTTCATCAGCCTGCCACAAGCATTTCTGTACAGGCAGCATCAAAAACCATGAAGCATAGATTATTGTGTTCTTCTCAGTTTCCAGGGTTCCAACAATAGATGAAGATTAAACAGGCTCATTGCATAAGAAAGTAATGCTGTTGCCTCTGTATTTTCTGTTGCTTTGTTGTCATTCCTGTCTTACCCTCTCAGGATGACAATCCACCTGCCTGGCCTATTTATTATTATGACTCCTTAGCTACTGTCAAGTGCTTTAGCCTCATTGTTACAAGTGGAGTTGTAATGCATTTAAAAAGCCAATAATAATAAATGTGTCTCGTAATACATTTTGGAGTTTCAAATATAGATATCCTGCCCCAGATTTCTGGGAATTAAAATAAGGAAAATTACAAAATTTATGAAAGCAAGGCAAGAGACTGATGACTTTTTGATACAACATTACTCCAGAAGTAGCTAACCTTTTTGACTGGGTGATGGAGCAGCTTGGTTGTGTGGTTCAGTGCTGTTGTGCCTAACAGGTTTCTGGACACAGAGTAACTGCAGCATGCCTGGAGTCCTTGCACTCTGTCCCTGTCACACTGAGGAGTCGTGTTCTGTTATGTCACTTGTGTAATGGGGAGATGAATCACCTTCTGTGGTGCATGAGTAAGAGCTCAGCATCTAAGCCTGCCATTGTGCATACAGTCACATTTTATGTACAGCTGCAGCCATTTCCATAGATTAAACTTCAATGGTATAATTGGATAAAGAGGCTGCAGCCAGGATTTGTCCTATCTTTTTCATTTTGAACATTCAGAGCTCAGCAAGTGACATCTTTATTTTACATCATAATCCAGCACCTGCTGTCCTTTTTTTCTTTGTTATGGATGGAAGCCACCTTTAGTGTGGGAGAATTACTCTCAATTCTCTGGTCCAGTCTTCTGACTATTCAAAAATACCCCAAAACACCCAAGTGCCATTGATGCTCCTTGCTCTTTAGGTTCATTCTATGACATCAGTTGAATTTACTGGCCTATGATGTAACTATCATCTAGGCACTTTCAACATTACTTACTCTTCTGTTTATAATGAGCTCTTTACTTCCTGTAACTCACTGTAAGAGGAATAATTTAAGTTTAGTGGGATACCTTCATGTGTATAGGCTTAGATTGCCTTAGCAATGTACTTAGCAAGTACATTTCTTCTGAACAACCTGAGTTCATCTGATTTTTAGGTTCTCCAAAACAGTGTTCCATCAGAAAGAACATGACTAAGATGGTGCCCTGAAATGACAAAAATGAATACCAACAAAATGGTTTTTTTGGCTGTACTACCCTTTCACAAAAATCTAAAATTTTAAGCCTCTTAATATAATTTCAACACTTAAATGGTCTTTTCTACCATCTACATTAAGGCAACTGCTCTCCTAAACATAGTTTACTGAGAAAATTAGTCCCATTCATTGTATGCCTGCACAGATGCTGTCTTGAACTTGCAGAGGAAAGTATTTTGGAAAAGATGAAACAAAGACTAGTGCTGCAGTGTCTTGATGATTTTGAGATATTAATTCTATTGAATCAGCTTTGATCTCCAGCTAAGGAGGTGGTTAAAGAAAACCAAAAACCCACTGTAACTTAAGCTGTATATTGCAGTGTCTGCCTTTTGTTCGCTTCCTTTCACGTACAAAACAAGGAACAAATATTCTTTGAAATTCTCTTTTCTTCCTGCTCTTCTTTGATTTTGCAAACCATTGGAAATCAATCTTTTACAGGAGAAAAAAACATTTATAAAATCCATACATTCTGCTGTTATATTTTTAAAGAGGAAATAATCAATAAACAAACATTGTGGCTTCATCCTAACTATTGTAATTTTGTATTTTCTGTGTATGCAGCAATCTCCATTCAGAGATTTTAAAGATGCAGCTCTGAGTAAATGCTCTCCCCATTTCTTGTGTGAGGTAATTTAATTACTGTGAGGCTACAAGATTTATCCAAAGCCAAGCAGCCAGCTTATGGCAGAACAACATACACCCCAGGCTCTCTTGATTCCCAGTGCTCTAACCACTCATCCTTGCTGCTTTACACAGTCCATGACAGCTTGCACAGAAAGGAAGCATCAAGGATTTCTGTGGTGACAGCATGTAATCATTCTGTAGACAGTCTAATAATTCTTAGGTAGATTATACTCAGCCATAATCACCTCCAGTGTAATTAGAGAAGAGACTTAGTCATCTAAGTGAGCATAATATAGGTAATATAAGTGGTGTGTTATAGGATATAATCTAAACCCATTTCTAAATTGCACCTGCTCTTTTCATCAGCTGTCTTTCTGATTCTAAGGAGCAAGCTGCCTGTGACGCAGTTCATCCTTGATGTAACTCCAGAGCAAGAATTTGGGTAGTTATGTTCAACTAAACTTGTTACAATTAAATTGGTATAAAGTCTCAGCTTTCCAGTGATTCAGATCGCCTTTCAATTATGTATCTTAAGCAGGAGATACACACACAGTCTTTCCTGTTGTAAAACACATTGAAATGTAATTCTGATGACAGCAAAACTGATAGCAGAGGAAAACAAAAGTCTTGCTTAAAATATATAATGGAAACCCTTAGAGTATGAAGGGCTCCATGTTGCTAATGCTCAGCCCTGCTTTTTAAACAAAAGCATTGATCCTAAGTAGTCCCTATTCAGGCTACTGACATACCCCTGAAAGGTGCAATGCCACAGTATTTCACATTCACTGAGACTGAGAACAGCAAACTGTTTTGTTCCCAAACTGTTTTCTCTCTTAGTTATATAACGAAGCTGCAACTTTCGGTCTGCATTTGAGTTTGATAACAAGAGTGTCCAAAGCTTATCCATAATTTCTGAACAGATGCAGACTCATGGTGCTGTTTGTGGTAATGAGAGGAAATTCTTCTGGTGCATACAGTTTCAGAATTCTTCCTTCTATATTTTCTTTAAGTGTAGGGTCCCATATGCAGGTTCTACCTGGCTTTTTGTTTTCTCTTAGGCAGGCTACTAAACCAGATCTTCTGATCTAACAGAATTTAGGTATTTATCCATATTTAAGTGGTACTGCTGTACCAACCTAATATACTTGCTGCTTTCTGCTCTTATAGTGAAATACCCTAGCTTGTAATGCTCTTTAATATCTCTACTGGCTCATCTTTGCCTCTCTGACCTTTTCCCCTGCTTCATTTTAACCTTCCTACCTTCCCATCAAACATACTTGGCAGTCTCTTCTGCACATTACATGCCTGGTTTAAGGCATGAATTAGTGAAATGTGCAGCAATGTTCTTCTTGAAGACAGAGATAGAAACACAAAGGTGCTGCCTTATACCAGCACCATATAACTATGTGTTAGACCACTTTTAGCAGGTTAACCATTTATGCAGGGACCTGCATGATTATGCTTAGCAGTTAAACTATTTTCACCTCTGTATGGAGGCACAGGGTGTGTGCTGAGGATGGAGCACAGAGGACAGCCCCATTTGGGCAGGTTTGGCTGCTCCACATGCCATGGCTGAGGGATGCTGTGCTGTGCATGGGGCCTCAGAGGGACAGTGGGTACTGCTTTGCTTTGGGTCTGGTGCTGCTGGTGCTGCTGCATCCAAAGAGCTGAGAGGTCCCTGGAGGTTCTCCAGCTGGAGGGGCAGGAGCCCACTGTGACACTTCTCATGAAGCAGCAGGGAATTCCTCAGTCATGAACCACAGAATCATGGAATTAATTAGTTGGAAAAGATCTCCAAGATCATCGAGCCCAACATTTGATTAATCACCTCCTTGTCAACCAGACCATGGCACTAAATGCCAGCCCAGTTTTTTCTTGAACACTTCCAGGGATGGTGACTTCACCTTCCTGGGCAGTCTGATTCAATCCTTAACAACCCTTTCCTTGAGGATACTTCTGATGAGATCATCCCCTGAGCTTTGCAAAGTTTGGAGAGCTCCTTGCTGAGTGGTTTGTTGGTTAATGAGGTAGCAGCCATATTTTAAAACACCCGCATCACTCCCTAGACTTACCCTGTGTGTGAGACAGAGGAACACAAGTTAGCTTAAGACTAAAACTGAATAAAAAAGCCGTCAACACACTCTTGCTCCTCAAGACGGGCTGAGGGATAACATGCCGAACGCTGATGGTGCTGATGGCTCTCCGAACACCGCTGAACGGGTCGGGTGGGAAGGGACCACAGCGGAGCGTCTGGTCCGGGGTCACCCCAAACCACGGGTTTGCGCCGTGCAGATGGTTCTAGAGTGCTATAAATAATAAAAAGATCAAGCCGAATTTAGTATGACCAAAAAGCGATTTTTATTTTGCGGCCGAAATGCAGTCCTCGATAGCCACAATCACAAAGGACAGCGCCGAGCCCGGGATGGGCGCCGGGTGAGCGCACTCTGATCCGACCGCTATAGCATTGGATCCCTCAATGTTCACGAATGCCAAGTGTCTTGGTCAGTCCTGTTTTTATACAGTTTTTTCCTAGCCTGGAGCAGAGGTCCTCCTTTCTTTTCGCAGTTTAGCATATTCACGTAGCTTTCTTTCTCTTCCTTGGGCTGGACAAAACCATTTCTGGGAAGCGATGAATTTCGGTGAATGCAGATTTTTGGGTTAGGGAACCAGGTATTGAGATGTAGTTTTCCCTGACGACTCCGGTTATCTTGATTAGCGATACTTCTCAAGTGTTCATCGCCTGGGTGTTCCCTGGACAGTTTCTGAAAGGGCCATCTCCGCCAGAGCCACTTCCATTAACTTGCTATTTTAGGTTCTTCAGCGTTTGTTGGCAGCTGCGGTGCTGCAATGAGGCAATCCCTGTTCCTCCCTCTGCAGCTTTACGTTCTAAAGTTTCCTTATGATTTTCTTTATTTATACAAACACGATTTATGTCACATTAATTACAAACCAACACGAGTTATTTTATAGCATATATTACATGGAGCGTCCGCAGCGCGGGCGTGGCCGCAGGGCGGTGGGTGCCGCGCCCTCCTTCCCCGGGAGCGCGCACCCCGCCGGGGTCGGGAGCGCGCCCGCCGCCGGCCGGGGCTCCGGTGCGGCGCGTGCGGCGGCGGCTGCGCGCGCAGGGGGCGGGGCCGGGGCGCCGCGGGGCCGAGCGGAGCGGGAGGAGCGGGAGCGGCGCTCAGGTACGGGAGCGGCGCCGCGGGGCAGGGCGGCAGCTCCCCATCACCTCTGCATCTGCCCCCCATCACCCCCGCTTCACCCCCCCATCACCCCTCCATCACCCCCGCTTCACCCCCCGCTTCACCCCCCGCTTCACCCCCGCTTCACTCCTCCATCACCCCCCCCATCACCCCCCCCATCACCCCCGCTTCCACCCCCCCTTCACCCCCCCCCTCCATCGCCTCCCCCATCACCCCCCTCATCACCCCTCCACCGCCTCCCTATCACCCCTCCATCACCCCTCCATCACCCCTCCATCACCCCTCCATCACCCCTCCATCACCCCCCCATCACCCCTCCATCACTCCTCCACCGCCTCCCCACCGCCTCCCCGTCCCCTCCCTGCTCGGGGCGGCGCGGCCGGCTGCCGTGTTACTTCTCGGCGCGGGGGAAAGTGCCGGGGTCTGCCTCCCCGGGAGGGAGGCAAGGAGCGGGGAGGCAGGCAGGGATGCAGGGAGGCAGAGAAGGAGGGAGCCGTGGGGGATGGCGCGGGGGGCACAGCCCGTGGGGGATGCCGCGGGAGGGGGCCCAGAGCCGCTCTCCCGGGGCCGGGGGATGCCGCGGGGGCCACAGCCCGTGGGGGGATGGCGCGGGGGCACAGCCCGTGGGGGATGCCGCGGGAGGGCACAGCCCGTGGGGGATGGCGCGGGGGGCACAGCCGGTGGGGGATGCCGCGGGAGGGGGCCCAGAGCCGCTCTCCCGGGGCCGGGGGATGCCGCGGGGGGGCACAGCCCGTGGGGGATGGCTCGGGAGGGGGCCCAGAGCCGCTCTCCCGGGGCCGGGCGCTGTCCCCGCCGCTCCGCGCTCCCGCTCCGCGCTGGCGGAACGCTCCGGGCCGGGCGGGCTCCGCGGGCGCTCGGTGATGGGAGCTGGCATCAGCAGATGCTGTCCCCGGCTGTCCTTTGCCTTCCCGTTTGAAGCAAGGCTCTCCCACCTCCCGTCTTCGCTGGCTGCACTCTCCAGCCGCTGCTGTTTTCCCTTCTGCTCTAGTCGCTGCTGTTTTCCCCTCTGCTCTCTAAGGACCAGGCGAGGGTGGTTCTCCTCCCATCTTTTTCTTGAAGGTGCCCTTTCATATGGTCACCTTGAAGCCTAGATGGCTTCATGTGCCTTTCTAAGCATATTGTTACGCTCAGGCAGGCATGTGCTGGTTTCAGGCACTGATGATACCTTCCCGCAGGAGCCTACAAAACTGACATCTCTATTTGTGCTGCTACAGTAATTCTACAGGCTATGATTAATCTGCCTTAAAAAGAAAATTCTCCAGTGCTGATAGTTAAAGGAGAAATAAATCATAATAATATTTAACCAGATTCTCAAACAGAAGACAGCTTAGGGCCTTGATCCTGTAAACACACATGCTTGTAAATGTATCCCCATGAAAAAGTGACACAGAACTGAGAAAAGCCATCCATACCTGTAAGTTATGAGACTTTAATAAACCCAGAGAAATAATTGTGCTGCAGTAAACTTGGTAAATTTTGTTCTAAACTATGTGTCTATGTTAACTAGCTGAAAAGATAATAAGTTGTAAGAAGTGGAGAGACTGGCCTATTTGGTTATAGACTACTACAGTTTCAACAATTCTCTAAAAGCTGTTTTAGAATTAGTGATTTAAGGCCCCTCCAAATATGCTGTTTTGTTCATAGCATGCGCTCTAAATCTTTCAGCCAGGCAAAACAAAATCTTGAAAACCCTCCAATCATATTCTACTTAGGGAGTAGATCTCTATGAACACAGGACTTTCAGCTTTTTGAGGTGAACCAACACTGAAATTAACTTAAACCATTTATAATGCTGTGGACTTTTGTAAGTAGCTTATGTCCCAGAGCTTACATAAACAGTCTAAAAAGGCAGGTGTTGTATTGAGGCAAATTTGGTGGATGAAAATCCTTTATTGGTATCAGTCCATTTTGTCCTCTCCAGAAAAGTCATTTCAATGCTTAGAGCTTGAGATTTTTAAATGTCTCTTTCAGTTTTGAGAGACATGTGGAACTTTTGGTTGTTTTTACTCTGGTAAAGTATGGCATGATTTAAGCTCCATTTATTTACTTGTGCCAAGGTTGGTATCTTTGGGAAAGGGCTCTGAATTTGGCTCTCCATCCTCTCCTTCAGAAATCAACTGTGAATGCTTTATGTTTGCATGTCGGAAAGTTTGCAAGGTGTTCGAAGCTTTTAGTGAGAATTTCTTTATTATGAACTTGAAGAGTTGTGAAGATGGACAGTGTCCCCATAGTGCGTTTTTCTCTCTGCTGTAAATTCAGCAGATTGAGAAACAGAATTGTTTCTCAGAATTGCTACCCAGCCCTGCCTCTCTGCAAAGTCCCCAAACGCCGGGTTTCCGACAGAGCCCTGCCTTACATCCTAACATCTGCAAAGACACTTTTTGTTTTTCAGGGTATATTTAAAGCTAAAGGCAGGCTTCCAGCCAGCTACTTTGAAGCCTTTTATTTTGCTCCTTGTGAACAGAGCAGTTGCTAATTGGAAAGGACGAGCAGTCAGCGTGCATTAGGCAGCTGCTGGCGGGAGGAGGTGGGCAGGGCAGGGATGCGGACCCGGCTGAACCCAAAACGCGATTGCGCCGCCTCTTCACAAAAAGCAAAAGCTGCACGGCCAGGAGTCGTTAGCAACTTCTCGTGGTACGAACTTGGGTGTTGTACAAAGATGCTTTAGATGCCAGCAGCCCCTAGCAAGGGTCTCTGCCCCAGTGACAGAAGCAAGAGAGCAGGTGCTTCTTCAAAATGGGGAGTGTTACAAAAATGACCTTAAACTCCGGGCTGGATAAGAGCCACAAAAGGGATAGAGTTCCGTGACTGCTTGGAGACTCAATTAAGAGCACTGACACCCACGCAGTGAAAAGTCTGTGTAAATAATGAATTTTCCCTGCATGTGCAGCCTGTGATGGAAATGAGTCTGAAATCTGTTGTTTTCTGGATGACTGACCCTGATTTGTTTTTAAATAGCACTATGCTTTCATTAAAATAATTCAGGTTACTCGGGGCAAAAAATAAGATCCTGTCTTACTTTGAAAGATGACTGCTTTGGAAGCAAGGACATACTTTGAACAAGGGTGTGTTACAGAATTAAAATAGAACCGATTGGTTAATGGATTGTAAACTTTTATAACAGCTGAAGTCTCACCATTTGTTAGGATCTAAAGTGCTGAAGAGTTTTAGAATGCTCATTTCATGGCCACTACCTGATATTTTTAAGACAGTCTAAAGCAATCTGGCAGCTGTTGCCAGGAATATTCCAAATTTTCCCACATACAGCAAGAGAAATATTTTCAATTCCTTCCAGGCCTATAATGCCTTTGTTCAGTGAAATGACTGAAGGGAGCATACAGCTTAGCAAAGCTTTGAAGTGCAACTTGATTTTATGCCTGTCTATGGGATTGCTATTTCTCATAATTCAAAAATAAAAGTAAATTTACTGCAGAAAAAGGCCATCCCAAAACCCTGACTCAAAGTTTGAGGTGTTGCCTATTTTGAGTAAATTCTTGAGAAATTTTCAGCATGTAGTTAATGTAAAAAAAGATAAAAACATGTTGAGCATGGCTTGCTAAATTTCAGCAGCTGATTAAATCTCCTCTTGGATATCTTGTCAGGCACAGCTTGGAGAGACAGAAACAATCACAGTGGGATGTTGCACCTTCAAGCAGTAAATTGGCATCATCATCCATTGCTAGTTAGGAAAGAGTCAAACAATTTCACTTAGGTCTGATAATGAAATGTCCAAACCATAGGGACACAGGGATCTGGCATAGTTTTGTGCTTTATATTCAGGAACAGTCTCTGCTTTCTAATTTCTTAGTACATGCAACCTTCCTCTCCCTTGATAAGTCATGCATTAAAACTGTCCGAATTGTCAATAAAAAAAAATAACCTTTCAGTGTTTCCTTAGATGGGAACAGTATTATTATTGTGCCTTTCAGTTTGCTGTCTTTGTTCTGTGCCTGCAGCTGAATGAATTTTGCTTTTCATTTCTGTTTTTGGAAGCACTGCTTTTCTGCAGGGTGCAGAGATCACATGCCTCTATGTGCATAAGATGCTGGGCTGGATTTCTAAATGGAAATACAAGCTTGTCTCAGGCACAAGAAACATCTTAATTTGAAAGTTAGAATTGAGGCTGAAAACCAACAACTAAGCCCTGAACAAAGTTTTCACGATTGTAACTAACCTTTCTTTTGCTATCCCATTTAAAATATAGAAGAGTTGAGAATAAATGATGCATGGCCCCTTCCATATATTCTTCATTTCCTAATGAGACAGCCTTGATCCAAATCTGAGGAACCTTGTTCACATGCTCTTCTCTGTTTTTTATTGTAAATGTTTCTTGCAGATTAGATCACTTACTCTTTCTGGTTGCAAAGAAAACAGGTTTATTGAAATCTTTAAATGTTACTAAAATAGTTCAGCAGTATTAGCACAGCTGGGTTTCTGTTTTATAAAAGCACAGAATGTAGTGAGGAATAGTCATCCTTCAGTACACAAAACCACATTATAGGTCTTCATAAAAGGTTTAATGTGCTCTCTGGACCTTAAAAGCAGCTCAAATCGCTTTTGTAAGATAAATATTAAAGAAAATGCTGTCATCACCAGAATGCAGTCCAAACTTAGCAGCAATCAGTTTAGCAGCTTCTGTATTTCTGCTGCCTAAAGAACCTGTTAAAGACCAGCTTTAAATTGAAGAAACCAAAGAAGTGAGGGTGGAAAGATCAGGCTATATGATCAATAAAACTGATATTCTGTTTGGAGGTCTGAGATGAACTCTCATGTTAACACTACCACACTTGTTTTTGTGGACATCTGTACTGTCTGGAAAGCATTATGTTGGTTACCACCAGCATTAATATTGGGTTATCTGGGACAACCACAAGTGTGCTTGAAAAATTGGGAATTAGGAGAGGTTTAGTCTTCATCCTGCACAACACTTTGATCATGTCTGAGCTTCAGAGAGCTTGACAGCTAAACCAACAAAGCTGTTGAAGACAAATAGAAAATGTTTGAAAGATGGGTCTGTGTGATGTATCTGTGCAACCTCTCTAGGGTGTGTTGACCCTTGCTCCATCCATGCTTGCTGGCATAGCAATGCTGAGTAATGAACACAGCAGTTATGCTCCTGGGTGAAGGTTTGGCTTGATCAAGCTGAAGTTTTGCCAGCTTCTGAGCCAAATCAATACAAGGCAAATTTTACAGCTGAATGCTACTCATCACAGCACGAGGTGAGTGCTCTTCTGGTGTCAGTGCTGACTGCTTGGCCTCACTGAAGCTTAATATCCTTAAAATCTGCTTGAGAGTTGCTTCAATTTCTTGTGAAGAGGATCTGTATTGGTGGCAGCTGACTTCTCATGCAGCACCTTTTACTTTATACATGATAATGACTAGATATTATTAAATTTTTGAGCAGGAGACTACATAGTGAAGAAAACTTCTATCTACTGTTTGTAGATGTACAACACTTACAATGTTTTAAATGGTGTGTTGCTGGGAAAGGGCTTGCTCTACACAGGAATAGCTGCTTCAGAACTTTGGCATCTGGTATAAATCTTACTTGAGATTAATGACAGCTACTAATTAACATTTCAGAAAATTATATTAAACCCAAAGGGGTTTTATATGTGATGTTAGTGGTGTCTCTAGCTTTTCCTGAGAAAAAGCTGCAGGGCATTAAGTGAACAGCAATTTAAAAGGAGTGTAAAGAGCAAATATTGATTTAATTCTATAAACATGAGTTAAATTTCAAGACAGGCCCATACTTTTACCCTTTCTTTCTCACACCAATCCTTTTTATCATCCACTGCTATAAACCTATTGTGTTGTTTTTCAATTGACAGAAAAGACAGAGAAAAGAGCAAATCCAGTTGTACTGTTTTAAGTTTTGGAATTACTTGAACAATAGCTTGTTATAAGAGCTTCAAGATCATAATAGTTCATAAAATTGAATGTTTATTTTTGGTAACTTTTTTTCTTACTATGACAGCAACTGAAAGCTGCTGGTGGTGAGCCAGTTTTCACATAATTTATAGCTTTGTAAAACTAGTAATTACTTTGTGCTTAATGTCTTCAGGTTATTTTGACAGACAAGGAAAATCAGTTGACTTTAAAAGTCAACATCTATTTGATGTGGGATGATAAAATTATTTTTCTGAGAAGTAATTTTATTGTAGCAGTCAGATTCTTGAGCTTTATAAAAGATTATTGCAGTACCAAATTACAGTTTTCAGAGAAGTACACAGTGTTATTCTGGAAAAATAACAGAATAAAACCCCAAGGAATCTAGAGTGAGTTACTATGAAAATCTTCCTTCCTTCAGTTTGGACTCTGTCATGCTAAGCTGACCATGCTTTATTGTGAATGCATAGTTTTTTCAGTTTTCTTGGGCTGGGGGAAGGAAGGCTCCAAAGCACAATGAATTATTTATGTTTGTCTCTATTTTCTTAAGAGTGTAGCTTCAGCCTCTGACACTCCTGTTCATGAGGTGGAGGATGGGATACTGCAATCTCTATTCCATGTGTTAATCTCTCTTCCAGCATTATTTATCTCTTCATTTTTTTGTAAGTGACACCTAAACAATGTTTCCATTAGATTGTCACAACCTCCATGTACAGATTTAATAGCAATTTTATTCTGTGTTGAGCACTTCAGATTTCTGATTGTGGATAGATATTTACTCTAATAGTACAAGTTGTTCTAATTGGAATTTGTGAGCTTTAATATGTGTCAGCACCTGTAAGATGGATTCACCATCCCTGGAGGTGCTCAAGAAACCCCTGGATATGGCACTTAGTGATTCTATGATTGCCCAGTGGTTGCTACTCCTTTCTTTCTGCATTAAAATGCTTATGAACTCAGTACTGTCTGTTTTACCACTGGCAGTAGTGGTGATATATTCACACAATTAATTTGGCTTGTCAGGTGTTAAATGGGACTTATCACAATGAGAAAAGATCTTAATAAAGGAACTTGTTAAGCAAGCCTTCTTTATAGTGTCAGAACACAGGAGACTGGAAAGAAAAAATGACCAGGTGGAATATTGAATCACTGCTGTAGCATGCTTTTATCAAATAAAAAGATAGCAAGGGGAGTGTATTATCTTGTGGCTGCTGCTCAGAAGTCTTTTTTCACCCTTTGTGCCTGCAGTGATTTGAGGTTGGCCAAGCATGATGCCTGGTAACTCCCTGCAAGTGCAGCAGTGATGATGTAGTGGCACAGCATAATGTGCAGCTCTACTTCCAGGGCTTCCATATGCAGGGGGATGCTGGATATAGCTATAGTGGTGTGTACAGCCCTGTTTCCCTGAGTTGCAGGGGCCCAGCTATGAGTGTAGTGGTTTGCATTTGGGACATGGGTCTGTCTACACCAGAATGCAGGTTTGAGCTATGGTCTGCTGAGAAAATCAGGCCAGCATGCTGAACATGCTCTGTGGTAAAGAGCTATGTGAATGGGCAGCAAGCTGTTCCTTGAGATCTATTTGCAGTCATTCTCTGTGTTTTCTAAGTTTTTCAGGATTACCTTTCACTGGAGGAACAAGCTCTCTGTGAAAAATGTGCAGGAATTATAACAGTAGGTGGTTTTATAAGTCAGGCTGATTTATCAGAGATACTATGAAGGAGTATTCTTTCCCTCCTGTGGGTGAAAGATGTTTGTTTGGTATTGAGCCATGTAAGAGGGCAAAGATGTGGAAAATATGTGAAAATGAGCATGAGGACAACCTGAAGCTGAATAAAGAAAAGAAGAACATGAGGTAGGCAAGTAGAAATATCCTTCTAACAGACTGAGCTACATGATGGAGGAAGATAAATACAGTAGAGTTCTGAACAAGTAGAGGTCGTGGGTATATCTGAGAAATGGCCATCCTTGTCATATTCAAAATGAACCAAAAGAGGTTCAGGGAAAAAATGCTACCTAGCAAACTGAGCAGATTTCAAACTGCAGTAGACTGCTAGATGGCTTCCTTCTCTAAAATGTAATCTGAGATCCTAGTGCAAACTCCTCCACTGACAGTCCTGTTTTCAGGATAAGTTTGAAACATTTGACATAGTGTTTGACTGTTATTTACTCCCCTGTGAGAAATACACTGTGAAATGACCTCTAGTTACTGGGCAGCTTGCTCATGCTTATGAAATACACTGTGTGTTGAAGGGAACTCTTGTTATAGAGGAGCTTACTCATACTTTCATGCTTAAAAAGCATTACCAAAATAGCAATTTGTTTTAGGTTCAGTAACTGTTGATATATTTAAGGAAAAAAAAATCCCACAAATACACTTACTCATACTTTCATACTTAAAAAGCATTACCAAAATGGCAATTTGTTTTAGGTCCAGTAACTGTTGGCATATTTAAGAGGAAAAAAAAAACCTCACACATACAGTTGGGACTGTTTATTTCAGGAAGGTTTCAGAATTCTGAAGGGCATTATATACCTACAAGCTTTTAATTCTTTTCCCTATCTACTCAGAATGTAGATATATAAATGTCTGCTTTGCATGCCTTCATATTTGCTCTGTAACAGAAAGCTGAAACTTTTCCCCATCTTTAAAGCCTATCTGCCAATATGTTTAGGTATTAATTTAATAAAAATCAGTATTATATAAAATACTTTTATATGTATGTACATTTGTATATGTACTTTGCTGTGAATTGCTCCAAGTATGAGCATTTCTGTGTTTGTGATGTCAATGAAACTGCTTTCCAGCACTCTGACAGTTCCCATCTGCCTCAGGTAACTCATCTTTTAGCACACCAAATTTGTCTTCTGTTTGTTCCCTAATGCATTTTCAGCTCGAGTGGATGAATATAATTTTACCTAAATGGAAAGATTGTGTGAGTTCCCTGGACAATTCATTGCCTTGCATTGTGTTGGTGGAGGGCACTTCTAACATGGATCTACTTGACCTTTTTTTTGCAAGGTTGAACATCTGTGTAACCTGTTCATAGTCCACAGGCAAACAATTACCATTTCATGGATAACAGTCTTTATACAAAAGGAATTTTTCCTCTCTTTTTATTTTCTGCTATTCAGTGAGAAGTATGTATTCAAGTGGCACTGCTTAAAAAAAAGAAAATAAAAAAAGAACAAGCGAAATTTGTATGTTTTGAAGCATGTGCAAGTTAATGGTAAAAAAGCAGCTTTGCACTGCACAGCATTGTCTTGCAGATGAATTTGGGGGGGAAACTCATGTGCTGGTTGTTTCTAAGGAGTGTGAATATGTGCAAGTGTATTTACTTCTTCAGGATATTGTGGAAGACAAAGGAACTTGTTGGTTTATTTGGGAGCTGAGTTTCTATTGCTGTGGTAAGAACTATGAAGAAATCTCAGACATCTGTGTTGAGTACTTTTTTAACAAGTGATAAACACCCTACACTTTTCTTTTGCAGGCATATGTGCCACAAGTTTTCCTGAATGGTGGAAAAAAAAGTCAGATGTAGCAATGTACACAAGACCAGCTACAGTAGTGTAATAGTCCTGAATAATTTGTATTTTTTCTTAATATATTGTCATTGCAAGCACTCAAAATTATCATATAAACATTTCACATTAACCTACATAAACAAGCAAACAGCAATCAATTAACTTCAGGTAAGAGCAGCAATGCAGATAAACCACAGAGAAAATAAAGTGCAATTAGTGCTTCAGTCTCTCTCCCATCTGAGTAGATAAATTGACTGACAGTTTTTGATGTAATTGTGCTGTACTTTTGTTCTGTTTCCAGTTATGCTATTGTCCTCTCTCAGGAATCCCTCAAACATGTTTTATTTTTCCTTTTTAAAAATATTAAAGTGCATGTGAGCAGAGGGAATGAATTATTTAAAGTTATTCCGTGTCTCTGCACTTGTCTGAGTCAGCAGAATACATCTAGGTCATCCATTCCCAAGCAGCTCCAGTGCAGAGTATCTTCTTTCAGTGGGGACTAAGCAGACTCATTAAGGCACAGTTCTCTTGCCTTTCTTCCTATTTATGCCTTCACAAAGCTTGGGTGAAAAATGATGAAAATTATTATATTTTTAAAATTAAATTCAGATAAGTTTCCTTTGAGCTGACCTGTTCTTCCCTTATCACTGGGCAATCAGTGGCAGAGGGAATGCATTCCCTCTTAGCTACAGTTAGTACCAGAAGACTGAATGATTCTCTAATGTATGCAGTTATAAATTTACAAACCCACTGGATTTCTTTGTTTATGCTTTCTTTCCTTTCTAGGATGGCTGCAGCTCCTCCAAGTTACTGTTTTGTAGCCTTCCCCCCGTGTTCTAAAGATGGGCTGGTGGTGTTTGGGAAGAACTCCGCACGGCCCAGGGATGAAGTGCAGGAGGTGGTTTACTTTGCTGCTGCAGAGCATGAGCCAGGGAGCAAAGTTGAGGTAAGGCTGAATTGTGGCATGCAAACTGTGAGAAATCACTGTTATTGGAAGAAATGAATGCTGCCTTGTTTCCTCATCAGCTTGTGGAGTCCTTGCTCGCTTGGCTCAAATCTCTTGAGAAGACAAAGACAATATTTTTTAAAAGTCTGAAAATAAAACAATGTAACTTTTTTAATTGGGGAAAAATCCATGACCTCCACTCTTTCCAGCAGTCAGGCACGACTGTTCACATCTCAGATTCCTGCACAGTGTAGTCGACTGATTTCCTTTTAAGGGGAAAATATCCTGGCTAACTGGAACTAGAAGCAGATTTTCAGAGTTTGCCACATGCCAGATGAATTATTCTCATTCATGTTTGTTGTTTGGCAGTAATGGGGCCTGACTATGCTACACAGGTTGAAGAGCAGGTAGCCAGAAATCTGGGACTTGGGGAACTTGTGCTCTAATGAGGGAATGTGAGAGGAGGAGAATGAGAGTGTACGAGCTCTGTAAGCCAGACTTACCTCCTGTTCATGCCTTTGGCTCTGTTGGCATGTTCTGCAGCTGGGCACCTGCATCATGGGCAGTTTTAGTGCTGTGCCTTTTCTGTGAATCCAGGCTGGGTGTGGAGTCCTGAAGCTGGGCACTGATGCTGCACTGCCAGGAGCTTTCCCAGTCCAGAGGTTCTTGCTCTGACTGCACTGGGAAAGCAGAATCTGTGAGGTTCCCTGCATGCAGCTTCCTCCTGCCCTGTGGCTGTGCAGAGGGCTGAGGACAGGAGCTGTTCTGCACCAGGCTGATGTCTCTCCTCCAAACAGATTCTTTATGCATCTGGTTGTCACTTACCCGAAGATATCCAAAGGCCAGGGCCAGTTTTAATTCTGTTTTTCAAATGGCATGATTTCCAGATTTCAGAGGTTTGGGCGCTCTTCTTTCTAGCAGTTAATGTTCTCTTAATTCTTTTTGCTGCCAACATCTAGTACAACTTATGCATTATTAAATGGTTTAATTTTGGATATAAAGAAATCCCCTCCTCCAGGAGCACTATGTGCAGTTAAGTGCTGTAGCACCTTGTAGACATGTGCTGGCATATGTAACACAAATGTGACAATAAGACAAGAAGAAAGCTTCAGAGCAGTTTGTTTTAAAACACTACTTCTTAGAACTGGAAATTAAAAAAAAATTTAAAAAAAAATCTGTTACTAGGGAAGAAGAACTTTGGAAAGCTTCTTTGTTTTGTACCCTTAATGGAGAATAATTTGTATGAACTCACTATAAGAGCTCTTGATTCTTTTGGTCTCTTTGCCCCATATCTTACTCTGATTAAATCATCGTAATTTGCTAAAGCATACAATTAAGCCATATAAAATCTGTTATGATTCCTCTATCACACCATGATTAACCAGTTTAATGCCTTTTTTTAGAATTCATTCATAAGTTAAACTCTTTGGCCAGACCTTTTAGAAGCAGGAAGCATAATTCCTTTTCATTGCACAACACAGTTTGTACATTTAGTCTGCCAACAAGGCATTGCAAGCCTTGGATAATGCAAGCATTCTCCCTAAATGCTGAATTCTTTTTTTTAAATCAAGGTAAAAGTTTCTTGCAGTGTGGTGAAGATGCACTTTTAGATGATAAAACTGGAGTGGGCCATTTTTTTTTTCCTGAAGTAAGGGCTTAAGGCCTAATTAGTGGATACTTTGGTTTCTGCTGGTCTGTGCAACTACATAATTATTGATTAACTAGCCTGCAGTTTTTCAAGTAAAGTTGTGTACAGCGACATACAGCCTCCAGATGTTTGCCAAAATTCTTTCTGTTTTGTCCTAGCACAGGATAAAAACATCATTTTCTCTGAAATAGTGCAGGTAATTGCTTATCACTGCATCTTCATCACACTCAGCACTAAGAATTGTTAATGCATTTTCCTTTTCTTTTACTCATGCATATTTTGAGTAAGCTGGTTAAAACACAGAACTGATTTTAATTGTTTTGTTAGGTCTAAGGGCTGTTGTGTATTGGTAATGAGTGGTACCTCAAAGTCAAGAAAAGCTTTAAGGAGAGGCTTGAATTCATCTGCTTTGCCTTGCTAACTACCAGGCATGCAACACCATCCACCTTTTAAGCAAACTTGTCAGAGGTAATTAACTGCTGGGAGAGTGGAGAGGAGTGTCAAGTCTTCTATGGGTAACTTTGACATAGTCAGGGTTAACACATTGTTCTTTAAAACTCGTGAAAGCTGCCAACACTTCAATTGTTGTTGGTGTAGGTTTTCTTTTTTACTACAGCTTTCCTTCCCTTGCACTTTGGCAAACTAACTAAACGGCTCTGAGAAACTAAATGTACAATATTTACAAATGGAAAAATGTGGCTGATCAATTTCCCACTACAGTTTTTCTGAGTCAGTAATCCTTTGTGCCTCTGACAAGATTTTTCTTCTCATACATCCTTAATGTTTTGGGTTTCTTTTTTCCAAATGAAGAGCTTTTCTCTCCATTCCATATTGTATATTTGCTTTGGCTTTTGTACCTTCACTGGACAATGATAGTGGACTCGGTTTTCATCATGTTCTATTTTCTGCATATAATGAGGTTCATTGTGTATCAAGTTGTGATTACCTGTTTGTGGCTGTCACTCATGTCCTGAATTTCTGTTAAGAGGTAGTAATGACAGGGGTTGCTCTACAGAACTCTGTCAGGGAGTTTGTATCCTGTTTATTTCCTATTTCTGCTCTGTGCTGCTCCTGTTTGCAGCTGTGACAATGCACAGTGTAACCAAAAGTGGCACAGTAGCTCAGTGAGATCCTTGCCACAAAGGAATCGGGCAGGCTGTGCTGTACAGCTCTCAGCTGGCTGGTGGCAGGGTCTCAGGGGAACTCGGTGAATACTGCAAGTCATTTTCAGCCTGGTCTTTGTGTCCGAGTAACCCTGCAGCTAGCTCATCAACATAATTCCTTCCCTCCATGTCAGCAGGTTCCCAAGACCCTGAACAATGGGGCTTTTCATTAAAGGTCCCTTCTGTGTGTGTGTGTGACAACTTTCTCAAAAGTTTGTTCTTCCCTTGCATTGCAATTTTGCAGTGGCAGATGCTGATCTGCCCTCTTCCTTCTTGTTATGATCAGCCTAGTGAATTTGTGTGTGCAGGTGAAGTATCGCTCCCCTAAGCATAAATAAGGTCCTTTTTAAAATTCCTCTGCTAAAAGTAAGTGTATTCTTTTTTATTCTCAGATGTGGATTTTAAAAATTTGTCACTTAGTGAGAATTCTTTCCATATGCTCTTTAAAATTAAGCCCCTCTATCTTATTTTTAAGGTAGATTTTACCTACTAGATTTCTTTTGATTTTCTATTAATGTATTACTTGCTGTGGTTTTCCTTCTCCTGAAGAAGTCTTGGCTGAATGACTTTTTTGTGGATTAATTTCCCTTGTGGATTTTCTTTTTCCTTTTAGATCTTCTTCTTTAACTTAGCCTTATATTCATGATTTCAAAATAGTCATGGTTTCTGGCTTCACTGTAGAGCTGTAAAGGCTCTTTTGTCCTAACACCATGCAATTTCATATGGAAGGAATGGGAAGGGGAAAGTAGAAAAGGTAGACTAGCAAAGAAGTCCATAGAACTGTGGAATATGCAAAATTTTTCTAGTATTCTGGTATTAAACACAGATCTCAGCTAAAAGCCAGCCCTCTGTGGGGTAGGAGGAATTTTTTGTTCTCTAAAACATCATGTCATAGTTATGCCTTAGTTACTCTGTTGTTTTCTCTGTTGTTTTTTGGGGTTTTTTAAAGGGATATTGTTCTATCTCCCCTTGGTCTGAGTTTTCACAGGAGCAGTAAGATTTATTCTGTACATTGGTCTGAGGACTGCAGACATAAAATCTCACATAAAGGAAACTGATGGGTCCCTGCCTGGAGTTGCATGGCAGTATAAAGCTTGGAAAGCAGACTTTGACAGTATTAAAGTTGGCTTTTTATCACCCAGTGATCTTAATCCTGGTGTTTGTAACACAATCAGGAGGCGTCACACTGGTGCTGCAGTTCAGTGCTGGGGTACTTTGGTTCCCTTTTTTGCCAACTGTTTGGGTTATCTGCATTGTGTCAAGGTGACAGAGGTCAACCAGCAGCAGAGTCTACTGAGAATTTGCTCAGGAGGCCTCCAGGTCAGACTGGCAGTGCTAACTCACATTGCTGCAGGTGTGGATGTAAACCTGGGCACCCCCAATGACACTTCCATGGGAAAGTGGTGCCTGGCAGGAAACCTTGATGGAACACTGTGGGCACTGCTGAAGGCTCGAGGGAAATCCAACTCGGGTTTTTCCCAGGCTGTTGGCTTTCTCAGCTCCAGCTCGGATCTTTCCCAGCCTGGGGATTTTTCTCAGAGACAAACAAGAAAAGGAAGAATGAATAACATAGATTGACACCTGTTGTTGATCACAGAGCTGTGTGTGCTACGTGCAGAAAGCATGTTTTCAGAGAGGTGTTGCCTTCTTGGACCAATGAGCCTTTTCTGTTCTGCATTGCACGATCTATCCTATGTAAGTGCAGTGGCCTTTCAATAAACTGCCTTTTCTTGCTGCTTTGGAAGAAGCTCTGTGTGTGTGTGTATGTGTGTGTGTGTGTCTGTGTGTTGCTGCATTATTTGCCATTCCTAACCAGACAGGACAAACCACAGCAGTGTTTGTGCCTATGATGGAGCATTTAGCTTACTCTCTGTAGATAAATGAGGTTGTGGTCTGGAGATTTGCACTCACACAGAGGGCTTTGCCCAAGCCACATTGCTGGGGCTCACCCTGAGACTTCACACAGAGATAAAGGACAGGCACTATGCAGGCAGACAGCAGCTAAGAAAATAAACTGGTTGCTGCCTTCAGCAGTCTATGGCTTGGCTAAGGTGAGCATTTTCTCTCTTCTGCTCCATTGCAGGCCACTGGCCTTTAAACTAATGTGTTTGACTTTGCTTTGTAGCACTGTGCACAGCCCAGCAGCAGTTCAGAGGCAGAAGCCATAATCTCTTGGATGTTCTGCCCTCTCAAAGCCTGTTTTTACTGTAGGGGTGCTGCTTGTTTGCTCTTTTCTGCTACCAGAGCAAAACTGGTTAGCTTGAACTACTCTTTTTTGTTCCTATCTTTTTAGTTTTCATTTTTTATTGTAGCAGACAAGAAGAGGAGGGGAGAGTATTAGAATTGTATGGGACAAAAAACTGCCAAGTCTTCCATCTTGACCCAAAATTGTGTCAAAATATATGAGTGAGCAAGTATTTCCAACGACCAGGATATCCAAGAGTTCCAAAATTATCTCTGTGATGGGCTCCTTGTGGCTTCTTTGAAATCTGTTTCTTACTGTTTTAAAACATTAAATTAATAAACTTCATCCATATTTCAGAGTTTTACTTCTGCTTATCACCCAGGAGACTGCTAAATTTGTATCTTGAAAAGCAAGAGGTGAATTCTTGACTGCTAAATCCACTCTGACATATAGTGTCTCCAGAGAGTGTTCCCAGCCTTGGGTGCCTTGCTGCACTCTGTGGTATTTGATCTGTTTAAAGATGTTTAAATTTCATTTTGTGCACTTTTCCATGGCTCACATGCCCGAGGCTCCTTCATGGTTTGATAGAGCAGGTTAGAGTCGGTCAGAGGGTGCAGGTAGTTTTGTTTTTTGTTGGGGAAAATGTTTGGCTTTTTCTAGCTTCTCTAATTATTTTTTCCCCCTACAATAAAATCTATCATCCTTACACACTGCTAGAGATAAGATTCAAATTTTATAGTTATTGGTTGCAATGAATACAAACAGCTGGGAACAATATGCAAACACAAAGCATATGTAAAGTGCATGAGGATCTCCATAAAGAGAAAAAAAATTCTTAATAAGAAGACACGCTTTACTGTGGCAGAAAATGCCTTTTTTCTCTCTTTTTAGAGTTAGTAAATGGTTTTATATCTGGCTACAGTGTGAGGATACAAGTAGTAGCACAGTGTGTGTTTCTAGAGCTGGCTACCTGAGGATTCATCTTGCTGCTGGAGTGACTTCTGCTCTCTGCTCTGGTTTGACTATGTGACCTCTGGAATTGGGGCTGACTACTTGAGAGGTATCCAGGATTTATCCTGGATTTATCCTGGTGTTTGGCTGTCCCTTCCACTGTGGCACAAGCTTTGCTGCTGTAGGAGATGCCATGGCTGTGTTTAATGGGTGTGCTGAAGTCATCCAGGTGACTTCCACTCTGTACTTAGTGCTGCTTACTGTGCAAGCAAGCAGTGGTAGTAGCATTGGCTAACCACCTCTTTTGTATTGTGTACTTCTGCTTGCATGTATTTCTTTCCAAGTAGAGGTTATTCCCACTTCTTTCAGCTCTACTAAATTTGCTTCTGTAAATAAGCAGCAAAAGAATTGTCAGTAAAGCTCATTGCTAGGCACATCTGCATTAGATAGCCTGAGGGGCTTCCTTGAACAGCTCTGTTCTGGTTTTCCACTTCACCCTGGTGGGAAAGCCCAGGCAGCCCATGTCACCTGTGGGATCACCTGTCTGTACATTTCCAGCCAGGCTGTCAGTCTCAATGCCTTGATGGCCAGGGAGGCAGCAGGCTGTGAGCCTGCCTCAGCACATTTTCTGCATCCCTCTTTTGGGAGGGGTTAAAAAACCAGCCATGGTGCAATTTACTGAGTTGCTGCATTCATACAAATATTTTACCTATTTTCAGATATGTGCAATGGTATGGCAATGCTTGAAGCAGTGGAGCAAAGAGTTAATGCCAAGTTAAGCCTGGATGTGATGGCAGGGAAGGGGGTGGGATCTCTTTTGTAATCTGAAATCTTAATGCCCCTTTTCAAAGATCGTTTCTTTCTAAAGCATTCCCTGACTATTGCCTTTGTTATCCAGGGCTGAAGCCTATGTGATTTCATTGATATTTCATAATGACCTGACTGACAGTGCTAGGAATTGGGCTCTGCAGCCTTAGTACAGGAGAAACTGCACAATAGTTTCTTTTCATTAATGAAAGAAGAAATCTCTTGTGCTTATAACTGTGGTGTCTGGCTTTGGAATACCTCCAACTTATCTGCATGCCCTAGCTAGGCTGGTGGATACATTTGTGCCTTGTGCTATTCTTAGAACTCCCTTGATAAGATTCTCTTCTTGATACTGCAAGTGAAATAAAAGAAGTATCATTAGTTCCCAGCCTGCCCAATGCTCTTTAAAGTTGTTGGCTGCATCTCTTGTGTGAGGTCTCTCTTCTTTAGTTTTATGTTTTCTAATGGGAATTGACTGTCACAGGGCAAGATGCCAGCTATGCCACATTCAGGGCTTGAATTCTAGAAAATCAATGGAGCCTGACACCACACACTCTCAGCTTTGCCACCAAATTTGTCAGTTTTCTTCTGTTTTTAGCATTCATACTCAGAGAAAAATGTTAGTCCAGCTGAGGCTGGACATTTCAGGAATTCTGAAGACAGGGTTAGTGGCAAGCAGAATCACAGCAGTACCTGATGTCTGTTTTATTTGTCATTGCCTAGTTTGGCACAGTGCTCACTGGAACAGGCTGCTCTGCTGTTGTGCTGGAGGGATTTGCCAGGTCTGTGGGGGGCAGGAGAGGGGACAGGGATGTTGGAATTTTCTCCTGCTTTTGAAATCCTGTCATCATCTGAGCTCCTGTTTCTAGGGATCTAGATTAATTAATTAACTACTGTCACCTCTGGACCCTAGCTTTTTGATAAGCTCATACCTACTATTATAAATATGAACCATGCTCCTCCATACATCAATCCCTTTGAGTGCTTACCTTTATGCTTACTGGAGTAAATAATTATAGTGGGAAGGTAAAATGTCATCAAGACTTATTCAGCAGTGTCAATAACCATGACAAACAAATAAGAATCAAGTCAATAGTAGTTTTACAAGACCTGTCAGTGACTGTCAGATTGAAATGGTTTTTCTGTTATTTAGGTCTTCTGAGACAATTTATATAAATAAAGCAAGGCTTGAATATTGTCTATATACCTGAGTTATGGTATGGAAAATGAATACGACATGAAATATGCTCCATGTTCACTTTTTTTAGGGATGGGGGGTCACAAAGAAGCAGTATTGAAGGTGGCAGCTGTATTTTGAGGTGTGTAGTGTTGCCTATGGATGTTTTCTTTGATTACATAATTACAAAAAAACCCTGATTTTTTTCAGAATGCTCTGGATTCATCGAGCAGGAGCAAACAATTTCCCCTTTCCCTTTTCTCAACTGCTACCATTGACAATAAGATCTTTGCAATGAATAGCAGCTTTGGTAGTGCTTGCTTTTGGAACCAGGCACCAAGCAATAAGTGGTAGGTAGCAAGGATAGCTTTGCAAATATGTTTTGCAGAGGAAAGGCATTCAGCATCTTTTTAGCTTAACTATCACTTTTCAGAGTGTTATCATTTTTCCTTCCAAAAAATCAAAGAGTCAGTGTAAGCAAGCTTGTATAATAGGGCTATTCAGCCAGAAAACGCTGTGCAAGTGTGGGTGTATGGAGTGCTGAAGTCTCCATGCTGTGTCTAGGTTTTTGCTTTCTGCTGTAGGATTGAGAAGGTTCATGCATGGCTCTGCAGGAGGGCTGCAGCCAGCTGACCACCTAGGCCATGGCTGAGGCTGCAGACTGGGGCCTGATTGCTGCTCTGGTCTTGTCCTCACATATAATCTCTCTTCTCTTGCTGCTCCAGCTGCCCCTTTGCACATCCAGCCAATACAGTTGTTCTCTGTTCACACACATGCTTATCCAAACAGCACCAGACCTGAAGCTCTGAAATGAGACTGTGCAAAGTGTCAGAAATGAGATTTGTTTGCTGACAGCTCAAAAGGAGAAGGGAGAGTTTTAATAAGAAATGTCAGTTGTGGCACGGCTTGGTTATGCAATGAAGCAAAGGGTGAGCTGTATAAAGAGTTTTATTAGTTTTTTTAGTAGCTCCTGGCCAGTGCCAAATGTTGTTGCACCTTGGCAGACGAGGAATTTGCCTCTACAAAATCACGGTGTATTGCTATAAAACCAATTTGGTAAAACAGCCTGGTCAAATATTAGGGATGTTTTCCTAAAAATACAGCAGGTATTTATCCCTGACTGCATCTTAGACTGAAAGAGTTCACTGCCCCTCTGCTTTGTGGTGTTTTGTTTTTTTGTTTTGTTTAGTTTTGACCTATTTGCACACATTACCCAATGAAGGTGGCAAGCTTATTTCTTGTATCCCTCTTGCATGGTCAAAGTGAAGCACTCTGAAAATCCCATTTCTGAGCAAAGATAGTCTATTACATGTTTTAACTGCATGCTGGAGGAGCTATTACTGTAAAAATCATTGCTCAGGGCTGGAGGCTGAAGGTGATCATGCTGTGTAATCTTTAAAGGCAGAAAGAAAGGCTAGAATAAAACAAAGCTTCTTGATTCTCTGATTATTTTGGACTAATTTCTTTGGCTTTAGATTTTAATATAGACACACCCAGGCAAACAAGGCAAATAACTTTTAGTCCACAAGTCCATTCTGATTTACTTTACATCCTGTTTACTTTGATATACCTGATCAGATATTCCTCCAAAAAACTGTAGCAGATTACTTCCTGTAAGGAAGATGTTACAACAGGAATGCTGGACCTGTCAGAAATACAGACAGCTTTAGATTTCTCAAAAGCAAATTCTGCCAAGTTTGATCCATTAAAAGCTTGATGTGAGCTCAACAGCAAAATGTAAAGTCCATTTCTTTGGTTTGTACAAACCAAAGGTGAATCCATGCTGCCTGGGAAAACAGTGCTTGTTTTGAAGGCAAGGGCTTGTTTTGAAGGCAAGTAAATATCTTTGAAAGGTAACATAATTTCTTTCTTCCTTGCAGCTACAATGACTTCTCTCCAGCCTTTGTATTTTTGAGGAGTCAGAGTACATTCACAGGCATCTAATTAAAGTAGACCATTTGAAACAGTAAAAACAGTCATTTAAAACACAGTAATGCCCATGTTTTATTTCTGTGACTTTATCAAAGTGGTTTATTATGCCACTCAGTCTTTTCAAGGCTTGTTTTTTTACCTCTTTCTGCCAGTTGTCTCTGTGTTGGGGCAGCTGCAGGAGAGGAGGAATGCATTTTGTCCCAGTTACCATTGTTGCACAATGTATGTAATAAAGTACTGGAGATGGTGCTTAGGGGAGCTGGTAGAATGGTTACTGTGTACAGGTATGATCTGTGTTTTATTAACATAGCAGTACAGTCTGCCTCCTGCTGTCTTCCACTGATTCTAGCATTTGGGTCCTGCTTGTCTCTTGGGAGCCTGCAAGCACCAGCACATGTATTTTCCCAGGTTTGTGCAGTATAAGGATGAGACCTGAAACATTGTTTACAAAACTTCCTTGTTCATTGACATAAAAACCATGGATGTTTTAAATAACGTGTGTCCTTTCTGAGCATTGAAGTCTTGTGTTGGGTCCCAGCAGCAGCTGGAGCGCTGGTTTAACTTCTCCCTGCCTGCAGTGCACGTACATCGAGATCGAGCAGGTGCCGCGGACTCACGCCGTGGTGCTGAGCAGACCCTCCTGGCTCTGGGGGGCAGAAATGGGAGCCAACGAGCACGGGGTGTGTGTGGCCAACGAGGCTGTCCTGACCAGAGAGCCAGCTTCTGAGTCTGAAGCCCTGCTTGGCATGGATCTTGTCAGGTGGGTGTCCTGCTGAGCTGTGACCAGCCTGTCGTCGGCAGCCTTAGGTGATGCTGGGCCCAGGTAACAGCTTTGTGGTGTTGGCACAAGCAGATTTTAAAGCTATATAAGCAGGCTAGGTACAGCTGAGTGAAGAGTTAAAACACTTGCAATCTGAATTTAGCTACCAAGAATGTACCAGTGTGTTGTGGGTTCATTCAATCTACCTTGTCTACCCACCCTGCAGTCCAGCAGTGGCTATTCTGGCAGGGTAAGAGATGTGATTACATTGTTAGTCAGGAACTGCTAACTAATTTGTAATATCAGACTGCTGGTGTGCCCTTTGTTCTCCCCCCACTTTACAGCAGCCTACTCTGACCCAAAAAGCTTATTCTGGGCTTATAGCCAACTGTAGGCATAAACAAACTACTATGCTTTCCTTCAGCCCATGCATTCCAATGGAAACCTTTGCCCTTATCCAAATGCTGGCACACCAGCTCCTGTGAGTCTGTTCATTGACAGCTGTCTGCCCAAAAGGCTCCTGCTGCACTGTAAGGCTCAGCCTGCATGCTGATCTTGTAGTGAAGAGAATTTAAAGGAGGCTTGAGTGGGGGATGAAAGCTGAAAATGGAAGAAGAGAGGACGTGCAAACTTATTACAAAGTGAAATGAAGCAAATGAACTTGATTTAAAGACTAAAGAGGACAACAGCTGCATATTTAAGTAAATCAGTCTTAGACAAAATAGTCCTACTAGACTTTGCCCTAGGATACTTACTGAGCTGACTGAAGCTGTTACAGGTGAACTCTCATTTTTCTTGAGGCCTAGTGAAAAATGGGAGAGGGTTCAGTTGACTGGAAAAAGTTAAATGTTGTGGCTATGCTTAGTATAGTTAAAAAGAATTGTTGTAAACCACCTTAACCTCAGCTCCTGAAGGAGAAAGCCTCAAATATCAAGGAGTTGATAGATGCACAATAGTAACTGGTAGTCAAGAAAAATCCTTCGAACCATTCTACTTTACTCTTGCAATGAGTTAACACATTTTATAGATAAAAAGATAGGAATAGACACCTTGACTTTTAAGAGGCTGTTAAAACCTTAGAGGTTATTTTCATGAACAAGCTGGGAAGCATGAGTTAGAGGAAGTTGTTGTTAGGTGCATAGCTGCCTGTTCTCTAAGATGTCTCTGCAGAAATGGAGTGTCTGCTTCCAGCTACCATAAAGCAAGAGGAAAATGGGCCAATTGGAGAGAATGCAGTGGAAATTGGGAATGTGATCACAGAGCTAAATAATCTGACCAATGAGAAAATCATGAGGGAATTTGGGTTATATTTCTCTTTGGTATTTTATCTAAGCCCTGAATATACTGAAGGAATCTGTGGAGGAGCTGTACCTGAGGGAACCAGACAATTTAATTTCTTGTATCAAGGGAGGCTGAGTAGATGTGAGGGGTTGTTTAAGAAAATATAGAACAACCCGTTTGTGAAGAAAAGGACTTAGATGACTTTCTAAGCTCCACTTTCATTTTTTCCATCCTACTACAGTCCTTTTGAAACTTTAACAAACCATTGGTTTAAATGTCAAGTTCTACTTATTTCTTACTCAGTTATTGCAGTCTGTTTACCTTTCAAATGTGTTGTTATCCAACAGCTCTAGATTTACCCACACTATCAAATCAGGACATACCAAAGTGAGGAGGCAGTGCCCATAAACTACAAGTAATCATCAGCTGTAGATGCTCCCCTCCCTCTCCTCCTTCTCACCTGCAGACGAAATTGTAGCTCAGATGCAGAGAGAGGGTGATTCAGGCAAGGAGAGCCAGAGATGTGTTGTTACCATCTGCTGCTTGTTCCAGCCTAAGTGATTCTTTCTCTTATTGTGAAGATTTGGACAGTTGAATTGTGCCTATTTCATGTCACCTCATAGACATGAGAGAGCCATCAAGTACAAAATCAACCTCCATAGGCTGCAGTGAAGCAGCTCTGCCTCTGATGGAGTACCACAGCGTGTCAGAATGCTTGAATGATTCTTAAGAAACTAATAAAGTTTGTGGGATGGACTTCAGGGCTGGAAGTTGGTCCTATTCCATGCAGGCTGGTCCCCATTCTAGTTAATCTAAATGGAGAACATGGATCTAGTCACAAACATACAGAAAAATGGAGAGAAAAATATGCTCCAGCACAAATTACTAAGGAATCTAAACTAAAGTTAAGACAGCATTATCATACAAAAGGTAAATATGGAGAAACCTGTAAATTACACCCTAATTTTTGCATTTTTTGTCTTAGTTTTGATTCCTATGTGTTTGTATTGTTTATTTGTTCTTTTCATCACAGGTGCAATAAGTTTTTCAGAGCCAAACAGAGATGCCAGTCTTGGCAGGGAGTCAAGAATGCTCTTTAAAATGGTATTAATTTGTTTACCAATTTCTTTCCTTAGAGACCTCAAAACTGAATAAAGTAGAATGTCATCAAGTATGTTAATTTGGAAAGCCTGAATCATGTAATTGATAGGTGAAGTTGAAAAGCTTAAGATAATATTGTTTTGACAGTATGATAGCATATTGGAGGTACTTAGGCAGTGGATTGTACTAAATCACTGAAATTTTATTAACAACTAATTCAAGCTGTCATCTGGGGTTGAAATTGCTTCTAACTGTTCTTCCAGCTCACCTTGAAGAGTACTCTGAAGTGTGTTAGGGAGAGAGTTATGCTGTGGTTGCCAAGGCCACTGATGTTGAGATAACTGACAAGACTTAATTTTGTGGAAATGAGTTATGTGGTCGTTTTGTAGGATGTGGTTTTTTTTTTCCTTGGGTTTAGTTTGTTTTGTTTTGGGTTTTTTTCTGGTTTTTGGGGTTTTTTTTTGGTTTTTTTTGCTGTCCCTTGTGACTGACAGATAGCAGCAGCCAAACAAAAGCAGAGCCTAGACCTTTACTTAATGGAAATAAATGTAACATTGGAGCCATTTATAAAAAAAAAATACCTAAAGGATAATTCTTCAGCCTGAATGCCTGCTGTGGTTTTGACAGCAGCAGCTAGACTGTAACCACCTCAAATGGAAAATTTCAGGGAGACATTATTAAAGTTTTAGTGGGATGTTATGTCTCTTGGCAGGTTAGATCTAGTTATAACCTAATGGTTTTGGTCATTGACTGGGGAGAAGGCAGCAGATTATCACTGACTCTAGTGACTGTATGATCACCAAGATGGTTTTCAGCCCATTCCCTTACCTGTGGCAGGGGCTGCTCTTAGGGAATAAATAAGACATGCTTTTGGACTGGCTTTTAAACTGTGGTGTGTGCAAAGACTGGCATAGCTGTATTGGTCTGAAAAATCAATTGCACCAGTGATGAAAAGAATGAAGGAAAAACATAAATGCAGGGGGACTAAAACTGGGGTCACCAGCACAAAACAAGTTTCAGCTAACAAGAAAAGATGAGAGGAAAGACCCTATGAATGCAGAGTAAGAAGATGATGGTGGAGGAACTGTCACTTTAGGTTAAGCCTTATCATTCTTGGCTCTTCTTTGTCAGTAAGTGCTAAATAGGTGCTGCTGAGGGAGATGAAAACACTGCTTTCAATAACTCAGCCTAAGTCAAGGCTAATGCTAGCCAGGTATTTAACAAAGCAGAGCCAGTGCAGAGATCAGATTGAGAAGCACTGAGATCAAAAAACCTGTGTTCAAATTATCAGGACCTGATTTGTCTACTGCAGTTTTTAGGAAAGAAGCAGAGTAGTGTTTTCTTGTCATGTGATTTCAAGAGAAATGGAGAGAGCTGGCACAGATAGTACTTATATCTAAAAAAGTGATTTTCTTGGAACTATCCATCAGTTACAATTATTTTGTCCATAGAGTGGTTAGAGAAAAGACAAATACAGAGGAAAAATATTAAGGTGACAAAACAACAGAGGAATTTTGGACTGATCCAGGTAACTCTCCCAAAGGACAGAGGCATGGATATGCTATTGTTTGAAACACTGCATTTTCTCATTACCAGTAATTGGATTTTGGAACCAGTGAAATTGTTTGCAGGTCTGATTTCAACTTCTGATTATTGCTTTTGTGGTTCATTCAATTAGGGCTGTAAATTATATCAAGGGATTATTTAATGCCACTTATTCAAGGCAGGATACAATCCTTCCCTATGGCTTTGGGAAATTTATTACCACACCTCAGTTCACTTTTCCATAAACTCTTGCTTTGCTTGAACCTCCTTCTAAAATTCTGTTCTTTCAGACACATGGCTGCTCTTACTTTTGACAAAAGCCATACCTGGTATTCAAATAGTTTTTTGGGAAGCCTCTGCAGGAACTCTGAAGTATGACTGTGCACAAATGCTTGTCTTTACAGCCTATACTTTGCATCTAAGGATAACTCCTAATTTCCATGGCCAACCAGAGCATTGGGAAAAAAAGGTTGCAGAGAGGTTGTAATATTGAATACTCCTCCCTTTTTTGATAGCTGGTCATATTAATTTACAATATCCCACCCTTGTACAGAAAAGTTAACTTGGTACAGCTGTTACTTAAAAAAAAAATTACTTGCAAATTGTCCTTCAAATGTATTCTGCCTGAGGAGGAGATAAATAGAGCATTGCATGTTTACTGTGCACCTGAGATCATTGGTTGGTAATTAGACTCTTTTAAAAAAAAACTAAAAGCCAGTTATGATAGGTTTGAGAGTAAAGAAGCAGTGTAGAAAAGCAAGACAAGAAACAAATAATTCAATATCTCATCCTTTAATTCTAGTAACTAATTAAAGCAAGAACACTTATACTAGGCATACCAGACACTTCAATATTTTAAATCCAGATGAGTGCTGATGTTTAAAAGTGATAACTTAAGGAGACCTCACTGTTTCATTCCTCTCTGAATCTGTTTCCCCCTTCTCTTATAGACTTGGCCTAGAAAGAGGTGCAACAGCTAAAGAAGCATTGGATGTAATAGTTGCTCTGTTGGAAGAGCATGGACAAGGTGGAAATTATTATGAAGATGGGAGTTCATGCCATACTTTCCAAAGTGCATTTTTGATTGTGGACAGAAATGAAGCCTGGATACTGGAGACTTCTGGAAAGTATTGGGCAGCTGAAAAAATCACAGGTTAGTTTAGAACACACAGCAAATCCTGTTAAAAATAGCTGTAAAGAGCTGTCTTGGAAGAATTGGTCTTAAAGTCATTAACTTTAAATAAGGACTAATGAATGCAAGTGTTTGATTTAAATCACCAATTTTAGTTTTCTATATTTGTACTACTCTGACTTTTTTAATGTGTTGATTTGCATTGGCTGATGTAACTTAGCATTTTCTACAGAGATTGTTGCCTTTATGCATTAATTATGTAATAATCATAATTTTTATATTTGATAGGTGTATTTTCCAATATTTATTTTCTGTTTGGAACATGTCAGATGGTTTTTTTGATGGAGTTAATGCCCAAATTTTTACTTGCAAATCTAAAATGTTGTGAGGAAAGGATAAGCATTGGTAGTTTTGGCAAAAGGGCTTTTCTTCAGGTGATAAATTGAATGAGTTGCTGGTGGTGGTTCCTTTACTGAAATAGATATACTCCCTTCATATCCCTGTTTTTTAAATGATAGTGCAAAACAATAATTTTCTGCTCTTTAAATTTGTAAATGGTTTATTTTCCTGTATGTACAAAGCCAGAGCTGCAAAACTAACTTCTGGAATTCACTGGCTCAATGGATGAATTTATTTAAAACTTTTCCAGCATATATGGGCTGCCTTAATGTAATATGATTGTTTAAGGCCTATATTTAACTTATTCTCATTTTGATTCTGAGGGGATTTTTATTTTCATAAGAGTAGAACTTTTTAAAATGTACTCATGTTTGAATGAAGTGAAAATTCAGAGTATTGAAGAGGACTTTTGTCATCTGTGACTTGAGCTATGACAGATCCATGCAATTCTCTCCTCATTTCCCCCTAAATGAAAGGTAGGAGAGAGCAGATATGGGAAGGAGCACAGGAATAACACCAGGCTGAGCAGTGTTGTGTGATGGCCTCCTGTCAGCCCCTGCCACCAAACAGGAATCACTTACCACCACAGAGGTGGTGGTTTCCCAAGCAAAGCTTGTGTTTTAAGGATACCTGCAGGTTATCTGGCACAAACAGACACCAATCATATAGAGAGGAGGGCAGACTGAAAATGCTGTCCTGATAAATCCCCAGTTCTGGAAAGCAGCTGACTGCTGAGGCTCCTGGGATTATGCAGACAGCCTGCCTTCTTCTCTTGACCTGCCTGACTGATATTTGAAGAGCAGTGGGTTTTATTTATCAGTTTTAGCTGCATCAGCAACACATAACCTTCACCTCCTTCTTCCCAGCAAATAAACTGTTGCCTTCATCTGCTGCTTGCAGCTTTTTGAAATGAAGCTGCAGCTCTGTCCTGGTTTTTACCAGCACTTTGCTCTTCAGGAGGTCCCTGTGAGCTGCAGATAAGTAGTTTCCATCTCCTGCAGCCTGCCAGGAGGAAAGGCTGCTGGCTATGTAAGAACTCTGTATTTCATATTTTTTTCAGGGGGTTCTTTTTTGCAACCATAAGTGTGCCTCTTAAGCTTTCAAATGAATGCACAAATGCTGTTAAAATGGGAAAATGTGTCATTCCCCAGTGTGAAGGCATACTTTTTCCTGACTATCCTCAGTGTTTTAATATTACTGCTGCATGACTGTAAAGCTTATAGTGAGTATTTGTCAAGCAACTCTCTGACAACAATTTAAGAATAAGCACTTTAAAATCCTTTATATTAATGTTCCTAAGTGGAAAAAATTATTTGATTGATAATTTTTTTTTGTGGTGGATCAAACCCATGAAACTATTATTTTGCATGAGTTAACAAAATGTAATATTTAAAGAGCTCTTAAAGAGTGGCTTGCCTAGCTGGACATGAATACAAATATCCTCATCACTCTAGTTAAGAAAATTCCCTGCAAAATATGCTGCTTGAAAGTGTGAATCACAATAAGCTGTCAGGGTCTCTAGTGTAAGTCAGAATTGGATGACAGGGACTTTTTTGCAGAATGATGCACAGAATTTCTTGAAGTTGTTACCTGTAATTTAAATTGCATGCATGAGGCATTACAAAAGCAAGCTTACTTTTTTGCAAGGCAGTTTTAAAAACTTCCACAACTACTGGTTTTGCTTCTGTCTAGGAAATGATTTGTGCCAATTTCCAGAATCTGTGTTTATTTTAATTTATAGTTTTACTTTATCAGCTCTTTCTCTGGCTTCCAATACATTTGCTTTATTCTCTCTGAGGAATATCTGCAGCAACCACTGCCATGCTGTGGATATATGGTTGTAAGCACTGCAGTATTTTAGATAAAAGGAACTTTAAAAAACATTTATTATTCCTTGGAGGCTACTTACACATTCTTTTTACTTCATGCCGTTTTAAAATTTAGGATAAAAAAATTTAATTTAAACCGATCTCGCAGCTTACAGTGAAACTGCTTCTCAACTAGGAAGCTTAAAGCAATTGCAAAGATTTTAAAAACATTTTCCAAATTCCTCATTCTGAAGGGCAAAGCAGGTTCATTAAATGCAGCTCTGTGCTGAAATATATTTTGAAATCAAGTCAGATGTCAAGCCTTCTTGTGTCTGTGGAGTATGCCATTGGAGAAAAGATCAGGCACGTGCCTTTGGCATTTGGATACCACTATTGCTTTGTGGTCAGAATGTGTGAGGTGAAACTGGCACTCTGTCTAAAACCCACTGTTAATCACAAGTGTCAGTGTCTCAGAGGACTGAGCTCTGCAACCTGCAGTGCTTGGTAATTCTGTGTATGTGTAATTGTATAGTTACACAGCCGTGCCAAATGTGCATACTGACCAATGGTTTAATTTGTTTCCTAATTGATATGACATTTTCCTCTCAGCTTCTCCCAGAAAAACTATGTTAATGCTCTCTTTTAATATGTGTCTCTTTCTAGAGGGAGTGAAATGCATTTGCAATCAGCTTTCATTAACTACAAAAATTGATGCTGAGCATCCTGAACTAAGGAATTATGTGAAAAGTCAAGGCTGGTGGAACGGAGACTCAGACTTCAATTTTTCTGAAGTGTTTTCTCTTGCTGATGACCATTTAGCCTGTTGCTCTGGCAGGGAGAGCCTAGAAAAGCAAGGTGGTAAGTGTTGAACTATCTTTCTGTGGACACACTGGGTTTTTTAGTCACTGCTCCTCCTTTTCAGGCATTCTGTTCAGAACTACATGTGGCTGAGAACACCTCTACATAGAAACCATGTAGGAAGGAAGATCAGTACTAAAGACTGTCCCTAAACTTGCCACAATTTAGGATGAAGCTCTTAATGTCACCCTCAAGGTTTCAAAACAGGATTGCAATTACTAAATAACTTCCTTCAGTGTTCTTATGTGCCTGATGTGCCACTGCATTTGTGCTTTCCTTAATTTTAGCGGCCCTACCTAATACTAAAATTATAATATTAAAATTAAAAATGGCCTCACATATCAAAGATTGAGTTCAGTGGAGTCTGCATTTTGGGGAAAAATGTAGATTTAACCTTTTGGGGGAAGTTTCAAGAGCATAGTTTAAGGAAGAGCAGTTGCAAACTGAAGTCTCTTTTTCTTTCTTGAGCAGAACAAAGGTACTAGAACAGACCTTGTGCCTATTCTCTGCAATCAAAGGAAAAGTTTATTTCCAGATCCAAATTTATTACTGATATCAGTTCACTGCAGCTGGCCAAAATACCTCTGAAATGGTCAGCCTGCAGCAGTGCATGGCTGACATACATCTGCTCTTTCATGCATGAAAAGTAGCACAAATTATCATTTTCTGAAAAGCTCTTTACTACAGATGTGAATTGACTAGACTGTTGCCATTTTCACACGTTGGTAAATGTTCTGAAGAGTGTAGAGGTGAGATTATTTGTTGCACTGCAGAGTTCTTGCTCTTGGAAAATTGCAGGGAGCGTGGTTTGTGTCTGAGGCACATACAGTAACTGTGAAGGACCACAGGTAAAAGATCTTAATAAATCTGGATTATAAAAACCCCGAGGGCCCCTACAGACAGATGGCTATGGCTGAAAATCTTGCAGGCTGCTGAGTCATTCTGTGTCTCCTGGTGTGTTGAGGCACCTGTGCATGGAGGTTTGAGTCACTGCAGAGTCTGAGAAGGTGCAGGGGAAGAAGCCTGACCTGCCAAAGGAGCATGTGAGAAAACATGGAGGGGCTGTGGGGGAAAGCTGGGATGAACACAGGCAGGAAACACAGTGAGAATAGAGGATTCTTGAAGACAGGAGTTGGGAGAAAAATCCTGGTGTCTCGGTCTGCTGCTGTAACATTCTGTGACTGCAAGATGATGTTTCAAGATTTGGACTGAGAGAGAATCGAAATTGAGAAGTGGAAGAGGAGGGTGCTCTCATTCTGCCCTGCTTGAGTAGAGGAAAATGGATGTTTTATGTAAGTAGTCTGTTCATAGTGCCTGCTAAAGCAGTTTTACAGCCTTCTTCCAGAAAAAGTACCTTTTAAATAGCATTTCTCCCTACCTGGCAATTGCCATGCCTAATTAATGCTTCTTACCTTCTAATTTACTAGCTAGACACGTTCCTTCTAAATGTTCATTGTGTAAGTAGGAGCTATTAACTGGGATTTGTGACATGCCCATGTCAAGTGGCCATTTTAGGCCAAAGCTTGTTCAGACTAAAACCCTTACCTGGGCTCCAAGCCATTGAACACTCAGGAATCTTTTCCCCCTCCATATAGGTGACGTTTCTGCACAAGCTATGATTGATGTCCTGCGTGACAAGGACAGTGGTGTCTGTGTGGACTCTGAATCTTTCCTTACTACAGCTAGCATAGTGTCTGTTCTGCCTCAGGACCCTAGTTTTCCCTGTATTCATTACTTCACTGGCACGCCAGACCCTTCCAGGTAAGCCACAGCACTGGGGTCCCTGGGGTGCAGAGCAGGTGATGGGTTGAAGGTGATAAACAAACCCTGCCACCCAAAGTGGAACACACCTCAAGAGCATGTTCTAACCTGAAATGCAGTCAGTGCTCTGTGATGTGCTGACAGTGTTACCGAGCTTCTAGGGGAAATGCAGTTTAGTTAGGAGACAGGAATTCCAGTGTAGCTGCTTTCCAGTTGGAAAGTTGTTGAGATGATAAAATAGAGGACTTCCCAAGTCACTTCTTTTGAACAGGTGTGTGCAAAACTCAAACAAATGAAGTGTTTTACTTATCAAAGAGGGAGTTGTGTACTCTAGGCAGCTTCATATGATACAAAAACATTAACACAGCAAACTATCAGCAAGTTGCTGGGATCCCACGCATGTTTTATATTGGAGGGACATTTTCCAGTTGGTTTACATGGTGCCCTCTCTAGCTGAATGTAGCTGAGGAGATTAGGAAACTCATGGGCCAGACCATCAAAGAACTAATGAATTATCTTGTGTTTTAAACAGAATCCACCTGGGATTCACAGAAATTAAACTAAACCACTTGCAGTTATTCAGGAGATCAGCCACTTGCATTGAGGTAAAGAGGTTTTGGGGAGAAGAAAATGGTGCCCTTGAATAGCTGACAGTCATTCCTGTAGAAAGACCTGTAGTAATCATTAGGTTTTACTGAGGGCTATGGAAGTCATCCATGACAAAGGGACTTTCCACCTACCTTGCATTATGCAGCTCAGACTTTCAGGGTTAAGTGTCAATTTTAAACTTGCTAATGCAAACTTTTCTTTGACTTGATGCAAATCTTTTGTGATAACAAGGAGCAAGACTTCAAATTATTTAGTTGGGATTTCTGTCCTTTTGAAGGTGGAACACCTGGTTTAAAAGCCATGTTTAGAGACATTTCTTGCTTTATTCTACAGTGTAATGCATTAAGTAAGAATTATTTAAACGTGGCTAGTGAGTCACATAAATTCTATGTCAGCAAGGCCTTGTGACAGTGATGGAAAGGGTAGCAGCACTGAACCTGCTGACTGTCCACTGGCAGTGGTTATTAATTGTGTGTTGCACTTTTGGCAGGTTCTTCACTGCAGAATGAAGGGTGCTTTTGTTGTTCTGTATCTAAAGAGAAGGAATGCAGTTGTTCCATGAACTTGCTAAAAACTTTCAGCTTCTTAGGAATGAAGATACTCTATTGACTGTTTTTTTGTTTGTTTGTTTGTTTGTCTCTGTTAGGAGTTTAGGTCCAAACTCAGTGTTAAAGTTGTTTGAGAAATGTCACAATACTGGTAGCCATGTCTTCCCCCAATTAATGAAGTAAAATTCTAAAATGCTGCTCTTTATATGCAAAATCTGCTGATATTGAGCAAAATATGTAATCTTCCCTGTGCCACTCAAATGTTTTTTCTGATTTTAATAAAAATTAAATCTGGAAGGAGGAGGAGAGATGCCAGTGGGAAAACAGGAGAAAAAGCTGATGTGAGGCCAAATGTTGAGGTTTGTTACAAAAAAACTTGGGAGGAGGAAATCAGTACTACTTTTCTAAAGAAGTGGCAGAACTGGCAGGAGGACACCAGAGAATCTTAAAAAAAAAGATTAATAAGCTTTTACAATAATTGCCAAACCCAGATTTGTTTTGCTTGTGACCAGTACCAAGTCTCTAACCTCACCCATGCCTAGTGTAGATGAATTACCTATGCTGCTCTGGATGTGTTGCTTCAAAACAGCCTGGTGAATATTTCAATGACACATAAGATCTCTCTTATTACTGCAAGCAGTAATTCTCATTTCTTTCAGGTCCATATTTAAACCCTTTATTTTTGTCGATGATGTAAAATTAGTACCAAAAGTACAGTCTCCTTCTTTTGGCAATGATGATCCTGCTAAAAAGATACCTCGATTCCAGGAGAAACCTGATCGTAGGCATGAATTGTACAAGGCACACGAATGGGCCCGATCTCTCCTGGAGAACGATCAGGTAAGAGCTGTGGGATCTGGGATTGGAGAATTGAAGTCAATGTAGGTTCCTAACTCCAGAACTTAGTTCACAATCTCTCACTGGAAAGCATTCTCTGAATATTCTTAAAATCCTTGTGAGTTTAGCTTGAATAATGGTGCCCTCTGAAGGACAAACTGTTCTACATAGATTTTGTTATCCTGAGAGTGTTGCTCTGTTCCATTACTTTTACAAAATGAAAAGTCAAACTTAAGCTGATTATCTTGTTCAATCCCCACTGTGCATGTAGTCTTTTTAGTGATTAGAACACTGGATGCTAGTACAACATGGTATCAGAATTATGTGCTAGGATGAGGGCAGGAGTGTTGCAATTTAAATTATATGCTGGATTAAGAACTACACAGTTTGGAAAGGTATTTTTCTTGAAGGAATAATTTGCACGTGACAGTTTTGCAAACCTTGTGTTTTGCAATTCAATGCATTTCTGATATTTTTTAAGATTTAACTGAAAATGCCATGTGAGATGGAACAACTCTTTGCAGTGCCATGCAGTACATACCTGAGGGCTGAAAACCTTCCATTGTATAAATTTAGTGTTGAGGATCTCTTATACAAATAATTTTGGAGTAAGTAAAGTCAGGAAGGGGATTATTCTGTATAGCTTTTCCAAATGCTTGAGATACAACTTTTGGTGTCATTGGGCAGGTAGTTCATTAACTTTTCAACATTTGCAATTACAACTACAACAGTAAACTGGATAAGTGTTTTTGAGGAAGTGAAGCAGAAAGATCACCAAGGCACACCTGTCAGGCTTTGAACTTCCTTGGTTTTCTATAATTTTCCTCTGTGTATTTGCATGGGTCAGAGTCTTGCTACGACCATAACAACATTCAGACCTACCCATTATTGATTAAGGAAGCTGTGATAACCTTTGCTAGTACAAACATTATTTAAATGCAGTATGGGCTAGATTTTTGATTTCTTGGAATTGAGTAATTTAAAATCCGTGGCCTCTGGTAACATAGTTTTAATGTGCAGCTGGCTCTCATATCATTATGCAAAATGTTGATTTAAGGAAGAGCTAAAAGAGGCATCTTAGCATCTTGTGGACTCTTGCCTGTTAAAGTCCCCACAATGTGACACCCATAGTTGTGGTAAAACAGGAGATGCAGTTTCTACACAGGCTTCATGCTGTAAAAGTTGCCCATCCAAGAGCCTAAACCTTAGAGGAGTTGCTCTGCTCTTTCTGGACAAAATGCTGAGAAAAATCCTGAAAAACTCAGAACCACCACTCATTTTAAATGACTTTTTTCCCTCCTGAAAATCACGCCTTTTCCAGGAGTAAATTTTCTGGAAACACAAAGAGCAGTAAGTCAGAATGGCATGCAAAACCTCCCTGGGATCTGGAGTGTTTGTTACATGACACATCATTTCAGATCTCTTCATCATCTTGCAGGTGTTGATTTGAGGGATGCCTATGCAAATATGACAACCTGCACAATTCTTAGGGCTTCTAATCTTATCATATAGTTCTGTTAGTGGGATTACAAAATTAAGAGCTTGCTTTACCTCTATTATATGTACAAGCCTTATATAATTTTCCTCTATCCATCTTTCACCCTTTTCCTTCTTTGCTTTTTGGTTCTTTTTCTTTATGCACAAAGTGTCCAGGACTGTTCCTTTTAGCCTTTGGCCATCCAAAATAACTAATAACAGAAATAGTTAGTACATAAAAAGGCTTTTTAATTTAAAAAAATATTTGAAAATATCTCTATAACAAAGAGAAACAGTAAAATGTTTTAATGAGCCTGTTTGCTGGTTAACTGAATTTGGTTGTTTCATGCCTTTAGGATAAAGGCCAGAAACTGATGAGGATTATGTTAGACCTTGAAAAACAAGGTTTAGAAGCAATGGAAGATATTCTTTCTCGTACAGAGATTCTGGATCCAGCTGAAGTAGTGGATCTTTTCTATGACTGTGTTGACACAGAACTAAAGTTCTTCAAATAAAGTAAGCAAACAATTTTTAGGTATTATTCTACCAGTGAATGTGAAATGTTGGATCCAATTCTGAACCTCCTCCTTTTTTTACACTAAGCTGAGGATGTTAAGAATTGGGTTCACACTCACCTTTCTACCTGCTCAGCTTGCCTCCAAAGTCCCTTTTCCCTATGCTACATTGCAGGCGATTTTTTTTCAATTTCACTCTTGCTTGGAATGGATTTTCAACAAATTTTATCTCATTTCAGACACAATGGCTATTGTTAGCCTTTTCACTGGAAGACTGCAATATTCTTCAAGCCTTGAAAGAAAGTCTTCACACTTGTGACTTTGCAGGAAAAAACATTTCTAGAGGAAAAAATGTTACTTGCTAGCTGTATCCGGTTAACAAATTGCTTTCCTTCGTCCAATCTTGTGGTGTTCCCGTTTGTGTATGTATATAGTGAAAGGAGAAAGTCACTGACTGGTCCAATTACTGTGTGCATGCTGGCTAATTTAGTACAGAATGTTAAAACATGTATGTTGGGCAACCAATTAAAGTAAAGATTTAATTCATCAGGCTAATTGCCATATTGTCATTGAAAGCAATCTGGTTTTCCCTCTGTTGCTCAGGACTAGGCTTGCAGCAAAGCTGACTTGCAATTTTCTCTTCTTGCTAATTCATACAGAGTTGAAATGGTAGAGTTGAAATCACAGTTTGAGACGGCCAGGAAGGTAAGTCCTGGTTCTTGACCTTGTTGTGCTGGCCTCATAGGCTGTATCTGGTTGCAGTAACTCAGCACCCTGACATTATGTACAAATTATCACAATTATCACAATTAAGTCCCCAGGTTAAGTTCTGCCTTTGCCCTCAGCCAGCTTGTGTTTGTAGTGCACCTGGCTGCTGCTCCAGAACTGAGTACTGAAGTGCAGAGCCAGCCTGGATGCTGTAGAGATCTACACATATTGCCTCTTAAGATGCAATTAATAAGTGTCTGATTTATATACAAGCTACTGATTCGGTATTTTTTAAAGGAATAGGTGCTGGACATTGATAAATGCCTGGTTATTCCCATCTTTCTGCCTTTGTACTGCTGAAGGGTTCCTAGTAATCTCTGTTGTGACATACGCGGCTGATGAATCCTTTAAGTACCAGCGAATTGCTGGTGGGTGTGGCAATCCAACAGGCTAGGCTTAGGAATGGCTGTCCTGTGCTTCCTTACATACAGTGCAGTGCTGCAGCATGCTTCCCTTCCTCCACAGCCCTACAGGCAGGCCTGCTTTTCATTGCATTCTCTTCTTGTGGAAGTGGGATAGGGCAAACATTGAGAATTAAACCAGTAAACACAGTGTCCAGTGAAGATGGTTGGTGGGGTTTTTTCATACAGGAGGATGAAAGATGTCCATGTCTTTAATAAGTGGAAGTTAACTTATGGAGTTAAAATCCTTAACTTTTTGGGAAAGTGGATGGTGAAGAGGAAGTAAAAGCTCCTTAGAAAGCAGAAACACCTCAAGTTGGAACTGTAAGAGTTGTGCATCAGGGAAATACTCATTGCCATATTGGCATACTGGATTCTCAGGATTTTTTAAATGAAATTGTTCCGTTTAGACTCATTACTTTGGTATTGCCTTATATGACAAATGGTAATTGGACAAGAAAACATGGGGCCTTTTCACTTACAGAAAACAGGAAGAATATATTTTCTCTTATGGCCTACCTAATAATCTCTCATTCACATTAAAATCCTCCCATGCTGTCTATCATAGGACCAACTCCCGTGTCTAAGTATTTTAAAGTGTAGACAATAGGAGAAGAAAGTATTCAAGTAATCCCTGAAATTTAGCTGCTCTGTATAGTAACCAGAGGAGGGGCTGACTGCAAGAAGCACATTTGATTTCAGAGAAAGTTGTGGAGTATGAAGGCCACTGAAAGTGGAATGTGCTTTTTCCAGCTGCCCGTAACTGAAGTAAATGGATTTTCCACGAAATCACAACTCCTGATAGGAGTAGATGGGTATTTCTGAACAACCAGGGAACAGAGATAAAAAAAGATTGCCCCAGCCAGAGGACAAAAATTGGGAAATACCACTTCTCACAGCTATTTTGCACAACTTGGATCTCTAATCTTTGAGAGTTGGGAGGGAGGCAAGATGAAAGAAGTGGGTGTTCCTGTTAAAAACATCATATATTTTATTTGCCTTTTTCTTAAGAAAGAAGAAAGCAACACTTGCAATTATCTCATAGGCGTTTATGTCCTTATGTGAAACTGCTTATATGACAGAATGAATAAATTGTTTTGAGCACAGTGATCCAGGTAGTAATTTTCTAATAGTATGTTGATGTTGTTTCAGTTGTATAGTGCATTTTAAAAATCAGCTGTGGTACAGCAACATGGTTGGGTGCAGTTAGTAGAAACCAGAGCAACTGCATGGTCTTGATATTTGCAGTGGTGTTGAACACAGGTGTGTCTCAGTGGAAGGACACAGTGGGACTTGTGGGATCAGCTGCCTCAGCATGACAGCCACTGTGATGCTCTGTATCTCCAGAAGCTTCAATGGATCTTGAATGACAAATGTAGGGAAACATTTCAGAAATGCTAGCAAATACAGGATTTCTAATTTCATCCCTGAAAGATGTTGTTTATTTCTAAAATACCCAAGCCATTAATAAAAAATGGAGTAAAATTTTCCTCTCCTTTATATATCTGCTGGCAGGTAGTCCAGCATTAGGTAGTTTTAAAATCCTTAGGAAGGTACTTACTACAGAGCAGTACACAAATTTCAGAATAAATGAGAGCCAACAATATGCCACTTTTAATGGTACTATAACAAAATAGTTTTAAAAACAGTATTCAACTTTTCCAGTTGTTTGAGTAGCAATGTAGATTCTTGCTCGTTACTATAGTCATGCATATTTATCAAGTAACTACTGACAAGTATTGGTCAAAGTATCACCATTTTTTTTTCTTTTTTCTTTTCACATAATGTACAGCAAGTTATAATAGGCTAGGAAAAGACAAATGTTGCTTTCTTGGAGTCCTGTGGGTGAAGAGCTTCTTACCCCTGTACCATCTCACACCATGAATCTGCATGTGTGTGGGAATAGTTACAGCATAACTGAGCTGCTGTAAGAACAAAGAGAAAAGCAAGGATATAAAGATGCAGTTGCGTGTCTTTTCCAAATAGTTTTGTTCAAAGGCAACACCATGGGGCAAGATCATCAGTGATCTATAATATTATTACACCTCTAACTGAGGGGAATTGATGGCAATTATATAAATTATTGCCATAACTGAAATAGCCTGGCTGTTAGCACCAGACTCATCCTGGAACAGCAGTATTCTTTTTCAGGCTGGTGAATCATGAAATCATTTATATTGGAGATCATCTAATGGAACTGTTAACTCAGCACTGCCACATTCACCACTAAACCATGTCCCTGAGTGCCACATCTACAAGTCTTTTAAATACCTGTAGGTATTAAATGGTGACCTCACCACTTCCCTGAGGAGCCTGTTCCAATGCCTGACCACCCTATTGGTGAAGATGTTTTTCCCAATATTGAATCTAAACCTCCTCTAGCACAGCTTGAGGACATTTCCTTTTGTCCTCTGACTTGTTACTTGAGAGAAGTGACTGACCCCCATATGGGTACAGTATCCTTTGGGGTTATAGAGAGTGGTAATGATAAGGTCCTCTCTGAACCTCCTCCTGCCAGGATGTTGTTGGCTTTCTTGACCACCTGAGCACACACTGGCCCCTGTTCAGCATGTTTAGCTACTGTCAGTCAGCACACTCAGGTCCTTTAGTGGCAGGCAGATTTCCAGCCACTCTGCCCCCAGTTGTAACCCAGGTCTGGGAATGCAGAAAAGCTGTAAAAGGGGAATCAAAGGGTGGTTGGGATTGAAAGGGATGGCTACACTTCCTGAGGTTCTGACAGTGCCTCCTGTGTTGCAGGTGCCCATTTCCTCTGGTCGTGTCACTGGACACCACCAAAAAGACTCTGGCTCCATCTTTAAACCCTCCCTTCAAATATTTACTTACATTGGAGAGATCCCCTCTGAGCCTTCTCTTTTCTAGGCTGATCAGTCCCAGATCTCTCAGCTCTTTTTCATGGGAGAGGTGCTCCAGCCCCTTCATGACCTGTGTGGCCTTTTGTAGGACTCTTCAGCACAGTCATGTCTTCCTTGCACTGGGGAGCCCAGAATTTGGACACAGCACACGGGGCTGAATATCAGGTGTGGCATCACTAGTGCTGAGCAGAGGGGAAGAATCACCTCCCTGACCTGGCACCACTCCTCCCAATGCACAAGAATAAGGGTAATTCTTGTTAGAAATAGACATCTTAGGAGCAGATCTGAACATCTGTGATCTGAAGACCTTACCCAAGGTCTGAATATTAAAAGCAGTAGTTCAAGACTTGTCCACTGCTAAGCTGTTATTCTCTACTCTATTCTCAACTCGTTTTGAGACAGCAACCACTTTGGGGGCTGAGTGTTCCACGTGGTGTGTTTTGGACAACGACCCTTCACTGCTGGTGAATAGCAGTTGCCTGTTTAAAATGTAGACCCCTCATCCAAAGGCCTTGTAATTGCTGGGTAAAGGCAATCTATCACAGAAATGGTAAATATCTGCTTTGCCAGCAGGAAAAGATAGGACATGTGTCCATATACACACTCATCACAGCACTGTGTTCACACACAGTTTCTTTTTCTTGCTTATAACAGAGCAACTTCCTTTTCCTCTGCTTTGGAAAGGTTCTGTCATCATTGTCAAATCCATGACCACCCTACACAGCTGGGCTTCTTCAGACACTATCCTATAAGGATATGTAATCATTAGGAGGTAGGCTCATTAGCAGCCACAGCTCCTTGGCATCTCCTCTTCATGCTTCATGAGAAAAGGATTGTAGGCCCATCTCTTCATGAAAGGGATGTCCTGCTGCAATCTGTGGCCAGGCAGAATGAAAGAAGTGAAGAAACATAAAAACAGACTAAAGAGAATATATTAGTTTGACAGTTCATTGAAAAAATGCCTCAATAATAACTAGAGAATTTCCAAAAATTATGATGGAAGGGGAAAAAAAGAACTATGGGCACATAGCACAAAACATTCTGAGGTAACACTGCCAGCACAATAAGAATTAGAATTGTTTCAACACTACAAAGAATTTAAATTTTATGCTGCTTTGCTTAAAAAATATTCACCTATATACAGTAATTTAAAAGCCTGTACTAACATTCCTGTAGTATGTAGGCCAGTTCAAAAGGTATAATTTATATTGTTTTACAGTTTATAGAAATGTTAATATTGCAGTACTTGTGACTCAAGAACAATCAATCACTGCAACAGGAACCCCATCTGTTTTATACATTATCTTGATCTTCTTTTTTAATACTAGTCCAGAGAGCACCAGAAGACTCTTCTCATCTCACGTGTGTTCTTAATGGAGGATTTTTAGTGGGATCTGTAAATAGATAGGACAGATTTTAAATAGGTATTTTGGTTGCAATTATATAGCAGGGATGCTGCATTTATCTGCTACCCCTGGTATATACACACACAAGTGTATATATATATGTTTACATACATACAGACACATATTATTGCTTTTGCTCTGCAGCCCTTCAGTAAAAAGTCAGAACATACATCAGACAATTCAGCCTGACTGAGGCTGCTATGAAAAGTCATGCAAAGCACCTTAGCATGGAAACAGAACAAAAGGTTAATTAAAGTTGGAGATATAATAACACAGAAAATTGGGTTTTATAAAAAAGAAGAGCATGGGCATGAGATTTTTTTCCACTTTCAACTACTCATTTTCAAAACTGGATAGGTGAACTGCTTTTACAAGAGTGACCTCATTCTAAGTTTCTAAGTTAAGAAGGGAGAAAAAAAAATAAAGCAAGGTTCAACCATTTATCACTTTCCTGACAAGGTTCAGGTACTAAGTCTCTTTGTTAATTCAGGTGGGTGATAGGATTTAAATCAAAATACATAATGGAAGACACGGATCAAATAATCTTTCTCTGTGATTTCACAAGTTAGTGAACAAAAAACATCAAATGCAGCATCTGCCCAAGTCTAATTTGCAACATGATTGTTTTTAACATCACGGGCTTTGCAAATTTAGCAATCTAAAAACACATGCTGCATGTCCAGCCACATAATTTGTTGTTAGCTAAGACTCTAAAGTAACTAAGTGATTTTCATTATATCTTTGGTCCCTGTTGCCACTGTGACAAATCCCATCCCTCTCTGTGCCTATGCTAGCAGTCCAGTTATGCTAATGCTGGTTCAGTTCTTTATTTTTCATCCCTGTTCTTAAACCTCTTGATAATGATCAGATCTTTTAATGTTTACACACTCACCTCTGGGTATCTTGCTGGGATATGTTTTCTGAAATGGCTTGAATTCATCAGGTGGGGGGAAATCTTCCACAGAATGGAAAGTAAATTTTGATTCAAAGTCATCTGAGAAGTTTCAGGGAAATAAATATTAGTTGCTGCTAGAGAGAAACTTAAAAAAAAAAAACAAAAACAAAAACCCAACAATGATGCTGCAAATAATTTCAATTAAAAATGCTGGCTTATTTTCCTCTGGAATTGATAGTGGCTCATTCCATATAAATCATCTTGATGAGCACTTCTGCGAGCCATTCAAGTTTTTTGCCTTAATTGCAATCACTGCCTGCTTTTAAAACTGAAATTAAGCTTCTGTCTGCCATTTCAGTTTTCTGCATTGGTGGTATTGTGGTAATAGAGGTATTCTTTGGTCATTTTCAAGACATGTAGCTGTAAACAAGAAGGAACAGCCAATTCACCAGACCACAAAAATAATTCTTAGTGGTCTTTGCCCTATAGGAGCCTCTAAATGTCCATGGTCTAGTTTTAAGAATGGTAATATAAGCACACTATGGAAAACCTCTCATATTTTTAAGTAACTGTGCAGATAGTGCCTACTTTGCTTTTCTACTGACTGAATTTAAATCCTTTGTGAGAAAGTCTTAATTTTCTATCATTGTATAAGCTTATACAAAAATCTTTCTATTATACTACCCTGTTATTGCTAGGACAAAGTCCTGAATGAGCTTTTGAGGTCTGGAACACACACAGGCTTTTGTACTAACGTTATTAACTAAGGCCAAGAGATTTAATTTAATTATATTACCAATGATGTGCACATTTCCATTTTTAAGTGGTGTGTAGGGGTCATGAGCTGTAGCCCAGGTTGAGACTCCAGACTTGCTTGTAAGTTCAGTTGTTGGGGATCTTGCTGGTGGCTGTGGAGGTGTGACCAGCTTCCCAGCACCTGTTCCTTTAATGAAAAACAGGAGACCAGCATATAAACATTATCATGACTTAAACCCAACAGTAAACTGCACACAAACGTGGAAGGGGTGTAGTAAGAATGTAGTATTTGGGGCAAACATACCCATAGCTGTTGTTTGCCAAGCCTGACCACAGATTTGTAGCATCAAGTATTAAATTCAAGTCACTATGGAGATGGGCTAGGGCTTTCCATTTCCAGTTCTAAGGAAAATGTGACATTCTGAAGTGTGATTTTGCCCCATTCTGGAAGGGAAGATTATCCTTCCACTTTCACAAGAACAAGCAGTCTCTTTAAAGCAAAGGGAATCAACAAAACAACCACACTAGGTGATATGTCTAAAAGAAAATTTCCTGATGCTTTGGCAGTTATGCAATGCAATTACCATTAGTCTTGTGCATTTCACTGAGGAGTTGCAAGGAATTGCCATCAAAGTTTACATCTGGAAGACCTACCACAGGAGCTGTGTGAGGGGGAGGGAGCCCAAGGCCTCCAAGTTAGCAGCCTCTCAAAACTGCTTATCCTCCTACATAACAAGGGATAGGCAGGGAAATTTTATGGAAAACATACAAATTGAACTGCCTTGAGAAATGGGCATCTCGACATAGTAACAGTTCATCAGAGAGTTCTGAGCAGCATTAATCACTACCACAAGACACCTGATCTGATCTGCTGTACTTACATGGCCTTTCCCCTGGCTCTCAAAGGGAGACAGTAATCTTTCTCCTGACATGTGGCTGCTAAAATACAGGGTACAGAACATTCTCTTTCAGATGTTCCCTGTTAAGTAGCTGTCTCCATTTCTCAAACCCACACAGGTCTAGACTAATCTTTTTTATTATTTCCATTACATTAGAGGAGTCTAATAAAATTTCTTTCTATCATCTGCTCAAGGAAATACTGGATAATACCCCCACTTCCTCAGTAGCTGGAGAAACCTTTGGCCCAGCCACTTTGATCACAGGAGGCACTGGCTGCTTCTCTTTGTTGAACAGCAGAAGACTGCAGCCAGATTTGTTTTTGCTCACCTATGGCTGGTAGCTGCCCCATCTCTGTTTCATTATCTCCTCTAGTGTTTCCCAGCTGTTGCCAATATTGCCCCTGCATGGGTACAGCTGTAGAGAGATGTCCTGGGCAGGCTGGACATGAGTAGATGCTGACCTGGCAGACACCGTGGTGTGCACTCTGCTCCCCAGCTGACAGGGTACCACACTGCTGGGTACCAATAGTACCAATAGCAACACAAAAGCAAGAAGCAGCCCAGTTGGTCCCAAAGCTTTGCCTCCACTGATCAGCATGTTGCTTCCAAGAGTGGCAGTTTAACTACAAGGCATATGTGCCCCCTAAGATCTGCCTGACATCTCAAAAAGCCGGATGTTTTGGGAGTTCATCACAAGCTGTGCAACCAACAGGTATTCCTCCCACGTGTGCTCTTTACCCCTGCCCCTCCATGCTCTCCAGTCACCAGCGCAATAGAATGGTTTGGGTTGGAAGGGGGCCTTGAAGAACGAAGTCATCTTCAAGGTCCCATTCCAAGCCGAATCATTCTATGATTTTCCCCGCTAGCCGAAGAGAGGGAAAAGCCTCCTTCCCTCAGGCGCCGCTCTCACCTGCGCCTCGGCCGGGTCTCTTCTTCCTGGCGTCCAGCACGGCTGCGGGCTGGGGCGGCCCGGGGGTGGGCGGCAGCGGCAGGGACTGGATGTTGCTTGGCTTGTGCACCTGCGGCAGCGGGTGGGGAGCCTTGGGGGGCAGCGGCGGGGGCAGGTCGGCAGCGCTGAAGGCCGGCGAGGGGGGAAAGGAGAGCCTGCCGGGGGCCGTGTGTGGCGGCGGCGGAGGCGGCGGTGGCGGTGTGGGAAGGGCGAGGTCCCGGCCTTCGGGCGGAGCGGCGGCGGCCCCAGGGGGCTCGGCGGCCCTGCCCGGCAGCCCGCAGGGGGACACGGCGGGCAGCGGCGGCGGAGGGGGAGGAGGAGGGAGCGAAGGGCCGGCTTGAGGCTTGGCGGGTTTGTCAGCCTGGGGGGGCGGCAGCGGGGGCGCCGCGCCGGGGGTCGCTCCCTTGGCAGGGCGATCGGCCGGAGGGGGCAGAGGGGGCGGAGGAGGGAAGGTGAGGGAAGGCTTGCTGGAAGCGGGGGGCGGTGGAGGGGGCGCGGGCAGGCTGGGCCGAGCGGGGCCCGCCGCCGCTGCCGCTCGGGAGGTGCCGGGAGGCTCCGGCGGGGCCGCGGCCCTCGGGCCCTCGGGGCTGCTGCTCGCCTTGGCAGCGCCGCCGCTCGGCGGGGCCGCCGGCCTGGGGGACGCTGCTCGGCCTCCGGACAGCTGCCCAGGCCTCCCTGCTGGAAACCAGATACCACATGTCACACACCGGCATTGCGTTCCCACTCCCTCAGACCGAGCAGCGGCAGAGCAAATTCTTCGTGTTCCCCTCCCCAGTGGATTAAACCCGGAGGGATTAAACTCATTCACCCCAAACACCTCATATCCAATAGGATGCCCACGCTGTAATGGGCCTTCGAGGTGATGTATTCCAATGGGCACTAGGGATTCTGCTTAGTTATATGAAGACACCCTACTCCCCTCCCCGTTCCTCAGCTTCTGCAGAATGACACGGTTTAAGGAGAAGGAACTTTTCTGCAGAGTCTGGAGCCCTTCACACCAGCCTCGTCCTGCCTGGTACAGTCCACAGGGCATTGAGAAAATGTACCCATGAAAAGTACTCGAGCAGTTTGACACACTTCCTTCAAGTTAAGTACTTGAAGTATCAAAAAATTCACACAAAAGTTACAGAAACCTCAACTCCATGGATAAAAGCCAGGTTTTTAAAAGCAATGCCTCAAAGCTTTCCGGAAGGCACAGCTTCTGGTATTTCCTTTTAAACAGCAAATGCCTGAAGACTCTTGAACTTACAAAATGTCTTTTCCTGAGTAAATGTCAAGGATTTATCACAAAGCAAGATGTCAAAAAAGGCATCGCATTCGACACTCACATAGCCTCATAGGCATGGCCATAGTTTTAAGAGCAACTCAAAGTAGTTACTGAAGCTATATCAAAAGCCCCATCACACAGTGCTATGCATCTTTGGCTTGTCTTTTGGGAGCAAAAAACCTTCAGATAAATCCAAATTCTGTCCTTCCCTGCAAAAACTGACTTTGCTCTGTGCTGCCTGAGAAGGCACCAGCTGCCCAGCAGTGCCAGAGGTCATTACTGTGACTATAAAAGTCATCCCTCGCTGAATCTGGCACTTTCTTGAGGTGAAAGCAGCAGTGGGGCTCCCACACATGCCTTCCTCCTGTCATTGTGAAGCAGCAATACCCTTGTTTTTCAGATCAGTAAGTTATCTTGCTCGATCAAAGTGATGCTCTACAAAATCCAGAGGGAAAAATCTTAAATATGAATCTTTAAAGTAATACACAAGACTATAATATCATAGAAATATACACTAGTGGAGGGAAGGAAATATAACTTTGCCATTTGTGCTGAAACTGATAAGCTCAGATTTCAATACTGTATTCAAGGCACAATTAAAACTTTTCATTGAAACAATGCAAAAAGCTCAGTTAAAGAGATCTATTTAATCTTTCTTAACAAGTGTCAAGAAGCTTTTTATTTATGTTTTAAAGGATTAAGGCACCTGAGATCTAGAAAGGTGACTTCAATCACATTATTTATTGAGCCCTTCATGGTCACATGATGAACTAAGCATTCAGAAAAATAAAACAAACAAAATTAATCAGTAATCCCAAATTTCTGCCCACCAAGCTATGCTTTCATACAAATGAAGCCCTTACCTGTCATGTCCCTCTGGCCTGCTGGTCTGAGAACAGGAAAGCCACCAGCAAATAAACCTCCCAGAGGCTGCTGAGAGGCACCTTTATTAACAGCTGTGTTACCGCCATCTCTGTTTGCTCCTTTGGGTTCTGTTCAAAAGAATGTAAAACCCAGGGTATATCAGAAAATCATTTCATCCTTGCCTTGAGACTGCCAAGGAACAGCCAAGGCCAAGCTTTTCCTGTTACTACAGGAACTGCCATCCCTCTCTGACCTGTACCTTGGAGCACAGCACCCTCTGGTGCTCTTCAATCTCACACAAATTGTGACATCAAGAAGTAGTTGTGTTAGGCCTAATACTGAATTTATATTTGCAGAGTTTTTCTGCATTTTTTGTTCTTTTAATCTAATGAAGAACAATTCTTCTGCTAGAGCAAACAATTCCCACTTTTTAATAGAAATGCTCTCGAGGATTTTATCATTCATTATTTATTTTGGAACGAGGAATGCCTGTTAAGGTGATAACCAGTTGGAGACGTTCCAAGAGGCGTTAACAGTCATTGATCTCAGAGCAGGATGCACCTTTAGAAAGTGTCCCCTCTCCACATCCTAAAGCCATGCGGACCTTTGCTGACCTTCAAACCTGCCCTTCAGTTTGAAACTGTCCACCTGGCCTCCACCCACACCCGAGGCTTCAGCAAAGCCCCCCCAGGGCCTTGCTGAGGAGCACATGCTCACTTTCAATCTGTGGTGCGCTGCGGTCGTTGATTTGGGTCACTTTCCTCAGGCGAGTTCCCTGCTGGATATCAGCCAAGAGCGCGCTTCGTGCTTTTTGGTCTTCCTTTCGCAATTTTGGTATCTCTGAGCTTGCCTGTTGACAATAAGAGCTTTAGATGGGTGTTGCAGACAAAAATGCATGTTTAGAAAGGATACAGAGGCAAATGTGGGATAGAAGATTTGAAATAAGCCCTCCTTGGCAGCTGTCACTCCCAAGCCTTTGATTCAAATCAACAGGAACAGCATTTGGTTGTGCAGGAGGAAGGAAAGCTGAAAGTTTAAATATAACACAAATCTAATACTAGTTGGGCTAATACGGTTAAAAGGAAATTAGGAGGCATGCTTAAATGAAATCTGACCTCATTTGGCCTTTTATGGCCTCTGTCCCATAGCTCCAGCTCCAACTGCCTCACTCAGCTCTTATCATGCTATTTCAATGCTTTACATCAAAATTTTTATATGTCACATTATAATAGATATCTGTTTTATCCACTTTTCTTAGGAAAACAGATAGATAAATGCATGCTGCACGTATATTTGAACGTGATCATTAACGTGATCTCTCTCTGTACTGGAGATTAACAGCAGTTTAAGTAGATGCCTTTAGAATAATACTTTCATATTTTAGTAACATTTCTATCCTAACTAAGCTTGGTAGATATAAAGCCAAGTTGCATTTTGGAGTTTTGTAATAAAACGAACAAAATTTATTCTTTATTCTTACTTTTTTAAGTTTCTTGCTATATATATTAAAAAACCATATATTTTAAAAAATTGATGTTTTACTTTTTAAAAGCAGATGATAAACAGCAAAGCTGTTATTCCTAAACCTATTGTGATTAACAGAGCTGTCTGGTAGAGGGGAATCTTCACATCAGAGGAGTAATGGTCTGCTTGCTTCCAAAATTCCCAGAGGTTAGCTAACTCTCTAAAGAGAAGGAGTTCCAGGAATGTTTCCACAGCCCTTAATTTTAGTATCATAGTTGTAATAAAGCAGAACAATATGGTCACAGTTGAAAAATCCCCCAAAACCATCCAGCTTGGTAATGGCATTCTGAAAGCAAAACAGGAACTTGAAAACACTTAACCAGCTGCTGAATTAATAATGCGCCTAACTCGCTAATCCCAAGTGAAAAATTCTATCAGTACGGTATTATTCGTGGTTATTTTCCTACTTGCTAAAAAAACCCAAGTCCAGCCAGCGGGGTTTGGAGTGCCCCGCTAGATGGAGCTCCAGACCGCCGCTAACGCCGCCGCATTCCCGAGCCCTGATGTAAAAACTCGGAATTACAACCTGGCTATGTAACCATGCGTTATTTTAAAATGTTAGGAAAACCCCCCCTCTGTTACATTTTCCTCGTTTGAAACAGCGCTTGTACGTGCAGAGCAGAGTCCCACTGGCCACTGCGAGGTCCCAGAAGAGTGGCCCGTGTCAGCAGTGTTAGACCATGCACCAGCCACAAACCATTTCCATTCCCCTTCTCTGGAAGCTGACGGTACTTACTGTGAAAAATGGAAATACCATAGCTTGAACAAGGGTGATTCCCTTCCTCACAAAAGCTCTTTATCAGTATCTTCAACTTCTTGTCTCTCTACTCCCACTAATGACTTTGCTGTAGCAGGTCAAGCAGGGTACAGAGGGATCTGGTCAAGAGCTATGTTTAAAATTAGATCCAGCAGCTGTTTTTCATTTCCGGGTTCAAGTGTCCGTTTATTATGCCAGCTGTCCACTTCACCTCCCAGATCTACTTCTCTGCCCAGACAGGCTATTAGAATATAAAGTCTTGATATCCAGACAACTGTTAGGCTAAAATAACCCACCTGTGGCAAGTGACCCATGACTTGATATCAATGCAACACAAGCAAGACAAAAATTTGTCACATAAGAGAGCAGGAATATTCTGCCATTCCATAATGCAGCATAACAAGCTGCCTCTCTCTTACAACAGATTCCCCTACTCCAAGCAGAGCTCCATCCCATGCCCCAGCTGTTTCTTCTTCCTCCTCATGTATGTAAGAGATACAATCTTCCATGCCCAGCCTGGTGGACTCGGATGATTGATTAGCTGTTGATTAGCTCGATATGGATTCTCTTTTTCCACTACAAAGTCAAGATGGTCTGGGGTGTAATGTTGCCTGGTTGCACAACAATCAGAGCTCCTTTGGATTTCTTGTCTGCTGCCTGCACTCCCAAGGCCAGTGATAATCCTTGCCAAGAGTCATTTTGCCAGGTAAGTATCTCACCCACTCATCTACTGGTGTCTAGCATTTGCAAATTCCCGGATCTACCATGTTGTTTTTTGAGAGAACCTTCCTTTCTTTGATGAAGAAATAAATCTTGGGTTCACACTCATGCTGTGCTTGCAATCCATAGCACAAGAACAGATAATAAACATGTAAGTTCTGCATCAAGAGAAAAACAGAAAGAGGAACTCTTATGGCTGTCAAATCTTCAGCCCTGATCACATGCAATAGAAGTGTTTCAGCAGGAAGACAAATACATTTTAAGTCACAGAGGGAAAACAGCTGCAAGACAAAAGATGTAATTCTTAGGCTACTTTCTATTCCACCATCAGCAGGGCAGCCTCATTTATTCACAAAAAGAGAACCATCTCAGTATTTCAATGAAAATCAGAAGGGAAGTGGAGAAGAATGTGAAGATCATTTGTTTTATCAGATGCCTGATCTGCCTCAGGTAACACAGAATGAAATTAAATTCCATACTTTATTTACAGGAACTGGAAAGAGAATGGTGGGTTCTCATTACCTTAGCAACCACTAGGCCATTCTGCTACTATTTCAGACACAAAGAATGTCACGCTTAGTACATACTTAGAAACAGAATGGAACAAACCACACATGTAAATAGCCTGAACATAAGAATTACTTCCTTTTCATCTCACCCAACTCAACCACGTTTTGTCTTCAGCATCCTAAGTTACACACTCAGCCACGATATGCAGTAAAGTATAGGACTAATGTTTGGGCTATCTCTCAGGTCTTCAAAACATCTGTAAATAGGAAAATGCCATCAAATAATATTTTCAGACTGATGTTTCAGGCTGTAAATCATCAGTGTTGGAAATAACTTTTCAGAATTTGAAGCTGGCAACTTAGACTAGTGGAGATATGAATGAGGACAGCATGAATATAGAGAGAGACAGATCTAAATCACTGCAGCTTGAGGCCATTTGAAAAGAACAACAAACCAAAACATGTTTCCCCACTGCTGAGGTGGAGGAGGGAAAGGAGAAAAAACAAACAAACAAAAAAACCCCCACCATATAAAAATGTCAAATATAGAACTGAAAGTGACTGGATTACCAATAATATCTCAGAAACTAAAGCCTGCATTCTGTCCCACAAGCCTGGACCTGGAAGGGGGATCCAGCAGCAAGCCCGAATTAGCAAGTATGGCAAGGAGGGATAGTACACTCCTCCAATATAGCTCATCCTTTTAGAAAAAGCAGTGTGAACAAACATGGAATCACAAGCTCTGTTCTGGTCTCCTGATATTTAACATTACATTTGGACCAAAGCAGTGTTCAAAAAACTGGAGGCAACAGCTCAGACTTCAGCAGTTCTGTTTGGATTGTCAGCCCTGAAGTGTGTCTGAGGGTTGATCTGCCTGCACACAACAACCTGTACTGGGAATGGTGGTGAATACTCAGGCAGCAGAGACCTTTTCTAGGGAAAAGTGACTGAAATGCATGGCAGTGAGCTCCATTTCTGGGTACACTCTGCTGTGATATTTGCATCACCTTCGAATGTCACATTACATCCTGCAAGACAGATGGGAGCATCGACCTACCCTCTGGGCTCCTACAATACTTAAAATATTTAAGAGGTAGACGTGCTCAGATACTAAAGTGATGTAAATGCAGAAGGCACCAGCCATTTGAAAAAAAATTATATTAATACTAATTATAATATTCAGATTTTAAATTGTACCCCTGCATGCAGAAAAGGGGAAATCCTCTGGACTCTGGACAGGTAGTTCAGTCACAGTTCATATATACTGTCCCATAAATAGCTTTTACTAGTATTTAATAGTATTTTCAATAGTATTTACTTTGATTTTAAATATGGTCTTTAATGCATTTGTCAAGTACTTCAGGGTAATACAGATCTACATACACAGGACAGCTGCAGGAAAAAATGTACCTCTAGCATTCTGGACAACCCAAAGCCAGGGAGTCATGGGCCTTTCTTTCAGAGTAAACCCATCAGGTGATGTGAAAAGATGATGCAGTACTAAAACTCTAAATTAGATAGGAGCCATAAGTAAGATAAAATAAAGCATTATTCCATCCAAAGGCACTACATGCTTTTACTCAGAGAACTTACTAGTACTGTGTATTTACACTCTTAATATGCAATGAATTGTATCATCACAGTAGATTCCTTCTCCTGGTCATGTTTTATAGGAAAAAGACACTTGTGTAGAAAATTATTTATTTATATGTACTAGATAAAAAACTGAAACAAAAAAAAGTAAAAAATATATTTAGCTTTTCCTAATTATTTTGTGAGACATATAATGATAAAGACCAATCAATACATTTGACATCAGAATTTTATTATGGGCAGAAGGAGAGCTCTCTCTTTTGCTGACAATATAAATAATTTCTATAAATCTGGTGGAAATTAACCTTCCTCTCTCCCATTACCAATTTTTCCCCCCATAGACAAAATCCCCCAGATTCATTGCAGAGATCAAGCAGAGGTACTGGCAAAGGCATGAGCAGCACATATTTCAGTGAAAAATGAGTTTGAGGACACCCCTTGCTTTCTTATTTTTCTCTGCCATGCTCAGCAAACCTGCACAGGTCCAGGCTGAGGCAAGCGATTTTCACCACTGCAGCATGAAACACCTCAGGTTTGGCTTTTAAGGAAGGGAAACAGTGCAGCAAGACAAAGACTGAGCAGAAAGCTCTAGGATACAGGATATTTGATCACAGAGACAAATATTTATGGGGAAAAGTTTTTTTAAAAAAGAGTTCCTGAGCCAGTCCTGGCCTTCTCTGGCATCCAATCTGTCATGATTCAGAGACCCAACTTAAAAAGTGCAAGAGAAAAAACCTGCAAACATGGAGATGGACAATTAAAACCAGCATCTAAAACAGCAGGTAGGGAAAAACAAACAAGAGCTGTGGAGGCAGTGCAGTCAGTCATGTGATGGTGCCAGGTCTGGTCAAAGAAAATGTTTGTCAATAATGAGGGACAACTAAAATATCTATAAGCCTTTAATAAAGGATGTATAAAGCATCAAGAAAAAGCAGAAACCACTGGAAATACAACAAAATTCTCCAAATGTTATTTCTATATTAACAATAACTGAAAGTCTGGTGTAAACAAATACAGATTTTTCAGGAAAGAGGATAAAAAAGGTGAAGCTAGCTGCCTAATGCAGTATGTGCGTCATGTCAGAGATAGCTGAGAGTATGAGAGAAAAACACAGCTTGTTTGTGGTTAGTAAACATCTGAGGAAGGATGATGAGTGTTCTTACCACCCATATGGTGCCACAAGACTTTTCCAAGCAGGGGAGCATGAAGGGTGAGAGGATGACTGGGTCCCCATCCAGCCATAAATCTCCTACTCCTTTGAAGGAAAATCAGGCATTGGGTTGGTGCTCACAACAGTCTGTAAGGGCACAGGCCTTGAGTAAAGGACCTCAAAGGGCATGAGTCTGTTAAAATACCCTTCTGGGACCACTGATGATAAAAAAAGAGTGAAGGGAGAAGAGGGGAGACCTGCTTGCAAGCAACTTACTCTTTAGCTTCCTTCCACTTAACTACAAGCTGCTGACCACAAGTGTTCCATAAGGAGATTCCTGTAGTCATCAGGACTAAGGTATTTAAATAAATTCAGCTCCCCAAAGACTGCATCCTTTTCAAAAGCAGAACTGACAGGAAAAAAGTAATATTGCCAGTAAGATGCCAGAACAGTCTAACAAACTACAATGTAATAACTTTTTATTAAAAGAATGAGGTGGTTTTGGGACAAAGTAAAATATGGAAGTTGACCAGAAATCTCACTGTAAAAGCCGACCAGCATGTCCTTCCTTGACATAGCACAAAATTATAGAAGTCATCTATCCATTTGTAGCTCAGCAGGAAATCTGAAACCCCAGATAAATTTGGAACTTGATTCCAAGATCAATCCACTATTACTAGTTTAGAATTATGCCAGGAATTAATGATTTTACATTTGCAGCAGAAACAGTTTGCCCAGCAGGCAAGAGCATTGCTTTTACACAGAGTTCTCAAACCAGCAGCTAAAGTCTCCACCAGGAATGTGCCAAAAAAGCAGTAGCAATAAAAAAAAGAAGCTTATTAAAATAATAAATCCAGTTTCCAGCACATCACAAGCAGAAGTATCACAGAGAAAAACATTGTCATCCCTCTTGTACTTTCATTACATATGCGTCAGGTGTGGTTTCACTCGTGCACTGTCAAATACAAAACAAAATAATCAAAATAATCCCCCCTTCCAGTTCAAGGAAAAATCCAAGAAATATCAACAGCAAAGTAGAGGTCTTCTTTTATTTTAAATATTTTAAACTGCTTATTTCTAAAAAAGCTTGGGAGATCTGGTTCCTGACTGTTTTGTTCACAAGACAAAAGAGAGCTGTCCACAAGAAAGCTCTGACCTCTGATTTAAAGCTTTTTAAGTATGGGAGACCCCACCACAGTGCAAGACTCCACCTGCAGAGTCATTTGCAAGATCACAGCCCCTTCTTGTGTTTCTGCTGTGTAGCATAGAACAAAACTAATTAATTCTTGGCACCTGGTCTGCCTGGGCAAACATGGCACTCTCTCAGCCTTCTAGCAAGCTGAGCTTCAAATGCTTCCCATGAGAGGGTTCACTCTCCAGCCAACATTTCTGAGGGAACCCACACAAGGGGACCTGCCAAATAGCTTCCTGGCAGCTAATGAAATAATTGTTTCAAGAGAATGACAGGACCAGCACTTGACAATTCCACCTACACCCAGCTCAGTACTGATTAACCATGATCTCAGTCTCCATCGCACAAAGTTCTGCAGTCTGAACCTGCCAGGTTGAAAAGGTCATCAAGCAATGTGTGTACTTAGATAGGCTGTGTCTACACTGACCTTGTTTTTCAGCTCCCAGCAAGGGAAGTAGTGGAAAAGTTGTTACAGATCCCTTCCTGGCACTACCACCACCTTCCTGTCCTGGCTTTAGTCCCAAATCGTGATGCCTTTCAGGGTTAGCAGAGCCTAGTGCCTGCTCTGCACCTGCTTGAAGTTACCAGCATACAATGGCAGGGAACAGAACACAAAAACCAGCATAGCAGGAGCAGGAGCTTTCTTCTAAATCTGTGTTCCCAGTGCTCATTTCAAACACCTCCAGAAATCAATGCCACCACACCCAATAAACCCTCTGCACCTTATGCTAGCACCGCTGTATCAGAGAATATAAAAATCTTGTATACTAAAGGGTTCAATTGCTCCTGCCTCAAATGGAGCAGTGGGCTTATTCACTAGGGTGTACTTAAGGTTTTCCAGTGTGGGTTGCTAGATTTCTGTACCTGAATACAAAAAAATGCAGCAGAATGAGTAGGATCATTTATACCTGCTGAGCTTTTCTGTAGGTATTTAACTTTCTGACACCCACATTTTAAATGCAAATTCTGACTGTTCTTGTACTAAAAGAAAACATGCAGAAACACAAGCCACCAAAATGGAGGCAGTATAAAATTTAAACTACTCTAAAGTGTTTCCCAGCAGTTCGGAAAGATCACAAGTCACATACCAAAAATACCCTAAGACTGGCTTCAAAATAATTTTGAACTTCATCTTTTGATTTCTAAATTTTTGGGATTCAAAGTCCCATGACAGCCTCTGCATCAATGAAAAGAAAGGGAAAATTCTTACATAAACAAGAAAATCTGAAGGCCTGGCATTGCAATGAAAACATCAAACACCACAAGGCTGGAAACATCACAGTGGAGCTGGTGACACTAGCACTGTTTATTCTCTCTGTCTACCATAGCAGAGTCCCCAGAATGACAAGGGATACCAGGAGTAGTGGCAACAAAAATTTCAGTATGTAACAACATATACACATCACAATTAAATCTCTCTCTAAGAACACTAGGCTATTTTTCACACCCAGTTACCTGTGTAGAAGCTACTGATCATTTTGAAATGCCTTTGAGCATCCACACAAAATTATGGTTAACCCAAGAGAGAATAATGAGAAGGTAGCATTTCTTGCACTCTCACCCTCCAGCCGATTCAGAGAAGTCCTACACAAGCATTGCTATAATTCTGAGTTATCTCTTAATTAAAAGGCTAAAAGTATAATATTAATTGACATATGGAAATTAATGTGTAGCCACTGCATACATGAGAGATGGGGTACTGACTTTTAAGTGCATTATTACTTTGTGATTAGAATGGTAAATTAACCTGTTAGTTGTCTGCAGGTAGGCTGCTTCTGGTACCCGGGCTGGATCATTTACAGCTGGTAACTCTACTCTGCAATTTCCATACTTGTATATTATATAGAAAAACAAAGAGAGAGAACGCTCTTCAAATGTGTTCCATTCCTTTCAGACACACAGAACACAAGACATTCTGAAGAAACCTGCAAAACAGAACTCATAATCTAAATACATTTAAAATGGTGACATGAGTTCTCAAGTGAAGAATTCAAGAAGATTAACACCTAGGAACTATATGCAGTCCATGCCTCTGTAGCTGTCCAGATGAAACAGAGCAATTCCAGCCTAGTATTTATGTTTTCTCTTCATCTTTCTTACCTTTCACAGTTCCCACGTACCCTTTCTTCATTTGCTGACTACAAGAGTAGAAGGCTACAGCAGCAACAATTTGAGATGCCATAGCTATGCAACCCCAATTTTCCAACAGCTGAAAATTAAGTCAAATAAACCACATAAAGAGCATTTTTTTTTCTATGTGATTGCTTTTCACTTCTTTATGAAAGCAGACTGGTGTGAGACATGATATATTATTAAAACACTATAAATCAGTATCCTTTATTTTGTCTGGAACAAAGCACTCAATAATTTCAGCTGTGCTTTGTTCAGCCCTTAGCACAGTCTATATGATCAGTCAGTCACCAACAAGATTACCAAGTTTGCACTTTTTCTCACTCTGGTGTGCTTTACTTTTCAGCAATAAATATTGTCCTTTACTATCTTCTGGCCTAGAGACTCATGACAAAGTACAAAATATGACCTTACAGCTCATATAAAATTTTAATAAACATATTCCTTCAAAATTGGCACCATGAACAATTCTGTTCTTCTAGTATTACACTTGCATGTTTAGGGAATCTGAATAAAACTTGAGAAATTATTTTAATTTTTACAATAAATAATTAGCAAGCGTGACCAAAAATTTATGCATGTGAGTGCTCATATGCACATATTCGCTTATACTATATTGGGTAAGACCAAATCAAAATACCATAAATCATCATTATCTTCAGCCAAGATGTTTTACATATGTTGTTTGTTCTCTTTCCAAAGAACAGTAGTGCTAAATGTCATAGGAGCAAAACCGACTCCCACACAACTTCAGATGAACACTGTAGCTCTCTGAATTTCTTGTGCAGGCTGAAGGAAATAGCTCAGCAAGGTTTTCAATCTAACAACTGCATGAAGGAGGGGAAAAAACGTCCCTCCAAGGAAAACTATCAGGTTATGTTTTTCTGAACCTTGGAAATCCTTCTTCTGTGTAAATTATGCTTTTATCACAGCATTATATCGTGAGGAATTGCTTTTCTGAGTTTTCTATTACAAGAGTAGAAAACAAGAAGAGAATAACAAAGGTAAACATTGACAGGTTTATCTACAACAGTAATTCTGTTTTTAATTGTTTTTAAATTTTAACTAAATAAGATAATCATTATGATTAATTTACATGTAGTCTAGCATTCATAATTGCTTGAAGTTTCACATTTCTATCACCAAAGTAAGCATATTACTTTCTCCTCCTGCTATCCTAGTTTCTACTGTGCCACAAGGCAGCAAATAAACACCTGGTACTACTTTATAAGCTTTAATCGTATGGACCATTGTGATTTTAGGGGTTAATTTCTATGCTAAGACTTTAATCACAACAATTCTAAAGAGAGCAGAAGTATTTTCTTAAACTCCACAAACATATGAATCATTAAACAAACATCTCTGAGTAAGGCACAACCCAGCAGGGCTGATACGTATCCACACTTCCTCCAATATTAACATTTTAATAGGGGATGACTGATTTTGACATTACAAATCCATATGTATGGAGGCTACACAGCAGTAAGCAGCCTTCACTGCTTGTAATAAGTGAACAAGGTTTATCAAAGCAAAATTCTCTCTTGATCCTTTTCTTGGGAAATTACGCAGAGAAAAATTTTAATCAGTCTCAGTGGTGACACCTACTCCAGAAAATACCAAAACTAAACTGGTTTGCCTCATATGCCAAACTTAAAGGCAAGAGTGGTAAAAGAAATAGAGGAGGTATAAAATAAAATTTTTCATGAGCAGAAAGCTTTATAAAATTCCAAACCTACCACCCTCTTCATTAAGACCACCAACAAAAACTCTATTAAAAACCTCCACCTTACATGACATGTACATAAACTAAAAGAGCTTTAGAACAAACACCCTATGCCTTCCATCTAAGTGTGCTTTGTTAAGGTGTAGAGTAAAATGCAACAAGAAGACAATTGAATTCTGTAAGCCAGTGCCAGAAAATACATCAGGGCAAAGCTTTATCCTGCCTACTCACCCCTCTCATCTCTATGACCCCCAGAAGGCAGGCATTTGAAGACATGCTCAATTAATCTAATTAGCTATATTTACATTTGACTCAGCCACCTACATCTGCTACAGTAGACACCCCTCCTGAGAAATCCAGGAATTTGTTTCCTTTTAAGTTTGCTCTAACAGCCAGTAGCTTTTTGTTTGTTGGGCACAGGAAGCTTATAGCATGTGTTAAATACCATCTCCAAATCACTTTGTATTGTGTTGTAATAACTTTTGTGAACAAAATTCATTACAAGTACTTACAGAACATCAGCAAGTCCAAAAGTCATAGAAAACAGTAGGAAGAAGGCCAGAAAGCACTAGGAAAGAACATTATTCTGCATTGAGAAGGAGTTAACAGGACAAAAAAGCTATGAAGTAAGGTCTTTAAAATTATTTGGGATCAAGGCTCACAATATTCACAAAGAAAGTGTGCAGAGAAAAATATAATTTGGTGACTACTTCTGCTAAAAAATCTCTTGGTAGTGAAAACAAGAGGAAAGTATGGCTCTCATCCATAACTAGAAAAGCAAGACAAGTCTATGGCACCCCTGCAATAGCATCCTGAAAAACAACAGGATTCTAAAACCCCCACCTACACACAGATATTTTTCTTTTGACATAAATCACATGAGTTAAACTAGTGGCTCACCCGCATATCAATAGCAAAATTAAAACCTAACTTTTAATTGCTAACATGCAAATCTTACCCTGGTTTAATCATACCAGTATAATAAAAATTACTGTGCTGTTTACTTTGGAACTTTTCCAGCTGTTGGCCAAATAATAACTTATTTGCTTTGAAGGTTTTCCTTAAAGCTATATGCCTATTAAAATTTTTCCTTATTCCATCCCCCAACTGTAGATCTGGCAGCTGTAACAACAGCAGTTTAGCAACTGTAAAAGACAAATGCCAATTTCTAGAAAAGAGCTTTCTAGTAAAAGAAAATAGGGTCTATAGCAAGTTTCTGCAGACTCCTGAACTCAGATAATTTACTCTGTAACTTGGCACCAGCTGGAGAGCTGCCTCCTACTCTGCGCTTCTGCTGAACTCACCAAGCAGATTCCTGATCTTGTCTCTCATTCAGTTTTGACAGAGAAAAGTAATTTTGCTGTTGCAGAAAAAAACAATGTCCTGCCACGCTATTTTATTAGTTATTTGTGTTGATTCATATACTCTTTTTAGTATCAAGACTTATTAAAAGCAAGGCTTCAATATCCGATATTAAGTAGAAACACATCTAGTATGCCTCGTATCACCAAGATTGAGCTGACTCTAAATTCTACATATTTTTTACAGAGATCACCCCATTTGAAAGAGAATGATCCAACTACAATAGGAAAACAAGCCCTCTTGTATCAAAACCCTATCATGATAGTGGTTTAGTCATCAGAAAATGGAAGGCAAAACAAAAAATCCTAAACTTGTTCATAACGATCCTTTTAGCTTTCTCAAGTCATTTACAATTGGCTTATGTTAGAGGAGTATAAAAATGTCTCTAGATACTTTACTGATCTAAATTTATTAGGATAAGAACATTTGTGGCTTCTGTTACTTTAATTGCAGTTGTGAACATTAAGCTGCTCACAATATGCAGCCCACTTATTTCAGCATCAAAGTATAGGTTGTGTACCAGCCCAGAAGAATTGCTAATTGAAAACATTGCTCATGGTGCCAAAGTTGAAACTGAATGCTGAAAATAATCAAACACTGCCTATTTCATTTGCTGTCCTCCTCCTCTTCATCTCCACAACTCATGGGGAGTTATACAAAATGGTTCAGCCTACAAAGTAGCAGAGATAAACTTGCAAGGAAACCCCCTTCTGGAAAAAAGATAAAATAAGAGCATTATGAACAATACTAAACAAAATCAACCAACTTTCATGGGAACAAAACAGGCAGAGGTTCCAGGGAATACAAGGGAGAAATGCAGTTCTTAAAAAAAGAATAAAACTTGAAGTACTTTGAAGTACATTTGAAGTACCACGTACTGTTTTGCTACAGAGACTGACATACTCTGCAACTAAACATAGCAGTGACAGAAAAATACATGAAAAAAAGTCAGGAGAGATTTTATGATTTGAACACAACAGTGCCAGGTTTCATTCTTTCAAAAAAAGTCTAAGAATTTCAATGCAGAAACAGGTTGTGATCAACTTATCATAGAATTCAAGGAATTACTTAAACAGGTTTTACCATAGGTACAATAATTGATTGTGAAGGTATGAAAATGTAATACCCTGAAAGTTCACCCAGAGCATCCTCCTCTTATTGCAAACATGCTGGCAAGGCACTTGTTCTGCTTCATGACACATACAGTAATGATCTGTTACAAGCTGTAATTGTTCCTGCACATGTACAAAAGAATATTGTGCTGTATCCCCAGGAAGACACAGTGTGCTAGAAAGGGCAAAATGTACAGCTGAACACTGTGAGTCTTAATAGGAGCTGTAAGAAGGATGGAGAAATTAATACTTACCATCTGTATATTACCAATACAAAAATGAATTCCCTCTGGCTGGAAAAGTATTCACAAATGCTATATTCTCACCATATGAACTCTAATACTCAAAACTTTTTCATCATGCACTCCTAGCAATAAAGTTTTTCAGCATGCATGCCAATATCCATAAGTTTATTTCTTTATAAAGTATACACATGTATGACTGAGGTTCCAGTATTTTCATCCCACACACCACTGGATCATCCCACACACCCCACTTTGGAGACCACTGCTGTAATGAACAGAAGAACCAGCGCCAGCAAAACAAACATCTGCCCCAGATATTTGCTATGAATATCCATGCCAAAATCCTGTGGGCTCTAGGCTGGCTGCTACAGCTAAGCTTTTGCCCATAGCAATAAAAGTCAGTCTTACCAGCGGTGGTGGTGGTGGAGGGGGCCCTCCAGAAGGTGGTGGAGGTGGTGGAGGAGGAGGTGGCGGCGGCGGCGGCACAGGCATCCGCTCGGATTTCTAGCTTCAGCAGTTGTGAAAAGTACAGCCAAAGTCTATGTCCTTGAGGAGACAGAAGGGAGGAGAAGGAAAAGTGGAAGAATAAAAAGAAAAAACAGAGAGGAATATGTTTATACACTGCAAGCTGAAGATCGGCCAAATATCGAGCTCTCAGCAGACTGAAGACTTTTATACTGCACTGCTTCCAAAAGTACTGTATGAACAGCCTCATTACAGTTATGATGACAACATACATCTAAAGAGCAAGCTCACGGATCTGGACCAGTGCCATGAGTACCAAATGCATAGATCCTAGCCTGTCCAACTATTACATCTTGCCTTAACCTAGCCCATAGTCCTGAAATGCAACTCTGCAGAGAACAAATCACAGTCAACCACATGCAGACACTCCTGCTGGGACAAAAAACTCTGTCGACTTTAAGCCAGAACTTTGCTGCTCTAAGGAGAGAGTAAGGGACTTTTTAAGGTTCAGTGGACTTACTCAATATTTAAAAGAAAAAAAAGTGCGGAAAAACCCCCTCATGATTTAATAATAAATAAAGAAATAATTCCACAAGTTTCTATTCTTCTGATTCTATTACCAAATGGTATATCAAGGATCAGACATCTCAAAAGTTAAAATCAAGTGGTTTTCCTGCCATTTTTAAATGTTAATTTTCACAATTCTTTAGTAATACACTGACAAAAAGGCACGTATCTTCCAACAAAAGCTATATGCTTTCTTTAAAGAAAATCTTTTGCAGAATGACAGTGCATCACTTATTTTCATACCTAACCCAGCCCTCAGCATGACTCAGTCATCATTAAAGTTAACAAGAAACCCCTGTATTGGTTAGTAAAGTTGCAAATGAAAGTACTAGGCAGTGCCAAAGAGAGGCCCCTGCAAGCCATACTTGAAATCTTTTGCTAGTGACACTTGGATAAATACTCTGAACACATCTAGTTTTACATCTTGTTCTACATCCATCATGTCACGATTATTTTCTGAGACTCTTCAAAACATCATATGAAACAGTGTCAGAAGTCCTACAGTAACAGAAAATATGTCATATGCTTTGTCTTTTCTTTCTGCAAGGCTTTGTCTTAACAAGAAATTACATTGGTTTCTCACATTTACTCATTATACATCTCTCTAGGTCATAATTTGTTCCCTGACTCCTGAAAGGTCTTAAAAACATTTTTTCACATTGAAATTGATGTTAAGTTGAAAATACCACAGTTCCCAGACCCTGCTCCCCTTGCTTCTCCCTTCATTTTTAAAAGCAGGCACTCCATGCTTTTCCAGAATCATCTGTGTAGGGAGGGGGCATGACAGTTAAATCTGGGCAAGTTAGGAGAGAGGACAACACAGAAATGAGGCAAGTTACAGTCTTGAGGGGAATATCTGGCTGTTTTGCTAGAGCGTTAGATTGGAAGAGGCAGTGAAATTAAAACGTACATGCAGACTTGCTCACCTCCTACCTAGTGCACATGAACAATATCCCGATAATATCTGAGTACTTTCCTCCTTTTCTATCTTGTAAAATACTTAATGAGAGGTCACTCAAAAATTAAACACACAGAGCCTCTGAAACACTCTCTCCCTTAAGAGATTGCTATGCAAAGGGCTGGCCTAGCAAAGCACCCTGATCTGTAACAGAATCGGTTCCAATCACTTTAATAATCTCTTAATGAAGCTTTCCAAGAAAGCTGGCATCACAGCATCTCCACCATTCCACCCTATTCAAAAACCCATTTTCAGGAGATGTCTCTTTTCCTCAATTAAACCATTGAAAAACATGGACATAAGGAGAATGAGTCTTCCCAGCTAATAATATGTTTCGGGTTAGTATCTTCCTACCCTGCAATACAGGCCTTTTGTCTTCATTAAGGATTTAGAATGGGGAATATGCTCTTAGTCAAATTAGGAAAAAAATACAACCCACGCTCCTGTGGCAGACCACATGAATGGCAGCAGGAGGTAGCAGCAGTGGGAGAAAGGAAATGGGAATCAGCTCCTGCTATTTAAAAGTCACAATCTGAAATGCCATCAGATGACTTTTCTAGCTGCCTCTCTACCAGTCCCTGCCCCTGCACCTGTTCCTCCAAACGATGCAGCCTTAATTCAAGGACTAGAAACTGTGTGACCATCTACAAACCCAAAACTCAGTGCAGAGGAAGGGTTCACCATGTATCCCACTCCCACATCCTCCTGTCCAGTGGCATCAGGGAAAAATGCATTCTGTGGGGCTATAACACACAGCCTTTGAATGAAATACTGGAGACACCATATAGCTTTCCTCCCACACAATTTCAAACCCTCCACGAATGAACCATCCTTTCAGAAAATCCTGCTGACATGTCTTCTTTAGTCTCTTACCTCCCAAATCCTTATTTCACAAATTCAGAGGCTAGCTTCACAATCTTCACTTTTTAGTATGTAGGATTGGCTACAGATAACCTCTTTTGTATTACTGCAGCAATATCACATGCACTGTATTGGAAGAAAATTATGGACAAGGCTGCAACAATTTCAATATAACAACAAATATTACAAGGAACACATTGGTCCTTGGTTAAAGGTTGTATTTCATTTGCCTCTCCCTCATTATATTACATATATACACACAAACATATATATATATATATATACACAAACATATACATACATATATATTTATGTATATAAACCATGTTCAGTAATTCCACAAAATAGCTTCAGAACAGGGCGAGTTTATGGATTTTCACATAATAATCTAAATAAATTCCGAATTAACAACGAAACAAAAAAAGAGTATCATATTGATCAGTTCTAGAGTCTGGTAAGAGCCAGGCAAGAGGGAAATGCTACAAAGGATCCTTAAGGCACATGTGTCCTTTCTCCACTCCTCTAAATATACATACCTATAATTGGAAGAGAGGGGTCTGAACTCTCCCTAAGGGACAGAAATAAAAAGATACCATTCAAAAGGCTGGCAATAGGTGGAAGGGAGAAGCCTATATGTTTAACCTCAGTTTCCTAAGGCAAGAAGCAATGTAAATCTTACCTTGACTTAAATATCACAGAACAGAATTAAGCCCAACAACTGTAGAATTTATTGCAAAAAAAAAGAGAAGAAAATCCCAAACCCTGCCTTTTCTAGTCCACCTCCCTACCAAAGCAAGGTTGCACGTTTTTTTTTAGTGCTTTCTGAAGTCTAATTTTAGGTGTCCCAAATAATGTGGCTTTTATTATTTCCCTTGGGAAGCTCTTAGTTCAGATTGCTTGACACCCAGCCCAATTTCTCCTTCTCTTAGTTTGATCCCATTTGCATTCCACTGCAGATGACTCTACCTTGTTCCAAGCAAAATAGTTTCTCCTCCTGCTTAGCATCAGCTTTGTGGAATATAAGCACTGTAATTCAAAAGTACATTTGCAAGGACTTATACTTTTTGAGTTGTTTTACTTTTCACAAGGCAGTGAACTTCTCATCAGTCAGAGAACATTATTACTCTTCTCTGATCTCAAAATGATTGGTCTTCTTTTGTTCTGTTGGTAAGGATAATTCTGAACCTGGTAATTTCAGGTGTCACAGATTGTTCTTTGTGTGTTCTCACAGCCTGTGCTTGGATAGCAGCTGGGTTTAAGAACAAGACTGCAGTCATCAATGTAAGAACTCAAGCTCCAGATTTCTGAAGGCCCAAATAAAGTCTTCACCCAGAGTTTAATTTGAAGTGTCAGACAAGACAGAGGGGAGGTGCAGATCTTTCTCTTCACGGACTGCTCTCTCAACCTTGTGTTCGATTTGCCTGTGGGAAACTCAAAACCTCTGCCTAAGCTTTTCTGCCTGAGCTTTATTCTAACTTTATTCAGCTACCAGACATGTACCAACTCTGATCCAAGTGCTTCCCAAAGGTCTCCTCCTGAAGCATCACTGCCACAGCCTCAATGCAGGGCTCAGACTAAAACTAAATCCTGCTGGGAGCAGAGAGCCACGCTAAGAAACAGTGGATTTTGGACAGCAGCTCACACGTCTCCTGCCACACTGACATTCAGCAGAACCACCACATGTGTGCCTGCAAAAATTGTTCTAAAATATCTTCACCCATCAAGGAAAGGGAGGGCATGAAAGAGTTGTACCTTTAATTTAGTGCAATGTCTAAAAGGGGAAAAGACAGAGGGAAAAGAATCACAATTATTTAAATGTGCATAATGTGCATTAATGCACTAAACTCTAAATAGGGGTGTATTTTAATGTCAATGTCCTTAGGTCCTTAGGTGGTATAGTCATGAAACAACACAGCTGGAACTGAAAATCTGACCCTTATAAACAAATCGGAGAAAGGACTGCAAAATAACAGGTTCATTACCACTGCACTTGCAATCACTGCAACTGCACACTCCAAAGTAGGTAATTCAGCTTTGAGAAAATGTACAGGTTTTCTCCCTTCAAAGGAAAGGCTAGGGTAGATATTTCAAAGGTGTGCAGGAGAGATTATCTATAATATTGGTCTTACTTTCTTGATGAAAAACTGAAGGAGAAAAGCAGACCACAAGCTGGTTTTATCTTTTAATCAACTTTTATATAATCAAATATGATTTCCTCACTAACTGTACTGTTCTGAGTTATAGCTTTTAAAGTCCTTATATTTCAACAGAAAAGTCAAATAATTTCACAATTACCTGTGAAAAAACAACATCAATAAGCATCTGCTCAACTTTCATGACCTCAAAAGTAGAAAATTAGCATAATGGTGTGCCCATTTGCTCCTGCAAAACATCGCTGAAGAAGAGCTGAAATCACTGGTATGAGAACTCCACAGATCTTTTAAAGGCAGTACAAAACAGGTAGCTACAGAGATTAAAAACAGAGAACAGTAGATCTGTGTTACACAGATCAACTTTCCTGCTGTCACTATCACGCAACTGGAAAAGACTTGGAAAAAAACTTCTGTTTGGAATGAGGTTGTATAGATTTAATTTTAAGAGAATAAAACAATTTTATATTTAAGCATTGGATGCTACATAATTTTATTCTCTTTTAGAGTGTGAATGACTTTTTGTATTTAGAGAACCCAACAAGAAAGAATCAAGGTAGAGCCTCTGAATATCCTGTTCCTTTTTCACCCCTGCCATAACCCCATTCACAAAATAACTGTTAGTCTCTGCTGCATTTGAAACTTTTAAGAATTGTGCAAAAGTGTGAAACTGTTAGAACCTTCATTTACAGGAGGAAGGCAAATACCCATATACATATCCATCTTACAAATATATAAAGACTTTCACAGCTGACTAAAAATCTCCAGCCTTTCACTATCTCCTAACAGCCGCACACCTGAATTGTGTACAATTTGGGAGAAATTTCTGCTCTCAGTCACCATTTACGTTACTGCAACTTAAGGCAGAATCTGACTTTTTCAATTCCATTGGAATATGCAAACCTTAATGAAGGGCTCTTTCTCCATTAAAGACCTGATAAAACACTTCTAAGCAGCATTTGTCTTCTACAGGGTCTGTAGGATCGTCTCACAGCACATAACAGTATCCTGAATTTAAGCCAAGGACTGTAAGTTCCCCTCAGCTTGGACTATTTCCACCAGGCTTAATGCAGTTAAGGGCTGCTTCCCCTTTCTGCCTGAAAAAAAACCCACCATGACTCTTATTCTGTCAGAAACCTGATAAAATTGTCACAAACCGTCCAGTGCTGACCCAGCAGAGGCTACAGGAATTTGAATTCCATGTGTGCTGTGGGCAGATCTCTGCTGGGTTCCTTATGTTGCTGAGGCCAGAAATTACATTGCTATGCCTTGACAAACCTCCCTTCAGAGGCAAAGCTGCACAGATGACTTCACATCCCTACATATGGCTATTTCAGGGTGTAGCTTCCTCTGCTCCATGGGGATCTGTCATAGAAGACTGATGGCAAGGGAGCAGAATAAGAGAATTCATCATCCTCTTTTAAATAAAAAGCAAGAGAAAAGAACAACACACACCAAGAAGAAATATGTTGTGCCTATAGTACTGTTAACCTGAAGTTAGAGAGTCAAAAGACAAATGAGGTAAATTAGAAGTAATTAGGACTTGCACAAAGCCATAACTTTTCAAAGGAAACAATTTATACAAAGGGTTTCCTTGAAATGAATACCTCATCATCCACACAAAGACAGACATGGCTTGTTTCATTGCCAGATATACAAACAATGGTGAATTTGATATACAGCCATTAGCAAAGTTAATCATTAGCCTAAGCTAAAGAAAGTGCAGCTCAGTAGATGTTCAAGGTCATAGCCAGATTCTGAAGACAGCTGTTTACTCTTATACTCCTCAAGAGTATCAGTGTGAGCAGCGCTTGAACTCTGTATGTAGAGGTAATTTCAGGTTAACATTTGCAAGTTTTGCAGCCTCTTCTAAGCAGCTACTTGTCTGTTTTCACATAATTATTAATGATATATTCCTTTATAGTGATTCATATATTTACTGACTATAATTTTTATAGTGCTGAGTTATTTGAAAAGTACATCTGTACACAGAAAGGTTTCCACAAAAAAAAATTTCCAAACATTGTTTAACCAATTCCCTTAACAGAAGAAAGTTTTGCTTTCTAATTAAGTAGCTGGCATAAAATGGAAAATGCAAACAAGGCAGTATCCAGCATCTTGCTTTTCTATATTTGCTGCAGACAGCTCAAACCTTGTTTTAAAATGCCAGTCAAGTGAAAAGAATTTGCAAATGTGGGTATTGGAAGATTTGAGAACTTCAAAAATCCAGTTCATAAATAATCCTGAAATTTCCACTTTCAACCACATGATATTTTTTCAGAGGTCCTATTTTCACAGCTTTACATCTTGAAAGATAAATTTATAGAAACCTGTATGCATGCCATGTCAGGCTGATAGCTATCAGCTTAAGAAACAGTCTAATACTGGAAACGCAAGAAACATAAATTTTGCAATTCAACATGCACCATGCTTTCCTACAATACAGTTTGAGGCCCCAGCATGGACTGTGGTCACTGCATGTGCCAAGGAGAATTGTCTTTCACAAGGGATGTAAAACACAATGATCTGGTCACTTGCAGCAATAAGTTGGCAGAGAAATCCTTACCTCAAAAAAAGAATGGGAAGCTTTGATCCTGGTTTTCAATGAAACTGTAATTACTTAACTTCCATTCCAGTGGTAAAAATGTTAGCCCTAATGGCCTAACAAATTAAACTATAACTTCTGAACATTCATTCTCACTTTCATGCCCTTTTCTGTCAATCCTGTTGAAGCTGCTGTCCCATTTCAGTGACACAATTGATAGCTTCATCTCAGATGTTGTTTACACCAGGGTAAGGCTTCCATGCTAACAAGTACATAATTATAAACCCCTATGTTATTAAGAATGCCTTGCTATGCTACCACAGTATCTCATTTTTGCTATTTTAACTAACTCACTGCTCTGAAAAAATAATATGCAATATGTTCTTACTCTCCCTTAAGTGTCAAAGCTGATATCAAACTTCCTATGTGCATAAAGGCAGAAATGCTTTCTTGTACAGAAAATTGTTAGCTGTTTTTAAAGGCAGTGCACAAAGTATCTAGCTCTAATCTTACCTCCATTTACTCAGGACAATGATTTTACTTTTACAATGAGCAACAAATTGCAGTCATTTGCAATTGCAACAAAAAAAAATTCCTGACAAAAGTCGTTGTGATGTATAGGCCTAGTTCTGAATTGCTAATAAAACAAAGTGCTGAGAAAAAAAACAATATGAGTTTATTAAACTGAAGTTTCAGCCCTTTGACTTACTAAAAGTCTTCACTTGTAATTCATTGGGAGAGGCATTATATTTAGAGAGGGAATTGTGATTGATACCTACCTGTACACATGGCATAAGCAATGAACATCAGGGATTCAAAAATACTCAACTAACTTTGCCGCCTGATGGAGAAGGAAAATGATTCTAGGGATTAAATGGCAATAGCATAGTTTTTTTGCATTTGTATCTGTCATAGGGACAAAGGAGAAAAGTGGTTTTCTTTGAACAGCTCCCAAGTATACTTTCAGAGAAATCAGTGTCTGCTACCATCAGACTAAGGAGGTTAAAGATGTGGATTCACTTGTTTCCATGAATTCTGGAAAGTTTTATGCTGGCTTTGGACTTCAGCTTTCACATTAACCAGGCTGGATCTGGCCCATCCTCTTTATTTCCCTTTGTGAATATTTCTCTCCTTTCCTAGTGGTTTACCAGTCTCTCCATTCCCACTCTCCACTTTCTTTGCCCTTTTCCCCATTCACTGCACCTTTTGCCTGCTGTTGATGCAAGGCAAGGAAAAAGATGCCTTTCATTTTAAAGGTAGAGCTGTCTGCCCTGGGAGAAAGAAACACTGCACATGGAGCAAAAGTAACTGACTCTGCATGATGATACTAAAGGTTCAGCACAGGCTGCCAGTACTGAGAAAAACAGAAGAAATGCAGAGCTAGACTAATCCAACTCTGAGAAAACATAGAAAATGTGATTCTAGCTGATATCAGGATACATATCCTGACTAGAACTGGTAAGTATTAGTGCAAATGTACAAAACCCCACCTGATGGATTGGATAAAACATTGAAATATTAGAGAAATATGGGCAGGTCAAACAGTCTGGGCAGAGGAAAGGAGCAAAGTAACCACAGCATACTCATTTTGCAACTACCCCAGGCCTTTGCAGCTCTTGGTACAGCTTGTTCAGAGCAAGCCCAAGAACCCCCACATGGGACTGCATCATTTATCCTACTGTTAAATCAATGTAAACTCATGATCACTTGATCCAAGGATATTTTTTACAATCTGCTTTTGCATAATTTCCTTGCTACTTAGTCATTTCAAGGCTAAAAAAAGGCTTTCATTCTGCATTAAATGCCCTGCTAGGCCCCACATCTATCACTCACACAGTACATTACAGAGATAGTCTCCACCCCTCTGCCAATTTACTAATCTAGGGTTAATCCAACTCTTTTTTTTTATTTTTATGCCAAATTTTCCTTTGTTTTCAGTAGAACTGCAATCAGTTCTTTAGAGTTTAACTCTGAAAATACTCCAGGAAACACAATCTGCATCGACAGAAGTAACATCACTAACGTGTTAAGCTGTTCACACTCACACAACTGACCAATAAAAGCAACATTCTGTCCAAATCCCAGGCAGAATTTGACAGATATTTTTGCAGTGATTTACATATCCCCAAGAGAAGCAAACATTCCCTCTGAAAATGAATTGCTAAAATCCCAGTCTGTTTTCCTGGTATGTAAGCTTGGCTTGCCTCATGATTTTCTTTATGTGTCTACTCACCTAACAGCAGATCTATAGATTTTGAACAGATATAGCATTATTTTTTCTTCTTTAGCATACAAAAAAATGTGTAACTGATTTGGACAAAAGCCAAAAACATGTCAGGACTATTTTATACACATTAGTAGTGTTGCTGCATACATATTTTTCTCTCACACAAAACTATGCTAGTTAGGAAAGCAATAACATAATAGCTTTAAAACAACAGGGTATGAAAGAAGAACAAAAGACCCCAAGACCTCCTTCTGTGATGCAGAACCATATTCTGTTCTCCTCTTTTTTCTTTTTTATGGTGTTTTTTTGTTATTGTTGGGGATTTTTGCTTTTTTGTTTTTTTTTTGGTTTTTTTGGGGTTTTTTTTGGTTTTTTTTTGTTACTTATAATGAAAAGAGGAAAACATGATATAGTAACTAGAAAAAGTAAAATGGTACGTGTATAGCTCGTGAAAGGGACCAACACAAAGGAGTCACTATCTCTGAAACTATTCATTCACTTTGCTCATTTTACCCCGCTCTTATGAATGAAGCAGAAGCACTGTAATTTCTAGCCAACACTTCCATTTATCAAGGCAGACATGGCAGTTGCCACCAGTGTAGATAGAGGATGTAGAATATCCATTACACAGAAGCTGCAGAGCAGACACAGCTTGTTTAGTTTTCTGACACACTTGTAAGAGCAGGGTCAAGACTGAGCAAGCGCTTTCATTCTGAATTTTCTGTTCTTATGCTCAGTGAACTTAATCATATAGGGACTTTTGGCCCAGTTTGCCTCCACTTTTCACTTTAGCACTTGCACTGCAGCTGTAACATAGCTGCTATGTTGCTCTGCTGGGCTGGCTGCAGAGTGACACCATTCACACTACAGAGAGTTATATATCTATTTGTTACAATGGTGAAAGATGACACAGGGTCAATTCAAAGAAGAGTTAGGCTCTCCATGCATGATCTCATTTGAGACAGAGATATTTCTGATAGTGAAATCAGTTTCAGCTGTTGTTTCAATTACCATGGCATGAAAAAATGCTTTTTGCATCTTGTGAAAACCCTTTAGCTGTTTCACATTCTTTCAAAGCAATCAAAAGGCAGCTTTACAGCTGTCATGTATGTAATACTGAATGAGTCCACTTCATGATACTCAGAAGTCAAATTAAGGTGGGGGTATTAAAAAAAAATACAATTTTGTCTGAAAACACAGTTTCTTTCTTTCCAATCTGGATGTCTCAAGGACGTTTTATTCTGTTTGCAAATATTTCACTCTTTTATCTCCGTTCATCCTGGCTACAAAGCCACCAGCCAACCCTGATGCAGAATGACCACAGATAAAAAAGCAACTGTGAAGTACCATTAAGGTTTTGCTACTATAAGCTCATTTTCAGAAAGCTTCAGTCTTTCAAAGAAAGTAACTACTTTGTGTAAGAACACAGATGAATTGAGGAAGATCTATAAGAACAGTGTTGAAGGCAGTCCAGAAATCTGCACCTCAAAACTGCATAGCAGCCACTGGTAACTCAGTGTAATGTGAGTACTAAAGACTACTACAGAAAAGACTTTACTGGGTATCTCACTTGATTATTATGCTTATTTAGATACTAATTTAATATAAACTCTGAAGAAGATAGGAATCTTTATTCTGGTGCAGCAAAGCCTAGTATTACTTCCCCAGAGCTTCAACTTTCATCTGTGATCTCATTTATTAGAACTTAAATAAACTGCATAAGATACCCAAATAATAATGCAGCAGATGCTCCCACACACGCAGGATCAGTAACTTACAGGGCAAGAAAGCTGAGCTGAGCCTGTCCAGTCTCACCTACTTTGCATGACTGAACAGAACTTGTCCCAGCCCCAGAGCACAGAGCAGAAAAGCTTCCACAAAAGCAAACACCTCTGAAAATATAATGTAATTCTTATGAGTGAGTTATGACTTACAAACAAAGAGATTTGATATCAGACTTTTCACTGCTTTGCTTCTCTTTGGAGCAAAAATATTTTAAATTATTAATATTAAACTTCTTAATACTTAACACAAGTTTATATTTATTTTAGGTGTGAAATAGTAAATTGTGCTATTCTACTATGAAGTTCTCAACATCTGTCTTAAAATGTGAACATATTTTTCTATTTGTTATGACTAAGATATTATTTTCTGTTCAAGGTCTTCTTTTCAGAGGACGATGAGTTTCCCAAAATACTGACCTCATCAAGCAATAAAATTACTAAGTATAAAGATCATCTATTAGCATCTGGCTATATCCTGTTAGGACATTCAGCAAACAGCGCTGACTTTACTGTCTACAAGTTCAGATTTAGTAGTTGTTATGTACAGACTCCAAACATTGACTGTACATTCCCCTACTGCAGTAACAGAAATCGAGATGCTACAGGATCTTTGTTTATATTTCCTCTTGTAGGTGTGGAAGGAGTAAGGGGAAAAAAAAGAGGAAGTTGCTTTGTATTATACTACATGATTTGGTAAATACAGTCATATGTTGCCCTTTCCAGTGCAGTGCAATCAAAGAATCTGAATTTCAAGTGCATCTCAATTATTTTCAGGCATAGATCCAAACCAGCAATAACTTGAGCACTGCAGCTAATGAATTAAACATTGCATCTGCCCCTAAGCAACCAAAGTCTGTATGCAAAGCTGGTCAAATTATTTATACACCCTTGTCTTCGGAGAATATATATCCTTTATTAAAAAAGACAATTAAAAAAAGTTTTCTACTTAAATTGCAAGTCCAAATCCCTAACCTGCATCTTCTACAGAAAAAACATCAACTCCCACAGCATTCTTTCTGGTTATGAGTCTAACCCAGATTTTGTCATCATCTACAGCAAAACAGCTAAAGCAGTCTACCAATTAAAGAAACCACACTTACACAATCTGCTTTAAGGGTCCCACACTGAGCTCCTCATATGTTGTCTTGCACATGGAAGCCGGTGCCTGAGAGCCAGGCAGACCCAACCTTTCCTCGGCACGCAGGGCAATGTCCCGTTCGAGCCGCGGGTGGCGGCAGCAGCGTCCGCACCGCCCGCGCATTCCAGCGGGGACACGGTTTGGGGTCGCAGGCTCACGCAGCGAACGGGAACCATCCCCAGCACACAAGTGCCTAACAAGTGTCCCAGCCACCACGCAGTAAAGTCGCATTCGTTTCCTTGATCATCTGCCCCGTGGCTCGTCCTTCAGTACAAAGCACGCGAACTGAAGATGCTAACACTGATTATACAAGCACACGTTGTGAAACAGACAGAAACTTGTACTGCATATACAGATGGAGAAACTGAAAGCACTGATTGTATCAGGGAGCAGTTCAACGACTTGGTTCATGCAGCGTGCACTGTAACAGGTATCACTGCTATCGCAATTCCAGCAATATGCCACTGTCTGAATCGGCAGGAGCACTCGCAGACTTTAGCCCATAAATCCAGAGTGCCCCGAGACCGTTCTGTGTGGAAAGCATCAAACTTTCTTTTATCAGTTTTTCCTCTCCTAAGTCAGACTTACTTTTCTGTCTTTCAGAAATCTCTCTTAGTAATATTCCACTTTCAGGACCAAACAAAACAAAGGCACGCTGGACTCGTGTCCTCCCTATTCTCAAACCCCTGAATTTCTTGAGCGACACAAGCCCAGCCCCCCTCCACAACCCCAGAGATGCAGGCTGTCACATAACTCATTATCTCTATGCCTTTGCAAACTCCGAGCACATCCAAAGAGAAATAAAAAATCCGCATGCTACCCTTTACCAACACATTCCCTGTCGCTCTGTATTAGCGCCAACAGGCTGATGCGAAAGTCACTAGATTTTAGTCTCAATTTTATGCATGTTAATTATTATTAAACCTTTAAGAGCTTCTTTCCAACATTTCTTCAGCATTCCCCCTCCAATATGCACATAAGTATTTAGTACACGGTACTTTTCACAATCACTCAGCCCCCTTTTCTCGGCTGCCCTATTCCAGCGCATCTACTTCAAGGACGAGGACTAGGGGGAAAAAAAACTTCTTGCCATCCACGGCCGCCGGAAAACAACCCGTGCTCCTCTGCGTGACTAAACAGAGGAGCAGCTCCACGCACACACCGCCCGTGCCCGACCTCAGCCACGCTTGCTCCTCCGCCGCCGGCAGCGCCCACATCCCGGGGGTGTCCCGTTCAGTCCCCACATCCCGGGGGTGTCCCGCTCGGCCCCTGCCCTCGCTGCCCGGGCCGGGGGCCGAACCGCGGCACCAGCTTTGCCCGCCGAGCCGTTCCTGCCCCCACGGCACCGGGGCGGCCCCGGCGCGGACCGAGGGGAGGCGGCGGCCGCGCCCCGACCCGGCGCTCCCGCCTGGCCGAGGCCGTGAGGGGAGGCCGGGGCACCGGGGACCCCCAGCCCCGCCGCCGCTCCCCGGCCCGGCGCTCTCGGCTGTGAGGGGAGCTGTGAGGGGAGCCGGGGGTACCGGGGACCTCCAGCCCCTCCGCCGCGCCCACCTGCTCGGCGCCGGTGCCGTCGGGGCCCGGGCGGCTCCTCCCGGGCCCAGGGCGCCAGGTACGGCGGCCGCCCGTCTGCCCTGGCGGGGGCGGGGAAAGGAGCGCAGCGATCTCAGGATCCTGAGGGGAAAAAGCCCGCCCCGGTCTTCACCAGGGAATAAAAATAAATCCATATTTTTAAAAGTAGTAATTTAACTCACAGGCACGCACATACGCAGCCCGCCCACCCCGGGCCCCGCTTTCCATCCCCACCCCTGGGAGTGTGCCGCCGTGGTGCGGGTGAAGTCCAGCTGCAGCCGGCGCACCCTCCCTCCCACATGCTGCTGCCTCGGCAGAGCCAAAGCTATTTTTAAAAGCCCACGTGGATGCCACAACTCTGCCCCATGGCACGGGAAAAGGTGGCACTACCCCGGCCCCCTGCCCGAACACGTCCCCAGCCCAACCACCTCTGCCCTGCAGTGCCCTGAGGGCTTCGGAGACGGCTGGTGCCCTTGGCTTTTGTACCCCATGATTGCGCACTAGAAACATCTGAAGAAAAAAAAAGTCATCTGGTTTTCTTCTGGATTTATTCCAAGGCTGCTGATAGACGGGAACATTAAGGTCTTGCCCTAATGAGCCTTCCATGTTTCTGTCAGGGCAAGGGAGCTGCAGAGGAGCAGCCTCCCAGACAGCTGGGGGAATGGGGCACCCCGAGTTTGCATCTCAGGAACGACGATGCTGATGAACAACTTAAAAATCATAATGTGGGCTCTGGTCTGCCCAGCAGCCTTTGGATGGTGTTTTCAGGTGGCTGAGATGCAGGCCCATCTTCACTGGATTTCTCTGGAAAACCTGTTTAGCTGTAGAAACGTAAAATGGTGTTTTTCATTGCCTTGCTTTCTTATAAAGCAATCCAGACAAATCAATGTCACTTGGACCTGAATGATGGTAATGCCAACCTGAGATTGGTGGAAAGACAACAAAGGGCTGTTGTGGCACTTCTGCTCATCAGGGCGGGGCACAAAAATCAGTGATCTACATCTTCATGTCCTGTCTTTCTAGAGGTGTGAGTTTGATTTATTGTTCTGAAAATATCCTCCCGATTGCTTGCCAGAATAAATAATTTTCAGTCCTAAGCATCTGCCCCAGTTGTTTCCACAGTGATCAGGGAGCTCTAAACCCATTTACAGCTGGTCACTAGTTTGAACTTGAAAGCACAAAACAAAGCCAAGAGGGCTCATAAGTAGTGCTCCAGAAAAATCAAAATGTCAGCATTTACTTTAAAAAAAATAAATATATAATACCACACTTGAAAACTGCTTTCATCATTCATGCAAATTAGTCTCAGCTGAGACTTGATTTTAGATTGTTAATGCTGAAATGAACTTTGTCCATCTTTTGGATTAGATAGTAAAGGAACTTCAGAGGAATAGGCTGCAAGGGCAGCAGGAAAAATTGGTTTTGTCCCATTTCTATGACTCCTTTCATTCAATTTCTTTCACTTCCCAACAAGATCCACATAAGGACTGCAGAATTTGTCCAGTGCAGCAGCAACCATTTCCACCTATGGGGCTGAACTGACCCAACACAAAGGTTGCACACTGGTCTGATCTGAAACAATCAGCTTTTCCTGTGGTACACAGTTTACCCACATTTAAAACACTGCAGAAGGGACTACTGCCTCTTGGCTAGTTACAGAAACTTGTCACACACCGTATTTCATTCAGAGAATCCTACTGGATTGTATGCCTAGGGGTTATGAAAGTCTCCTCTTTCTGCTTTGTCTTTGGGAGATGTAGATGAAAAGGAAAAAGGAAAGAGGTGCTCCCTTTCCAGTGCTGAATTGGAAGGAAGGCTCTTCTGGAGCACACAATGGCAGTGGAAGAGGCCAAACACTTCTGCACTAATTTCAAAGAGTTCTGTGAAGGCCAGTGCACTGAAACACTCATTTCTTGTGATTCTCCACATGCAGTCCTCCTCCTCCTCCTTCTCCTTCTCCTTGTCTTCCTCCCAGTTGTATCCAAGACCACAGAAAGGGTAATGCAGCAGGGACAAAACTGACCCTACATTATCATATAGGATGTGCTTTTTCTAGGTTTTATTATCTACCAATTTAAGATTATTTGAAGCGTTTCAAATATTGAAAATTTGCCTCAAACATGTTTGTAGCTAACATTGACATCTTTTACAATGCATAGCTATAAATGTAATTATTTTCCATATATTCTACCTGCATAATTATTAAAAATTATGTTGTGTGTTGCAATTATGTTTTTACTCTCGACAAACACTTTTTAACGTGGATCAAAAAATACATCAATTTATTTAGAAAAGGAGAATCTTTGTATGTGTCTTGGGCTACTGGTTCTCTGTAGTTCCTTGATACCATTTCACAAGCAACTGTTAGGGTTTTTTAGGAGTTTTGTCACAGGTTGGGAACATGTCTCTGAGGTCGATCTGGAGAAGATTTTCTGAGTCTATGCTGAGCAACATAACAGCCCTGGCCTGTGTTCTTTGTATTCTAGAACAGACAGCTGGTACTTTTCTCCAACAGCTGCTATGCCTGGTACTTTTCTCCTACATTTCTTTCCTTTGCTGTGTCCTGCACAGCTGAACTCCAGCTAAAGGTATCTTCAACCTAGTCAGACTTATGAGAAATTTTGCGCCCTTTCCATTTCTAGTCCTGGCCCTTCTGCTGAAAGCCAAATTCATTACAAGCTTATAGTTTCTAAAATGTGACAAAAGCATCATCTAACAAGAGTACAAATGAATGTCAGGAGAAATCTAACCTAAAACAGGAGGAAGGAGAATCTCTGTCTTCTATACAAAGAAGTCATGGCCATTAAAGACAGGACAGATGTGAATGGCCTGTGGTGAGCTGCTATAGTATCTGATGGAGACTGAGAGAAATTTCATTTTGATTCACCATTTTTTACTACAAAAAATATAAATTAGAACAAAACTCCGTGTATAACTTCATAGGAGTTTCCTCCCATTCATAACTTGTTCAATACTAGATGATGATCATTCTTAGCAAATATATAATTGACCATTTTTTTAGTTAAAAATGCCTTTCTGCACTAAAAGTGTGTTTATGGCACTGTCATCTTAAGATTCCTCAAAATTCCATACAAGAAAATGAAAAATACCTGAAATAAATGAAACCAATGAAAAGGAGGTAGTGTGTCCTCAACAGAAAAAGAACCAGAACTATTTGGCATGGTTGCTGATTTTGAGAACAGCAATCTGTGAGGCTTTGCTGGCATGTGTCAACACAAATACTTGCCAAAGAAGTGCTTATACTTATCCTAAGTACTTACACTTCTTCCCCCTCCAGACAATATAAGAAAAAGCTGAAAATCTTCTTACAGCATTTGTGCCTTGGTGTTTTGAGTAAGAAGCTCATGTAAAGCTTTCTGGTCACCACTGAGCACAAACAAAAAATACATAACTTTAACACATAAATAAAAAAAAAACCTTTGATCAAGGGTAAATACATGTCAAAAAATACAAATTGGTTTGTATTTGCCTTTGTTTATGCATGTGCTTCTAAAATATAAGAAAAATACCCAGAGGTCAAGGCATTTGTGACTGATGTAAAAAATAGTTTTGCATTAAAATGCATGAAGCTTACAAGCTTAACAGCAAAAAAAAAAAAAAGTTTCTTCCTTTCAGGGTGCCATTTGATTACACTTCTTGATAGCTTTCAACATTTGAAAATTGTTACAGTAATAGCCTGAGCCTTTGTGTTTGATGACTTTGTTAGCTTTAGAGCTAACACAATTAACGGAGACTTTCTATGTAATTCCCATATATTTGTCTCCAAATATTTACTTTTCCCTTATTATTGGTACAAATGAAGTGCTTTCCACAGAGAATTAATAATAGCTCAAAACTTTAATTTTCTCTAATACAGTTCAGCAAGAAATTCCTAAAAGGACATGAATTTCTTGTTACAGAACAATGGAGCCATGTTTACAAATGCAGTTTAGACAGCAATATTGAGGAAAGCTGTAGACAAATAATTAGCAGAGATGATTTCCCAAGAGGGGAATATTAGCATTTGCTTTTTTTCTGTGTTTTTAATCCAAATCCTAAACCCTTACTCCTGATCTTGTTGAGCAAGCTGTTTGTTGAGTTCATTGGAAATGTCTGAGTACATACAGACTCCTAGTAAATAATTAGTACCCAATGTCAATTCTTTCTCTAATTGCATTTCTTCCGCTTATTTCTGTTTGTGCCCTGGGATGTCTTAAAAAGTATCTCTCAGGAAAAAACTTTGCATTTTCCTTCGGTGCTTGGTTCTGCCATTCATTTTCTGCATGACCTCTGTGAAAGTACTTAATCACTTTTAATAGTGTGAGTGGAACAGGAATGCATTCATTAATATTTGTGAGACTGCCAGATACTATGCTGTTGCAAGCATTTACAGTACCTTAAAAAAATTATAATTGCACTATCCAGCTGGTTAATGTTTATCCAGTTACTGAACAGCTAAACAAAAAGCAGAGAGGCAGACCTACAGTTTGCTCCCATTGGTATTGAATTTGAAAGAAATTTTTCCATGTTAAAGCTGTAGAATTAGGCAGTAGATGAAATACCATTAGCAGGCCTCTGTAGAGAATAATGAGCTGAAAGCATGCCTGGTGCTAGTCTGCAATTAGGGTGAAAAGTGAAATAGGGCAAGAATCAGAATACCATTGCGGGCTCTCACTTTTCAGAGCGTGCCCTTTTCATCCCCGCCAGGGGGAGCCTACTTGAAGTTAATAATTAGGAGGCACAAATAGAGCATTTGAAGAGGATGCTTTCCTTTGCCACTTTCTTGAAATAGAAAGATACTTCGTGATCTTTGCAAGACTTTCCCCCTCGCCCTCCTCCGGCTATCCCTCCCCTCCTCCCCACCCCGCCCCCTGAAATTGCTTTTGCTTCAGCTCTCGCATTGTAGCAGAGAAGCAGCATGAATGTTTCTCTACATCTAGGGCCTATTGTTCCAAACACTTCTGTTTTAAGTATTGATGTCAAGTACAGGACTTAGCTCAGAGTTTACCCAGAACAGCAAATGGAAGTCTCCTACATCGTGGCTATTAATGCCTCATGTGCAACTCGGCGTACTCAAAGTGAGGTGAGAGTCCACATCTGCTCATCTTGAGTACAAGTGACCAGATTGTCCTTACAGCTCCTGACAGTAACTCAGGCATAACTGGCTGTTCTCAGCAAATTATTGCACTTCCTTGTACTCTGCCTCTATCTATGCTCTCTTCTCTGTCTAGCTCGCTTCCAGACAAACCTGAAATACTGTTCAACTCCTCAGTCCTTAAAATCATGCTCATAGATAGGGGCAGTCTGTGCTGTTGGATAGTAGGAGGCATGCAGCCAGAAGGGCTCATGATTTGTTTGCATAAGAAAATTTTCAGCTTAAACATGTAGATATATAATTGAAAATCCTTCCGATTTTCTTCGAAGTCATAATTTGGCCCTTTGTGTCTAAAGAAAAGTAAAGCCTTGCTTGAAACTAAGATTTCTCTTTTGAATCCTCACCCACTGTGAGGGTGGTGTGGCACTTCAACAGGTTGCCCAGAGAAGCTTTGGATACTTTATCTCTGGGAGTGCTCCAGGCCACACTGGGTGGGGCTCTGAGGAACCTGGTCTAGTGAAAGGTGTCCCTGCTCATGACAGGACGTTGGAACAGGATGATCTTTAAGATCCCTTCCAACCCAAGCCATTCTATGATGTAAATAAAATGTTAGTAAGTGCCTGTTCAGTATTTCAGCACTTAACAACGAAATCTGAAATTTTATGTTTTGCTGCAGATGGAAAACACTCATGTAATATCTGTAGGAACAAGTGGCCTCACACATATTCATTACAAGTGTTGGAATCAAGCATTTAATATATTTTAAAAAGCATTTTCCTCTTTGAAATGTAGTTACTATCTCTCTCAGCCCACTTACAGTACTTTAGACTCATTGTGGGGATCTGGAGAAGGGAGTGCCCTCTGCTGTGATGTATGCAGATAGGAGTTTCAATCAAGTGGTTAAGGAGGAAAGATTGCACTTGAAGTTCATTGTCAATATTCTCAGCAGCAGTTACTATCACTGTCTCATTTTGCTCAAAGTGACATTATTATTTCAGTCATTCAATGAAGTGAAATTCAATTATAATTTATTATCATGGGCTACTTCTAAGTGGAGGATTTCTTCTCATATAAAGAAAATAATACAGGTTATGGTGTGGCATTCAAGAAATATTACTAACAACAATAGGCCATGAACTCAAGAAGATTATAATGGATAATTGCAGGAGGAATGGCTGGAGAGGGAGAAATTAATGAGAATGTTTGAGAATAGAACAGACATCTTGGAATTGGGAAAAAACAGTAGTCACAAACCATAAGCAAGAGAGTTTCACAGCTGGGAATACTGCACCAGGAATCTGTTCCTCCTGGCCTGGGCTGCTCTTTGGAAAGGCACTAGCTGCACAGAAGGGAGCCTGGTGTCAATGGTGAGGAGAGCCAGAGAAACAAGCTCGCTGAGTGTCAGAGGGCAGAAATGCTGCTGGACTGGAGTCCTAAAGGGGAGGGCTTCTCTAGGTACTCCTGGGAGGAACTTGAGTGGTTTCCCTTTGTTTATGTGGTTACTGAAGGCACTGGGATGGAGGTAGCTATTGGAAAGAAGATTGCTGGGAAATGGGGACAATCAGATAAGCATATGGAAGGAAATAATAATTTCTGTTTGTGTGTTCATTGCTTACTTTTCTTTCTCTGTAGTTGTATCCCTTTCAGGCCAGACCTTCAAATTACAGAGCTAGCAGAAGAATCAGAATAAGGAAACAGAGCAAGTTTATCTATGATCAAACGTATTTCTCTCTCCCACACCAACCTTGAGTTTACTGGTGCTGTAGAAAATGCAGGAAGCAGGGAGATCAGTATAGAAGAATGCATTGCATGTGTTTTCTTTCCACAAAACACTTTAGAAAGTCTTCAGAAAAGGTGTTCAAGGCCTCAAATGGGTAGTAGGAGCAGCAAAACTGATGTTTTTATCTCACTACGTTTTTTTAGAAAAAAACTTGACAATGTTGGCAATAAGTATCAAAGGAGAGGATTTAACTCTCTTCCTTCTCTTTCTTATTTAATCTTTTTTTTTCCCTCTTTCGTTCCTCCTTTTTATCCCCTTCTTATTTTTTTTTCTATTTATGGCAAACTGACACGATAATTTCTGGGAGTTGGTGGTGTTCCCATAGAAACAGCCTTGATTTGATGATATCACTGCAGGTTGCTGCTGTTATTCTGCTATGTTCTAATTACAATAAAATATTTGTAGATACATTGTATTTAAATCTTCAGACTTTTTTTTCTACACAACTGGACTGGTAGAATCTCCATTTTTCTTATGACCATGTTTGATCAGGAGTCAAAAAATTTATGATGATCAAGACACTGTTCACTTTGAAGCAATCTTTTTGTCTCAGTTCTCCAGCATCCATAAAACCCAAGTGGGCTTTTATGCCTAATAATAGTAGTTATAAGTGGCTTTAAGTGATTTGTGGGATAAAAGCTGTAACTGTTACATGCCACTGAGGAGCTGCTTCTTTTGCTCAATGTTTAATACTTTGTAATAACAACTGTTTTTGTTTCAGAATCTCAATGCACTTTCCATTTTTATGACTTAAAGTGCTAATGAATTCTGTGTTAAAAGCCAGATGTAAAAGTATCTGAGAAAAAAACTCTCCAGAGAAATAGTTCAATTGCCTGCAGTAACTGTCCTGCAAGTTACAAAAGACATGATGTGTCAAAAACACTCTTTTTCATCTTCTTGTTTGCATCCACTTCTCCTGTAGGGCATAGAAAAGGCTTAATTGCCAACTCATCTGTTCAAGATACTGAGATGAAGACAAAGTTGTGGGTTAGATACTGAGATGAAGATAAAGTTGTGGGGTTTGCCTAGTTTGGGAACTGAATGATGTTACAGGATGGAAGGGTTCCTTCGAGTTTGTGTGTTTGAGAAAGACTCGCTACAGTTCTTATTGATCCTGACAAAGGCTCCTTACTTTGTTTGACACCTGAAAACTCTGTTGCAAAGTTTGCTACCATCGGCTTTGAGGTGACAAAACACCAAGGATACAGCCCAGCTCTCATTCTCTGATTTCCCCCCCTGTGGTTACCTAGCCCAAATAACCACAAGCATTGGTGCTCCTCAGTAGAAGGCAGCACGAGTAACACCACAAATTTCATCACTCCCCAGAAAAACAAGATTAATAATATTTTGCAGGAGAGATGGTAATTTATATAAATGCAGAAGTCCCACAAGTAGAAAACCTATGAACAGAATTTGGGGCAAGATTTTTTTCCACTTTCTCTATCAGAAACTTGCCATTGAACTCCTTTTTATTTAGTGCTATTACTGTGTTTTGTCTTTTGGTTTTAATCACACATTGATCAAGTCACTATGTTCATCCTCAGATAAACTCTTATAAGTAAAGAAAATTTACCTGAACATGAGGTAAAATGGGTCAAAGCTGAACACATTCTTAAAAATACTAGGAGATTAAATGTACCAAGGCAGATTTTAATCTGAGGCTGGAGTGTGATTTTTGTGGTAGGATCAGAGAAAACAGTCTGAGGATCCTTGATAGTACAACAGCAAAAGAATGCAAGAATATTTGTCCCCTTAGAAAGTGTTACAGCATCCAGAACTGCCCAGTCAACTCATAAGCATAGCATGTTCTTCAGCTCAGAAGCTAGATGAATAAACAGAACCAGCCCAGATGAAATAATTTCTAATTGAATTTCCAAGGTTAGCAAAGACAGTGTGCAGAGGAGCAGCTGAGCACTAATCAGGCTGCTTATTCTGGTGAGGGGGCTGTGGAATGGGAAAGCCTTCCCCTAAAGCTGCTCAGATAGCCTGCAGTCCCCTTTCCCTCTAGAAAACTCTGCAGCAGGGCAGGTGCTAAACACCACAGGTGCTCTGGAGCAGAAAACGTGGTGCAGAACATTTCACAGCCAAGTTAGTCTCGGCACAAAGGGCAAAATGACCCCTCAGAAAACGAGCCACAGACAGGTTGTTTGCAATCAGCCAACACCTCTGGCTTGTCCTGCACTGCCAAGTCTATCCCAGCCAACTGGAAAGTCACTAACTAAACACATTTTAAATGTTTCCAGGCAACAAGGTCACCATGTCTTCCTCGGTTATGCCATTTTCTTTTTACCCAGCAGGCAAACACTTTGTCTTAAGAGCTAATTTCTGCCTTTTCTTTGCCTTCTAGGACTCTGCAGTGTATTGCATACCACCCCTTTCTCCAGCTGGGGGACAGTTTTTGGAGGGCTCAATAAAAAGGAAGGGATTTTGATGCAGAATTTGCTGAAATCACAGGTTTCACACCAAGTGGCTTCTACCTCAGCTACTGCTTTAATGTACTTAGTAATCTCTCTTTCATAGATTTATTTCAGTACTCATCTTTGAGGTCATGTATGTCTCGTTCTGATTTATAACAGATTGCTCCTTTACTTCACATCTTTCTAAGAGTTTACGGTTTTTAGTTTGCCTCTTGAAGAAAAGACAGAAAAATCCTTTTGATTGGACTGGAAAACAAGACTTTTTTCATTTTTTAGTTTGTAAATATCCTGAGAATTAAACAAAACGTCTTTCCTTTCCTTTCCTTTCCTTTCCTTTCCTTTCCTTTCCTTTCCTTTCCTTTCCTTTCCTTTCCTTTCCTTTCCTTTCCTTTCCTTTCCTTTCCTTTCCTTTCCTTTCCTTTCCTTTCCTTTCCTTTCCTTTCCTTTCCTTTCCTTTCCTTTCCTTTCCTTTCCTTTCCTTTCCTTTCCTTTCCTTTCCTTTCCTTTCCTTTCCTTTCCTTTCCTTTCCTTTCCTTTCCTTTCCTTTCCTTTCCTTTCCTTTCCTTTCCTTTCCTTTCCTTTCCTTTCCTTTCCTTTCCTTTCCTTTTCTTTTCTTTTTTTTGCAGATGGTACATCTCTTTGTTAGCTTTTATATATATATAGGTTGGAACAAAATGAGATTTATCAGGCAAAAGTGCTGTTCTTACACCAGTTCAGCTTAAGACATCTTAACAGCATCAGAAAATATTAATTTTCCTGCCTGCAGTTAAAGCCTAGTTTCATTCTACCACAGGAAGAGAGGAAGAGAGGGAGGGGAAGGATAGGACTATGGAGAAAGTGGGAAGGACAGTTCAGGAATGCCAGACTCGCTGCTGCCAGAGGAAAGGGTGGGGATGACAGCTGCTCATTCTTATTATATGCTGAAATGTCTTATTCCTTGCCCTAACCAACAGCCCTGATTAGGTTTTCAGGCTCCAGCTCTGACAAAATAAGAAGCAGGACCATGGATGTCTGCTGCCTGTAGCAAGTCTGCTTATAGTTGACCTAAGTCCGGACACAGCTCCCACTTCAGGTACAGGAAGATGATGTTCAGATCCCTTCCTTGCCTGATTTGGAGCAAAAAATTATATTTAAGTCTGATGTTGTTCTAGAGTGCCTTGGTCGTTGATTTAGGGAGCATTTGAACTTTTGCTCTTGAAACTATCCACTTTGTTTAACTCTGGTCATGGGAGCTGGCCCTGGAGCCTGGAGCTGCACCATTCTTTGCTCTGTGACCCAAATGACATTTGACTTGTATGACCAAACCCTGTGGGAAAGACTGAGAAAAAGTGTTATTTCCATGACTCTGTCACTAAACCTGGATGTTGTTCTTCTGTTCCCAAAGCATAGATCTATTTTTTATTCTCACCAAAACACCCATTTCCTCATTCTGCTTCTCACCCAGTTTGTTCAGCACACAACTGAAATTTATATTTAGTTTTACATTATGTTAGCAACCTCATCATTTACTTTCACTCTTCTTGTAGTGGTTCCTTTCTGATATGTCACACAAGTGCAGGGTTAAGGTGTTGCAGGAATTTGAACTGAGTCTACAAAAAAACCAAATCCTGAAGGAAGTGGCTTGGTTTGTTTTCCTGAATAAATTTCTGTTTTCTTTCCCTGCGTTTCTAAGTTCTGTGTGTTTTTATGGAACTCTGCCAATCTGATCTAGCTTGTGTTTCTACAATCTTAGGGCTCACACATGTGACTGAGGTATGAGAGCTTAAGAAGTTACTGCACATCAGCTAAGCCATGGCAACTGTCCTGTGTGCAGGCTTAGCCCAGAGCAAATGCAATATAATGTGAGTTATCTTAAGCCTCTTTCATGACAGACTTATCTCTCCTTTTTCCTGGGAGGCTTCTGGGTGTCATTATTCCAGCTGCACTGATTTGGCTATTTGGGCTCTCAATCCCCCTACCCTGTGAGCAATTAAATCACCTCCCACTATATATTTAACCTTGAAAAATCTTTCCATTTTTTTACTTCACTTTAATTGGCTGTTGCTGTGGATAACTTATCATATTTTGCTCTTATATGGAAGCCTGCACTAAACACTACAAGCTGGTTAGAGGAAGGTTTTTGGTACAGAGGACAGCAGGAACAAGAGTAGATGCAAACAAGTCTGTACACAAAGGCAGAGAATCCCCTTCTAAACAAATGGGTGCTGTACAACAGACCACTCACCTGACTGCTGGTGCAGACTCCAAAGGCCTGGTCAAAAGTGATGGATGAAGAGAGAAGTATAATGGGAATGACAGGTGCTGGATTGGGGTCTGCAGCTGCTGCTTGGGGTCACCTTGGTGCAGTCTTACTTTGGTTATGGGGCAGCTCTGGCAGGCATGCCACAGCTGCAGGCCCCTTGTAGGTGCATTTGGGTTGCAAATGCTGGAGCTGCAGACTGCAGCCAGGCAGAGGTTAATGCAATGCAACAGGGGCCTGGAAAGCTGCAAGTCTAATTATTACAATTGAGCTACTGAAGCAAAGAGAAGAGCGTGACTGCTAAGGGCTCAAATACCAGACAAATGAGCAGAATGTCTGTAGTCCATCCAGGGACTGGGACAAGCCCATCTACAGCCTTAACAAAAACCAGTCTGACCTGAGTACCTGTCATTGCTGAGGCTTGGAGTTTGTGTGCTTTCTTAGGGCTTGGGAAAAGTATGCAACCCTTAGAAAGGGAGTGGTAAAAGAGAATATCCAACAATATGCTGCAAGATACAAGAAATTAAATAAATGTATAAGGAAGACACTTGCAGCTTGGGGATTATGGGATTCTGGGAGCTGGATGACTGACCAGTGCTCGATTGACAGTAAACCATTTCTGTTTGTTATCCTGCCTTAATAAAGAAAGGCTAGTCATAAATCTTGTGTCAGCTTGAGCTCTGTGGCTCAGCAAGGCTGGGAATGAATTTGGTTCCTGGGAAAAGTAGGATTTGAAATCAATTTAGGAGCAGGCAATTGTGGCTTGGCAGCTGGACCCTGGGGAATCAGGAGTTGGTGTGTAGAATTCCTTGGGGAGCAGTCAGGGCAGGTGGGCCTGTGGGAAGAACTCATGTGAGAGTGCTCAGTTCTCATGTCATGAAACATAACAGGTCTGAAACAAATCAACAGAACTGCTTTGGAACAAACCATGTCCTATTCACATTTTCAGTCCAACTAACACACAAAAGTGGAACTAAAGCAATCCCAACGTTCAATAACTCAATAATGTCCAAACTCAACCTTCTTTCCAAAAATGATGGGGCACATGTGGATAAAATTTTTGTATCTTAGGGTTTTCCCTGAAGCTAATAACTCTAGGAATAATTTTCCCTTATTATGTAGTGAAATGCAGAGGATATTTAGTAGCCTCCTCCAAAATGAAGAACAAGACCACCTGTCAAAGACTGGTGGAACTGGGTGCAGCACAATCATCCTGCCAAGTCACCAGGAGGCTGCCACATGCTCAAAAGAGATTAGGGCAATCATGGGACACCTACAAAATCTGCTGTGAATGTGTGCAGTCAGGTTATTACTTTCTGTAAGAGTTTTTATGTCTTCAACAGATTGTTCATTGCAGCATTGGGTCTGTGAAGAGAAGACAGTTGGCTTACTTCACTATTTCATTACTTTAACATTAATGAAATTGTATAAACACATTATAATCAAGGGAGTCACACAGTGAGCAACCAAACATTTCCTTAGACCCTTAAGCAGATCCCTATACTCTGAGACAGTTGCCAAAATGGTAACTATTTTTATCGCAACAGAGAAATAAAATCTACACAAAATATGTTAAATTTTTCATTAATGTATATCAATATGTAAAAAGGAAAAGGGTTTGGTTTGGCATAAATAGCACTGCCACTGCTGTAGCAGAGTATACATGCACCCAAACACAGGAGGGTGCAGCTAAAGAGAGCTGATCCTCGTTTGCTGCTTCAGTCTCTCAGTGCGGCTTAAGCTGACAAAAGGATTAATAACCTTGTCACATCACAGAGGTTACAAGTCACAGACTGACACTGCTCCTATTGCCATCACTGTAGGAATGAGAATAAAGGCAAAGAGACTAAGAGACCATTTTGATAGTGGTGTTCATAGTATTTATTCATTAAACCAGTAGGAGTTTAAACACAACAGCTCATTGTTAAGCCCCAGGGCCAAATTTCATCTGCTTGAGGTAGCCAGACTCGGCTGAAGTGAAGTGCAAGCCCTTGTGGCATGTGATACAGATCCCATCTGTGCTGATGCACAGAGGCGTTTTACAGCTCTCAGCTACCATGTCAGGGATCTTCAGCTCAAACTGCAGCAGCCGTGGATCCCTGAGGTTTGTTTCCCCCAAGGTGTGAGGCTCATTCTTCAATGTATCAGTCAAGGCAGCAGCCTGCACACAGGCTTCCATTGCAAAAAGAAATTGCATGTGAGACCTTGATGTGACTGAGAGGATGGCCAGTAAATATCATTAGACACCACCACATCCCAGGCAGCCGAGATCAGCACCTTTCATGTCAAAGCTGTCCACACAGTACACTGGGACATTAACTTTGAATGTGCCTTCACCAAGTAAAGCTTTACACTAATCAAGGGACTGCAATTGTGTGATCAATTTGAAGATGTAATTATTACAAGGTGCATAAATCAGGTATTTTAATCCAGCAACAGCTACATGAGTAGAGGACAGATAACACACTGATACTGAGGTGCTTTAGCATCTTTTATTCCTTACTGTTGCCCAGTTAACCTCCTAGTATTCACATTACTAAAGCTGTATCAGCTTAAAACCAAATATAATTAACATGCTAACCATCATCCTGCTAAAACAAGGCTGACCCAGTCCCTTGAATTTAGAATTTATTCCCAACCAGTATTCATGACCTGACCAAGGCTGTTGTCATAATCCAATATAATTCTCACAGATTTGTATGCATAAAGGAAGGAGGGGGCTCCTGTGAGTGGTGGAGCCTTCATTTCCCACACTCCATGCTGCTCACTGCACAACAAATTTCAACTGCACCCTGTTCCTTTAATCAACAGGAAAGCAGGAAAATATAGGTCTGGCATTCCTCCCAGGTTTTAAACAAACACATACCTAGCTACATGGTCTTATGAGCATATTCCAAACCTGAGTAATGTTTGCATAACTACATGCATGGCAAAGCATTGGGTATGTGAGTTTTGCCACAGTATTTTCAGGACATGAATTGTACATGTTGTAACAGTGTGACTGTGGCATAGTGGCCACATCCTGAGCACATCTCCAATATCCATGGAGTGACTGGACCTGAACCTCCTTTTCAGGTCTGATTTTCAATGCTACTGGCATAAACTGGACTTAAGAATACAACTGGTCTTGAAAGATAAAGTCGTTTTAAAATGCAGCAATCTTTCAGTAAAGTTTCTTTTGAGTCTTCTCCTGAGAGGGACTTGGTCCTTTCTGATCAACAGGGAGCCTTTAAGCAGTATTGGTGGTTTGATGAAACACAAGCCAAGGCTCTCAAGACAAGGTTGTCTGTGTTGGATCACTGGCTCAAAACAGAGTATAATATAGTTGGTAGGAGGCTCTTTATTCCAAGGAATGAGTGAAAAGTTGTCTTGTGTATGTGTGTGTATTTTTGTCTTTGGAGCTGGTTGCATTTGGTGATGTGTTTGGTCACAGTGCAATGAATCACCAACACGAACCTTTCATGATGGTTCATGGATCACTGGAGACACAGAAGATTTGCCTTGTTTAAGAGCCCAGAAAGGAGGCAGTCTTTAGCTTTTTTTTTTTTTCATTTAGTAAATCACGTGGAACTAGAGACTTGTTCCCCACATTGTAAGTGCCATTTAAAAAACCTGGGCTGTGCAGGAGAGGATTAGTGATTATGCAAGCACTGAATTTTGCAAAGGACAGGATCCTAAATGCCCTTGCTTTTGTTAGATAGCAGAAGCCAGCCTGCAGAAGTTCTGGATGAAATGGTTTCTCATGAAGTCAAGGAACATGGGAGGGGAACTCCATGGACTAGGATCTGGCCACCTCTGGTTGTACACTCTGCAGCTGCACCTAAATACAAATTTCCTGAAGACTATGGGGTTTTTTTCTGCATAGCTGGCTGGCTCTTATAAATGGCAAATAATGTTGGACCACAGAAGACCTAATTATTGCAGAGCCCTCCAACAGTACTGTGGAACACAGAATGAAGGTGGTTTGAAAATACTATTTGAAAATGACTTCACTTTATAAAAATTGCTAGCTGTGATCCCAAGAATTTAGATATCTCAAAGTGATATAAAAAATGTGTTTGTTTTGCAGAAGAATCAATGATGGTAATTATTTTGTGTGCTTTTCTGACTTCTGTTATAGAATACAGAAAATACTTTTGAAATGGCAAACAAATAAGAATAGATAAAGTAATTGCAAAATTATATTTATAAACGCATTGACCTCCATGCAGATGTAGCACATCAAGTTCCTGTTCTCCCTTCTTTCAGAGCTTTCAAGGCAACAGTTTCCTGCTGTGAATCAAGAAATTCACTTTCAAGCAATACATTTTGGTAAATTTGGTGGTAAATGGAAGCAGAGCTCGTGCCCAGATAACTTTTGAATACCACCAAGAATGGTGACTCCACAACCTCTCTGAGCAGCCTGTGCCATTGCAGGTCATCCTCACAGTGATGATTCACGCCTCACCAGGTGATCTTTCAGAGGTCCCTTGCAACCCAAACCATTCTATGGTATGAAAAGTGTTTCCTGATGTTCAGACAGAGCCTCCTGTGTTTCAGTTTATGCCCATTGTCTTGTCACTTGACAACACTGCAAAGAGATCCATCTTTCATGTACCCTTTTCTCATTGTACACATTGATGAGAAACTCCTGCTGAGGCTTCTCCTCTCCAGGCTGAACAGTCCCAGCTCTCTCAGCCTCTCCTGGGATACTCTCTCTGCAGTCTGGGTACTGTTGGACTCCTGCTACAAGGGCACACTGCTAGCTCATGTCCAGCTCATGTCCAGGATCTCCTATGAGTGATCCTGTTCTCCCTGCAATCACAGAGTTACAATTAACATTTATTAGGCTACAAAAATTGTGACCAAATAATAGCGTGCTAATTTTTAAGAGACCTAGCTGCTTGAAACCCAGCCAGCTAAAAAGGTAGATGTGTTAATGCAATCATCTCCATTGAGTTTTCTGAATGGTGGTAAGTCAGAGTTGTGCAGTTCAGGTGGTTCTTGTCTTTGTAATAACCAATGTCAGTGGCTCAAATAAAAAGTTACCCACTTAGGGCTGTTTCTTTTGGAGCAGGGCATGGTAGTGAAAGCTATTTCATCTACATTTAAATGGTTTACCTCCTTGATTAATTCACTCTAAAATAAGAACTACCTTTGATTGCATGATCCTTAATATTTACTTTGCATGTGTTATTATGGCGATATTTTGATCTGCACCGTCATTTCCAAGCAGTGCCATACACCTGCTGTCTACGGGGGCTGGAAATTGGTAATAATTCCCTTTTACCACTTGGTGGCGATCTCTTAAAAATTATGGAAGCTAGACGTGTCTTCTTCGTTCTTTTAGTTTCGATATAGTAAAGGAAAACTCAGAGATAAGGCTTTAATACATCAGAATAGCAGTCATAAAGTCTATCTAGAGGAAAACAATATTCTAGAGGCTGCTTTTTAGGCATAAGACGTCCCAGAAGATCAGGCTGTGCTGAAAACAATGCCATCATTTTGTAATGACACCTGTGCCAAAGAATTCAAGTACTACAGAGTTTGTTATGACTTCTCAGAAGAAACAAAGGTCTTTCTACAGATATAGAAAGAGATGTAACTCACAACTTCGAAGAAATGTTTTAGGTGTAAATCCCTTCTGACTGGCATGTATTCCAAACTGAATTTCAGCCACTGTTGAGGGTTCTGTTGTCTCTGACACATATACACATAAGCAAAACTTTCCTGCTTGCACTCTGAAGTGACTTTGTCATGTCAGAAGTCCCAAATATTGCCTATTTATTATAAGAATAAATGAAGATTTAGACTCACCTAGCTCTCTACGAATGCAATGTTGCATTAGATAATCTACCTTTGAATGTCTTTTCCTGTATAGAGTTTGGAAATACTGTACTGCTGAGAGTGAATGGTGACCATTTTCTTGCCAAACAGTGCTGCTTCCTAAATTCAAAGCTCTTCTGATTTTTACCATACTTTCAGTACATGCAGGGCTGCTGTGCATGTTCTTTATTATCCTTCTCTGCATTTAATCATAAGAGGGGAGCACCTGCCCAAAATACATTTAATCTCTTTCTCTGACTATTGTCCAGATTAGGAAGTGACCAGAAAGGTCTTACCTTTAATGAAGACCTACCAACTGTGGATCTGCAGATACACCAATTCCTTTATAATGCCCTCAGACACAAAAAAAGGAGGAGGCAATGTGAACAACAGGACAAATGAAAATAGAGAAATGTTTTTGAGAAACCTAGCAATTAGCCTTTTCAATACACTGAGAGTTTGTATTGTCCACAAACAACATTTCTAAATGGTTTTATCTCATAGCCTTAAAATGCCACAGTCTGTATAGAAACATAGCTCTATACTCCAATTTCTTTTAATTAGTTGAAGTTTAGATGAGCTTTTCTAAGGAGCTATGGGTTAGACACAAAACCAGAATTTGGATACAGAAACTAGCATCCCCTGACAAATCTCCCAGGTTTGAGAAAGTTTACTGAAGTGACACCTCATAGATGGGTGCATTATTTTACTGCATCTATTTGAAAAAGTTTTTTTAGTTTGAGGATTATTCTGATTGATGCGGAGATATGATAGAAGAAATCTCTTATTTACATCAATTCTTCTGTGGAGGTTTTTGACAAGCATTTTAAAACTCCAGTCATAACAAGCTGTATAGCACTGCACTCTTGCAGCAAAAAAAAAAAAAAAAAAAAAAAAAAGAAAAAAAAAGAAAAAAAAGAAAAAAAAAGATTTAATATAAGGTGACCACTACCTTTTCCTAACTCAATCAGAAGCCACAAGACATGCCCATTTCCTTTTGACAACAATTACATATAGAGATATGGATTTGAGGGAAAGAGATAAGTTGAGCCTGGACTCTGCCAACTGCAAACAAAAGCACATGAGCAAAGGTTGGCACCACACCTGACTACCCTTAGCTCTCTTGTTTTCATTTAGTCAGCTTAGTTACAGCTGAGCAGCTCTGAGATACGCCTTCTTCAGTCACAGGGCATGCTGGGGAGATCAACAGGACCAAATGGACAAGGGTCTTTGGAGCTCCACAACTTTCATCTCTTGCTTATCTTAATGAGATAAGAAAATGAGGGTCGTAGTTTTTCAAGTACATATGAAGTGTTTGCCAAAGAACTGTTTCCAAAATGTTTGTCCCTATGTAACATTATTGCAGCAGTCATTCCTGCCATGCATCTCACAGAATTACGTCTTCATTGCTGGCTTTTGAATTTCCCCAGGAAGTTTAACTCTCTGGGTGCTGTGGAAATGCAGAATCACCCTTCTGAGCAGTTACTTGGCTTTTGGCCAAGACATTCTTGCTGTCACTTAGCAAAATGGAAAGGAATTATGACCATAATAAAGCATTCAGCTTACTAATTGCTATTTAATTGCTGCTCAGAATTTCCATTGCATTAGCTAGCAATGGCAGTGTTGCATAAACACCTGAAAGCACCAGCTGGCTCTTCAGGATGAAGGGAAAGGCACTGTTTGTCCACGTGAATTCATGAGATTGTTTAGAGGCACTGGACAGGGAAAGGCTTCTCTTCCTCACTCTGCATGATATATAGCCAAGAGAAATAGGGGTGTTCACCACCAAAGGAATAGCCACTGAGTCTGGGTGCTTCATTCCTACAGATTTAAAACCCCCAGAGTTATCTGACACTGGGCTTCCATCTTCCAAATGGAACTCCTAGATTTTTTGTTTCCACCCCCCTCAGAAATACTCTTCTCAAAATGTTGAGCTTCTTCAGAAATGCAGTCTGAAAATGTGGGATGAAAAAAAAGAAAATTAAAACGAAAGAGGAGAAGAACCATCTACTTCCCTTCTCTAAAGGGGGAGAAGAACAGCACACAGGGAGAGCTGGGGGAGACAGTAGGAATGGGACCATGGTCAGCCTGCAGTGCAATCCAAAGCCAGGACACAATCCTTTAGGGGCAATGGCTTCCCACGGGCAGAGTGTGGTTGTGGTTAGAGTGGGCTGAGATGCAGCTGCTGGGCTCCATTTCAAATGCTTTCAGAGCAGCACAAATCTTGCAGTGCCCTCAGCTCTGTGCACACCAGGAGGGCAGACCTGCACTTCCCATGCACAGCGCTCTATATCTCTGTTTCTGGCACTGACAGGTTAATAGCTAATTCACATTATGTGAGCCTGACTTTATTGTCCTCTGCAGGCTCTAATAAAAAGAAAGAAAACTGATCCAGAAATCGCATCAGTATTGTCCCATCAGCAAGAGTCGAGGTGCCTCCCCTAAGAACTGTGTGGATGTTCCCTTTCCTTCTGCACTCCTCCATCCCCACTGTGTGGCACAGAGGGTGAGCCACCAGCACGTAGGCACTGCAGAGGCCTTAGGAAGGCACTCACTCTGTAAGCACAAAACACTGGCAGATGTCCCAGTGAGGTGTGGATGGCCTTTTGCTTAAGGTAGCACTAAGGACTACATAGATTCAAATCTATTTTCTGTCACAAGCTTCCTGTCTGATTTTGGTCAAATTACTTTATCTGCAAAATAGGGCATAAAATAAATTTTTTTACAACCTGTTTGGGTTAGACACTTTCTCTCTGAAATATAGGTACATAGTATTGACTACAAAGAAATGTGGATTTTTTATAGAAAGTCTCTTCACATACTTGCAACATATAATGAAATAATAAAATAGTCATGGGAAATTTTCTTAGTAACCCATAGGTTATCTGGGTTGAGGGATTACTTTGGTTAATGGATCTGACTTCACATACACCATGAATTTGGAGGTTTTGACAAATATTTTCTTGCTTGCATTAAAACCTTTTATCTATAAATAATGTTATTACTACCTTAAAATTGCAATGAGTTTATAAAAAATTACATCTTATTTATAATCTGGGTTTGCTGCTATCCTGTCCCAGATCTTGTTATATCTTTGTCTGTGAGATGAAGGAGCCTTAGATCAAAGTTTTGTCATGCTGTGGCTCCTTTGTTAAGCTAAATAGATTGAACTCTTCTTGTCTCACACTGAGGTCTATTTTCCAGTGCTTTAATCATTCCTGTATGATCTTACATGATCAGTCTTCTCTCTAATCATTCCCAGACAAATGAACTAGATGTTCCTTTAGAAGTGGCTACACTAGTGGGATGATGGAGGCAGTATGCCTTCCCCACTCATTCTCAGCATTCTCCTGCTCACACATCAAGGTTTATGGTACATACTGTGGCCACTGAAAGCTTGCAAAGAGGGCTTGCCTTTCATGGTCTGAACACCCTATGGTTTCTGTAGGAATTGATTTTTTTGTATGTCTTGTTTGATATGACCAGAAGTCCCAGACTGGTCTTTGTGCATGACACATCTTCATTTTTTACCCACTATCTCCTTGTGTAAGTTCGAGATTTCAGTAATTGTTAAGACTGGGAATTACTTTTTTCTTCCATGTCACTGATGAAAAATGTTAAATTACATGGAAATAGGAGCCAATTCACATCAGATTTTACTGACAAGACAACCATATTAATTTCCTACTAGCAGTGAGATTTTGGACATGTCAAGTATTAGCTGTTAAAAATTGTTATTTTTTGTTGGTATTGACTATTAATAAAATACCTAGTTTTTTTCCATTAATATTTCTGCATGTAACAGTTTCTGTACCTTACCAGTCCTACTCTATAATCAGGGTATTTAAGGATCAATTTCTCCTTGCAATTTCTCCATCCAGGCTTTAAAACTGAAATCTAAACACCTTTGAAAGGGAAAGGCTAGTCCCATCTCCATCGTGCCATCTCCATTGTCCTGTCAAGGGGCAGGGAGGATGGAGGCACGAGTTTACCTCAGAATCAGAGAATCCCAGAACCAATTAGGCTGGAAAAGACCTCTGAGATCACTGAGTTCAGCCCATGAACCAACACCACCTTGTCATGTCAACTCAACCATGGCACTGAGTGCCACATCCAGTCTTTCCTTGAACAGCTCCAGGGACAGTGACTCCACCAACTCACTGGGCAGCCCATTCCAATGTCTAATCACCCTTTCTGTGAAGAATTTTTTTCTGATATTCAACCTAAAAATCCCCTGGTGCAGCTTAAGTCTATGTGATCTTGTCCTACTGCTGGTTGCCTGGGAGAAGAGACTGAAACCCATCTGGCTACAAACTCCTTTCAGGGAGTTCTGGAGGGTTATAAGGTCAATGAGCAGCAGGACATGACCAAATCCTTCTTTCTAGGAGGAAGATGGACAAACTCCTGATCAGCAGCTGTGAGGGCAGCAGGGTACAAGCTCTTGGTGCAAGCTCTTCTTGCAGAGATTGTGCTCTCTAAGGAGCACCACATCTTCCTGCTCCAGAAACATGCTCTTCTGCAGTCTCCCTCCTGCTTGACAGTTTTGGCACAGGCTTACTCAGACAACTTTTAGCCTGCTCTCCATCTCCCACAAAACCAAAGTCTGAAATCTGTTTATGAGGAAGTAGTGAAAGCTTGTCTTCATCTTGCTGTGAGGAGACCCAGCCACATTAGATGAACAAATGAATCTCCTGAAGAACCAAATGGGTGGCCAGCAAATGCCAGCTCTTGCTCCATGCTCTGAAACTCCTCAGCCAAAGACTTTTGCTGCTATTTAATAATTGGATTTTTATTGCAAGTCGCTAACCTAAGTTGGCAGATTTACTGCTCCAAGGCTGTGCTTGCTGCTGACAGATGGGAATGTGAGTATTTGCTGTCTCCTTGGATTTGTGCAGCTGCAGGGTGGGCACTGTGTTGCCTGCTGTTTAAATGAAACATCCAGGGATTGCTGCAAGGGGCTGAGCTGAAACATTCCCTGGTGTTGATTCATGCCTGTTTTAGGGCTCTCTAGATGCAGACCAAACTTTCTAAACAATATTTTTTTCTTGGTTAGGAAATGAGTTGCTCCAGCTCAGGCAAGAAAAGGTAAATGTTCGTGTGGGCACAGTGTGAGAAGTACTGGGAGAGTAAAACACATGAAACTGGGAATCCTCTCACGCTGCTTTGCTCTGGACCCTGGAAACACCAGGGCTCACTGGTTCTTGCTGAGATTTTATCTCCTGCTTCTTCATCAGAACGACTGGTTGTTCCTCTTAACCTGCTCTTTGCAGAAGTCATTTATGGCTTCAGCTTCTCCAAGGCCAGATGGCTGCAATCCTCAGAGTCATTGTGGAAAGGGCCGAGTTCTGGCATTTACAACCCCTTACAAATCTTGCTGCTGAGAAAGACCCAACATCATTCCCAATAAGAGGCTTTCCTTTATATTACTCTACCTTCCCGTAGTACATGCCAGGTATCATGAAGGTGTTATGGCCTCTGCTGTGTCAAAAATATCCTAGGTCCATACAGGGATTGCAGCATGTTTCCCAGGACCAAACAAATGTTTTATGCATGATCAGCTTCATATAAATTTCTTTTCTTGGTGGGAATGCTCCTCCTGTGTCCATAAAACAGCCATCAGAGACAGACAGCCACTATTTCTCCCTTTACAACCAACTGCTTGGAAGGCTGGAAGGAATCTGCAGAGATCCCTGGCTCCAGCCTCCTGCCCCAAGGCAATGTTAGCTATATTTCTGAGAGACCCTTATCTTAAAAATCTGTACAGCAAAGGCAAGCCTTCCAACCTCTGCTTTTTCAAATGTCAAGCCTAAGCTTCCACTTTGAAGTCAAGACCTATTACTCCTTGCATTAGCTACCAAGGACACAGGAAGCAGATTATTCTTTCTTACAGCAATTTTATAGTTTTTTCAAGACCATTATGTTTCCTGTTCTTTCTTTTCCTTTCTAGATTAAAACCCTCTAATTTCTCTTGTCTGTCCTCATACATCATGCTTTCTAGGCTTCTGCTCATGCATATTAAGTACCTCTCATAAAGTCTTTTTACTTACCCTCCCTGTTTCTTAATGCCTGAAGGATTCAAACTTGGATGAGTACTCCAGCTGCAATCTCATCAGTGCAGAACAGATTTGAAGCATTGTTTCCCAGGCCACACTACCCTTGATTCAATACTTTCTCTGCAACAGTTTAGTAGCATTGTTGGTGGGTATAAAAAAGTCATGGGGTGTTTAAGGCACTTCAAGTATCAGCATGGCATTCCTGGTCACAGGGGTCAGAATGTACCTTCAGGAAGAAAAGGGCTCAGAAGCCTGGACACATGAAACAATAATTACTTTTCTACAGTTTATTTTTTTGTTGTTGATGTTTTGCTTTCAAAGAGCCTTCCTGCTGTTTCTGCAATAAACTGGAGAACAGTACATCCAAATGCCTTGTCAGTAAAATTACAGGGATCTTATGCTCATTAAGGATATAGACTCTTTGGTAAATTACTGTCATTCTTCATTTCATTGAACTGCTTCTGTGATGCAGCTCGTCCAGACTGCAGCAATTCTTGCTGCCCTGGTTGTTCTGCTACCACAGCCTGTCATTTGTATGCAGTCTTTGCACTACTTTCCTGCTAAATGCCATACTAGAGCAAATCTTCTTAACAGCCATATTCCCATGGTGCCTAATGACAATTTCCCCCTAAACTAATGATTAACCTCCTCCCTGTCTTCCTTCAGTTCCTTAAAACCAGCAGGCTGCTTCATCTGAGGTCAGCTGAAACCTAGAACAGACATTTCAAGAATAGCTAGGGGAATTCCATACTTTTTTCCCACTGATGAACAGCAGAAGTTGGATGTCTAAAACATATTAACATTTAAAAAAAGTTAAATAAGAATTCTATAAAGCTCATCTGTGAAACATTGCTTGGCCTCTGGATTATGTGAAAGGTTTTAAGATAAGTGGCCCATTGTTTTTAATAAAGGATTTTTAATCCTAAAGGGTGCTATTTGTAACTCCTTGAAAATACTGTGACTAATTTCTAAACATTTTGTCTACTCGACAGGAGTAATTCCATGTTTAATTTTACAGAGAGCATACAGCAGTCACACCGTGGAAGGAAAAGGACTTTAAAGAGGAATAGTTCCACACTTTGCTCTGTCTCTCTCCTAGAGAGCCTTCTTTCTGTTGCTTTTCTTCATTGAAATGTTCTGAATTTGAAATAGAAGACACTGAAAATGTCTTGGTACTTTGTGGAGAATATTCCACAGGAAACACTAAGGCATTTAAACAGATACATGAGCATGAGTTGATCACTAACTAGGCAAAAAGAAGTGACTCATGGTTTGGGTACACAGCTTGAAAAGTAATTTCAAGTATTTTCAAAGAGGAGCCCAGCTTTTCCTGAGAAAAAGAACTGCCAACAGAGAGGCAGAATTTAGCATTTTTGCCAGGGCCGCCAGCTCAGAGTGTGGCTGTTCCAGGATTGTTTTTACTTGCCTTTTAATTTCTCTTGGAAATATCTCATCCATTACCAGGAGGCCACATTTCCCACCCACTTTTGTGAAGATGCCAAGTGAAGTTACGTGGCTCATCAGGACCAGTTTTACCTCCATGCTCTCCTCCAGCTTTCCCTTCTTGCCCTTCTTCTGCCTTCACTGTTTGCATTCACAAGCCATTTCACAGGGGCTTCCACTGAAACTCTGGTCATGGGGTTGTTTAGTTGGGTTTTGTGGGGTTTTGCTGGGTTTTTGTTTCTTTTGTTTTGTTTGGTTTGGTTTGGTTTGGTTTGGTTTAATGTGAAGTAATTCATTGTCTTCAACCCCAAAGCCTGTTTGCTAAAACATCTCCAGTTACTGATCCTCCAGACAAACCAAAACATCTGTTTCTATTGTAAAGGGCAATAGCAGACACCAGCTTTTCTTCACCTGAATTGCCAGCTTCTAGCTTCCCCAAAATGCTGTACTCTCTCTCCCCTTTCAGAGGGAATGTGTGCTGACCAGTGAATAATGCCTTTGCTATTGAAAGTATGTGAATTTAACCTGCAGGGAATATGTCAGAGAAGGGAGTGATTTCTTAGTTAGTGCTTAGGATTTCAGAGGGTGGCATTGTTGTGAGTAATGAGCTCATGGGAAATGCAGTTGCAGAAGTGAAGTTTGCCAACAGGAACAGGATTATAGAAAGTGAAGTTCAGTTGAACTCAACCACAGCTACAGGAAGGTGTTGGTTTGTTTTGTTTTGTTTTGTTTTTTTAATAACTACTGGACTCTCAGGTATTCCTTCAGTAAGTATTTAATCTTTCCTTAATTCAAAGTGCAACATATAAAAGCAGTGTGAAAATACAGCACAGCAGAGACATAGAAAGCTGTCCTCACAAAAATAACTTTATTGGTGCCTTTTTCCAGGGGAAATTTTAAAAACCATTTAAATTTTCCTCACGGAAGTCTTATTCTAAAAAATGAGGCTACTCCAGTGTCTGTCTGCTTCACAGCCATTAGGTAACTCATGCTTGTAAAGCATTTTGAATTCCTCATATAATGAATGTTACTACATAAATGGGAAAATGTGGTAGATCTCTGTTGAAGATAAATCACTCTTTAGTCTGGATCTCTCTCTAATCACAGAAAAAATCCTTTTCTCAGCCCTCTCTAACACAAGGGTTAGGGTTGTTAATTCATTGAGGTTGGTAATATTTGGTAAACTCTTAGTTGTTTGAAGTCTGCTTTATTTTCAGTGATTAATCTAAAACTGCAAACTCCAACCTACCTCAGACCTGCAGTTTGGGAATAGCCTAATTTTTAAGATCCTGCACAAGAATTTGTTAAGCCAGACTCACTGGTAGCAAGACCCTAATCTCAAAGCAACTATGTGACTGTAACAGAGAAATAACCTTTTAAACTATCCAAAGTTCTGGCGCCAAGACTCTGCCATGACCTGTGTTATGAAAATACCATAATCTGTGGCAATATAACAGAACTGAGTTGGTATCAGTAGTCTGACAGAGCATAGATAAGGAGCACATCATGGTGCTTTAAAATAGCTCCCTGCCATATATTTACAAGGGAATGATAGATGGCTTGTATACTTTTTATAGGACTCACAAGGGAGCATGTATCTTCCAGCACTATCTAATGTACAAACTTAATTTCAGTATTTGCCTCTCAAACAGACAGATTTATGGCACCCAAGTGCAGCCACACTGAATCCGAGCAAAGGTCTGTCCAGGCTGGTAGCTGGGCTCTGTGGCAGCCAGCAGCAAATGTTTAGGAAAAGAGTGCAAGAATAAAGCAAATGCACAATTATACTTCCTCTGGTATATCCTCACAGATCTTACCAGACTAGTTAGGGCCTACTCAGGAGAGGGATTTAATCCATATCTTTGTATTTAATAGTTCTGAAGGCTTTTTGTTTAATCTGCAAATTTATTCATAACACATTCCTCAACTTACACATTTTGTCTCCACAATACCCTACGGAGAGGAGTTGCACATCTTAATCCATTGGCTGTGAAAAATAATTCCCAACTGCTTTAAACCAGCTTTCCCAAGCTTTTGCATAGAGAGAAAGTAATGGTGTTCTGCTCACCTTTCTTTGCTGTTTTTGATTTTGTATAGGTGTGTTATGTCTGTTATGTTACTATTAGCAAATCTGTCTAATCTCATCTCGAACAAAAACCTTTCCAAACTTTTCCAAAGCCTCTTCACCTTTCTATACACCTGTTGTAGTCCTGCCATCTTTTCACTGAAATAAGGACCAGAACTGCCTTTGACAGTCACACTGTGGTCACATGATGAACTTGCAGTTTTCATGTTTGCTCTCTGTTCCTATACTGATAAATCTTAACATTTGCTTTACCTTTCTGGACTGTGACAGGGTAGTGAACTGGTGTTCTTTCTGAAAAAGCCAACACAACAGTTTCAGCCTCTCTTTATTGCCTAGTAATAATTTCTGGAGGGTTTACCATTGCAAGGGTTATTTTCCTTGGACCCACTACTGTACTGACTTTGGCTTTTATCTGTCATTCTATTTATCAGCTCTTGACACTGTAGTTTAAACTCTGACTTTTCTGAATAATCAATAATCTTGTCACCTTGCTCTCCAGTGCCTTTTCACTGAGAGCCACTTCCAGCACTGCAACGTTTATTACCCTTTAAAAGTTTTGTCTTTTAAAATATTATTGATTCATTAGAGGACTATTCCTTTTTCAATAAATAATTTATTGCCCAAGTAACAAGGAAATCATTCCACTCAACTTTTATTGTTGTGGAAGACAACTTTTCAAATCCATGTCCTTTTCATACTTACAGCTTCAGTCTTCACACATCAAAATTACAAGAAATGTCTTTCTTTATACATAGCAGCTCTGGATGCTGCAGTCAAATATGTATAATTTTAAAATACGTATGGTGATTGCTGCACACTGAAGCTAAAACACTGCTTTAGCTATAGAGTCCTATGGCCTAGTAAAGCTCTCCATGTATCTACCAGTAATCATTTGTTTTCCAAAGCAGCAGGAAATCAAGACGTCTCTGCATATAAATCTTGGACAATAAAAGCAGAAAAAACTCATAATAGTTCTCTTGTCTCTGAGGCCAGCAGGGACTGTTGCTATACTGCACTGTGTATCAGATATCACCAGTATAATAGGAAAGCTTTTCTGTCCTTAGCAGCTTTTTTCAATTGGGAAATTGAATGTCCTTTCATCCACCAGCCATGGATCAGGATTAGCTTTAGTACATTACTACTTAAAATGCCAATAAAGGATTTGTTAATAGACATTGTGCCATGCTCATTATGCAAATAACAATAAAAGACAGAATGAGTGTCAACCCTGCCCCCATTTTGTTAGTGGGCTCTTCTTACCACACCAAAGCAGACTGCTTTCCCATCAAAGAGCACACAACTTGCATAAATGTTTACATCCAGACCTGTTTCATGATGGATGTCACTTCTGAAGACAGTATACTGTCATGCCTTGTTCCTTTCTGGCAGGTTACCCTGCTGCATCTGTGGCCAGCACAGAGCACATGATGTCCTGCTCCTCAGCTGCTGGTCTTCCTGCTCCTTCAGCCTTCCAGCTCTGGCACGATTTACAGTTCAAACCAACAGCATTTGTAGGGCTCAGGGCAAAATCACAGAGAATGAAATGTATTCCCCATGCTCTGGCTGGGGAGACATACATTTTGACCTGCAGATTTCTGGCTCCCCCCTCCAGGTGCCTTCCTGGACATTTTCAGGAACATACTGTCAATGGGTTTTGGGTCTTGTGCCAGCCCTTCTGTGGAGCTGGCAGTGTGAATGAATGCAGGGTGGGAAACATCCCTTGATCAACTTTCCCAAGCCAGCAAAAAGCAGAGCTACTCAGCACATGCAAATGGAACATTAAAAAGCCTTGCACGGAGAATACAGGGTCAAGGACCTTCCACCTTTCCCACACCAGCTGAGCAGAGGACAGCAGCAACCCTGCCTTGTGAATGGAGCTACTAGGGAAGGTGGCAGAGAGAGACTAAAAACTATTTTGGTGCCCACTGAGATTGCTCCAGGCCCAAGACAAAACCATGTCAATACACTGGACTGGTGAGAGGCCTATGTGCTATTTTTTAAAGCTCTCCACCACTTCTGGTAAGAGTGAACCATTTATCCTTTGTAATGCCTTGAGCACCCAGACATATTTTTCCACAAGTATTAAGAACATCAGATTAAGTCTTTTTCCCCAAGGAATCTAATAAAATTATAGACCTGGCTTACTCCTGATTTAGTTATACACAGTACTCTTAAATTTAAGCCAAATTAACCTAATCCTACAGTGTGTTATTAGTTGTAAATAGCAGACAGCTGTAAAAAATCTGTGAAAGTTGTGTCCATAGCTGGGTCATCACTGTCAAGAGGAAGGCCTGCAAACAGGAAAATTAACATTTATACCATCATTGCTAATGTAGAAAGCTTTAGGATATTTATGTTTAACATAATTAAAAGCCTGATTAAAACCTCTTGGAATCTCCTGGTTGTGTTTTCCCTTGACGTACTAGTCTGCAATTTCAGCATGCCTCTCGAGACCTCAGAGGGCAGAGTGAGTGTGAAGACTGATACATCAAAGAGCAAAAGGTTTAAGTGTTATGGAAAGCTTAAATCCTCCCAACAGGACCACTCCTGACAGAGAACCAGAATCAATAGCAGCAGTTATTGTCAGTGCCCAACAAATAGAACTTGTAAATTGTGTGTTTTCAAACTCATAGGAGGGTGAGAAAAAAAATTATGAGTGGCAGATTAAATCTGGGATTCACAATTCCTACAGGTTAAAATCTCAGTAGTTACTAAAATTGTTACTAATTAGTTACTACAAGTTACTAATAAATTGATTAGTTGATCAGTTGATTTCCTTGCCTCAACTTGGTGATGCAATTTACAATAGCCCTTGCTGCAGAGGAGCTTGAATTTCCATAAAAAAAAACCTCCAGGTCCTAACTACATGGCTCATAGGGGGTTAAATTCACAAATTCGGCATTACTGTCACCATGCTCTAACAGCTAAGACCTAAAAACATAAACTATGACAATAAACTACAAGAAGATACTATGTGCCAACTCAGGAAATGATCAATTTAAGTTTGAGTTAAACAATTTTATGTACACATGAAAGAGTCAGTTTCACATGGCTGGAATTGTACAGGTAAAATTTTCATTCTTCTTGCAGATTAAACTTTTACCAGGGTGCACTCCAGATCATCTCAAGGTTACAACATAACTGATTTAAAAGAGTATTTCTGTTGGTATATAAGTTTAAAATCTGGAGTCATCAGAAAGAATAGATGAGTGTAAAAGCTACCTTCCACTGCAAAGGGAATGCTGGAGATGACAGATCTGGGTGTCTCCATTGGGAAGGGGATGAAACCTCCCAAAGGATGTGGGTGAAAAGCCTCCCATATCAGCCCCTCCCTGTAGCAGGCAGGACATTGTCTATTACTGTGTAATTCTGAATAATTTATTGTTTGAACATTGGACAGTTTAATTGCCATAAACACCTGCATGCCATTTCACCCTGCATACGCCTGGAGCTGTCTTTTGTGTTTGTTGTTGGTTTGTTTTGGTTTTTTTAAAATGTTGAACATGACAAAGCATTTTAAAGAAACTTCATGTTCTAGTGCAGGCACAGGAGCTCCTGCCAGGTACTTGTTCACCCTTAGGATCAGAAAGCCATCCCTTCTGTTCATGCAGCTCCCATGCAGAGCAATTCAAAAGCATTTAGGAAATACTATCTGCATGTGAACAAGTACATGATGTGAAAAAGCACAGCTACAATTAGATAAAATATGGCAAAGTTATAGCTCATTGTAGCTGTAGCAAAAGGTAGGTTTGAACCAGAAAGAAACCAGCACTGACAAATGCACCTTTACTGTAGTCCTTCAGAAAGAGTCATTGCTCTTCTGCAAATTACTTCTGGTATGATAGCAAAAGTCATGTTCCCTAAAGAGTTTCAGTTCTGGACTCCACTCCAAACTAAAAGCTTAGGTGCTGGGTTCAGGTGAAAGTTCTAAGAACAGCCATGAGTACTTTGTGTCCTGCCTTTCTGCTGGATCATGCTTTTACCAAGGCCACCTCCAGAACCTAGGATTGCCTCTTGAGCTCACGTGCCAGTGCCATTTCTTCCACAAAGACATAGAGCTTATTTTCATTTTTTCTTTAACCAGATACAGGTTTTTAAGAGGTCAGACCAAACACCCATCTAATCCAGCACCTCTGACAATAATTGATAGCAAATATTCCCCTGTCATCTCCTGAACAGGATGAATTCTTCTGCTATGCTCTCCCACTTCTGACAAGACATCAACACTGTTTGAGAAATTCCCATTGCAAGGGTTATAACCCAGTCTTTGTACTAGAATTTGCCTAATAGTTTTTGAGCCCCATCAACAGCACAGAGATACCTAACCTGACATTTAGAGCACTTACAAGGAAAGTGGCTCCCTCAATTATGTCTCCCTCATGTTTGAGGGGACTCAGACCTACCTCTGTCACAAGAGATACCTGGGGCCATAAATCTTCCCAGTCTATTGGTTGGGCAGGTTTCTCTAACTACCTGGCATCTACTACAAGGCATCTTCATCTTCAGGCATATTTTCAATAGCCTCTGGGCAGGTTCAGGGTGAAGATTAACAGCACAGGCTAACAGAGCAGCCGTAAGGAAGACTGATTACAATGACACACGGGTGATACATTGCCATAAGCATAAAAAGAGGATTGCCAACGTGCCTGTCTTAAAAACCAATTTGTGATGTGTCTTCACATTCTCTACGTGTTGAGATTACATCCACTGGAAGGGATGAAGAGCCTCAGGTTCAAAGTCCTTCAGAGCATACATCACTTCCTACCAGAGTGTAAGGGCTCATAGATCCATCCCCCATAGTCAGCTGCACCTTCAAATAAGATCCTGCCACTTATATTCACAAGAATTTAATGGTTATGCTCATCAAGACATACAGGCCTTAGTCAAGGGAATCCCTCCCCATAAATTAGCTCTGTTTCATCACATAAAAATGACTTTTATCCAAGTTCTCTCCTTAGTCGAGCCTTCAGAGAACCACACCCCTTCTCAAATCTGTCAAACATTTCCAAATGATATTGCCATGCTACTTAATGACAGACGAAAGAAGGAGGTAAAGCTGTCACAGCAATAGGCAGCAGAAACACAGCTCCCACAAGTAGCTTTGATTTGGCAAAGAAGATGAAGAGTTATTTCTCCAGGATCCCTGTGGCATTAACACTTCAGGCAGTAGCTTCAGGTACTTCCAATTTTGTTGGTTGAGCAAGTTCTCTTTCCTCTTGAGGGACTGCCAAGGTGCTCTAGGAGACATGGGGTAGACTCAGCTTCCTCAGGCCCAATGCCACTGAGGAGTCACAGGGGGTGTGCAGGGATGCCCCAGATCCCAAGCAGGACAGGAAGGACATTTTCAAAATGTTTCCTGCATGCTGATTTGCACAGGTACGTGTCCAAAAGCAAATGCTTCACACACTCTGGCAGCTGGCATCTTACACAGATATCAAAGGCTGAAAATATCCCACGTGCTAGTGCTCACTGGGCATTTGCATGCAGAAGTTGCCAATCTCAAGCCAAATTCGTGCTGCCATTTTTGCCTTTTTCCTAATAGCAGGCACTTTTTGGTATCACTTGTAGAAACTTATAGGACACACAAATGCCATAAAGGAGCAGCAAAGCCTTTGAAACTGACTTTTCCCCAGCTTAGGGAACAATCCCTGAGAACCTTTACAGTGATGGTTCAGACCCAAAACCAAGTCAAAATTGTGCTGCTGGTTTCTACTCCGGTTTAAAGGGTTTCAAAAGGTGTCGCATGACTGCTGCTTGACATGGGCATTTGTTGAAGCAAATATTAAAAAAAAAAAGAACTTGAATAGCTCTTAATTAAATGGGTTTGCATTGTGCTGTGTGAGGGTGTGTCCCATCCTGCCTGGCAAAGCAAAACAGGTAAAGGCCAAAGCAGTAACTAATACCAAAACACAGGGAGAGATGGGGGGGCTCGCACACCTCAGGACTTATAACCCTCTTCAACCTTTGGTCTAGTTCTCAATGCAAACAAAAGCACGAGAGAAGGTTTCATTGGGCTTTATAAAGAAGCTGTTTAGCAGCAAAAGCTGATCTACAGGCAGTGGACAAAAGAACAATGGCCCTGCCGAAATGCTACACGGGGCTGAGGTTCTGTAAGGAATAATTTCAAGGTGACTGGAAAAGATCAAATAGCAGCTGGAGAACAAGAATATACTGGGGAGGAGGGGAGAAAGTAGCTACACTGCTTCAGCACAAACAGCTGAAAATGCAGAATAAAAATACTTGTGTTATTAGGCAGCTCTTTTGCATTGTTAACTCCATTTGCATAGGTAAATAAACCAGAAATTTTCTTTCTTTTACCTTCTCATCTTAGTACAATTTTGACAGTTTTGCTTAACTACACTCCCTTTTTAATGAGTTTTTACTGAAGATAAGAGCCACAAGGGTAGAGACACCATTGAAATAAATGGAACCAGACACCTCAATGCTTTTGTCAATGTGACCCTTTGACCACACAGGAAATCTGCAGCTGCAAGAGGGGAGACACATTCCCACACAATCACACTAGTGTACATACACATCTCAGGGTATAACTAAATTGTTTTCACTATGTGTGCAAGTGAGATGCCAGTGCCACAGATGCAATTCCACTTCTGCCCATCTCTGGCTCTAGTTGAAATCTCAGCCATGTCCTGGAAGTCACTGTGCAGTGATGTGTTAAGTTTAAGTCATGTTAAAACTCCCACATACCCAAAGGTTCCTCTCAGACATCTAAAACTTTAGAAAGCCCATTTGACACTCTTGCCTCCACCTTTTTACACCTTGGTTTTCTTAGATATTTTTGGCATAGTCTGATTTCTATTCTCAGACTAGATGCATAATTTTGTTCACATACTTAGAAGCTTTACTTTACTATTTCCTGCATTTCCTTTCTTTAAAGTAGGGATGATACATGCCTTTTTTCAGGAAGATGAAAGGATAAGTCTTCAGGTGAGCTCACTTCTCCAGAGCACTCCACAACTGCAAGGTTATGAATTTGAGTTCAGGTTTATGCATAAGTCATAGATTTATCTTCTAACTTTGTGGAAACCTTTTGCAGGTGACAAGCTCAGCCAAATTCTTGCTTCAGCAGAAAAAAAGTAAAAAAGCAATCAATAAAACTAGATAGGTAATACATAGTGTGTGAGAACACTCATTAAAAAGGTATCTGTATGGTAAACTAATGCAGCAGAAAAGCAAAAATATATAGATTAAGAAAAAATAGCTGTCATCAACAAAAACAGGAAATATTTTAAGTATTTCAACTTATCATTTAAAGCGGGGCCTTAGCTTTCTAAAGCTTGCAATGTCTGCTGTTCTGATGTGATTCTTCACTTTCTCACTCTTTGCCATTTCAGAGGCAATTCAGCAGATGTTAATTAACACCTGTGATAGCTAATATACTACCTAGAGGCATTTTCCTATCTATTGTTAGCCAGTGGAGAATTGAGCCAGGAACAAACCATAACTTGCCAGACTTGCAGGAATAATTAAACTACCTCTCTAAATGCTCAGTGCAGTATCTAGCCATGGGCTTGTCTCTTCCTTAAATGTATGCCAGTGTAAAATGCTGTCCTTGTATATTCTGTACATCTGCCTATTTCATAAATTCTACTTCTCTAGCTGTTTTAGGGTCTAGCAAGGAGATTATTATAGCACTGGTATAACAAGAAAAGAACACAAGAAGAGAGAAGTCAGAGAATATACTTTTCTCCTCTTCCTCCCCTTTTTGAAGAGGTCTGAGCTACAGCATTTCTAGAAGTACTGTCGGCAGGATTTCTCTTTGAAGTTTACACCATGCTCTTAGTCCTGAACCCAATGATGTTAAACAGTGATTTTTAACCCAATGATGTGAACCCATTCTTTTTTTTTTGGAAACTTGTCACTGAAAGCACATGCCAAGATAAACACAACCAAGAATGCAGAGACTATGAGTCTCTTTCTGTTTCCCAGGTAGTCATAGTTCCAGAATCAAGACTAAGGCTCAGTTCTGCTCCTGTTCATAAAATTCAGTGGGAAAGAGCCCAGAAACAGATCTATTTTACCTTTTCCCTTGGCCACTGAATTGCTGCCCACTCTCCTGTCACTGAGAGCTCTTGAGGGATCAGTGGATGGTTTATCTGCTCAAACATTTACAGACTAAGGATAAAACAAAGACCCGGAAAGCAAAATGAACTTATGTCAGCAGTGGGAAAAAGGTGAGTCACCAAAGTTCAAGTGCACACTAATTCTTCACTTCAACAGGCATACAAAGGTATGGTTCTGGTTTTCAGTAATGGGGAGAGTAATTCTCTTTACCTCCTTATGTAAAAGGAACTACCAGGATGAATAACTTTGGATGAGGGGAAAGACCTGAGACATTGCAAACAAGCAGCAGGTCTCACACCATGCACAGGTTTGTGTCTGAGAGTCAAGCTTATTTCCCACATCACAAAACATCTGGGTAACTAATACCCCGAAAAGAACCATTCTATCTCATTTTACTTACAAGAAACATGATGTTTAGATCTGATGAGGATTACTCACCAGGGTAGATTTTTTGTTAAAATCATGCCTTACAGCTATCATGGAAAGCCACTTGCTATCCCCAAAACACATATTATCTGATGTTATATTGCTTTATCTAGATAAAATGGAGAGTAAATCAAATTCATAAATTGCAGCTGTTAATCAATATGCTTTAGTTGAAGACTACATTCAAATACTATTTCATAGAGCTACTTGTGAATTTCAGATGTGTCATTAAGGATAAAACTGATAAACCACTACTTCTAGCATCTATAAAATTGAGCAACTTTCCCTCTTTTATTGTATCCTGAAATGAAAAATCAGAGCCAGGAGGTTTCTGATCTTATTTACAATAAATTAGAGATGAAGGGGAAAGGCTTGCTTTTCAAAATAGTGTAATTATATGGTCTCAAATATCATTCTATAACCAACTCTCCCTTGCCCCAGCTTTTAAAAGACATCTTAGAAAATGCCAGGTTTGGGTTTGTTTTGTCCTAGCAGATAGAATCCCAAGAGGCAGCAAAATAAGCTTCCAGTTTGTGTCTGCATTTGAAACAGCTTGTCTTCTGATATCAGCTGTTTAAATGAGGCAAATTAAACATGGACTTTAAGGTCTAGCATCCAGCTGTGCTGGCCAGGCCAAGGCCAGGAGTTCTGTCCTTCAGATTTTAGCCTTCATATGAGGTTATCTTGCTCAGGGACAAGGGACTTGATATTTTAAATATAAAATGATATATTCGCTGGTGTTCTTACAGTGAAGAGAGAACTAAAAAAAAACAGCAAAGCAAAAAATACACCAACACCAGCATAAAAACCCCCAAAAAACCCAGAGCAAAAAAAACCAAAACCAAACAAACCAAAAATACCAACAAAAAATCAAAACCAAACCAAACAAAAAAACCCTACAACCCATTCCCCTCACAAAAAAGAAAAAAACCAACCCTCCAAATAGTGAAGACTCCTCTATTCCTCCAAACAAAAAGGTTCCCTTTCCATTCTTCCAGTTCAGTTTAAGTCATACCCTGACATAATATCTGAGGTTAGAAGTCTTAAGGCTTTCAAGACATTTATTCCAGCGTTTCCAATTTAGGACTATTTTCTGCAGGTGCTCCCTATAATCTTTGTTGAGGTCCAGACTGAACAACCTACAATAGCAGAGAATGATTCACCAGGCAACCACTCAGAGATTTATTTTTAGTTTTGGCAAGGGTAGGAATAAGCAAGCATATACTTTGCAAGTTTATTTGAAAAGTTCATTCTATTTGCTAAATATTTATTTTTTTGCCCCAAACCAGAAATCCTTAGTATCTGGGATAATATTAAGAAAATTGCACTATAACTGACATAGCTGAGGTTCACCTCATGTGCTTATTTCCATTTATTTTGTCAATATGTCACTGTTTACTTCTAAAAATATACAGCAAGCACTTTCTCAGTCACCCTATTTCCTCAATTTACTTTCTGATCCATGATCTTTATAAAGATGAGAAAAATACCCATACTAAGAGTGCAAACTGCCTTTTAATAATCCAATGCTCAGAAATGCACTATTGTTATAACAGAGCAAGTATTGTCCATTACATAAGAATTTCCACTTCAAGGGTTAAAATCAGTAATTTGGGTGCTCCATAAAAAGCCTTTTTTTTTTTTTTCTGTATCAACTTAATTGATTTACACGTGTACAGACTACTTAAGCTTTATTTGGTGCTCTGGCTGAGAAACAAGAGGGCTATTTCTGTACTGCAGGTTATGGCCAAGAGCCTTCTCCCTCCTCGTGGCCCTGGTACCTGGGTGAGCACTAAGTGCAGGTATTGCTGTGCACAGAGGGCAGGGAAAGTGAGACGAGGCAGCCAGCCCGTTTTCTCATGGATCTAGTTTTTCAGTGGCTGCTATCATATTCATTGAAGCAAGGATTTGGCTGAGCAGGAAGATAGAATTACGTCTCCTTCCCACAGCTCAAGGTCAGGATAAAGATGGAGGAGAGCTGTGAAGTATTTTATGTGCATTTATGGACTTCGTATTCCGACCAAATTTCCAAGATGAAAGTGTCATAGGCAAGGATTAAGACATGGCTAATATTTAGTCACATATCAGCCAGATATTCAGTCTTAGCAGCGGCCATCTGGACAGCACACCAGACTTCTCAAATAAAACTCAAACTGGACGTTTCTTGTGCCTAGGTAAAGACTTGCAATAAACAAACCTGAGGCATTTCCAAAGAGCAAACAGAGGTTCACTGTAGAACAAGGCAGCTTTGAGGTACAGAAGAGAGGAGGAAGCTGTATTTTCACAACAGTTTAATGATTAAAAATGCAGAAAAGCATCTACATAAGATATATGAAACACTAGTCTGCATTCATTCTCCAGCCTCTGGCTAGTTCTGAGGATCTGACCCTCGCAGAACTCACACCAAACCAGATGCAGGAGTTAAGAAGTGCATCAGTGCAATTTCTGCTTATTTGTTCTGCCATTTTGGGCACACACACATACAAAAACATTTCTTTGGACCCTTAGCATACATAAAAAGAGGCAGACTATTTCTGCCTGTAATAAACATGAGCAGTTTGCCCTCCAAAGGTAGCATGATAACCCTGGCAGCAAAGCCACCCCTTTCTGCCTGCTTTCCCCCACTCCCACCCTGGGTTAACTGTAGCTGGAGTATGGTTCTTCTTCATCCACCTCTCTGTTTCCAGCTTTTAAACTTTCCCCCTTCTCTCTCAACCCCCTTTTTCCAAGACTAGTTTGCTCTGATTGCTTCTTTTTAAGAAAAGGATTTTAGATGTCCCTTGACTGAAGGGACCTCCCATAAGACAAGCATCTCTGAGGAGAAAGCTTGAAGAGCTCCCCCACCCCACCCCAGATCTTTGCTTGGTCAGCATGGAGTTAGAAACATAAAGAGGCAGTCCAAATACAGTAACCTTGTAGCTTTGCTAAATTAAATTAAAAAAGCATGTATCTACACACTGGGTGGGGAAAAAAAAAAAACTTTCATGAAAATAGTTTTGATGCTACAGTCCCTTTGTCCTTGGGTTCCAGAGTCTGAAGGAGTGAATGACCAGTGAGCACCTCAGCAGCTACCTTGTCTGAGTTTATTGCACAGGAGCTTTCAAGGTTCATTACATATTATTGTGCACATTGAACCATGGGGCACTTGCCCAGCATCTAGTGCAACACTTCAGTGATTGTCAGTGGCTCGTTTAATCCATATTTTCAACTGGAACTCAGTTTTTATTTCCTTTCCAGTCACTGTTCATTTTTTAATTGACCTCAAATGATTAGTTACAACCAAATAAAATCATAACTGCATAATACTTGACTGTTAGGAAATCATTCTCAGTGCCTGTCACTATGTAGTATCTTGTATTCAGAAAAAATCTAAAACCATTTTAACAATACAAAGTATGTTGTGAATGCATTTAAAATAAATAAGTCAGTTGTTGTACATCACCTACTATCAAGAAGTGTGTAATTGCCAAGTATTTCTAGCTGATTTTGCTCTGTAAGGCACAACACCAGTACAAATCTGGCTTATATTTATTTGTCCAAAAACCCAAGAGCTCTCAGAGGGAGCAGATTTTTCACTCGAGTGAAAGCACATTATCTCACCATCAGAAGAAATCCTGGGACACTTAACTTTGCTTCAGAAGCCTCAGACACAGTAAACAGTAAACACTTCCAGTGGTACCCGAGCCTACTTCCACATCAGAACTGTAACCCTGCTTGTGCTCTCTAGGCCTGGTCTCATCTCCCAGAAGAATGTCTACATCTTATCCCACAATTTCTTCATTGGAGCTTCATTATACCAGTTATCACCGATTATGCAAAAATCATGTAGCCCCTGGGTAAAGAATTGCTAGAGAACAAGGGCCTCCCTCTGTAACAGAACTATGAGGGACCAGTCTCTGAAACACCTGCTCAGTATTACCCAGCAAGCAGAGGGAGAATACCAGCCTTTTCTACAGAATACCAGCCCTGAAATTAGATAAGAGCACTTTGTTCCCCCTCCTTGGATAAGACAGCGTGAGATGAAAGCAGCAAAGCTCCTCCTCGGCTGGAGAGCCAGACGGAGCTGGGTCGCAGGCCTGAGTCAGCACGTCGCTCCTGGCAAGGGCTGCAGGAAGGTTCAGAGACCCCACCATGGGCCTTGGGATAGCACCTTTGAGTCCGCTCACCACAGCACAGGGTGTTTATTGGTGGTTTTTAAAAAAGACAATCACATGGTCCCGTATTGGTATTGGCGGTGTTCACGTAACGCAATCCCCGCGACTGCCGGGCCTGGCAGCGGTGCCGGGCTCCCCGCAGAGTCCGGCCAGGGCCCGGGAGCGCTGCCTACACGCCACCCGCGGGTTCGTCCTGGTTTAGGGCAAATTCGGGAGAAAGCCCAGCTGTGGGGCAGTCACTGACTGCGCTGTCACCCGTCCAGCGGCAGCTCCTCGGCAGGGTCCTGCTGGGCTACTCGGCCCCTTGCGCGGCCTGGCCCGGGGCGCCGCCGCCGTCGAACACCTCGGGGCTGTCGGCCAGCAGCGAGGTGCGCACCTTCCGCCGCTCCTTGAAGCGGCCCGAGTGGGACACGCGGAGGCTCCGACGGCTGCCGGGCCCGCTCCCCGCGGCGTCGGCGCTGCCCGGGGCAGGCGGCTGCTCCTCCCGCCCGTCGGGGCCGGGGGTGTCGGCGGGGCTCTCGCTGGCCACGGGGTGCGGCGGGGCCACCGCCGCCTCCTTGAGCTTCTTCTTGCTGGTCAGCGATTTCCACCAGGGCCCGGCCGCGCCCTTGACGCCGGGCCGAGCAGCGGCGGTGGCCGCGGCGCTGTCCGCCATCTCGGGCTCCTGCGGGGGGAAGAGGGCGAGGGCGGGTTGGCAGCCGGGCGGGCTGGCAGCCGGGCACGGCGCCCCGCCGCTTCCCCGGGGCAGCCGAGCGCTGCCGGGGCGGTGAGCCCGGCGCCCGGGACGGGGAGAGCGCCCCGCGCCCCGTCGAGCGGCTCGGGAGCGCCGCCCGCCTCTGCGCCGCTCGCACCGCCTCAGGTGAATGACGCCCCGCAGCCGGGCCGCACCGCAGCCGGCACCGCTCCCCGCTCCCACCACCCCGGCACCCAGGAGCACACCCGAGGTCCCGTACCTTGGGGCTGCTGCCTCCCCGCCAGACGGGGCCGGGAGCCCGGCGCGTCCTGGGGCTGCTGCGATGGGGCTCCTCTCGCTCCACCCTCCTCCTTCCCTCCTCTCCCCGCCCCGCCCCGCCGGCTCCCTGCGCAACAGGTACGGGAGGCCACGCTGACCCGCGGCGGCCGCCCGGCGCTGCGGGAGCGCGCTGCTGCCCGGGGAGGGGCCGGGCCGTGCGGGGGCCGTGCCGGGGCTGTGCCGGGCCGGGCCGGGCCGTGCGGGGCTGCGGCAGGTGCCGGCCGGCCCCGGGCTCGCCCCCGTGGGCGGAGCGGCGGCCCGGCCAGCCCCGGGCCCGGCGGCTCCCGCTCACCTGCCCGGCCCCCGCTCACCTGCCCGGCCCCCTCCTGCCCCGCCCCGAGCCCAGGGAGGAGGGTCGGTGTCACCTGCAGGGAAAGCCCGGCCGTGGAGGGACCGGGGGAAGGGAAGAGAACAGGGAGCGCCGTGAACTCCGGTGGTGGATGCGGTGCTGCCAGCACAAAATATCACTGCTTTTTGTTTGTGCACGTGATGGATGTGCGTGGGTGGGCATTTTATAACCTTGAAGAAAATAGAATTGTGGTTAACTGCCCTTCTTTAAAAAGCTGAGTGGCGCTGTGGGTCACACGGTGTAGTCTGATACTTGTATTTAAATTGACTTAGTATTGGGACTTAGACTTTCTGCGTGGTGATGGATATATGGCCATACAAACGACTTCGCGGTTTTTTTTTATTCACCAAGAAAGGAGAAAAAATATTTGCTCGTGCCACACTATATGTTAAAAGTGATGATTTATTCTATGGACAACTATGCCATGTAATACACTTTTGATTTCTAATGCCCTACCCATCAACTACACACAGCCACTCAAGGACGCCTATGATGATGCCAAAGAGTGTGTGAAAGCATCATGTTTCAGCCTCTTCTTCTTTTGCAGATCAACTTGTGCTACTTGCAGCTTTGCTGAATAGCCCATAAAGATAAGAGCTATGGAAACTGGTGAATGCAGGTTGCTGAGGGAGAGGAGCCTGGGGCAGGCACTTACCTTACTCTGTAGATTGCCCTCTTCAAAGGTAAAGGCTTTTGGATAGGGAAGCATACACTTGAAAGTACTCCAAACTATCATACTAACTAAAATCAACAGCAAAAAAATTCTTCTATGGAAAAAAGCACTAACTTCCAGTGATAAAGGGTGCCCTTCTAGCAAGTAAGCAACTAACATTTTCCAAGACACAGAGCACGAGGGCATCAGGCTGTCTTGGGCCAAGGACAGCAGCAGACCACAGGGTCGAGTTTCTCCTTGAGACTATGACCTACTGCTTTGCTGCTCACTTGTATCTGCAGAGAAAGAGAACACCAGTCTCTCCCCATCTTGTGTCCCAGGGGAGTGCCTGGGAAAAAGGGAATTTATGTAGAAATGAAAGGTAGTTTTTATTTTTAAATGCTCTTTTCACAAAAGAACACACACACACACACACACACAAAACCCCCCAAACTGGTTGTCTTTTATAACTTTCACTCTGCAAATAGGCTCATACAAAACATTAAGTATTTATTTTATTTTGATTACCATACAGCTGACCTCTTAGCTCACAAAATGACAAATTTACATCAAATCACTGTGGATTTTTTGTTAAACCCATTTCAAAGAGTCCTAGAACAAGAGATTTTTCCTTTTTGACAGCATACTGAAAGCAGAGTCTACTGAAAAGAGAGAAGCAGGTTGGAAAGCTTTGTAAGAGACATGGGAGTGGGAGGATGCTGCCTGCATGAGTCTCTGGTGGTGCAGGAGGAGAGCAAAACCTGCTCTGCTTTTGAAAGTCACAACATGCTGTTCCACAAGACTGTCACTAAGGTTAGTGTTTATACAAAAACAACTCTGACAGTGAAAATGCACACTCTCTCCCTTTCCTGCTGCAACAGTACTTGTTGCATTCTTTCAGTATGCATGTATTTATAGTGTTTATTTAAACAGAAAAGTAAATAACATATTGCCTGTTTCAGTGCATGGAATTTGGATAGCACATTCATTTAATAAGACTGCTGCAGTTAAATTCTGTCCTGTCTTTGCAGGAGGCTGAGATAAAAAGCTGTGGGGTTTTGTAGTCCCAGCTAGAGTGTCTGTGCAGGATTCTAGCAGATGCCCCAGTACACTGCAAAATAAAAGGGTAGGGCCTTTTTTTACATTATAACATGCTCGTTTTGGGTACAGTTGGACCATATTGACATAAGTTTCTTCATAATTCTGCAGGCCATCCAAAATTCAGAAATATCCTGGTATTTTCAAGACTTAGATTCTCAAAGACTGATTTTAATGTCAGTCCTCAAACTAATTTTATTTACAGCCCCTAACTGTTACAGCAATGAACGAAAAAAATATATAGTGTTTCTAGCAGTTCTCACTGTCCTTTTTCCACACTTTGCAGACCCTACTGTGCTCATGTTGAAACTGAGCTCTGGAAAACTTGGATTGCTAAACCACACCCTTATCTAATTGTGTTGAGGGGATCCATCTCTACTGGCAGGACGAGAGAGGTGTGGTCCACTGCAGACATCAGCCTTCCCAACACCATGGAACCCTTTGGCTTCCAAAGCTGGTATTAAATGCAGTTACAATTCTACCAAAACCCACCAGAAGCATAACACATACTAGTGAATATTGCTGTCAGAGCTCTCATTTACCCTGAAACCCTAGACCATCCAGGAAATATACTAGATGATTGAAACTTGGGTTTTTCAAATACTAGTGTTAAGGCCAAGGACATGTTCACTCTAACTGAAAAGAGCAGAGCAGAGCTCTCTGTGTTCCCAGCAATATTCAATGTTTGTATCTTTGAGTTTTAATTAAACTCTTAACCCTGCCTTGATATACAACTGAGCAACAAGCTCACAAAAAAAAAAGGCAACAATGATACCTGTTGGCACATTCAGCATTAAAAAAAAAAGAAAGTTATTGGAACTCCTAAGTCTCAGAGACTAAATGTTATGTTAATGTAAAGTAATGGACCTCTGTGTATAGGAAAAGACCACACAAACAACTGTGTCAAGCTGCCAATTCAGAAGAAGCCAGCAGTAACTTAACCAGTAGCTTAGCTTCTCATAGATTTAGATTTCCATGTGCTAGCAGCATCTCCAATCTTAGCTTTTACCATAATAACCACAGGGAGGACTTCAACCCTTTTATAATGGGCCCTTGCACGATTTTTGAATCAGTGCCTCTGGAAAAAAATGAGTCTCAAAGGCCACAGGTGACACTGCAGGCCCTTGAGAGGACCTCATTTAAGTACAATGTAATATGAATAGGGCATGATTGCCGTGACTCCATTTTATTGACTGACACAGTTGTAGTCTTAAGTTTTCTGATCTTACCTTCAATACTAAGGGCAGACAAGATGCTTATTTACATGGGCCCTAAGGTAGCTCTGTGAAGGGTACTAGTGCTGTAGAGGAATGCAAGGTGTTAGCTTAGTGCTAGTGCTCATTCTCATTCAATGGGAAGTTCAGCTGCATGAATAAATGTCTCAGAACTCAACAGATTCTGAAACTTTACCTAAAACACCCATAACTACAAGGCCCAAAACTTCCATAAACAGACCATAAACACAGCTCCTCAAATTTTTGTTTCCCAGCCAGCCTCCAACACCAGCCCTATTCTAACATTTGTATGTCTAGCAGCAAACTCAGCCTGATTCTTTGAATCCCAAACTCCTAAAATTTGTCTTTCACCCTTATAGTATCTGAAGACAAAACTAAGGTCCTTTTCCTTCAGCAGACCAGAAAAACATGGATGTATATGGTGACTATTGACACCCTTCCTAGGTCTGAAAGCCTTGAAAAAAGTCTGTTGATCCAATATGCCTATTTTTAACCAGAGAATTCACACATTGTGTGGAAAGATGGAGCTGGTCATTAGTGATGCCAACATGCTGCAGTTTTCACAACTTTGGGAACCACTCAGTCTTTAAGGCTTTAGATTTCTAAGGCTTGTCCCTAATTCCTGCTTTAATTGTAACTGTGACACTCGTGTCTGAAACAACAAAGACCCCACCATGAACAACAACCCCTTATTAATAAAATCCCTATTTCTAAAACTTGAGGGACTGTGCAACTTGCAGTAACAATACTGGGTCCTCACTATTTGGATTATTAACCTAGTCCTAACTGTTAGCTATGGATGTTATGGATACCTATGGAGTCCAGTCTCCTGAAGTTCTTGGGCAGCAGCATGTGGTAATTAATATGGATTTTAATGCACATTGATCATATGTGCCCTACAGTAGAACAGAAATTAAGGTATCTTCAAATATGGCTGGCAGCAGTTTATGCTCTTCAAGATCTGCAGTTCCAAATCTTACAGTTAACCCTACTCCTCATTCTAACATTCCTTTTAGTGGTAACAAATGGCTCATACTTTCAAGAAAAGAGAGAATATTTAGACTGGCACATTGTCAGGCCCTGCAATGAAAGCAGCTTCCAGTGGCAACCTTGGTTTGTGCCATCCCCAAGTCTGCTGCAAACTGAACCCTGACAGTTTCTCTGCTTATAAGCAGTTGTTCCTTCCTACTGTAGCTAACAAAGCACTTGCTCCATCTGACATCTTCCTAACTGCAGTCCTTAAAGCATCCTGCAATAATCCATGTCCTTCAGGCTGTGAATGCCCAGTCCTGGCACTACCAGTAGCATCAGCATAGTTATATTCAGAACACCACACCTTTGGAGAAAGGTAATGTAAAGTATGGCCCCCATATAAGATCCACTGATGTCCTGAATCTGCAGGCCCTGGAGCATTCAGCAATAATCTTAGTTCCCTAAGGTTCAGATTTCTGAATCTTAACTATTATCTTTAATCAAGGAATTAATCTCTACAGCTAAAGAACAAAGCACATTGATGCTCTCTCCCTTATCTCTACTAGCCTATAGTCTCTTCATTCCCTTTAGATAGCTGTAGGGATAGCAATGTAATTCTGCTTTGACGATCCAGTTAGATGGCATTCTTCTTGCCTAAGTGTTTGTGAACTACCTACCTCCTCAAAGAGTTTTTGTGCTTTCAGTCCTGGGTTATGGATAGGGGGTTTATTGGCACTGCAATATTTCCCCTTTCTTTTCTGCAGAACTTCACTCTGTACTTGTCAATAAAAGAGATAAGAAGATGGTCAGACAGCTCCTGCAGGGAGGTTGCAGAGGAGTTGGACTAGATAGCCTTTAAAGGTCCCTTCCAACCCACACTATTCTATGATTCTGTAATTCAGTCCAGCTATTTATTACTCCAGGTATTCCCAGCACTTCTCCAAGGTCTCACTAAGTCCAGAGTTTAGCCCAATACCACACGTGCAATCCCTTCTCCCTTCTGTGTACTACATTTCCCAGTAGTATACATCCCAGGTCTGTCAAAAACCTTGTTTCAAAAGAAACCCCAAACCTGATACATTCCTTCCCAGAGTCTCAGGCTAAGTGCCCCTGCAGCACTCTCTGTCAATAAGACTCAAATGTTGTGTAAGTTTTGAAAATGTAATGTGTGGTGAAAAGTGTAGTCTTACCTCTTCTTTAGAAATACAATGAATGTGGTTCCAATTCACCCAGCTTTGTGCTCTGTTAGACCTGTTCTGTAGCTTAAACTGACCTCATCTTGCAAAGCAGAGAGTTGAGAACAAAGCTCTGTCTTCTTTGTACTTTGTAACTTCATGTTAAAAAAGTTTTCCTTACTTTCACTTTGTTTCTCTTTCTTCGCCCCCCCCCCCAACTCTTCCTAAGCAACTTCTAAATAAATTGTCAAATTCCAATAGAATATTTGACAGCAGGAGAGAGATAAATTTCTCAGCAACTGGTGTCTGGGTGGAGGAGCCCAGAATTGGTGTCTCATTTGAGGAAACCCTTTGACAGTTCCCTGTCCAGTGTGCTCTCAGAATGTGCTTTGACAGAGACAGAGCATGCTGCTTTGTCTCTAGCATGGTGGTGTCAAAAAACAATTCCTTTGCTCAGTTCCTTGGTGGATTCCAAACACTTAAACCTGACAGCAATGAGTCTCACAAAGATGAGTATAAAGGAGAGATTTCAACTGTTCCATGGCACTCTGGAAAGCTACAACCTTACAAACCACTGACACAACTTTGATGTATATTTCATTGATAGTGGCTAAGACACTTCTGCTTTATGGAAGGCAAGTTGTCTCACCCCAGTTGCTGTGAGTGTGTACAGAGTGGCACCCAGAACTTGGGGATAGTTGTATGGCAGATGGAAATTTGGAGAGGGTGACTGCAGGAGGGGACTTGCTGCTTCACCAAAGGCCTTCTCCAATAGCTGGAGGGGAACAAGGTTTCTGCTGAACACCTGGCTGCAGGCAGGATCCACTGCAGTCACACAGCAGTGTCTCACCTGCTCCCAGAGGTGCAGAACTGGGTTCCACTCGAGAGGAAATGAACTAGCAGGGAACTACATGGGCTCACATACAGCCTCCTGGAGCATCTTTCAAAGAACTCTTACTGCTCACTGCTAGTGCCTCGTGTGATAAGTCATCATGCTCTTGCTGAATGCTTTGAAGCAAAAGGAAGGATTTTGTTTAATCCAGTCAGACCCATTTTTCCCCCGTGTACTGGATTATAGGTTTCTGTTAAAGGTAAACATTATTCTTCTACTGTCTCAGTAGTCAGTTTTGCAGAGGGAAGTCTGCTGCCTTTTTACTTCCTCAGATGGTGAATCTGAAATGGTCTGACCTCAGCCATGCAGCTCAACCCCAGGTGCAGCAGTGATGGCCACAGCCAGTCCGACACCAGAGATGGAGCAGGCACAGCACAAGGTGGCACCAACGAGGTGTGGAGGGGACACGCTCCTTTCACCTGCATGCTCACTATGCCCTGAGGATGCTGGACATCAGCTGATCAGTTAGCCAAGTGAAACTTGAGCAATTTCATAGATATTTATGTTTTAAAATCCAAATCATACTCATCTGTTCAACAGATTAAAAACTTGTTCTCTCCAGACACCAAGCATGGGTACTTTTTGGCACACTGACTTGTACTGTCATCAAATCCTTAAAATGGGGCATGTGTTGGAGATTCCAGATTATGAGACTAATTAAAGCTACCTGTGTACTACTTTAAAAAAACCAACTCATAATGGAACTGACCAGAAAAAAGTAAAGAAAACCATTGTTAGTTAAATGTCTGTGTTCAGGAGTATGGATAAATACTCTGATGGCATTGATTCTCAGATATTGATTAGATTGATGTTGGGATTCATTGCTTACTTGAACTTTTGCATAGTGTGGCTCAAGGTGGTCTCTGAAAATAAATGTGTGCGTGTGCTTGGCTGTGGTAGTATGGGCAACCAAGTGCCAATCTGAAACTGTGACATGCAGTAAAATTGTTCTAAATTTTTGAGCCGGAAAGTTTCCAGCAATGTCAGAATGGTAATTAGTGATTGATTTTTGTTTGGCAGCTTGCTGTGCAGTCAGTGACAGACACCAAAACTCTTTTAACACATTTAATGGGATTTTTCCTTCCATTTACACTATCATAAATTACAAAGCATATTTCACTTCACAAAATAAAACCATTTCCAGATCATTTTTATGACAGTATTAAGTAGTACATAACCTACAACAAATAGTCCTGTACAAGGCAGGAGGATCTATGGAAGATAGAAGTGTTGGGAACTCAGACTATTTAGCACTTGCTCTGCAATCTGGGTTAATCTATCTAGCCCTTAGTTATTTCTCTAGAAGACGACAAATTTACAGTCATACTCTCTACCTCTCTTCATTATCATAGTTACATATATTTTTCAATTTGAATAGAAACATGTGCTCCCTGAAATAATTCAGGAAACTGCATCACTGAGTTACCAAGCATATGATACAAATGATCAAGATGACAGAGTATTAGAATTTTTTTTGTACTGAAAATTGAGTTTGGTAGTAAAGTATGTTGATTTTCTATGCTTGCAAACATGTCATGCTGAGAAACACTTTTAGCATTAGGAATAAGTTGCAGTTAGACTACGAACTCTGTAGGTCAATGTTTGTGAGGGGAGAAAAATATTAAAATTTGGTAATAATTAAATTTACCAGCTCCCACATGTCCTACACATTCTTTCTTTCTTTTTTTTTTTTTTTAACAAACCATCAGGAAACACATTCAAGATAAATACCTACAATTTCAGCAGATTTACTGTACATTTATAAATAGAGAAACATGACAAAACATAACTCAATTTTTACAGAAAAACCAAATCCTTCATCATTCACCCAAAAAAGTGCTGACTTTCAACAAGGCCAGAAAATATCCAGTGTCCCAGCATCACATAATTTATATATTACTGTAATCCAAGAAAAATCTGGCATATGAAACTGATACTATCACCAGGACTTTTAAAAAATTCTCAAGACCATATTTTACATGGGAGGGAGAGAAAAAAAAAAGGAGAGAAAATACTATATGTTTTGGGAAATAGCAAATGGCTAGAAGTGTACAGTCCTAGGATGCTAGTGCCTAAATGCAAAGAAACCTAAGGAAAGCTGAATTATGCACAAGAAAGGTATTCTCCTTTAAAACACTTGCAATGGAAGAGGTATGTCAGGATAATACTGCATTAGTGGCAATTGTTTTGAATATATCATAGCAAAAATGCAAGAAAGAATTACATGAAAATAATCAATGCACCGCATTGATTTATAGTTTGCTAAAATAAAATGCCATTCTTTCAGCTAGGTAAAGTAAAAATATCTTTATAATATAGGTTCTGTTTCACAATTGACATATATAATTATGTCTCATGAAGAAGGAAATGTATAGGCGTATACAAGTAACACTGATTAAGTACCTTTTTGCTTCTCTAGCCATATTAAAATACCTTTTGTGTTTCTTAATAAGTTAACAATAAAATTGTTTGAAACTTCTCAAAACAAATATACATCTGAGGCAAGGCAAAAGATACAAGGTAAGAGGATTTTTTCTGACCTTCTTTTTCCCTTCTACAAAGAGGCATATGTCTATGAGACATAGGCTTTCCCTAAACATTTTGGCATCCATCTGCAACTTTGCAGAAATTGAAGTGCAGTTAAGGAACTCTTCCTTTCTGTTTAAAAAATTTAAAGAAATGTTGTTTTTCCTTCAGACTAATTATCTTAAAACAAAGGGCTTTGAAGATATGCCTCTCTGACTAAAAGAGAACATCTTCATTTTCTATTAAAATCTGCACAATTAACTTCTGGTACCGCATGTCATTCAGTGTAGCAAGGGTACTGTCCTCTGGAGGTCTCATTAAAGTAGGTCCAAACACTATTCCCAGGTTTTCAGCATTCATAAAATTCTCCTTTTCATGCAAGGTAACCCTAAAATAGAAAAAAAAGCCAAAAAAAGTAATTAGTTGCTTACTTCCCAGAAAAAAAGGAATATCTCCATCTTTGTCTGTAGTCTTGCTCCCCATCAAGCACTGGTACAAAGACATTCTTCAGTAACAATTTTTACTTTATCTCAATATAATAACTGTTTCCATAGGAAGTGCAATGCACTTGTGGGACTTTAGTGCCCTTAAACACCTCTCATGGGCCTATTCAGTGATTTTGCCATGTGATTGTCTGTTAGGGTGTAAGAACTAGTGGCAATTCCTTCTTAAAAAGCATAATCATGGTTTAAATGAGGATGTATGGAACAGTTCTGTACACTACAGTAACTGCAGTTCTCTGCAGGTTGTGCTTGGTGTGTATCATAGGGGGTGTGGGTGTGCTCCACAAACACAGAAAGGAATTTTCCTAAGACTACCAAAGATCCCAGACATGATTCCAGCTGCAGGAACCCATCCCTTCACATGGATGTTCTGCCTTGCTGGCTGCCTCAGGCCAACCAGGAGCTGAGTGATTCCAACTACTTGTTACACTTTGGGAGTAGGCTGAATGCTGCACCTGCCTGGAGAGGTGGCTTGCTTAAATCAGGCTGCTATAAATGCCATCTATCCTTGACAGAGAATAGAGGCACTTCAGGGAAGAGCTTTATTTGCTGACATAGGTCATATAATGTAAATAGAAGCATAGATGGACTGCTTGTGGCTGGAGCAGAAAATGGCCACCAAGGATTGGCCAAGCTGCAGAGAAGTCAGCCCTGTCTGGAAAATCAGTCGGGCCTGCTGGAAAATGCCAGGTGTTCTCAAAGTTTCCCTCCAGGTAACCGGATCAGATCAGTGCTGTTCTATTTGAGTGGCATGTTGAGTTCAGTCCTGAGAGTGCTCTTGCACTGTGGTGTAGGACAGCCACAGTTCCTTGATCCATCCACCATCCTTGGTCCTTGATCAGACATTTCCTGTGAGAATACAGCCTGGATAATTTCACATCTTCTTCATGCAACTACTCTGCCAGGGTGAAGCACATCTGGTTTTGGAGACACCTGTCCTGGCAACAGCTGAGGCCTTCCCTAGCCATGGCAATTCCCAGCTGGGCATTGAGAGTGGATTCACTTATGCCATCAGGGGAGCACAAAGTGGCTGCAACCAGAAGTACTCTGGTCTTCCCTTGTTTGCAAGTTACTCATATTACTTAGTTTTGCTTCTACTGTCATCCCTCTGAAAAGAATGGCTCTGCCAGAGAAAATGCTCTTCCTCTTTGCTTTCAGGACAGAAATCCATTAGTGCCCCTACTCACAGATACATCCTCATCTTCTAGCATATATATCAGCTGTGCTTTGCAAGCAGCAAAGACAAACCAAGGCTGCAAAGCTGAAGCCACCTCTGTGCAAGTGTATGTCTGACACTCTGGCTTTCCCTCTGTGAGTGTATGCAGCACAGATGTTCAACAGCTGTGCAAAGCTACACAGATCTTACTAGCACCTCTGTTCAGGAGCGTGGGGCTTGCTGCACAGCTGGGGTGAACACAGAGAAGATTCAGAGCTTGACTGCAATGTCAGTGTGGATGGAATTGTATGTATTTCACCAAAGGGGAGACTGCTCATGCTATTGCATTTCCTTCAATTTTAGGCAAAAAGTTATCAGAAAGGTAACTAATTGACTGTCAAACTCATTTTTTGTTGCTGATGTTGTCCTCTGTTGGATTTTTCTGTGCTTTTAACAAAAGCTCTGGAGTTTCTTTTCAATTGAGACAGCAGTGGTGTAGAGGCTGTGACCCTGCAGTAAGACCCTCCAAGAGGTTCTCCATAGGAACTGATGTGTGCTTGATTTCCATGCAGACACCAAAAGCTACAATTCGGGAATGGAGAGGGAATTCATTGCATGACACTGCATTACAAATGCAGATATTTGAGAGAGAAAGCCTAATCAGCACTTCAGACTCTTTTTGCCTCATCAGTAGTTCAGCTCAACAGCTGAACCAAAGCCTGGACTGCAGTTCATGAGAAGCAGGAAAGGCAAGTCCATACATGTATATTAAAACTTTGCTGCCAGAACATAAAGGTACTGATTCTGTGTGCAGGTCACTTTTTTACAGCCTCCAGAGGCCTTTTTAAAAGGTAGTGTTAGTCATCATCAGTTGTCCATGCATATGTACTGACAAGGGTGGGTATTTGCACATCTCATTTCTGCAGAGTCCAAAGAAGCTCCTGCATGCCCAGGTAATGTGCCATCAAGTGGAAAAAATTACTCAATTGTAATGACCTGAGCTGATTCAAAATGAGGAAAAGTCTCTGCATAATGAGAACCTGATAGAGCATGAAATGCACTTTTCAAAAGTTCTCTGATGCAGCTTTATGTGAATTGAGGTCTTTTTAGGTTGGCATTAATAGTGCAGAATAGTGCAGATGAAACCCAGGAAGTACTCCTCATTTATGACTGTGTTGCAAATAGTGCAACTAAGAAAAGATCAATGATTTTCTGAATGTAAGGTCAGTAGCTTTATTCTTCCCTTATGCCTTTTTCTGTTGTTTCCTTGTCCAGAGACAAGGAATAACTTGGGCAATATAGCCATAAATGAAGGCCTACTTTGAGATGACAGTACCAGTCTGTACTCAGCTTCAGTTTTTAAAAACTTACAAAGGAGACCTCTTGAGACGTATATACCCAAAGCAGCAAAGTAGAGTTAGCATGGTTTTGAAAAACAGTTTTGCTTGAAATAAGTGGAAGTGATGGACCCTCTCAGTCCTTAATTTTTCTAGGTACCTAGCTAAAAACCTTGGGAAACTTGTAAGTACACTTCTAAGCACCTTAAAAAATTAATTGTAGGCACTTTGAAAATTTTGAATGCCTTATGAAGCTTTATGAAGCCCCTCATGGATGTCTTATGTATGCCTAAAGAAGTTTGGAAAGAAATGAGGCAGAACATGTTTAAAACCAAGAGAGGCATAACTGGGACCTATATTACTTTTACTAGTCATGTAAAAATAGGCCCTGCTTGACTCTTGGCTTACTGTGATATGAGCAAAGAACTCATAAGAGACAGCTCTTTCCTTTTAGGGTTATTGTTCAACAAGACAAAACAGGAGGTAAGGGGAGGCAGAAGCAAAGCATGTTCAAGTGCTGCCTCACAGCAGCACATCTCACCATTCAGTATTTTTCAGATATTATCTGCCTCAGAGAAGCGTGACAAATGTCAATTAACTCTTAAAAGGTTTGCAATAACATGCCAGCCAAAGGATCTATGCTATATAAGTGCACAGCTTATATGTACTTGTACAAACAGCTGGCCTGCTTATCTGTAGCATTATTGGTTTAGTGGCAGTGCCCTAATGGAAGCTTTATTAGGACTTTTCTGTAATATTTCTCTTTCAAAGCAGAAAATTGTTAAGCTCTTCAAGAATTACCCTGCATGTCAATTAACTCACTTTTTGAGATGAATCATTAGGTATCTAAGTGTCTCGTAGTGAGCAGCAGGGAGCAACATCAACACTTCATGGATTGCTTCTAGTCGTTCATCAGGATTGGAGATTTCTGTAAAAACACCAAACAGGATTAATGTTGATAGGGCTTTCCATGTGTACACAGCAATAAATCAGGAAGATAACTTATTATTATGGAATCATTTACAAGCCATTGACTGTGCTAGCAGGGATAAATATTGCACTCGTAAATGTGACTCTTATCAACTACTTCTGCATACTCAAAAAAAAAAGGTTTTAAAAAGAAGCAGCAACAAAGACTGCCCAGGAGTTATCTCCATGGTCTGTAGCTCTATCCACAGTTCTGTATAAGTACAGTACCCAAACTTTGTTAAGTGCTTCACAATGCTATTCTGCCCAGAATTGTCTCTTTAAAATATTACAAAATATTATTTCCATTAGTCTTCAAAACTGGGTGGGAGTGTGGATATATGACTTTGGGAGACTATGCTTGTTTATGCAGGTTTAACTAGAGATTGAAATGACATGGAATTACTGCAAGATTTCTCAGTGTATTTAAATTTGTAGATATCAATGATACCTTTATATATATATATATATACTGAGCATCAATGCTTATTTAAAACTGTTTGGCAATCTCCCTCTAAAAATCTGAGCAGGATTTACACTCTTTTTTTATCTTGACATAGAAAAAGATATGAAACCACACTTTCTGATACTAGTCAGTTTTTTTGATATCATACATTTACTTTTATCTTTTTAACCTGCATGATATCCTATCTGAACTATCAGGCAAAAGTTTCATGTGAATAAAGGACATGGCAGAGAAGGAATGAAGACAGTACCCAATTTTCCAGGTTTTTTTACATCCTTTCCTTTAAGGTGGACAGATTTATGGATGGGAAATGCAAATAAAGGTTGGTACAAATGCTAGGCAATACTTACTTGCTGCCTCTATGAACTTGGAATAGGTGTCATAGGTGATCACAGGAATTGGCAAGTCTCTGAAATATAGCTTCAGTGCTCCAGCAATGATGTTTATGTCTGGATAAATACTGGCAGAAATATCAGCCTTGTCACCATCTAGAAAAGGAGGAAGAAATCTGTTAAAACCATCCTAATTTTGTCAGAAGCAAGGCTTGACTTTAAGTCAGATTTATTGTGTGCAACCTGACAAAAAAATCAACCTGAAAGTGTTTGAAAGGCTTAAATGAGAATATATTGCTACCAATGAGGAATGGTAGTTTTTTTATGTTTTAGTAAACAATTTATTTACTTGCATCTTTTGGAAGGGCTGGTGATTACAGCATCCATATCTGCAGTGTACCACCTCAAACATACTGTTTTAATGTTGGATGAAAAACCATGTTAATAATGTATTTCTTGCATTTAGCCCATTTAGTCACTGAAACTAAGCTATTAATAACTTGTTCTGACATCAGATTTTTCCATCTGCAGATAAGTGCAAAGGAGTATGAACCATTTTTTCATCTCCACTTGGGGAAAGAGAGGTGTAGAGAAATAACAAATTTCCAATGACCCTCAGGAGACCAGAAGGAAAAATCAAAGAACATGCAAATCTTGCACATCTTGTACCAACATATCTATAGTGATTAGCTGAAAAGAAAGCTGCCTTATTTTCTGCTGTCTTGTAATGTCTTACTATTAGGCATTTATTTATAGCAAAGATCTGAATTTAAATAGACATGCTAAGGCATTTAGCTATACAATTATTCTGAAATGTGCATCACATTTTTTTAAATTAATATGGATACTTGTAACGGATGAAATGCTAAACAGATGAATTATGCACCTAAAAAGGCAAACATTTTGTTTGCCACAATATAACAGTTAGTCAGAACTCTATTACAAAGTGCCTTTAAATACATGAGCCTAAAGTTTACAGGTGTTGCTGGGAAGTCCTGGTTTACAATGAGTGAAATTACAAAAAGTAGCAGCAAGGCAGGATCACTATAATTTTGCAAGTTCAAATGACTACCTCAGCTCTGCACTAACTAGTACCCTCATATCCACACTTTTCTCCATATCAAAGAAATTCTGCTGTCCTCCCTTCCTGGGATCTGTCTATCTTGGTGGTCTTGCAGTAGAAAGATGGTCAAGCAGGGGGTGTGGCTGTCTGGATTTAACCCTCAGCTTTACCTCAGGCTTCTTGGACATGAGTTATATTCCCACCCTTCAGCTAAGGATGCTGTGCTTCACTCAGGGCAGGTGAGGACCACACAGTGAATGGGGTGATGCAAGGTTCTGCCTGCCTGTACAGCAGAGAGGGGTTTGCTGTGTCTGCCAGGAGGTGCAGGCACAAGCTGGGGCTGTTACCACCAAGGTGCTGACATGTTGTAAAGCCATTGCCTTGCTTGTCTCACAGTAACAGTGCTTGTGGACTTGTCCTGATACAGACAGATGAGTGGGGGTGCTTGATACATGGCATCCAAGATGGAGATAAAGGCTTTCACAGCACAGTAAAAGAGTTTATATTGATTGCAGGCATTTTATACAAACTTATGGCATTAATCTTGCAGGGATACGTCCTGTCCAATGTATGCACATAATTCTCATTAAGACTAATAGCACTACATGTTCTCATCAAGAGGAGATTATATGCTTAAGTGTTTAAAACAAACAGCCTTTCTTGATGCAGCTGAGCAGTCTCAATACATCCATCAGCATTTAATTTAATACAGCATCAATAAGCCCTAGGAGGATGTTTGCACTGCCCCAATCTTTTGTTTAATCCACACATTCCAGGCATGGTAGCATTAGTCTTGTAAAGCTTTGTGTGAAGAGCTCTATTTAATTGATGGACACTGAGCACTCCAAATGCTGCACTGAAAACAGATACCTCCAAGGAGCTAGCAGCTGCACCAGAACAGATACAGCAAAGCACAAGCTCACATCTATTATCCAGGTCACCAGTACACTAAATGCAAGTGTTATTTATTTAGTACTTTTACAAAGCAGCCCAGCAAGCTTCCTGAAAGGGGCACTTCAGCTTGGGGTGCTTCAAACTGCAATGCACTTCAAACATACCTCTTATTTACATATGTGCTTACTGTAGGAAAAATTATTAATTCCTGAGTCAAAGATTTTACTCTTCTCTTCAGAGATAAATACACATCCATTGGAAATGCACTGAAGTTTATTTTAAAGTGAGCCCAGCAATACATCTGTTGTAATATACCCTGCACATTTTTGTAGCAGATATGTAGGGATTGGTGTCTGTATGCATATATGAATTACATGTGGTTCACATGATACCTTCTGCATTGCCACAATAATTTTTTTTCACTCTTCAATACAGGAACTATTTCAGATTGTAGTTGGTATTTTCAGTATCATTGCAGCATCCACATGTTAATATAGATTTTTTTTATATTTTGGATTACAAACACGTAGTCAATTTCAGCTTTGCAAACCTAATTCTACCCAAACCCCATAATTTGTCTTTCTTTGTTAGTTTGACTCTCAATGTATTTTGTTTCATTATGTTGAAATTTGAATATCTGAAGAAAAATAAAGTTTTTATTCTTTTCCTTAAAGGTTTCAGCTGACGTTGGATGCCATAGAAATTATCAATAGTTCATTACAGAATGAAATAGAATAAGTATTTCATTCTTAAAGCCTCACTCATGCCCTCTGAATACTGAATTAGATTTTATTTAAGTTTCCTTTCTACCAAATGTTTCTTTTATTGCACAACCTTTACTATGCTAGCATGCTCCTTTTTGTTTTTTCTTGGATTTGGCATTTGACAGGTTTTCAGCTACACTGGCAAAAGAGTATGAATTAGGATGCCTCTAAGTACTCATGTAATATTTAACAGCATATTTTTAGCAAGTGTATTGTACCAGCCAGTCGTACAAACAAGTGGGGGGACAGAATGTGGTGGTGACAATGGCAGCTCTGTGGATGAAATGCACAATGGGTGTTCTCTGGATGCCACAACGCCACAGCTCACAATGCTGACAGAGAGCAACTGTCATTCTACAGCACCAACATTCACCAGATTAAATAAATCCACATTATTCCCCTCCTTCTCATTACAAAAATCACTAAAATGGAACATTGTCAATGCCTCAGAGAGCCTAATGCTAATTTACAGTAGGGGTATTTACACTGCCTGGGCTTTGGAAAGCAGTTTAAATCAGATGAGGACCAACTTCACCCTTTTTTAAAACCAACTGTCCCAGCTACATTTGGCCCAAGTAGCACTATGTGGGATGCTATTCTCTTCCGGAGATGGTAGCTTTTTTCTGTGCTTGCTGTAATTCTTTGGAAGCACCAAGTGACTGCCTCTTTGTCAAGGCAGAATTAGTCAGAGGGAGGGCTGGCTGCTCTTCACTGCACCCCTTCAGCTGCACATGAGATCAGCAGGAGAGGTTCCCCCTGGCCAAGTCAGCTCCCATGCCTCATCCTGCTGCATCCTGCTGCATCCTGCTGTATCCTGCTGGCCCCTGTGGCTTGATGAGGACCTTGGAATCACAGCACTTGATTGCATTATTTGAAGGATGTATCCTGTGCATTAAAATGGGAGGACTCCTTGCCTGTCTGTTTTCAAACCCTTTTCTTAAATGCTGTATTTCTGGAGATGTGAAAGTGTCCTGGAATTTTATCCAGGTGCCTGGGGACTGACTCAGAAACAATGGGCAGGAAGGGACCTCTGGAATGCTGGAGTGCAGTGTTCTGCCACCACAGGCACTTCTTGTAAACCTTCTTGTAAACTCTGCAACTTCCATTTGTAAAACTAGCTAATGTTTTCTAGCCCTGCTCTTATTAGAAGGTTGTTTCAAAGCCTTGCTTTCAGATGGTTAAAAAGTGGTCCTTAAATTGTTAAATGAAATTTATTCCTGGCCAGTGTACATCCTCCAGTAGTGTGCCAAGACTATCAATTAGATTAAAGAGTTCTATTCTCTGGTTCATACCCCTGCTCTCAGCATCTCCTTTGACTATCTTCTCCCTCCAAAAAAGTTAATTTCCTGTAATTTTAATTTTTCTGTAATTTTTTGAAGTTAATTTCCTGTAGTGAATGTGGAAATAGAAATTCTGTAAAACCCTCACAAACTTCCCTTTCTGGGCAGAAAATTAAATATGAACAGAAAACTTCCAGGTAGTGTTGAAGACAAGATCTGCCAGCTGGGACTCAGATCCTTTCTCTCCCAGCTCTTCCAGCTGGAACAGAGAATGGGATAACCCTCATTCTTGGGATAGCTCATTCCACACTGCTCTGGCTTCTAGTATGAGAAGAGTTAACAGCAAAGCAGTGTGTTCCTACCTATGTGGCTGGGATGCAAAAGAGAGGGTGGCATCCCTGTCTCTGTAAGGATCTGACAGGGAAGCTGAGCTCTCAGGTTGGAAGTGTCTTGCCAATTCAAACTTCTGCCAGCTGACAACAACCTTCAAGCTGCACAGCCCACAAGTCAGAACAAAAAAAACCCCAAAACTATTTTGTTTTTCTTTATATCCTTTCTTGTAAAAACTCTCAACTCTTCTTCCTTTTCCACCCCAGTTCAGGGAAAAAAACATTTTCAAAACAGGAAAGTGTTGAAAGTTGTCAGATTCTGATCTCTGCAATACTCTAGTCCTCTAGCCCATAACAGGATTATGTTCTTTATTCTCCTTCTTTTATTCATGCCTTTTTATTCATGGCAAAACTCTTTCCTTTTGTCAGCCCTTTCCCTTCATTAAACTGTTAAAAAAATGAAGACAGAGATTTTGGTCAATTTCTGCCCAATGGTCTTCCCCACAGCCTTTGTATACAAACTGTCTTCTTGCTTTCTCTGCTTTCATGTTTATCCATGCTTTTATTTCCTTTGGAAATCTAATACTGCTAGTCACCTTTCTCTTCCTGTTTCTAGGTGCTGCTGCCTTTGTAAATCACACTTTCTTCCTTGCTGTGGGTCTAATCCAAGAGTGTATTGCTATCAATTATGTTGGGAGTATACTTAATAAATAGACAATAAACTGAAGTGGCTTTGCAGGAGGAACTACTGCTGCAGCAGTGTTGAAGTCATGCTCAGACATAAATTTAATTCTGCTTTCTTCCAACTCTTCCCTCTACAACCTGTGCCTTTCCTTCTGGGTTTCATCCAGATTAGATGAAACTTAGAGGAAAATTAACACACAGAAAAGAAGGGTTTACCAGGCCAGATCTGCCAGCAGGGAGCAGAATGGCACCTGTGAGGACTGTGAGCCTCCCAGAATCATTGTTTCATGTGGCACATCTGGAACACTATCTTGCCATGATAGCAGTCATATCACTGTGCATCTCTCTGGCCCAAAGAGTGGCTGACCAGTGTATGCATATGTTGACAACTGAAGCATCCAACATATTTTAAAATATGCTTTATTTTTTAAAGGGTATTTCAGGATTAAAACAGCCAATTTGGAAATTCCTAGCTGGACTTTCTTTACAGAGATGTCTGCATGACAAACTGCCTCCAAACAAGACATGTTTGGGCACAGCAAGTGTAAGATGTGCCACCCACAGACATTGCTGGACAGTGCAGCCTCCTCAGGAGCCCCCAGATCTCCTGCCATGGGGCCCCAGGGCCCTCAGTCCCTGCCCGAGTGCCATCACAGCTGTCTCCAGCTGCACCATGCTGGTGTGGGGCCATCCACCCTTCTGGTCACTACCCTGACCCACAAGCTGACTCTCTGGCTTTGACCTGGACCTGCCTCGTACCCATGGACTTGTGATCACAGGGCTGTGATCTGTGTCTTACCCTGTTCCCTACCAGGGCAGAGGCAGTACCTGAAAAAAATAAGTAGGAAGGAAACCACTATTTATGGGAAATGAGAAGGATATTCACATAACTTCTTAAATGCACTTACAAAGGTATTTTCTCCTGATGGAGGCCCTACCCTGTCCTCACTTACATACACACTTCAAAGTTAGTCCTGTGAGCAAAGACTGTGTGCACAACCAGAACCAATATAATCAGCTCAATCAATTCAGAAGGGCTATGAGGATGGTAGTCAGGCAGTCTTTTCATGGTTAGTTTTCAATATGCTGTACAACTGATCTCCTCAATGCCCCTCTCATCTGTTGTGCAGATGCAATGACGTGCACAGTGGTGCAGTGCTTTCTACAAGGTTTCATGCAAAAGGACTTCCCAGTTGGAATTCCTGGTCCTTAAACTCATAAATAGATTATTGCATTGTAAAGTATTGAGTCTATTAAAGACAGGACTAACAACTTTCCCCTGGTACCATCTAGGACCATAGGCTGTGCTGCTAGGTTGAGCAATCATCCAGTCCCCCACTTAAGCTTATACACATTAATACTTCACATTTAATTATTCCTTCCAACTATGAAACATAATTTCTTCTTATGAAAAGGACTACAGATCACTCTAAAGTCAGAAAAGACAGGTTACTTTCTGTACTTCTGCTTATATGTCAGCTTCATTACCATGGTACATATATAAACCCCGAAAGATCTGAAATGTCCTAGAACTGAAAGCTTAGATTAAAACTGTGCAAGATTAAAAAACCGGTGTACCTCGATCAAAGGCCATTTTCACATCCTCAATGTGCTCAGTGAAGCCTGAAACTCTGTAGAGGCCCTCGGACTTTAAACCTGAAACAAAAAGTTCTTGTTAACTTAGCTTCAGTAACCCGCAGATATTTAGGCTTAAGAACAATAAAGCAAGAACAACAGACCTACAAAGTGTAGCAAAATGTTACTTGAAATGTGAAACTCTGGAGCAGTTAAGGAAAGATCAAGACGATGTTAAATTTTTTTTTAAAAAAGGATTCAAGCATTTTAGAATTTATACTTTCTGGTTTTGTTAGGTACATGGTTGATTTGATTGTGTTAGAAAAAAAATGCAGCAATTTGCTAATGGTGAGGCTTGTGATGTTATTACGATTTATTCATTTTATGTAGGAGATTTTCCTGGATTTGACTACAATTAATAAAGCTTTAGAGGTCTCCCTTCCTTTTACCAGTTGCCCAATGACAAATAGCAATGCAAGTAAAAGACTGCCTTTCCCTATGAGCACAATGGGTTCCTGTTTTGCTGTCAGCTTTTACTTATACACAGCTGATAGATGTGATGGATACAGTTCTTCCCCATACCAGTACATCCTTTCTGCAGTTCTTTCACCACAAGAGATCTGCTCACTTGCACAACTGTCCCTCCATTTCTCCACACCAACAGGAAAGGCAGAGCAGCTCAGCACAGCAAGCCAAATTACACACACATTATTCATTTCAATCCCAAAATCCCTTATTGTAACTATGCACTGTGCCAACCTACTTATAAGGTCCAATATTCTTTGTCTTCTTAACAAAACAAAATCAGAATCTTTCATAGTTCTATGGCAATTAAGGAAAGAAATCTAAAGATGTTGAAAACACAGAGAGCAGGCAGCAGATTTTCTCTCAATCAATAAATGTACAAGTAAGTGATTAGATCTCAAATGCAATGTAGCTTCCTGCTATATCATCAGAGTAAAGCTCTTCTGTCTTAGTCCATACTATTCTTTCCATTTGTCCCTGCAATGATGATATAATCCTGCTAGAGCTTTACAGAGCAGTGCAGGGGATTTACTAGTAAGTCTTTGAGTCAATTCAGTAGATGATGTGTGGGTTTGAAATCCCTATGGCTAGTATCAGTGTGTTGCTATGCAGATTACTGGAATGCCATGAATTCAACATTATTAGATTCCAGTGCTGAAGCTGTGACTAACAGGAAAATTTGGCTTATTGGCAGCACAACATACACATTTGCTATCCAAAGGAAAAAGACATGAATATTACGGAGGGGATACATGGTTATTGAAGCGGGAATGTTTTTCCTTCAATCTGGCACATATTTGCTTACCAAAAACCTGTCACAAGCTTGAGTTTTGGCAGTGACATGCTGCCTGTGCCACAGGATCCATCAGCCATTGACTGAGCATCCTGAGAAACCCGCGCAGTGCGTGTCCTACCACAAAACACCACAGCCCCTGACCTCCCTTGTCTGAGTCACTTCCAGTCACTTGTGCTCTCCTGCCCACAATGTCCGTAAAGGCTATTAAAAATGCATTTGATTTAAACTGATTACTCTGAAATTGGATGTGTCCCTAGGTATGTTAAAGTAATGAAAAAAGACACACAAACGTGAGCTTAAAAGTTCACTTTAAAGTTCACCCCTTTCAGAAGTGTAACGTAATACATGTTTTGACATGTTTTCAGAAAGCATTTCAGGGAATTGCATTAAGGAATGCCATGATTTAATTTTACTGGCTAATGCAAAGCAATGCATCACCTACACTAAAAGACCCCTTTGCTCATCCTGTCCTCAGTGTGCACAGCACCGTGTTCTAGCTTAGCTCGTAATCCAAGCCATCCTCATCTTGCTGTGCCTGCTGCTCTCCCAAGCACACAAACCTCTTGCTTCGATCTCCCTGATGCAGGAATCCACCACCATGGGCCTCTGGGTGTTGTGGGCCTTCACCAGCGTGGTGAGATCGCAGCAGTAGACTCGCTTTATCCTCTTGAGGTCTGGCTGGCAGTCGTTGGGCACGTACTTGGAGCACTGCTTGTGTACGTTCAACCCGCAGTCTGCAAGCAGAGTTAGCCAGGTTAACTCGTAAATTCATTAATGTAATGCTGATAGGTCTTGTCTAACAATTTATTTCCCTGGTCTACATCAAGCAAGTGGCACAAAAAAAAGGTCAGTCAGGAAAGATAGAATAATGTGGAGATGAGAAGGATGAGCACCAAAATGTGTAAAAAGCTCATGGTGGGAAAAGTAGACTCCAGTAGGGTTGTCAAAAGCTTTAAAAACTCTGGATGTCCCTTACACTCCTCTGAGCTGAAGGAAACTGCTGGTGCAGTATGGATCTGTTCATTACTGGACACATATCTCAAGGTGTTGCATTTAAACACGTGAGACTTAACTTCTGGGTATTTTAGATTAGCCATAAATAAAGTTGGCACAGTAGTGACTGTCTTTTGCTGGCTGTCATGTGGCTTAGCACTGATCATGGTTGGAGAACCTAAGATTCACCTGAGCACTCCAACTGGGCCAGTGCTGGGAGCCAGCGTGCCGCACTCCCCCTTCCATATTTCTGCAGTGTCACATTTTGTCTCTCTCTGCCACATCAGCAGACTCCCCAGCCCTGGCTCGTCACTCCACTGGTGACTAAGTGTCCCCTGTGGCTTAGCCTGTAGGTCAGAGCAGGCATATAAAACGCTGTGAAAGGCATGATGTAAAAAAGTGATTCATTTTACAAATAGTTCTTGCTGTCTTACTCCAGAGCCAAATGCTGCCCTCACTTGCACAGGTGAGTTTCTGTTTAACCATCACCTTCACCTGCACAAATTGAATTTTTCTAATATATTCAAGTACACAGCCAAATGAATTTATAAGCTTCAGTAAATTAAACACCACCATGTGAGTTGCACTGTCTTATACAACTCTGATTCCTGTTTTAATGCCTTCCCAGTAATTTTCATCACTGATGACCCTTTGAGATAATTTACCATTAAGCTATTAAAAATGTAAACAGGACTATTACTTGCAGCATGTTTCAATATTATACTTTATAAAATATTAATAAAGCAAAATCATAAGCATACCCTGAGAATTTAATGGAATTGGGTAGGTTTTTGTGTGTTTCTCCATACCGTTATTACTGCATAATACATTATTTGTGAAATCTAAACAAACGTGGGAAGCTGCAGTTAGGATCCTGCCTGCATTGTGTTCAGTGCTGCTCTCCAGGCACGTGAAGTTAAATTTAAATGCATCTGTCTACGTAGAGTTAAACGCTTGTAATTTTATGAGGGAGAGTATTATGTTTCATACTAAATAAATATGCCTTTTCATAAGTTTCATATTTTATGTATGTGAACAAATACAGTGCTGTGCATTAGGGAGGTCAGGTTTTGCACACTTGTGATAAGATTAAATATCTTGAAAAGCAAACTACTATTCCTCCTTTTTAATGTCCTTCTCGTATTCTTTGTGTTACCACTATTCAGCTTCAAACAGAGAAGATGTAGCAGTAGCTGAGACTGCACTTACTAAAATCCTACATTTGTGAAAGCTATTTTGATCCTTCAAACTGTGGTCTAAATAAATTTTAGGCAACAACCACCTCCTCTGTCTATGAAATGCAGATGTCAGGGCTGGATGTGTTTGGTGCCAGTCTGAGATCAGGAATGCCTGGAGGTCAGGGCAGGGAGAGGTAAGACAAACAATTTTTGAAACTATTTCAGATCTGTAGAAAGAAGTTACAAAAATCCATTTGTAATACAACAAATACTAATTCACTTGCTGAATCCAAAAGCTCATGATGTGATGATTATTGGATTTTTCGCAAGATAATTTTTTTTCCACAAAAGAGCAAACAAATTTAAAATAAATTAAGGCACCATTAAAATGCCAATACAGGCACCAGAAAACCAATCCCTCCTGGAAAATGAAGGCTATATTTTTTGTTTTTATCTTAAGGTGGGATACTTCAGGCTTGCAGCAATGCATGGTATTTTTATGGGAAACAGGTGGAGGTCTTTTTTTGCAGACAAGGGCACTTCCCAGCAATTGGTAGCAAAAAGAGGAGTTACGAAGCCTCATTGCTGGCTGGCTTTGCCATTTCCAGTGCTTGCATCTTAAGGCATAAAAACATCAGGGATAACTCAATCATAAAGAACAAGTTTGAATGTATACAGCAGGCACAGGCACAGGCAGGACCAAGGTTCTAGTAGAGGATGCAACTCAGCAACCAAGGGCTGATGGCTTCATTTCGAAACCAGCTAACGAGGCAAATGAAAATGCTCTAACTTCTATGGGAGGATTTCCTGCTTCGTTCTTTAAAGAAATCCCAGCCCTCCACTCCTGGAGGGAGCGCAGGCTGGGGTGGGACAGATGTCTGAGCATTCCAGGAGAATGACAGGAAATGTTGAAGTGCTACCTGAACACCTCACTCCCTGAGCGATGAGACCCCACATGAAGTTGGCGCAGTATTCACACCAGTGCGGACCTCGAAACGTATGGACCTGCAACACAAATGGGGGTGGGGGAAAGAAATGGGGTCACTGGCAGGCAGATGGTCTGACAGATGGAGCAACTGAAATGGATAAACAACAGAAGACTCAGTAGGAGTAAATCTTTAGCACATAGTGCCCACATCCTTCCAACGTCTAGATGATATAAACCATGGGAACAGAAATTTGCTTTGAACTTGAAGTTTATCTTTCAGTAGGCTTAACATAGCAGAGAACCAGGCTGTGGATGACACTGAAAACAAATAATTTTTGCCTGCTGACATTCTAGCTATAGCAGAGCGGAGGAAACCAGGAGAAAATAAAGTAAAACTAATAATCCAAAGAACTGTAGATAAAAGCACCCTTCCCCAGTCTAATAAGTAATTTGAACTCACATAGGGAAAAGATGTCAATAGACCCTTTTTTCAGCAGATCAAACTTCATTTTGCTACAGTCCACACACGAGTAAATAAAGAAGAATAAAATGATTTGTGTGCTGACAGAACCCACATCTCCCCAGCCATGTTTTGCACACCACTGCTGCTTCCGCCTCTGGTTTTCCAAAGGCTACAGCAGAAGATCTTTTTATTTAAGATGTGTATTCTGGTAAAGTAAGCATTTAATTTTCATTGAAATGAAGAGTAAATAGTGAGGTCTATGCCCCTGTGAATGGGCATGGTATGAGCTAGTTCTGGCCAGAGACTTAATTGAGCTTAACAAAACATAAATCATTCACACTGGTTGCTAATGCGTCCTTTCCTTCTCTCTGCTCTTGTTTACCCGTTGGGTGGATGGCTGAAAGGCCACTTCCACCCCTGGGATGGGAAAAGCTGCTCTTTGCTTTTCATAGAGTGAAAAAACAGTCATTGCCCTTTTTCAGATAAACTGTAAAGTTTTAGGCCAAGCATTTTGCATGCTAATGTTTTTGCCCCATTTGTCTGCAGGATCACACTGACACAAGCCTGTACTCTTGAGTCCAGAAAGATGAAGTATTATGATTTTAATACAGACTTCTTTTTCTGATTTTGGGATAAAAATGTGAGCCTGACTGTAAATGGCTCCTGACCAAGTATTCACAGTCAAATAATTGTGTTAAGAAACTTAAAGTAATAGTAGTTCTTCCTCCCTTTTGACAGTGAAAGGTCAAAACTGGAATGTTTGTATTTTTGATATGGTATGTTACCTCTCAGAAAAAAAAGTATCTTTGTGAAACAAGACTTTGCAATAAAGTTTGAGATAGATATAGCCCCATACTTCTTTCTCATTTTATTTCATTTTATTTTGCAGAGTGGGTAGCATGAATTTCAGACACAGCTTTTTGTGGGGGTAAATGGCTGTATGTAACAGCTGAGGACCTGAGTTTCAGTCATATGCACTATGTGACCTTCAGTGGATACAAAACTACAGATAAAACTAATTATGCCTGCATCTTTATCACTTATAGACTGAAAGCCACATAATTAGTAGGTCTGCACCTGCACTTAATTGTGGGTGAAAATCATCTGCTGTGGGATGATAACTAGCTGTGTCTTCTGCTTTGCAGCAGTTTACAAAAGCTAACCTTGTGAGAACGGGTTGTAAGAGCTCAGCCAGGACTTTTAAAAATGCACCATTTCACAAATAAAGTCCATTGCAGTTGCTAGGATATTTGGGGCCTACTTGCTCACTTTACATAAAGCTTAATTCAACTGATCTGGCTGAGGCTTATTTTGAAAATGGTAGCTGATTATTCCTTGATCTTTCCTGCCATTAATTGGAAAGTCATCAATGCTGACTGAGGGCTCCAATTGAGAAGTGCTGACAGCGCATCCTTCCCTTGTTCCATTCAGCCTGGTGGCCCTCAAAGGTTTGAGCTCTCTTTATTCATTCACTTCGATTTTTCACGGATCCGCATTTCAGCTCAAATGGCAAGCCTCCAGCTGAAATACCCTGTGAAAAGCTAGTCTTGGTGGTTTCTGGCCAAGTTGAAACAGGGAAATTAAGGGAAAAAAAGGAGAACTGCAAAAGTTTCTAGATGAAGGTGAAAAATTTCCCTTAAGATGCAGTTTTGAACTAAGTCTCTTCTGGCTTGTCATTAATTTTAAAGAAATAACGGAGGAAAACTGTTCATAGGAACAACATTTTTGAATGGTGAGTGGGAATTTTGTCTGCAAGACTGGCCTCATCTTCATTTCTAACAGGGAGAGGTAACAGCATGTCTCAGATTTTTGAGATGGAGTTTTAGTTTTTGCCCCATCCTCTGTAACCATGTCATTACAAACAGACTGGGCATAGATTTTTTGGAACTATGATCTGGAAATATTTATTGCTGGTTCCTACCCATCCTGAAGTCTAGTAGACCTCTCTGTGAACACACAGCATAGACTTGAGCTGCCTGAGCTACAGTTGACACATAATTCAGACTTTTTAAAAAGAATTTACAGGGAATTATTTCTTAAAATAAACCAACCCCCTGACATTTCAGACTATACACTGTACTTTTCTTGTTCAGTCTTTCATCCTCTTCCAATGGAAAATCTCTTCTCACATTCACTGTCTCTTCTCTGCTGGACAATCTCACACAACACTACCCTGCATGTCTCTTCTTGTTGCCTTTCTGTTCTCTTTGTCCTTCGGCCCCCAGGTGCCCTTGCCTTCAAGTGGCAGCATTCCCCCTGCAGGTGCTACCTTATTCTCTTCTAGTTTGTGTCTGAGTCATCTTCACAGAGGGGGGAAACTGAGAACAAAGTTAAGGAATGCCAGTACAACAAAACAATGCCATGAGCAATACTGCAGAAATGAAGAAAAACAATTCTCTTGAATTGAAATGCCGTTTTTTTTTTTAATTGACGTTATACAGTGTTGTTTCTGAGACAATTTTGGTTTTATGTGACTGGGTCTGAAGACTTTTCCATTTGCTTTCCAAGAAAATAAGTTTTTTTCAGACTTTTGCCTGAATACAGACACATTTAGACTCTTTTGTGGACTCCTGCTGAACCTGAAACATTTGCAGGGAAGAAAAGCTGACTCTGCTGTTATTTTTGTTTAAATGAATGCACAAAATCTTTTAAAAAATGTCTCCCCCAAACCCTTTGTCTTGCAGAAGCAGTATTATCTGCAGTGCTTAACACAAGGGGAGATTTATCCCAGAGCCCCCTCTTTCCCAGCAGATCTCCTGACTTGTCTGTAATCAGCTGCCATTACTCCACTAGCCCACCTGCAAATGGGATTTGCCCATGCTATGGTGGCAAACAGGCACAGTATTGTGGTAAATGCACGCTATTCAGCTGTATTTGCTCACTTAAAGCAGCACAGAAGCCCTCTCATGAATTCCCAGCCTAGAACAAAAAGTGTGGAGCATCCTCAAACTCCACGCTGCTATCCTCAGGCACGAGGTTGACCTCACCACCAGCTGGGACCCCACTGAAGCTGACAGGTAAAGCACATCCTAAAGAGGCTGCTGGGTCCAAACTGGAACAAGATGCAAGAGGACTTTGGGATCCAGTTAGGCTGACACCCACACAGCCAGAGAAATACCTCTGTGCTTTTTCTAAACAGGGCTTGGGAGATTTATTCTCTTTCCTGAATTATGGTATGTGTACACTGGCTTATGCAAAGTTGTCCCGCCAGACAGACGCCAGCTCCAAACCTAAATCCATGTGACTGTGTGGTGTGCTCCAGATGAACACAGATTAACAAATCAGCCTGGATACTAAATCTTTTTTTGTCCCCTTGCCTTGACTGTCTTTAAATTTGGAAGAGAGGTTGAATGAGAAAGGATGGATGTTCGGAAGAGCATAAACCTGGTGTCCTCATGCTCCAAACTTCAATGCTGCTTTTTAATTTTTCTATTAGCTTAACAAGGATGGATAAGGGCTGTCCTTGCTCTGAATTTGTGCCTTGTGCCCATTTCCTCCTTTTGTTCCTTCTCTCTTGCAGTAAGTAAGATCTTTGGCATGACATGTACGAAAATCCCATCAGTTTCGCTAGAAATGTGCCCTTCATTTTTTAGATTCTTCATGGGTAAAGGAAAAAAGCTAAAAAGTGCCTGCTTGTTCATGAGGAATTGTCTATGACAAGATTATGAGGGACACTGTGACACATAACCTTTATCCCTAGAAACTGAGATGAATGATATAATGCACATCAGTATTCACTTAAAAATGGGAAAGACAACTTTTTGAATGTCTTCAAAATAGCATTGTCCTTCAGATAAACCCCATACCATCATAGCCTGAGTGCTGTCAAAAGCCATCAAGCATCTTGCCCCAAGACCATAAAGCCATTCTTTCTTTTTAAAATGATTTCTTAACCCTTTTATGCAATGAATATGGAATATCTTAAAGATATTAGCCTTGTTTTAAATTTAAATGTTCTGTTCTGGGTATACAATCCACCTTTTTTTTGTTCAACAACCGGACGTGTTCTAATGTATTCCTTTGGAAAAGTAACTGTATTTGCATAGTGAACATATTTATCCATTAAGCAAATGTAACACTTTTGCTTGACCTTTCTGGACAATTATTTTTAAAATGTTTGTTCCCTAGGGTCTGTTACTGTCTTTATTAGGAGAGAACAATTCTTTTCTGCTGTCAAGTCTTTGAATACATATCTATTTTAATCATGTGGCTTTCCAGTTAAGCTATGACTCTTTTGAAACAGAAAGGAACAGAAACTGTACAACAGCTAGATTGTGCAAATGCAAAGTTAACTGGGCACAGGTCCAATTATAAATCAAAGCCAAAACAAGGGAAATTTTGAAGAGGAAAGAATGCATGGGTCAAAGTGGAAAGAAGTCTCAGTCATGAGAAAATATTTTCTAGTTAAACTAAAATAGTTTTGATATTAAAATGATAATGAGGACAAAACCCAGAAAGAATGAAAGATGTCTTAATCGAGCAAGAAAACACAGAGTGTTTCCCCTGTTTCCTTCAGTGCTGATCAGAGAGATGAATATCGACTTTTCTGTTGTCTGGGTCAAGGAAGGGGAATGAGAAAAGAGATGCCATTATTTACTTTGTTCACTAATATTAAATTATTGATTTGCCAATGACAGCAGGAGCACTGCAAAGGTTAGCAATGTCTGCACAGCAGAGCATGTTGAAAAATAAGAAGTGAAACTTTTTTGCTAAGTGAAATTATTTTGATCAGTGCTTCTCCTTTTTTGACATGCCCTAGATGAATATCAGAAAATTCTAGTTCTGCTAATGAGTTGAACTATTCTGACAGTGACCCAGATCAGCATCCTGAAGGAGCATTAACTAAACTGATGTTTCAAAGCTGAGATACATTCCTTTCTTGTCTTGTTACTGCCTCTTATTCTCGATGCTCACCCCGATAAACATCAAAACAACAATTTGACAGCATCAGCTACGGTAACTGGCTGGCGTGCTCTGAAACCAGCACAGTCCTTTTGGCAAAACATTTTAATACAAGCTGCCTGGAAGGTCTGTTTCCAAAGCTGAGTCACTTCCCTACTGCAGACTGCCAGAGACAGCACTTGGGAAGAGAATCCCTTAGAATCTGATTTTGTACGTACAGAGAGCAGAGAGATGATCCATTTAAATGTCCCCGTGTTTGCACAGCGATTTGTTTCAGTTTGACAAGCAAACACAAGCTCGGATCCTACAGCTCAGTGGGACTCTGAGAACATTTCCTTAGCATATGGTGGGGGAACAAAAGCTGGGAGACAATACCCTCCACTGTGCTTTGCTTTATTGTTAGGAGCACCCGAGCTCTCTCAACTTCTTCTGAAATCAGAAACAGTCCAAAATGTTTGCTGGTAAAATACTGCTGACTTCTGATAATAACTGGATTTTGAAAAGGGGCCTTTTACTTATTTAAAAGAAGATACACTTAAAATGAAGACAATAAATATGAAGTACTTGGTTTCTGAATAAAAAAAAAGAAAACTGAATCTGTGAAGAAGAGTTAAATTTCCAGTCAAGTAGTACAGTGAGCAAGAAAACCAATATTTGGATTAAGTGCCTATGTAATGGCATACTAAGAAAGCAGCTAATGTAACTTAACATAGGAAGAAAAAATAATTTTTCAACACTTTTTCTTAGAGCTAGTATAAATAGGTGCACGCAAACCTTGCCAGAATGAAAAATAAGCGTCAAGCATTTCAACATAACTTTTTATCTGAAAATAATAGCAAGCTGTGCTTACCTTAAAATTGTGTGCTTTTTCATAGTTGAAGTGGTTGTCATTCTGAGTTAAGGCTGCTCTCCTGACCAAGGAGGTGATCTGTGAATAGGCAAAGAGTTTCAGAGGTTGCCACAGAAGTGCCCCCTTGACTCCCACCTTCACCCCCAGGGCCACGGCCAGGAGCTCTTGGCGCTTCCTTCCTCGCTTCGCCTTGTGAACCACAGCGCAGCTTTTCTCATTTTCCAGCCACAGCTCCTCTGCGAACATCGCGCTGGGGTCCCAGATCTGTTCCCTGTCTTCCTCGGCGCCGGGGAGCCTGGCTGGAGTCAGCACCGTACAGTTTGTCCAACTGCTTCTGATGTTAGACAGCAGATTTGAAGCAGCTGCAGCCCATTCTGCCGAGACCTCTGGCATGTGACTCGAATGGGCCGTCTTGTGGGACGGAAGGAGCTTCTGCATCTGAATAAGTAACGGCCTGTGCCGTGCAGTTTCTTGAGGCAGATGTGAGCCCCGAACAATAGCACAAATTCATACACTCAGCTGCCTCCCCCACCGCGCTCCCCGACTGGGGGTCCCCAGATCGGTGCTGCAGGAGTACTGGCTCTACAGCTTCACCCCAAAAGGCATTTCCAGGGACAGGTCTCGTCCACTCTACAGTGTGCTAAAAAATGAACAAACAAACAAAAAGCCCCTGGAAAGCCCACACGACTGAATCTGATGCTGCATCCAATTACACTCAGACTCGGAGGCTTATCAGGCAGCAGTCTGCATGCTAGCAGATTAAGCCCTTAAAACCATGATGATTGTTTAATCTTACAGGGCAAAAAAATCTCTCTCTCTCTTTTTTTTTTTAATTTTTTTCCCATATCCTGTACAAGGGAAAATAAATCCAGCAGCACTCCGAGCTTTAATAACACTTTTATGCCATGGTTTAAACGAAGCATTTTGTCAGTGTGCACTTGATAGCACTGAGGTAGCTCACTGCCAGGAAAAGCTGAAAGCTCAGCTGGGACTATGTGGGTTTGGAAGCCCTGGAGCCCTGTGCAGCACTGGAGTGAAGGCAGCAGGGAGCTTCACACGGATGCAAGAGGCCCATATGCACAGCCCTGTTTGCAGAACAGGGTCTTCAAGGTGGCAAGGGTGGCTGTCCTTTGCTCTGGTTACCTGCATCTCTAGATTTTGAAGGGAACTGTTTTCCAGTTAAAGCCCAGGACAGGAGGTATTGGAACCCTGACCAGTAACAGTTTTCAGTGTTACTCTGGACAGTGATCCACTTTTTTACAGGCAGATAGTTCTGTGTCCCAGGACACAGATGTCTGACACTGAGCATTGCTGAGAAGCAATTCAGTGTCCCCTCCCCACCCATTTCCTTCCCTGCAGCTCCCCTCTTCTACTCCTTTACTAAGAATTCCAATTCCCTGTCCTCAAGAGGAGGACAGGACTTACCTGCTTGGCACAACACTGTGAGATTTCAGTCTAAAGATGTGCCAAATGCTCAAAGTGCTGTGATAGAGCAGAGTGGGGAACTGCCAGTGCTATTGGGAAAACTGCCTCTTTGAACTGGAGACACTAGACCACACCAGCCTTTTACAGTCTGCCCCACTTCAACTAACCCAGAAAATATGTGGAATTTAAGTATTTAGTTCACTTATATTAACTTGTGAAGTTGACCTTGCATCTATTTTTTTCAGTCTGCTTTTACCTCAGGCTGAAAAGTCAGAAGGTGCTTCTAATTCACTTACTAACCCCTCCACCACCCAGACTGCCTGTGCTTAGTAAAAGTGATGCTCTGCTGATTTGAAAGCCCATGGGGACAGATGGCTGTCCATCAGTAACATCAGGCTGTGCAATTTCAGAGAGTACCCTACTTAGGGTTTTTGAGAAGTTGTGCAACCTGCAAAATCAGCTTCTCAGTCATAAAAGATGCACTTACTTCTATGTATAGCACACTTAATCCCTTTCTTTTCCAGGTAACTCACAGCACCACTTTTTACACGTTCCCATACCTCAAAGCTCTCACTCCCCAGAAGGGAGGACTTGCACACAAACCCTCTGCTCCCTGAGCAGTTGCTGCCCACTCAGCCTTTCCCCGGGGCTTGGCACTGCTGTCTGACCACTGGTGACAACTGGCTGTGATGCATGCATGAGCATTGCTCTGCCTGCAGGAAATCCCTGCTGCTCTTCCATATGTCCTCTTGTAGTGAGTCCCAGTTTCTGCTAGCTCGGGACCTTTATTGCTTTCCAGCAAAGACAGACTATAGCTGCCCAGCTCTTTCTCCATGTGCTTCAGGAGGTAAAAAGTATTGCTTTTTGACAGCAGCAATGGCATCAGTTTAAGCCATCACAAAATAAACCTTGGAGTGGCTTGAAGTTCTTACCACATTCCAGTTTCTTTCCTCAATGCCATTTAAAATGTATTTATATTTATCAGAAAGAAAACCCCCAAATTAGCTCTGGGTTGTCAGACACCTCTGAAACTACAGCATCTAAATCTCCCACATATACATAAGCTACTTTTTCTCTAACTTCCAGCATAACACATCCAAAGTCAGGGAGAGGTCGGTTTCCTAATAACGCTCTAATATTTGCATTTATGTCACTAGACTGATAAAAATCCCATTATATAACCAATATTTTTTACATAACATGGCAGATTTGATACTCAAGTGACAGGCTTATGATGATACATCTTGGAATTTCAATTTATTAAACTATTTTTGGAATATCAGAGTGTCATCCTGGGATCAGACACACAGACATATTTAATGGAAACTCTGAGTGTTCACACAGAAGCATTAAACTTAATAGACTTGGGGGAGGAAAGCTCAGCCAAATCAGTTCATATGACTAAGGCAGAGCAGTATTTACTGTTTATCATATAAGTTTTATTTATCCCCTGGGTATCTGCCTTGCTGTTTAGACAGTTGTTCAGGGGGATTTGTTGCAGACATGGGATGTGCACAGAAGGCCAGCAGCGAGCGCTTCCTCTTAAGGAGCTTTATCAAAGCCCAAACAGGTTTGGTGTCTAAATGGTGCTGCAAACCTCAGACGAGCTGGACCACATATACAACCACTTCTTTCTCTAAATACAATGCAAACTTCAGCAATGACAGATTCTCAGCTGCAATCAGTTCCTGATATCACATGCTCAACCCAGCACTCTTATTCCTAATACAAAACTGGCTGCACACGGTGTCAAATCATTCAAAGAACATCTCTTGATCAACTTAGTGAGTTAGCCTGCAGCTAAAGAGGAGAAGGCCAGTGGCTAAGAATATTATTGCTTGTTGTCACTGAATGTGAAGCTAGTGAAGGCTGGAAGGTGAATATGGGTTATCTGTGTCTTCAGACCATGGAATTTCTGCCTAACACATATTTTTAGTTTACTAGTCTTTTCTTAAAACAGATGTGCTGTGTAGGAAATGGATCATTTCGAGACAAATAAATGTCACTGAACCAGAATAATAAAATTAAGGGGCGGAGCAGGGGGGAAGAGGGCGACAACTGAGCTGTTGCACCATTTCCAGGGCACCTCTGCAGCATGAGCTGAAGCACCCCATTGTCTCTGCCCTGGAAGACTGGTGTCTTGTTTGCTAACAAAGGCCTCGGGCGCAGGAAAGGACAAATTGCAGCATGAAAAGCTTTTGGTTTTGCACATGTGCTCTGATTTCTCTTGCAGTCCTGTGGGCACGCTGAGGACTTGCTGGAAGCGAGTGGTGGGGGAGCTGTGCACGCTGCCCTGCTCGTCTGTGCCAGCTCCAAGGTGCTGGGAAGGGCCTCCTGGGAGGGGTGGCTGCTCTCCCTGAGCTGCCACCATGCCTGACTGGGGCTGGCAGGGAGGGGAGACCAGGCAGCACAGCCTTGGCCTGCTGCTCTGCCTGCTGAAGGACACAGCTGGGGGGGAAAGCAAGAGCACGGGAATGTCTCCTTGGATGATGCCACAGCGAAACGCAGATTGCTCCATGATGAGGAACTGTGACAAATCCATGACTGATTTCTAACTAAATACACTTAACTCTGCACTTAGATACAGTCATAGGTCAAAGAGAGGCCCGTTTCCTTGCAGGCACGGCACGCTGGGTTATCTGCCAGACAGATTATGTTTGCTCAATTGCAAACACGTGGTGAGATGACACACGGAGCAGGAATCTTGCAGCTATTGGGTTTTTCCTAGTTTTCTCCCACAGAGCTCTTCCCACGATGTGCTCAGAACACGTCAAAGAAGCCATCCCTTGGCAAGACACAGGGCACAGAGGGGAAATGGTGCTGGAGGCCAGTCAGCCAAAGCCCTTTGCCATACCACAATCCCACCAGTCCGTGCCTCCCATGCCACAGCACTGTGAGCTGCCATTAAAAGGCTGATGTGGGAGGAAACAAGCTCCAAGCAGAAAACCTGCAGAACACAAAGCCAAGCACCACACGAGAAGAGCAGTGTTTGCCAACCTCATCTTGCAAAACCCACTTTCCTGGGAAACTCTCTCTCCTATGGGAAGGCTGCCAGTGTCAATTAGGTGAGCAGAGGTTGAAGAGGTGAGCAGGGCCAGGAAAATCCACAATATGTGGCCAGGGGCTAGGGGAGAAATCAGATTGCACAGCTACTGGGCTGCTGCTGCTCTCTGGTTTGCCTCTTCCCCACCCCAAACCCAACAGTCTCTTGTTTCCAGTAAAAAACTTCCTTTCAAGGTGAATTGTCATTCAGTAAACACTGTTGATTTGAAAAAAAAATAAAAAATAGAAGAAGAACTACTGGAGGTTTTTTTAAGGATTAAGATTTATCTATAATTTTTCTTTTTACTACTTGGAATTTCAACTTTTTTTTAAAATAATCATCATGATAATCTGAATAATAATGATAATAATCTGAAAATTATGACTGAGCAGCTGTCAACAACATGCATAAATGTTTAGGCAGCAGACTATCTACACTGTGCTCCTGTTCTGGTGAGCCTGATTGCACTTCCATCACCACCATTCACACCTATGTTTTGCAGACAATCCACAGCAAAAGAAACTGTTTATTTAGGAAGACTTCCAAAGTACATGCTCTGATGTTAAAGTTATTAAAATTATAATATTTACACCTCTCCTAAATTAATGTGATTGATCACTTATTAGCATCTCAGCAAACAGCTGTCATTTATGTCATTTACTTATTTTTGACCATGTGTATATTCAAGTCCCTTCCTCCACAGATAAAAAATACAATTTACCTACAGCAAATGGAAATATAATCTCCCTTAAACTTCAGATCCCCTTTCTAAATCCTCCTCAAACAGATTTTTCTGCATGCATCGTGATTATTTTTCTCAAAACAATGTAGTGAACCAAACAATACAACAGCCAAAGGTGAAATAGTGTATAATCAGGAAGGCACTAGTGAGAATATTATTAAAAATAATAGTTGCTGTAATCCTCTTATGGTGTATTAATATAATAAACTATTGTCTATTTTGGAACAACTGGAGATCACATTAAGTGGTATGCAATTACATAGTCCTCTTCAATTAAAAAACAGTGAGTGGATTAAAAGATTTTTTGTTGTCAGGCAGTTCTATCACTTAATGCATCAATTTGTGCATTTCCTATCCACCATTGTATTCTGAATGTATGTCTGAAATAGTATTTTGATTTCTTATTTTTGTCAACTATAATAAATAGGCATTGTGTTACAAATACAATGTCAGTATCCAACAAGTATCATGGAAGAAATAGTGCAGAAATGAGGAGAGGATCTAGGCACAGTATGAACCACTACAGCAATTCCCTCAGATAACCCTGCAGAGATTAACATGGTAACAGCAGGTCTAGCCTATTTACTGTCTCGACTTCCTTTCCTCCCACTCTCTCCTTTATCCTCCCCAATCCATCTCCACACTTGTCAAGGTTATTAATGACATTTTCCTGGCCAAGTTCACGATCCTCTCCTCTGTGCTTAATATTCATGACCAAAATGGTAGCAGAGGGATAAAAAGAGAAGAGACATGAGGACCAAATGGGGCAGATGAGAGCAGAACTGCACAGCAGGGCCACTGCTGCTGCTGTGGAGGAGGAGGAGCACCAGGTCCCCACGGAACAAGGCTGCCAGGAGCCCCTTCATCTGCAGAGAGTTCAGGAAACTGCACTGGATTGATTTCTGCATTGCCTCTTGCTCTCTCTGGGGGTACAACACATGTAACTGACTGGATTTGCCTGCCTGCAGTGTCTGTCAATGAGTGCTGTTATCACACGTACAGATCAATGTGTATCCAAGATAACATCTGGCCTGTAGGAAAATGAAAATTCAAATATCATATTTATCCTGATATTTGCAAAATATTGGCAGTGATCCTGTTGTTCTGTCAATGATGATGATTTTTTTTGACAACAGAACTAATGAAGTGTTTTTCTAACAAGGAGACATTTAAGAAGATGATGGATGGCTGGATGGCTGGATGGCTGGATGGCTGGATGGATGGATGGATGGATGGATGGATGGATGGATGGATAGCAGGTGTCTAATCTAAAACAGTAACATGTTTTTGCTTTATAAACAAAGGAGAAAAACAGAAACCTCCAGACAGTGATTCATTCTCTTCTATGAGAGGTCAAGTCTAAAACGGATGAGCTTGAATTGCCTTCTTACAGGTAATTTATGGATCATATAGGAAAACTCAATGGCTCTGGTAGAAACAGCTTCACTATTAGATATTCAAAATTAGGTAAAATCAATATATCTCTGTACTGTTTTCTGTATCTATGCTTCTGTTAGCTATTCAATTTTAGAACAAATTAAGTAAGGAATAATTTATTTTATCAGCCTCAACCACATCTATAAGTAATTATAGGTTAACAACTGTACTTTGTTTTGGTTATCAACACTCCCCATACTTCAGAATGGCTCAGACTTATGCTCTGGAAATGTGGAATATCCAGCTTACTACATCATTTTTTACTAGCTGCCTGTCACTTTATAGGTTTACCTGGGTTCATTGAATAAACTTTTTCAAGAATTTTAACTATAGAAGGAAGAGTCCTTATCAATACAGATTTCTCACACTGACTATGTAGGTAGCCAGTATTTTGACATCTCACCCACAGAGGAAATAGCCTAACAACATAATGAACTTAGTATGACATACAATGGTTTCAATGAGTTAAGAAGGAAGTGACTCATGCTGTCTGCAGTATATGGCACTATTAGTCAAGAGGCAGAGATTAAAAAAAATAACCTAAACATTACAGTTTTTATCCAGATCCCCAGTGGGTGCTGGCTCAGCACCATGTAAGCTATATGCCTATACAACCTGCTCAATATTTTTACATTTTCACTATGAAGTTTTTGCTTTCTAAAGAAATAGTACTTTGTTTAGGAAAGCCAGCTTGCCATTGATTAAAACCATCACTGCCCTCCAAGGAGACTGCAGAGCTTGAACCAGAGCCAAACCCACTGGGCTGCCACAAAGCAGTGGAGAAGTGGAGAAGTTAATGCTCTTACTTCCCTGTCTGGGGAGAGGCAGGGAGACAAGAACGTCCCTTCTGAGAAAGACAACTCCTGTGAGTGTGGTGCAGTGCCCTTGAGGGAGGATGTGATGAGTGGAAAAGGAAAAGATGGCAAAAGGTCTGGAGGTGCCACAGACAGCAGAGAACCTACCCTGGGGCCTCTAGGCTAGCTCATGTGGGGCTGTCATCAGCCATAACTGATAATGGAGCTAGCTGGATGCCATGCTCAAACACAGGGTTGGCTGAGGACTGTGCTTTGTGAGACTGCATTCAGTCTGTGTAATACCAGCTTTTTAATAAATCCCAGTGCTATACAGATACTATGTTGTACAGCAGGCACAAAGCTTGGATGTTTGACCTTCTGCCTTGTTATACTCCCAAATGCACACACAGCACCCTACACAAACACCTACACCTACACCTATAATTCTCATTTCTCTGTCTCGAACACTACTACACCCTACAGCCAGGTGTTATCCCAAAGAAACACAATAACTGTCTATCTTCAACATACACAGTGAAACCCAACACAACCAAAAATAAACACAATACAGAAAAAAAGAAAGTTACAAAGTTCTTCTGTTTCTCACTTTGATTTCTGATAGTGTATGCTAGTGAGAATAAACTTCTCCTGGAGTGTGACCAACTCTGCCTTGCAGCACATGCTCTGGACTGAAACTCACAGACTGCAGTCAGAGTGCCTGTTCATACAGAGAAGAGAAAAATCTGCTCCTCCTGGGATTATGATAAAATGTGGAGAAAAACAGGCTTCATGAAAGTTTCCCAGAAACAACAGTGGGACAGCAATGGTATTTATGTCCAGAGCCACTAACCACTCAGCAGAGCCAGCGGATCTCTGATGGAGCTGCCAGAACGTAAAATATGCTGTGGCAGTCTCAGGAACCAACAGCAGTGCCTCAAGTTTTGCCCTAGCTTAAGACAGCTTAAAACAAGAGACTTTATTGTGGGTTAAATAGAGATTGATGCAGCCTGAAAGGGAACAAATAATTTGTGAACCAGTGATTCATGAACTGGTGGTCATATTGTCTAAAAAACTGGCAATCTGTAAAATTCTTGCTGGACAGTAACAGTTCAGGAATGGATTCTCAATGGTGTGATGCTCTGCTCCCACAGAGAGATGGGAATAATAAACAATTTCCAGGGGGGAGAGTACCAAGATCAGCATCAAGTGGCAAACAGGATTTTTCTCTAGTTTTGGCAGTTTCTTGGTGGTGTGAAGGAACTCTAAAGCTTCAGTGTCAAACTTAATTCACATGACTGAATTACACACTGCTGCTCAGCAGTTGTGGCACCTTCGGATAAACTACACAGTACAATGACCTAGAAATGTAGTCATGTGTTTTCCATCATTAGTAATATTTTTTGTCCCCTTTTATTGTAGCATCTTGTGACTTTTTCCCATTTAAAAAAAAAGCATAAACTCCATAGACAATGTAAGGTGAAAACACTTATCCATGCTATTTAGGAAACAAAGTAGGCAATTAGCAAATAAGAACATGACATGTTTTCAGGTTGAAAGAATACTTTTTACCAAGCCTGAACTGACAGCCCTCAACCAGAAAAAAAAAAGGAGAACTTTTACAAAAATGCTGTGCTTTACAACTGTGAACTTCCATTTCAGTATTCTTTATGAACTGCATTGCAAAAAACCAAAGAGAGCAGTAGGGAAGCATTTCCCACAATGAAACTGTGGCTTGGAGGAGATCACTGGTTTTTGGTGATGGCCCAGCCACGGCTGCCTGACAGCTTGTCTGAGCTCACTTGTATATCCATGCATGTCCCAGGACACACATTCCCCTGAGACAGGAGCAGACAGTGTTTACAGCTTAGCTGTTTGTGAAAGATATGCTTCTGTCCCATCACCTTTAAGGAATGTCATTAACCCGTGGTAGTGACAGACAGTGTCAAATCCCAGGCTGTCATCCCTAAAGAAGTGGTAAGGCTGTATGTTCCCTGGTATATCTCTGGCTTTGAAATGTGTGTTTGCTGCTTAGAAACAGGGAAGGAATCCATGCAGAAAAAAGAGATGTGGAATTAAAGAAAAGACAGAAGGCTCTGAACTCAGCCAGGTTCACTCACCTACTTCATTATATACCTGGATCTCACCCCAGGAATGTATTACATACTCCCTGTTATATAAGAAGAGTTCCTATAGCTTACACTTGTATCAGTGTCTGTTCCAAAATGGACCCAGCACAGAAGAGAAGAATTGGGATAGGACTGGCACCACATATGGCAAAGTAGAAAGGCATCTGCAGCAATGGGCAATTTCCTTCTATTGGATATGTACCCTCCTCCAGCTCCCTCCAGCTCACCTTGCAGAAAAAGCCACTCAAAGCAAAACCAACTTCTTCTTATCAAAAAGGAGGTTTGGAACACTTTGGCTCTCGTTCAGCTTCCCCTTCCTCCCAAAGCAGCAAGAGAACTCCTGTGTGCCACAGACTCCCATGAAAAGCAGGGGTGAGTCTGCTTTTAGAAGGGCATGTTACAGGATACCCAAACCACTCGAGATCACACTCTTTGAACTGCATAAAACACCAGAATGTATCCAAGATGGAATGTACCAAAGCTATTTTCCTTTCAAAATAATTGTGTCGTGTCATATCTGCTTTGCCCCTTGCTTGAAGCTGGCTTTGTTACTCCTTTACTCCATGGGTAAGTAGCAGCACAGCTATCCTTGAAAACACTTAGGCATTCCCAGGCCACTAGAGAAACACTCAGACAAAGGCTGACCCCACTTCTCTGCTAGTGAATGAAGACACAAAGGCTGTATAATCCTAATTTTATATTTCTGTACAAGTGTCATGTGCCCCTGATAGCCTTACAACCCCTTTTGACCTGCAGCCCGCTGCCCTCTGGTGTGAAGGAGAGGCTTTTGTTCCTGATGGCACACCGTGCACAGCTGCTTCCACCATTGTCTGCAGAGGGACAGATGGCTGCTCTCAGCACAAAAAGGAGATTAAAAAAAAACTGAGGGAATGACATCACTCCTCAGCCTGGGATTTAATTCATGGGGCTTGTGGTGCTACCCATGACATGGACAAGCACTCCAGTTGACAGCCCACGGACAGGAAAAAGTTTGCGTTTTGCATGGTAAAAGACACTTTAAAAAAATATACAGTTGCAAGCACTCTGATACTTATATTCTTTAACAGTTTTTAGTTAATTTGAATATATACTATCCTATCAGCAGCAGCACTTCTAAAGTACTCTGAAAGCAAGACTGATACTGTACTCTATTTCTGCCAATGGCTGTTCAACTGCAGTAACTTGGTTTATTTATTTTGTTTCACTTGTGATGAGGAGTTCATAAGATGTGGCTGGGGAAACATAATACAGAGTAAATGATTTTCACCATTAGGTCCAACCCTGCTAAAACACTTTGCAGGTAAAAGATTTAATCTGTATCTCCTAGAGCCATCTAAGTCAATTAAACAGAACGAAACAAAACAAAAAGTGCAAAGCATTAGTTCTGGAAGTAGTGAGCTTTGTTGTCACTTTTCTGCCTTGAATTCAGCTCCAGATTTACAAAATCACTGAATTCTTCTTTTTGTGATTACCAGACACCAAAGGTATTTATCTGAATTTATTTATTTTCTTAAGCACATTACTTGGTTACTGTTTGGGACATGGGAATTTGGCCTTGCTCTGTGTGTGGTACTTGGTGCCATCTGCACCAAAGTTCTTCTCCAGAGCAGAGATTTTTGCTTTGCAACAGATGTCTCATTGAAGATACTTGTCAAAGTGGCCATGTTAGCTGCTACCACCCTCTTCATGTTTTTGTTTTTCCCTGGAAGGAAAGAAAGGCAAGCAATTTCTTCTCTTCTTGAGTGTCTGGGAACATCAGAGATGCACTCCTCCACACAGCCTGGGCTGGGGCTGGGACCCATCACCTGGCAGTGCCCTGGCACAGCTCCTGCCCCAGCCCCAGAATCAGGCTCAGGATGGTTTTGCTCCCAAGTGCTGATCAGTATCTCTGGGAGACCTCACTGTCTGTTTGTGGTTCTGCCCTAAGAACCAAGCAGGGCCTTTCCTCGCCTGCAACCACCCAGAGTAAGGTCCAGGTTGTTCCCTTGGGCACAGCTGTACAAACCAGCTCTGCCTGGGAGACTCCTGGAGCAAAGCTGTGGCTTTCAGTATGTTTGCACAGCCGTGGCCAGCGGATAGGGGTGCAGAAAACCATGATGCTGAGGAGACAAGAGATGTAACAGCTTCCATCCAAACACATTCTGAATTCAATTTAATATCATGATTTTAATGTCTCAGCAATGCTGATGGTAACACAAGCACAGAGTTGGAAGGCCTTGAACCAACAAGATGTTTTTACACACCTTCCACTGTCAGTAATTCAGAGTAGACAGAACTCAGCAAACCATAGAGGTAGACCAGAGGTGATGATTAAGAAGAGTGATGATTCATTTGCTTCATAAAGTCCTATCATGTTTTATTTGCTAATCTGAAGAGTAGAACATCTTTATCAGCCAGTATGCTTGAACCCGGGGATGAATTTTTCAGGGAAACAGTTTTTGTTGCAGAAAATGTGACTCATCAGAGCAGGGACTTTGCACAGGGAAGTTCTGACCAAGAGCCAATTTTTTTTTTTTAAATGTGGAAACACTTAGGTTTAAAGTATTTTAAAAACCTATTTTCTCTTTCCAGTTTGAAATGTTTTGCTGAAAACAGTTAATAAAACATTAAAAGTAGTTGGAACAGTTTCAGTCAATCGAACTTTATCCTGCCTCCTCAGTGCTCGGTCATGAAAAGCTGAGTTTTACTTCTATCACAAATCAGACAGAATTAGAAACAAAAGAGCAGAAATTACCCATGACTGTTACAACCTTCCACTATGTGCTCTGATAAAATGTTAGTTTCAAAGGTGATCTTCTAATGATGACTGCCAAGCAAGTCGTATTCCCCTGCATAAGCTCAATACAGAGACACAAAGGCTTCACACTAATTTTCTTTTTGTTAATCAGTTGTTCCCCTGGGCACTTTTAATCTGTACTGACAGTCTCAGTACTGCTGAGAATGCCTTTTCTGCTATTAAAACAAAAGGTACATATCTAAACACTTAATAACTTCAAGCAGAAAAGAATCTCGTTCTCCTAGTTGAAGAAAGCAGTAACAAAGGACTCGTGTCCTAGAAGGCTGATGTGAATCATGGCCATCTTCTGCTTTCATTTTTGCTCTCTGGGGATTTCCAGCTGAAAAAAAGACTTAACCCAGCCAGCAAGGTAAGGGGCCACACCACAGACATGGCTGAGGGATGAGAAGGGCTCCTTGAGGAATGCCTTGGGAAGGCTCTCAGCTGTTTGCAAAGTATCACACTTCAGTCCCTGTGGAGGGCCAGACACACTTAATATAGAAGGCATTAATGAAGAATTTACTCAGCCAGACAACACAGCATTTCAAACCTGGAGTTTACAAAAACCAGACAAAAACTTGCCAGAGCACAAGACAATTGAAATCAGACTTCACTGCACTGAGACAAAACCATAGCCCCAGGCATGTCCTTTTGGGTAGTATGTTTTCACAGCACACTAATTGTCTCCATTTGTATTATATCAATTTCCAAATTAGAATTTTTTTTATTTCCACATTAAAAATAACAGCTTGCTGGTTCTACATTTGAAAAATAACCTGAGCATTTTATTGTTCTTTCAAATAAACTAAGTTAATTTATCTCTTAAATGCATTTTCACTTCATTTAAAGCCACTTAATCTTTCAGAAGTTTAGCAAGGTGGTTTACTATTGCTGTAATACAGGGAGATTTCATTAGATGACCTGTCATCTTCTATCAACATCATTATGATTGCATTGCTACCCTTGTTTTGTTTTAATTTATAGCAATTTTTTGCTCCTTGCCAACACGGGTTCTTAGCAATGTCACAAAGCAAGCCAGTTGCTTCCATTTTCCCTGTGCTCAATGTTTCATTTGCATCCCAGTTTCACAGCCATCAGAGCTGCATGGCACTTTCAGGGCATCAAGCCCAATTCTTTCCTGATGTGTAGAGTGAGTTCTTCCCAATTGGGCTTTTTTTCTGCTTTCTTACTAATCTTCTTCATTAATTCCAGCAGTGGCAAGACATTGGGAAGAGAAAGGTTACCTCTTACAGGCAACAATTCACATATCACCTCAAGCTTTGTAGATTTAAGCCTTTTAAGCTTTAACCTGCCAATTTTGTTTGCAAACCAGCAGGGAAAACATGCCTGACAACATGTGGGTACCACTTGCTCCTCAATGCACCAGCCACCTCTGGAGCCCTCTGAAGTGCCACAGCTGCCTGGCCTCTGGCAGGGTGGAGTTCAGTGAGAGCATCTTTCCCAGGGAGCTCCCAGGACAAAGAACCAACACCTGGAAATGAACAAGTGGTTGCTCTCAGCTAATAAAAAAGCCACGAAAAAGCAATTACAGCTGTTTGCACTGACAGTGTGATCAGTGATGGGTTCAGCAGTGTGAAAAACATATTTACTGATAAGGAGAAGAGTTAGGAACAATCCAGGTATTAGCTCTCTACACCCAGGCAATAAGGACCGGTGCTGGGTTTTGGCAGGGTGCAAAGGAAAGGGATGAGGATGGGGAAGCATCACTTCTTAAAACCATAGCAGTGCTAAGCACCAAATGAGATCAGGGGAACCTTGGAGATCAGCCAGGGATAAGGAGATTAGCTCCCTGGTTTCACACAGACCAATGTCATGGAACTTTAACCTACAAGTGAAGAAGAGTAGCAAATCTGGAGATTTTTCCATATCTGAAAAACATCACCTAAGCAATCAGAAAGTTGTCCTGAGCAGACAGAATAATGTCTAAAACATTCCTGAAAAACTACAATGTAAAGACAACTTACAACAGCAGCTCTTTTATTTTTTACTTTTGCACAATAAAATGTTCCACTTGGAAGGAAGAAGAATTCAGCGAATGCTCAGCCAAGACTCTTCTGCAGTTCAGCACCAGCTCTAAACAGTGATCTCTGCCTTGTCATTTTGACAGAATATTACATTGTATGTTTTTCACCTTCTGCTTCCTGCCCTTGTGTAATTGCCTGTCTCAGATTAGAAATGGGCCATCCATCCTACTGAACACATTTGGGCCACTATTTTCAGTGCAGGTTTACATATGCTGTCCATAACATCAACATTCCCATGATTTCCTGTTCACATTCAGCTGAGATGATTCTGGTCCCATAACCACATGAAGCACCAAATGAGGAAAAATACTTTATGAGCTAATTCAGCTTGTAAAGTTCCATTTTTATTTTCTAAAATGTCTGGAATCACTACTACTCATGAAGTCATTGCCTAGAGAAACTCATTTTTTTAGAAGAAAAAAAAAAGGCCCTCTACAGTTACCTTTATGATAATTCATGCAATAAACTGAATGATTAGAGTCTCTGCATTTACAGAAGTACTTGCCTGTGTGCTTTAGCAATACTGCAGTTTACAGAGAGTTTATATTTACAGAACTCCTTTAGGGCAGGATCCCAGACTAAGAATTCTCCTTTGTTTGGTAAATCTCTACAGTCTCCCTATTCATTGTTAACAAGAAATGTCATCATATTTACCATCAGCAAATCTCCTAAAGTCTGCAAATTATCAAGTAGCTGCACGGCCAGTTTATAAAACTCATTACTATTTTAAATTGTCACTATGTGTTAGAACAACCTACAATGGAGAGCATTGACTTTGACACTCAATTTCCCCCAGTTCATCCTTGGGTAAGACTCCAATTGACTGGGCAGACTCTTTACTTTTCAGTAGTGTTTATTATTTGCATTGCAGCAGTGCACAGAAGCTCGAGCCTTTGACCAGGTCAAGGCAACAGAGACGTGGTACAAACACAGAGAAAGAGATGTTCCCTGCCCTGGAGAGCTTACACTCTAGAGAGAGCTACCCACCTTCAGAACAAGCACATTTCTTTTTCACACAAGAAAAAACCAACATGAAATGAAACATAACCACAAGAGACTTAAGGCCATAAAGAAGAATTTTCAAATATCAGATCAAGGATCCAATAGTAAATTACTAGAGTATTTTCAAAGTGCACTACATGTAATACCCCAAGTAATAAAGTTCCTGTCTCTCCTTAAGTGCTGGATTTCTAACTAAAATGCAAAAGAAGAACAGGACAGAAGTAGAAATCCCATTTTAATTCAGAGGTTGTTCTCCTTGCTGTCCTTGTTTTGTCCAGAATAACCAGATCCCTTATTTCTTCAGGGAATAAAACAGCACAAGTTCAGGAGAGAAATGTGTACAACAATAGCCAGTCAATGTATTCAGTGTTTATAGGAATCTGGAGTTCTCCCTGAGTATTATCATGGGATGTAGATTATTTTATAACCCAATACTCCATTTTGTAACTCCTGACAAACCCCAAACTGCCCAAGAACCCTGCTATTGCAAAACTCTGCACATCACATACACAACAAAACTATTTTTAGAACATCTACTGAAAATCACAAGTAGTTTAGTTGAGCCTCTCTTAGACTTTCCATTAACATACATCTTTAAAATAACTTTCTAATTTTATAAATAGACTGCAAACTAAAACATTTAGGAGCCAAGAAATACTAAAGCTAAGAACTATCTGAAGAATTCCCTCCCTCTGCTCTTCTGGGCACAACAGAAATCTTACCTACTTACAGACAACATATTTTGTCTAATTTGGTGTGTGTGTATCTAAATATACACACACATACATACACATATATATGTATGTAATCATAGTCTGTCATTCCATGAACATAAATAGGAAAAGGCAAATATTAATATAAAGGTGTTGTGGATTAACATGATGATTTGTCCTACTGTGAGTGGACTAGACTTCTCTGAAAAGCATGGGGTTTGTTTCTGTGAAATTTCCTGTACTTTCTTCCAAAATTTTAAACTCCAGGGGAAGTGGTGGGCTTTTGATGGAAGGAGTTTTCTGGCAAAAAATGGCCAAGTTTCAGGTCTGCTCTGCCTGGGGAAGATCTGCCAGCCAGACTGTGGTTTGGGTTCTCAGCTTAATGGCAGACTGCCTAAGGCCCAGGGATCATTAGCTTTCTACATAATTAGCCCATCTATCAGGCAGATTAAACTGAGGCTCAGGACATCCAGAGAAATCCAAGGAACTAGTGAGGTGTGAATGCTGAGGGTGGAGGTGTGATGTGTGAATACAGATGGTCACTTGGACTCAGTAAAATATTATTTTTTCTTTTGACTGAAACATTTCAGGCTCAAATACATATTTTCTGAAGAATAAAGAAGAAAAAAACCCTAAGCATTGCTGGAAAACTTCCAAATATCTCTAACCTGTACTCCTGCTGAAGAAGACAGTGCTTACTGAAAGAACCAGGACTAATTTAATGAGCAGCAGGCCTACTTTTTCAGCAATGAAGATAAAAATAAATATTGAGCAGCTGCCTACTTGACTATGCAGCAGCCACCAGCTTTAATCCATTTGATAGACCATAAATCTGCATGGAAACCAAAGAACAGTGAAAGTATTTTATATTTATGAATCTATTATATGCATGTAATGTAACATTAACTATTTGTCTTTAGTATGTCTGCAAATGTACATATCTTTTGAAATGCTACACACACACAATATATGCATATAATATGCATATCAGTACAGAACAATCTCTATATCTGAATTTAATTAGTTGTACATATTTGAAAAATGTATTAAAGACAGAAGAAAGACTTGGCATGTTAACTGGAGCCATGCACAGTAATACCACCCTCATATACCCACAGTCTGTCTCTAAACTAGACATTATTGTGCTAAATTGTGTATGGGTAAAATATAATAATCAGGATGGTTCATCAGAAATATGCAAATATTTAGAATTTTGAATGCAAAATCTGGATATTACCTTCCTACACAACTGTATTTTATAGCAGTGGATATACAGGGATAAAGTACAGCATTTAGAAAGACCAACCACATTTTTTTCACATGGATCTAAATTCATAGTCAAATCAAAAGAAAGCTTTTTTTTTTTTTTAGCAAAATGTGTCACCTATTCTTCCTGCCCACCTTTCAAATGTTACTGTTTAAAAGAAGATTGTGCAAGGAAGCATGCAACTAAAATAGGAATCTCCAGTAGCTTCACTTCTACCCTGTGGCTCTCCCCCAGCATTGGGAGCTTTGCTTCTCCCATTTCCTTCTAACATTTAAACTTGGCAGGCTATAGAAACATCTACTTGCATAAGTTTCCGAGACTGGCTGGATTTTGCAGAGTGAATAGCAAAAAAGACTGACCTGCCAATATCATCCTTTTTTTTTTATTTTAGTGTTTAATTGGTTGGTTGGTTTTGTATCTCCCTGAAAACACCACTCGAGCTGTAGGCTATGCTTAGACTCTACTGTGGATCATCTACTATGTTTTTGGTTTTGTAAAACAAGACCTGTCACAGCTGGGCATGAAAGATAAATTGTTTACAAATAATAGATAAATAAATACAGCCCACAAAGATTCATTTTACCCTACTTCAGGCAAATCCCAATTGATTACAAGTTTCTAGGAAAAGTAACTCAATTCTTTATTTGTACATAAAGTGCCTAGTACACATCAGTGTTACTAAAGAAAAAATATATTAATAAGAAGAGAAACTTTTAATAGTATTCCTCAGGATATCTATGAGATGAGTAGATACTTGTTTCTGGTGGTGGGAAGTACTTTCCTTTTTTTTTACAATATTCTGACTAAAAAAATTTTCTTTTAACAACCACAAAGATGGTTGTTACCCTTGGTGGTAAAAAATGCTCTAATCAGCCATATTATGCTCTTAAAAACCATCAAACATTCCCTGTGTCATTTGTTTTATTTGTTTCTTCCCATGACTTCACAGAACAAACCGGTGGCTATTTTTCCATCACACTGACTTGCACTCAGCAAAGAGCTGATTACTCATTGTCACGTATGTAAATCTTTGAAGTGCAAAGCAAAGGAAAGAACATCCTTATTTATTTCTAAAGTGAAATCCCAGCATCCAGCAGAATTTTAAAACTGATTTTTCTAGGGCAATACTTCTTTCATCCTCCCGATGCTAAATATTAAATAAAAGAGATCTGTCTTAATTCAAGCTGAGCTCTGACCCTTGAAGCCTTATGATGCTGTCTGTGTTTACAGGAGCACAGACTATTTTTCTCCAAGCTAGTTCACATCACGCACATTCCTCTCAAACTCTTCAGAATCCAGAATGTTAATGACCCTCCCTTCCCTCATCAGGGAATTGGGAAGCTGTGGAGTCTGGATGCTGCACAACAGGTTTTATCAGAAAGCTGATATTATTCCTGGTTCATTGACAAGAGGCTGACTCGTTATATTAATCTTTTCTCATTTTTGGCACCAAATTGGAGTTGCAGCTTGCATTTTTAAAATAAAATTTAATAGGCTATATTATTTCCTATATTTAGATAACAGATCCCATTAGTTTCACCTGCACTTGCTCAATACTTCTGCAGAATCTAATTTGTGCACTCAGTAGCAGAAGTAGCCTCATTAGCCTCTTAACATGTTTGAATTATTTGCCAACACAAAATGAAGGCTCTGAGCAGGGATGTAATCCAGCCTATTGTGCAACTTTCAACCAGTTTCATCACTGCAGTAGACTTCTTTTTTCATTTTCGTCACATGCCTTTCACTTCCATAAATAGCTGGGCAAAGCTGCTTGCCCACAGCCACCTACTCACTCACAGCCATGACTTAATAGTCATCAAAAAGTGGAAACAATTGAAATAGTAGTCAGCTAGAGCTGTGACATTCAGGGGAAAGCAAAGTTTGGAAATTCTTCTTATTCTTAAACTGCTTGAACTGAACCCAGGGAAAGCAGCATGTTTAACTACATAACCATGCTGCTTTAGTGGAGCAAAGGTTCTCCAGTGCACTGGAGGCAGGAAACCCACACGAAGGAAAAGAGATCCTGCAACTGAAACTTCCCCCACCATGCAAATGCACAGCTGAGGTTGTATTGGTGACCCTCTGGCAGGCATTCCTTGTCTTAATTTTGTGCCTTCAAAGCTCTTTTAATGTTTAAATTAAATATTAATCTCTTTAATCTATTTTCTTGGGACTCCTGCAACAATGTGAATCCCTTTCCCCAAGCTAAAAGTGTGAGCTGGGGAACCCCAATGACGTGGTTAATTGCCCAGACTGGACCAAAGCTTAAAAAACAAGGGCAAACATCTGCAGTGAGAGCCAGCAGAGCTCAGCAAGGAGTAGGTAGTAACTTTGTGGATGGGTCAATCATAGGAAGAGCATAAGGAATCAATGAATTTTCACTATTTTTTGCTGACAACAGAGCAATTACGAGACTATGCACTCAGAATTTTTCAGTCCTAAAAGGGAGAGTGTTGTGTGTTGGCCAACCTCAGGCTCCTTCAGACTCTATCTGCTAAAGTGAGCAGTTTGTTGGAGCTGAGCCTCCACCACAAGGAGCTGACATTTTTTACCAGAAGAATGCTGTGTAGAAAAACTCCCAATGAACTACATCAGCTGGAATCTTCTGTGTGCTGTCAGAAACTTGTACTTCCCCTCAACCTCATCTGAGTAGTTTTCAGCAGTCAGAGAAGGAAATCCAGCTTGACACATATGTGGAAACCTCCCTGCCAAATGACTGAGGCTGAGCAGAAGGATGTTTTTTGGGCCTTTTTCAAATGGAGAAAATCACACATTCATCCCTCTGCACAACCAAGGCAGTAACTCACCGGAAGAGCAGCCCTGCTGAAGAAGAGAAGAAAGCCCAAACTCCCTTGGAAACAGGACAATCAGAAAAATGGAGAATAAGTTTTAGAAGTAAAGAGATTTTTAAATCAGAGATTTAAAACAAACCAAACCCAGAGGATGTCATTTGATGCAAATTTTTCTGATGTATTTTTGCTGTATCATTGAGAGCTCATAACTCCAAGCACACTTTGGGAAACTGGAGTTTGCAGACTAGTTCAGAACAGATTGTCCTGAATGATTCTAGTGTCTACTCAGGTACAAACAAAGACAAGACCCACTCTGGAGTCCCTTCTCACCACTTCTGCAAAGAGGCAGTGCATGTTCCTTAGCTAGGGATCTAACTCCACCACAGGAGGGTGATGCCCCTTTCACCCAGAGCCCTCATTTCGAGGGAAGGAGGTAAAAATGAGACATTTCTCAGATATCTCTGATAGATGAGGAAAAGGAAAGAGATTCTCCCAATTTTATCCACTGTAGGTAAAGATAAGGGCTCTTTGCCCCTTTCAAAGCTGCTACTCCAGGAGCTAAAGGCAGGAGCAATTGTTCCCTTCAGTAGTCTGGGAGCCAGATACTACTCAACTGTGTGGAAAACAGCTTCAATAAAACCTCTTTTTTTTTTTCTCCACCACCTGTAAAAACACCAGCCACTTTTTGGAGAGGAGGGACTCACCCTCCTTAAAATTTCAAATAAGCAGGTCTCAGACTTTTGGTGAAGTGCCCAGCTCACCCACAGACACATTTTCTTCCAGCACCTATCAAGCAGTGAAAATTGTAGTCAGCTACACCTGTGGTATTCAGGGAAAAGCAAAATTCTGTTTTTGTTTTTTTTTTAAGCCACCTGAAGCCAATCTGTGAAACATAATAAACTGGCAAGCCACAAACACCCAGAAGAAGGCTGAGTGGCACTGGTTGAAACCAGTGGAGCCCCTGCAGCCATGCATTTTGCAGATAGAAGTATGCTTACAAAGACAGGGTGGAACAAAAGGCAGAGATATATTTTATCACTACATTTACTCTTTCAGGAAGGTAAAAAATATGCCTGGAAGCTGTATCTATGGAGCTTAAAAATATTATTAAAAATAAAAAGTAATATCAGCATCACATTAGCCAGGCTGCCTTAGAAATATAATTGCAGTGTATGCCAATCTCTTTTGCCACTTGCCCTATCTTTTGAACCAACTGACTGATTTTAGCTGAAATTGATGGAGCAACAGTCTGAGCATCATGAAAGTTGATAGCTTGATTAAGGTGAGAGATGTGGTCTGAGCTGCTGTGCTCCCTCCTGACTAGGCTGGCAGCAATGCCTTCTGCCTCCTTCGCAGGTGGTGAAATGAAAAGGAAATAAGGGAAGAAGAGGGTAGAAGAAGGAGGAATGGAGGTGAGAGATGGATGTGTGAAAGGTCTGGAGGGATGGCTGGGCTTGCTGAAGTGGGAGTACAGTGTGCAGAAAGAGCACAAACGGATAGGGAACCCAGGCAATTCCAATGCTCACAATAAAAAAAAACCAACCCTTTATAACTGGCTCCAAGAGCTTTGTGTCAACCAGAAATATCTGGAATAGCAGAGATTTATTCTTTTATGTATTAATAGATCTTAGTGCTTAAAATTTCAAGGCATTGCATATCTTTGCAATGGGGCTCCCTTTAACCCCTTTGCTGCTGGCTCTTCTTGCATCTTCCGTGCTGCGGCAGAAGGTGACAGTTTTCCTCTGCTGGGGCGGTGCTCCATAGGCAGAAACCAGGGTATCTGTGTTGGGGTTTCTGAAGCATAAAGTGGGAAAAAGCCAAAAGAAAGACTTTTTCTTGTCCTGGGAAGGCAAGAAGGGAAATAATGAGGAAAACGAAAAGGTGGCATGAAGTGGTTTTTAGGATGATAGCTTAAATAAAGGAAATGAAAATGATTGAAGGAAAAACCACAAGGTAAGGGGGGAGGAAATGTTTCAGTGCATCAGATTGGAGACAAGTCTGTTGTTTTCTCATGCGATGTTTTGACCAAGATCTCTCTCCTTAAATTATTAGAGTGTTAAGGCAAAATTCCTTCTGGGGGATGCTTCTGAGACACAATTTTACACAGCAATTGAATTTGCAACCTTTGCTGCACTTTATCACAGGGGTGAAAGTTGTCATTTCTTCCAAGATTGTTCAGAGCAACACCTGAGCACTTTGCAAACAGAATCCCAACACAGAATCCAAATCTGAGACCTAAAATATTGAGGCTCAATATGTTTGTTTGCTGGCAGGGAATGTTAAAGGTCGAGGAGAATCACAAAGCAGGCTGTGTTCTCAGCCAGTCTGATCTTTCCAAAGAACAGGTATATTGAGGTTTTTTTTTCATGGAGCAGCTCTGCATTGCCTTTTTTCCAGTTTGGATCCCCTTGCTGTCAGTGGTTTTATGTCAGATATGAAAATACTTCCCAATGAGGGGTTCCCAGAACCAGCCTGGATGGCCTTGAGGAAATTAAAAAAAGCACCAACACTTTTCCCCTATTTGTGTACATGAGCACACACTAAAAAAAAGGTGCTGTTTTTCTAATTAAAAAAAATATTATGGACAGAGAATTCTTTAAAATTTATTGTTTAAAAAATAAAAAAGTGTGTGTATTCTTCAATGCCTGTTTCTGGCAGGCAGAGCTCACACCAGCCTCAAGCTGATGCAAGCTGTTGGAGAACCAGATCCAACAATTTCTTAATCTGGAACTTCTTTTGCTTTACATAATTTTCATATTCATATATTAGCTGTATTCAACATCTACATAGTAGTTATGGCATTCATTTGGGGCCAAAAATAATTAGTTTTATTTTTTAATAGTCTTCTTCCTTTAAGTGATGGTAAGCACAACATTTATCACATTTATCCCTGGGTATTTTAAAGGGTTGCTCCTAAAAATAAATACTGTGGCATAGCTGGATCCAAGCCTTTATTATATATTTTATATATATATATCTGTAATACACAGCCATTTTATTCTGAATTTGGAAGACTTTTTCCACTTGTTGCTGTGCCTTCAATGTCACTTATGACTAAAGACAGATAAGAAGGCAATTTCTGTATATCCCTCAAAATTTCCCATCTTTGATCCTTGAAAGTTTGTTTAGAAATGTGTATATGTTGTTTAAACAAAAAGAGAGGTCAAGAGACACTAAGATCTGCCCAGACAGATATTTATTTCATATTTTTGATGTTTTTTCTCATTGCTTCTCTGGAAGTGATGTCACTTGTCAGAAGAAATTACTAATGCTCTGTTCCTTAGTAGCAGCAACAGGTGTTTTTATCACGTTTTTTTTTTTTTAAATTTGCAACAGAATCTGGAAAAACATCAAGCCTCATTGTGTAAAATTATTTGTCATTTCACCCCCTTTAAGAGATTCATATTGCTTAAGAGGGAGTGAGGCTGATCTTCAGGCTAGTATCCAAACAGTGGGAAGGACTTGCAAATATCCAGTGGGAAGATGTATAAATAAAATCTGGTGCTACACACTCTTCCTTCTCTGGGATTAGGCTAGACACCACAACACAGCTATATTTATCATGTTTGGTCATCCCACAGAGAAGCAAAGGATGGGACAGTATATCAGAGCTTGGTGCTGCCTCTTCACAAGGTGAAAAAAAAACCAACAAAAATCCCAGTGGTTTCATATTCCTGCTGCCCATCAGCTCAGGGTGCAGACGGTGCAGTTAGCAGCCACTGCTTCTCCTGCCCCTCTTGCCTGGTGGAAGAGGCTGAAGCACAGCCCGAGGTGACTGCAGGACTGGAAGACAATGTTCAATTTTATTGCCTATCCCTCCAAACAGAGCAGCAGAATTTCTTCTGAAGTGACAGCCAAGCACTTGTATTTTAAACAAAATATAAAATAGAGAAAAAATTGATTACTGCTGTGGGACACATACAGACCACATCTTTAGATTCAACAATAGCTCCTTGTTTTGAAGTGTCTCCTTCAAAAGATGTGGAATCTAACCACATCCATGGTTTTGACTTTTTTAGAGACTGTATTTCAAAATCACTCTCTCCAGCTTCTGGTTTGGACAGTCTCATGTGCCAGAACAAGTTCCCTGGACTCCTTAATACACCACCAAGAGTTCTCAAGCTTGATTTTGAGAAGAAAAAAGTAAAGTCCTGTAAAAGCAAGTAATTAGACTGAACAGAAGGGCCCAAAGCCAAGGAAGGTAAAGCTCAAAGCACCATTACCAGAGATACACCCATGAGGCCTCAGCAAAGGCATAGATGGGGAAGCTGCAAAATGTTTAATGGGATAAAAGAACACTCTATTTACTAAGTCTCTCCTAAGCACACAATGTGAAATTTTACTCAGAGCTGAAAAACTGAGGTGGTGGGACCTGTTGAACCAAGGGATGAACTAAGAGCCAAAAGCTGCTGCATTGAAACCTTTGCTCCCATCTCACATGCACAGCCCAAGGCTCACCACATCCCTGTGCTGCTATGTTTAGATGCAAATCACATGCCTGTCTACACATCTGAGGGAAGATTTATTAAAGTCAAGGGAATTTGAAAATTCAGGCTTTGGCAACTAAGCCTGATGAAATCTGTAGCTCTACCTCTTCTGTATTTGTTTTATGCTTACCTACAGAGATGTATTAAAAATTATGCAGTTTTTAGATCCAGAAGCCTGAACTATCAAGACATCTATAAAAGTGTGATTAAGGCAAAATGTTTTGACTTTGGCCTTGTGCCACAGAAGAACGTTCAAGGAAAAAGGCTGATGATTGAGAAGAGTAAGCAATTTTTACAAAGCCTTTTATGTCACTTCTGCTATTGGTTGTGCCCTCTCAAGGCTCTGCAGTTTCTTCACAATAGCTGTCTTTTCTGTGTTTGCCACTGAGATCAATAAAGAGATGTTAATTAAAAGAAAATCTGCTGGAGGTTGTACTTATTCTGTCGGGATTTATCATAGTCTTTGGCAGCAACACCTCACTGGCCCTGACTACAATGCCAAAATAGGCTTGGTCTTGGCTTATCATGAGACGTGCTTGGGTACAACCCTGACCTTTAGTGACAGTTCCACTAGCACACGTGTGCCTCCTTAACATCCCCCCACTACACGCCCTCCTCTACAGACTGACTTCTGCGAGCTGCTAGGTGTACAAAACACCCTGTGCATCAGTGTCACTGCTCCAAATACACCATCATGAGACCCTATCTACAAAACAACCCTAATTACCATAGCCACTGACACATCACTCTTGAACAAGACAGGTCTGCACTTCTGTCCTAAGCCACTCTTTTTTGGCATCTCTGCTTTCCTTTCTGTGAATCGATGAAAGTGTCCACATGTAAAGTCTCTTGTGCAAGAGCAGTGGAGATAAGGTCTTAGTGTAAGCCATGAGGAGGGATCTCACCAAATGCTGAGATACAGACATTAATTCATGGCCACATACAGAGGTGAAGGGCAGATAGTGGAGAACTTCCCATTATTTGGCTAGCAAATGGAATCACACCAACACAACAGGTTTACAGTACAGAGGTCCACCAATAGACCAACTGGGCTGTGCAAAAATGGCAAGGCAGACAACCAGCTCAGTAATATGGATTCAAGTTCAACAGAATGTGCACTGCTAATGGAAGGAGAAAAGCATCCTCTGAGGCTCTGTGGGACAGTTACTTTTACTAGGTTCATGGAAAAGAAGCCAAAAAAAAAGCCTCCATCACCCCCCCCAAAAAAGACACCCTGCTTAAAATAAAACAGACAGTTCAATGCTCATTACTGTGCATTTTTCCTGCACCTGTGTGTGGGCTGAGAATCCTTTTTACTAAGTTTCTTGCTTTTTAAATATATCACAAATACATGCATAGACAAAACATGAGGCATAGACCTGTCACAGGCAGACTAATGTCAGCACTTCAGCCTCCTGGCTGTCAGGTTTGATTCCAAATAACCTTTTGTCTTCTTGTTCCAGCTACTAAATTACAGATCAAGTGAAAAATGTAATTATACCCCAAAAGGCCATGGATAGCATCTTGGAACACAGTGAATTGTGAATGGAACAACAATAATAAAATGATAAACTGGTATTACCTGTGGTGCATGGCTAATCCAAAATGCTCCACGGTCCCACACGAGCTATTATAGAACTGCTTCCTATTTGCCAATTTCTCTTTTCCAGGGATACAAACAATTCTTCCCACATCCCTCCACTCCCCTGGCTCTTTTTTAAGCCTTGTGAAAAATACATCTTCCCTGTTGCAATAAATACTCAGTTATACTGTTATCAAATTTTACTATATTGGCTTTTTTCCTTGAGGATGATGCAGAACTTGTGTTTTCTAAAGTCATATGAAGCTGAGAATACCAAGACTTATTTTCTATGCACATATTTATCAGTTAAATTTTTACAGAAGGAAGAAACACAAAGAATTTATAGGAATATATTATTTTCTTGATTGTCACTGATAATGCTATATTAGATTGGAAGTGCTACCAAAAACTGAATTAACTTCTTTTTTTCATTTATTAATTGGAATATTAAATATTCAAGGACTTTCTCTGCATTCTTGTGCATGTCTTTAAAAACACAACTATTCAAAATACTAAATTATTCTTAGCAGCACCTGACAAGATAGAAGTAGGTGGTGGTGTTAGACTGCAAACCTCCAGAGTTGTTGAGCCAATTTGCATACAGTCAGAAAGGCTGCTGATGGCTGAAATTTTTAATCTCCTCTTTCTTGTTACTGTCATGATTCCTACCCTTACTGAAGTACTTGTACTCATGTTTTAAAATGAAAATAGGCAATAAAGTGCAAAAGTAATAACATTTCAGCTACTATCCCTTTATTTGCAGTCTTCTACCTCAAATACAACTTGCAGCAGAATCGAGCTCCATTTGCTAGCACCAGAGGGTTCTTCTGAGTCTGAGAAATACAAATATTTATTGCTCCATAGACAGCTCAGGCTGTGCTTGCTCAGGAGGCTGGCTCAGCATAGCCCCAAGGCACTGGGCCCTGGGGATGAGTATCACAACACATTGGTCCACATTTCTAGTCCTGGGACAGCAAAGTGCATCAACCCACGGCTACACAGGCTCTGCTTTCATCTCAGACGGGGCAGCACCACACAGAGCATACACTGTGACCTCAAAGAAAGAAAACACTACAGGTACCCTAGCCACCTCTTTCTCTTTTACATCTGCAAGGCCAAATTTAGTGGGAAGTAGAGCAAAGGAAATAGGAGAAAGTTTTGTATTGTCTCATGAAATTCAGTGTCCATAGGTGGATGGTACAGAGTTTGTACACTGCTCGCACGTGGAGAAGGAAACAAGCTGTGGAATTGAGAGCTCATTAAAAAAACCACACATGGAAAAATTCCCTCCCTAAGTATCATGTGGAAGTTATATGAATCCTGCATTGAAAGCAGTGTCTCATAAAAAGCAAGTTATATCACATGATGCCTGAGCTCTGTTCAACCGGGATTCTGCCAGCCCACAAAGAAACCACAATCCAGAGTTTTCTCCTAATTCCTAGTACTTTGAGGTCTATGAGAAACCAAATCAGGTGAATAGCATCCTTGAAAATACTCTCTCTAGTCCAATCTCTGGCAATATACTTCAATTTCAGCCATTCTGGAAGTGCCTTAAGCTCTGTCTGCAAATTCACTTGGCTTCAATTTCGGCAATGCATTATAGACCAGATGGATTTAGGAAAGTCCACTGATTGGATTGATCAAATTAAAGGAAGGGGAAGAGAGAAATATAGGAAAAATATTTTCCCTCTGCTTCCTAAAATACATAAAGAAATAGAATTAATTTATTTGAAAGAGTTTCCCTGGTGTCTCTCTATGTGCTTTGGTTGCAAACCACCGCAGTTTTATGAATGCAGCCTGGCAGCAATCAGGGATCCAGCCATGGACATGCAGGACAGCTGCTCACTGTCCAAACTATGCACTGCTCTATTAGAATTTTCCTGAGGCTTGCAAAAATAACAGACATAAAACCCCTTACAGAATACGGGCACCAGAACTACTGAAAATGGAAACAGGCATAAATTCATCTTTGTGGTACAAACCACAAAGACTCTCCTGATGCCAGAGCACAGATGCTTTGGACACAGTTTTGATGTCCTAATGCAAGCTGTCAAAATCATAGAATCCCAGAATCATAGAATGGCTTGGGTTGGAGGGGACTTAAAGATCACCTAATTCCAACACCAGGCAAGTCTGGGGCACACCTAGTGTTAAGCAAGGAGAGGATCTATCTCCATAACCTTGTTCCCATGGCAAAGTCTATTTTCCACACTCTTCAGCACTGGCATGAGCACACCCCTACATATTTAGCTCCCTTTGTACATGGTCAACCTTGTTTGTACCAGCTCACACTCTACAGCTAAAACCAATTCTGTCAACTCAGGTCCATGCATGAGTTATGGCAGAGCAGACTGACAGACAATAGGATTCAACCCAGAATTCTGGCTGGTGAGGGCACCTGTAACTCCCTTCCAGGGAGGGCTGCAAAAACCTGTGCAATCAGCAGTATGGATATCTCCTGCATGAACAAAGTTTATCTTCACAGTATCTGCAGCTAGTCCAAAGGATCTATTTGTCACCTTAGAGCAGACACACTGAGCAGTATTTTTTTTGGTAGAGGCTAAGTGCTCTGCCCTAGTGATAACTGTGGCCCTGGCTTTTCTCAAGGATGAGCTGTGTGAAAAGGCTTTTTTTCACACAACAGAAGATGGCTGCATTTATTCTTCCACCAATAGAGGAGCAAGAGCATATGTTAAACTGCAGCCTGGCTGATGCAAAATATGTCACATAGACATACAGAATAAAAGCATATTTTCTGCCAATAAGTACTTAGCCCTAACCATTGGATGCCATTACTCTAAAATCCCAGTTCTGAAATCAAAAGCTGTGCTTTTAGTTCACATAAGAATAAATGTTTTCTTAATTTGATTTTTAAATTATATATATATTATAAATATATATATAATTATATATATTATTATATATTCCCACATTAGCTTTTCAGAGAAGTAAAACAGGTAAACCATATGATGTCTTTGCATATTAACCCCTGTCACTATTTACATAAGTCTTCTGAGATCAGACCCTTCTGTATCTCCATAGACACATAGCTGCATTTCACAATCTGCTTTAAAACAAAAGTGACTTTGAGAACCTAAAGACTCACTCGAAGGCTGAAGTAAGCAATGGTGTTGTTGTGCCCCGTTTTTTAAGAACAAGATGAATGGTAGTTGTCAAAAAAAGGCATTGGGCTGTTGTGTTCCCATGAAACCACTCATTGCACAAGCACAAATGGGTGCCAGCAGTGTAAGATACCCTAACTCAGTCCCCAGAAACTCTTAAGTAAACATGCCACCTAGTGTTTAATTGTGACAATTTCATTCATAAATCATCTTGATTGATTCCTCCCAAGCTGTTCCCTGCAAGTCTAGGTTTATAGAGCCTAGGCAGAGTAATCTGGAACCTCCTTCTCCAGATTTGCCCCCTTCCTCCCCCACAAAAAGCCCTGTCTCAATTTCTGTTTCACTCCTGAAAAACTCTGCAAGCTACACTCCCAGCCCATCCTTCTTTTTTGAGGAGCCTGCAGCTCAGACTGCCATGAGCAATGCAGAAGGCACTGGAAACTGACCTCAGAGGGTCATCCCTGCTGTCAAGGTCCCAAACAAGCCTGACAGACTTCAGAAAAGCTGCCTGGTACCTCCAGCCAAATGGCACCTGGCACACATTTCCCACGTCTCCCTGCCTAAAGGTACTGGGCAGAATTATCCTGTGAAGGTGAAGGACTATCTCTAGCTTACAGCTTGGCAAAAGTGGATGAGTCACCAAAGCTCTAGGTACTTCTTTGATGGATGGAACCAGCTGAAAATCAGGGAAAGGTCCTTTCAAAGTGTAACATCTTCAGAAACAGTGAAGACAATTTCTCTAGAAGCCATGGCAATCTCCTCCTTCATCACCTCCATCCCCTGCTTAGCAGTGACACACCTGGCTTAAATGCCAACAGCCCTCCCCAAAGAAGAGCTACTGCCTGTATGTGGCTTGGCTCCTTCCTATGCATTAAAAACTGCCAAATTCTCCTCTTAAAAATTCTAATTGAGATTCTCTTGGTGCTTCTGTCATGGACTCTCATTATGTTCTTAGGGATTAAATTCCTATAGTGAATGACATCATGGCACAAACTGTCCTGAGTTTTTGGTAATGTCCTGTTTGCACTTTTTCCCAGATCAATAAAAATCTTAAATTAAACTCCTGTCCCTGAAGTACTTCATCAACCACTTTCACCCAGCTCATCAAGATGCTGTCTATCTCTATTCTTTGCTTGAAATTCCTCTACCTATTTTTGGTCTGTGTAACCATGCTCATGAGCCAACCAAATTTGAATTAATGTCAAGAGTGCAGTTTCATGAGAGATTGTACTACTTTACTAAAAATCCAATTATTCTGCATCTGCTGCATTCTTTTCACTCAGTACTTTTGTAAATCTATCAAAAAGGCAATCAAGTCTAACTGGCAGCATTCCTTCTTTGTAACTCATGCTGACGACTGTGCACAACCCCACTGATCTCCAGGGCTGAGAATGCATTAAAAGGAAAAGCCCACTGTTACCATTCGTACTTGTCACTCCACAGCGTCCTCTTTTCCAAATATGAGCAGTTTTTACAACTGGTTGCCAAACTTTGTAGTCCAGCCTCAGGTGAGAACAGCCAACAGCACGTGCCTCACTGTGGCCACTACCAGCTGTCCTCCAGCCCAGGCTGCTGCCTTCTCCTGCCTGGCAGAGCCACCAAGCTCTGTTAACTGAGACTGTTAATTATTAATCTGTTAAAGCCTAAAGGTGACCAGGGAGACACCTGCACCTGGATTCCCAGCATCCCAGCTGCAGGATGTGGATGCAGGCTGCTAACCTGCCTGTCTGTGGTGAGAGACCAGATGAAACAGCCTTGGACAGGATTGCAAACTGCAGGGTTGTGGCTGCAGTTACTGCCTCACTAGTGCAGTGCCAGTTCTGAACTGAAGGTCGAATGTTCCCTTCTCCCAGGGGGAGGAATCAAATAACCAGTCCTTAGCTACTTTAGTACATTGTCTTCATCCAGCCAAGATGAATCAGACCCCAGATAATATATTTTCAGACACAGAAAACCACAGACAAATAGGACTAGAAGGTACTGTGAGATGTTTTTCTCCTGCTTGCCTCAGGTATCCATGCTATCTGTGCCATTTCTGGCAGATGTTCTCTAACATGTTTCTATGCCTTCTGATGAGGGAGATTTTGTCACTCCCTCAGGCACTCAAGCCCAGCATTTCATTATTCTTTCTTTTCTCCCTTAATAGCTAACCTGCAATGCTCATCACTGAATTTCAGTCCTATCATTTCTTGTCATATTCAGCATGAACACAGAGGACACATAATTTTTTTTCCTTACAATTAGTCAAGCCAGTGTATGACCTATACATGCACATCACTTAAAATACTTATTTTCTAATCAAAATATAAAGGAAGAGTACTACTCACAACCTATATACTCTCTTTGACACCAATTCCAAGTCTTTCACTACCAGAAATTAATATCTATCTAATATTTAAGAAGTTGAACACTTGTCTTCCAATATCAAAACATGGCAGTTTAAAGCTGCTTGTAAAATTTCAGTGCCTATTGCTACACAGTGTCTCAAGATTCATGCAAGATAATCAAGTATGGATTTTTATTTAAAAAAATGCCTTTTCATTTTCCAGTGGCTAGACAAATGAAATGTTTATGCTGAAGGTTCCATCCCAATCCCTGCAGAAGTTTGTTTATATGAATTTAATGCCATCAAACTGGGTAAAGAGTATAAAAGCCAAGATAACATACCCTCACATAAGCTTTTATTTTTGTACATCAAACTAAGCATGGTTTTTATGCAACAAACATTTAGCTTTAGTAGAATTATTAATAAGATCATAAGAGGAACATACCCAAGAGAAAAGGATTAATTTATGAATTTGGTAAGCCTACCTGCAGATACACTGTATTGTACTTGAAGAGACAAGTGGCATTTGTCTTAGGAGTACTATAAGCACTTCTGGAGTATTGAATAATTTTTAGTACTAAACTGAAATTCTCATCTGAAAAAATTTCAACCTGGTTGTGTGTTCACATTGCTTCCATTTGGCTGTCTTTCAAAAGCACTGGATTGGAAAACATTATGGTGGTAAAAAACTTGATATTTATCTTTGCTCCATATGCTTAGCAATGCCCTCAACTACTCCAAGACTACATAAAATCCTTGAGGGAGTCTTCCTCTTAATCCTGTAGCATTTTGGATCATTATATCCATTGCATCATGTCATTTGTGTAAATCAATATTGTCTCCAACTTACAAGCTCTCTTCAGGCATAATCATATCACTTATTCTGCTTCAGGCAAAAATCATGAATTCTAAGCTGACAGTAATAACACAACATAAACCAGGAACCTGGAGAGATGTTAACAGTTCAGGGAAGTAATGGAAAAAAATACTTTGCTATGGAGACCCCCCCCCTCCTTTTGATTCCCTCAATTTCCACACTGTTATAATTGATAAAAATGGTTCTTTTCAAAAATCCTTGTTTAATCGGGCTAAATATGAGGTAATAGTTGAGTGCCACAGCCAACTACAAAGCACTGTCCATTTTCCTCTGCCTAAACACAGACAGCCAGAGGGAAGGAATTGAAACAGATACTTTCCACAATTTTACACTGGTAGCTTTCTTATTTTTATTTATGATACCTAAATAAACAAAAAGCTGCAGAGACTCAGCTGGAAAACACAAAAGAATGCCAACACTGAAGGGCAAAACAAAACGATCAGCTGAAAATATTTTTGGTATGATGCTGTTTGTCATTTGAAATACAAATTTATTAAAATATCTATGCTGGTAGACCTACTGTATTAATATGAACTCCTCCTTGCTGTGCTGCAATACCAAGAGTATTCTGGATGGGATCACCCCTGAATGGCTAACAGTTATTTAAAGAAGAGTCAGCTATGTAGTTAAGTACTGTGTCAAGGCAGGCTACAATTAAGTAGTACGTGTGGTAACCTGTGTGTAGAACACTACTCTTGCAGGACAAGCCTGAGTGACTGATGAAAGGAATTCATTACTCCCAAAGTCATTTTGATGTATTAGTTTGTTGCTTCTAGCAGCAAAAATGCCACACACCTTTTATCACTGCATGTATTACTTAACCCTGCAGATAAAGGCCACCCTTGCTTACAGGATTTATGTTGCTTTTTATCAGTGTGGTGTCTGAGCATCTTCTGGGAAAAATTAGTACTGCCAGAGAGAAGTCCTTTGTGAATTCTGTGGCCATGCATACAGGAGTGTGACTGCAACCCCCAATAAAACACTGTGGTGGGTTGTTAACATCCCTGTAGAGCTGAGCAGTTTAATTTTTTCTGACCAAGCATGCTGCAAAAAAAAAGGAGTTGAAGGCAATGTAAAACACACCATATCAAATTATCAGTGTCTTTCCAGCTCAGAGTCTGCAGGATCAGATGTTTCTGCTCACTACCTTCTGAACCCCAGGATCTGCTGCTGGGGCAGCACAGTGCCCTGCAGCCCTTCTGTGGAAGGAAATGCTCAACATCTGGACAGACATCCCAGCAGAGAATTAAACACTATCCAGCAACCTGTAATAGGATCATTAGAGCTTTAGAGGAGCTGCAGAATGGGAAGAATAATGAATAAATGAAAGACTAAAAAGATTCCTTTACTGTGGGCTAATAGCAGTACCTGTGGAAAATTCAATGAAGAGACAAAAATGGAGTTGTAAGATGAGGCTAAAAAGCCTTCAGAAAGGGATGTGGTGTGAATAACAATGTAGATGTGTCAAATACCTACAAAAATTGAACCAAACCACAGGTTGTCTAAAATTGACTGCCTCTTGTACAATTTTGATGTAAGAAAAACAGCAGTGCCCCTAAAAATTTAGTTCCATAACCAGATTACATCTCCAGTTAAGGGATGTTAGAAAATAGTCTTTCCTGGAAGTCTTGGATTTTCCTCTATGGGAAAATGTGTGTGAGCAGCATGATTAATGAGGGACAGTAATATCAACTTCTAGCAAAGTTATTCTTCCTTTTCTCTCACCTTTGCCTTAATAGGAATAGTTTTCTTATCTGTCTATTACTTGTGTGGGATTTTTCTGCCAAGGAAATCTACAGCCTCCCAGACTTCAAAATATGCTAATCTTTCAGCTCTCTAGTTCTAGTTGCAGAGTGAACTGTGGGCTCTGTCATTTGCACTTCAATATCTCATTATGAGTTCCATCAAAGCAGATATAGAGAGGTTACCACACCAAACAGCAACACAGAGTTTTCTGCACTATTCAATGAGAACTCCACTTAGAGCTTGCTCTTGGTTTAGCTCAAACTCTGCACTTCTGTACAGACCATCACTGCTAAATGCCTCATGCTGCTTCTGGCATGCACTTGCAGCCAGAGAGCAGAACAAGCACAGCAGCCCAGGCTCCAAGCAAACCCATATTTCATGTACAACCAGTATGTTTGAACTGACTGAGCCAGATCCCACTGGGAGAGAAGTTGATGGGAGCTTTGCCAGGACCCAAGTAAGCAGAGACCTGGCACTGGAAAAAGCCTTCCTTAATCTTTACTGCACTTACCGACAGTTTGTCCTCTTTCAGATAGATTAAGATAATTTTTTTTTCCAAATATTTTAAACTCAAATGCTGCCAAGGGTTTTCTTTAACTCCAGCCTGCTCTTCTCACCAGACCAGCACAGCAAAGAAACAAGTTGTGGGGCACAGCCTTTGTCTGACACTGTGTCACAGCATCCAGGTCTCACCCAAGGCATGGGGTGGCTGCAGTAGTGCACAGGGCAGGTCACAGGAGTGGGGCTGAAAGTGCAAGAGCAGGGAACCAGGATGGCTTCTCCATCAGCAACATCAGATCAGAGCATTCAGGAAACTACAGCTTGTATTTACCTCCAACATTTCAATTATTTATTTTCATTTAATTATTTTCAGATATATTTTCCAAATTACACTTGCTGAGATAGGATTAGAAAGGTGTATTATTTTCTCCCTTTTTGTGGCACAAAGACTGCTGACTCAGTAAGGGCAGCACTTGCAGGAAAACTCAATAGGAATAAATGTTTCAGAACTACCTATTTTACTGACAGATTACTGCAATTTTTTTCACTCCTATACGTGAGGATTAATTGCTTACAGCAGGTGACACTTCTCCTACATTCACCATTAACTTGAACTACAGGTAATTAATTACAGGCTGCACCAGTACCAGGTACTCACCTGCCCTACATCCTCCAGTATGTTTTCATTTGCCCCAAGTACAGCATTCCACAAGCAGAGCAAACATAAATCAGGCAATCACAACTTGCCCAAGCTCAAATCACAAGTCTAAGCAGACAGCATGTGATCATCAAATTTTCTTTGCACAAAAAACTCTCTCTCTATCCAAAATCCTTGTTGAACCTGGATCCTGTTAAAAAAAACAACTGCCTACACTGTTAAGAAAGAATCTGCAGCATGCTGTTCTCCCACAACACTTGATTCCTAAAAATCATTGCCGTTCCTTTCAGATTAAAGATCTGTTAAACCATTCAGGCTAAAATTTAGAATTTGTGTCTACAAACCAAGCACCTCTTCAAAATCAGACAGATATAACTTTTGGATGAAACACCAGCATTATCTTAGAGCATAAACGTTTTTTTTTAGGCCCGATATACAAAATATTGGATAAAAAAAGCGTGAACAACAACAGCTTAATCCAGCCCAATTATCACATCCCCTTCTGGAATGGGCATGACACCACTAATTACTACCTCAAAGAAATTATCATTATGGGAATAGACAAGTACCCCAGGCAGTAGCAAGACATCTTCTCATCTGAGTGCTGGCTCCTCCTGCCTCCTGTGCATTGGTGGCCCCCCTCTGCTGACCCACCCACGGAAGCAGAGGCACTGGAGTGACTGAGACATTGAATAATGCCCCACTGTCAGCCTGGGAGAAGGTGACAGAATGAACAGACTCCCTGGATGGTGTTACCAACCCCACTGAGGAGATGCACGCCCTCAGCTGCACTTTCACACTCTGGCATTAAGACTCGTATGAAACAAAATCTTGCCTGTAAAGAGCCTAATTTCTTAGGAGAGTACTGGTGCTTAGCCTTAAAGCACTGAATTCTCATCCTCCTCTTGAGAAATAATGGAAGTTTCTGCCCTGTCGTGTATGGCTTCTCCCCCCATCATTTCTGGGTCATCCAAAAACACTCTAGGCAGCACTTTCAAATAAATCAGCTCAATAATCTTATTGTTTAACATTTTACCTGTTCAGCTGGCCAGAGGAAAAAAACATGAATGATTCTTCACACATTCAGCAAAGAATTTACTTTGAAGAAAAATGTCATACTGGATATTCATTAAATTATTTCTAGGGGTCTGAAATTAACTGGAGTTACTGAACTGGGTGAAGGTTGTGATTTGTGGACAAACTATGGCCTTTCTCTAAAATGCTGTACAAGACATATCAGCCTCAAGCAAAACATCTGACAGAACTCTCACTGAACTGCCACTTCCCCATAATATTCTTCTATTTTAGAGAACTACATGAAATTCCCTTTATCCTGTTTTATCCCCATTTGTTAGCACTGACAAATGCTCGAAATTCACCAGTTTATTCCAAAGCCCAGTCCATACTTTATCTGAGGCTACTGTGAGTAACAAAATTGAAGATGACTCCTGAGTCTCTGCTACCAAATCTCTCATGACTTCCCCCAGGAGCATTTGACTCAAAAGCAGCCATGGTAGGCTTCACCATGCAGATTTTTGTGAGGTTTTTTTTTCAGTTGCTCTCATCTTTTTATTCACATTAATTAGCACGGGATGATGGAAAATTACTGGTACTGGTAGAGAAGCCCACTGACAGTCCTAATCATCAATATTATGGCTTCAGCTGCTACATCAGGTCTTCAGCCCGAGCAGACCCCCTTGCCTATTTAGCCCCACTCTTCTTGGAGCTGTGATTGCTCCTACTCCTTCTGGCAAGAAAAATATGTCAGAAACAGCTGCTATTCCTCCTTCTGCTTTTCCCCTCTGTGGGAGGAAGGCAGAGAGGGTTGCCAACAGTGCAGTTGCCTAGCTGAAGCCAGCTATTTTTACATGACAGCACAGCCACAGAGCCCAGCCTTGCAGGATGCTCCTGCCTGCACGCACAGAAATCTAGATGAGCACAAGTCCTTGTGGGCCAAGGACCTGCCCTTCACATCATGAACCACCTCAGAGACAGATAATCCCCTGAACACTTACATTTCATTCAGCAGCAATACAAAAGAAGACCTAACACAATCATTAATGAGGTGCAGAGGTGTGTTCTCACTATTGCCACTGCATTACATCAACTCCAAACATTTTCAAGCACGGGTATGTGGAAGTAAGAATTCAGCACTCCTCTCCTCTCACACTAAGCCAGTATAGCAATTTTTTTAGCTTTTATCAGGGAAGAGTCTTGTGCTGCATTTTCACTCATATGAGGTGGATTAGGTAGCAGATGAGAAAGAAAATTCCCTTATTTTTTCTTCTGGCTGAGTCAATTTTAATCTGAGCTGTTTGCTAGCATCACCTATTGTGTAGCTGCACAAAACTGTACATCAGTAAAAGGGGGGTGGTGAATAAGAGAGGCTGGGATCCCTTCAGCAAGTGTTTACCTTCTGTTGCTCTAAAAGGGTTTTACAATGCTGACTTAGGGCTGCCCAGCCTGAGGAATGGCATCCAAGCTCAAGCACAACAGAAAACACAATCTGTTATGGAATATTTGGTACTAGAGCAATCCCCCTGAAGCCTTTGAGAGCACTTTGAGAATAACAAAAGTCTTGCTCCTCAACTGCACAAAGTGTAAGTAAAACTAAACACAATTTTGAAACTGTATTTTTCCTTGAACTTATCAAATTCTTCTGATTTCCAAGAGAACGTAGCATGGTTTTCAATCGCCACGATTGCTTCATTATACTACATGCATGTAATAATATTTACAATCACCCCAGTAATGACCCAGTTCCAGAACACCCTCTGGACCATTCCTTTACACAGAAACACCTATACTAAAGAATTGTCACACTGCACTATGTCTACTTCTTATTGTGCCTCAAATAAAGCAAAAATTCCTTTTCTTATGCCTGTTACAGGATTCAAAATCACCCAGTGTCCAATCACAGGAATCAACTGAACAAGCATTGGATGACTCAATGGCATCTACTCCTCTTGGATATTACAATACCATTCAATTGAATCAAAAACTACCATCAGCAGTGGATTCATTTTGAAATGAAATGTGAATGGAAGACTTGTTGTGCCATTCTCCAAAGGCCTTCCCTGCATCAGTATGCCTTCCCTAAAAAATGTCATTGTCACTGGAATTAATTTGTTATAGAGGATGGATAGGTTTACATGTCAGGTCAGTTACTCAAGCAATTATTATTACTGAGAAATCCAAACCAGTAAATAATCAGCCAAAGCAGATATGTGAACCCAACAGATAATTCTGCTAGAAATGCCCTAGAGACACAGGGATACACATAAAAAAGCTGATCTCTGTCATACTCACCATGACTATATGACAGAAAATTCACTCCCTGCCTTCCAAATAAAAACTGGCTCTAGTTCCAAACTAGCTGGCCAGCACACTGAACACTAAAATCAACAGTCACACTGCAGAAGTATGCTTAACAAATGTCAGTAAGTCAATTCAGCACAAGGACCAGACTCAAAAACAAAGTTTTGTTTGACAGCTCTTGCTGCCATACCACCTGGGAAATGAAAATATCCACATGTCACTGCTTACAAGGCTGCTTCTCATATGTAAAATAATTTCTAATTTTACATCTTCAGATGGCTGCTGACTGCACAAAATCATGCTTATCAGTTTATCATCATGTAAGTCCTAGTCCATACAACGTTCTGGGATGCGAGTGCATAAGAGGAGACCAAGCAAAGCCCCTTCAATTGAGAAGAGCGAGAAGAAACGAAGGCAAACAGACAACAGCCCAATTTCAGATCCATGAGAAGGAAAGAAAACACACAATATCCCAATCTGAGACCCATCCACCAGAGGCTTGTCAGAGAAGAGGAGCTTTGAAGGTAACAAACTTGAGCTGTGGTGAAGGGTCAGTGGGAACCAGATTCATAACCCTGCTGTGGAAAATCCTTGAGTACATACATGGACAAATATAATCTGTGACCAATTTTAGATGCAGCTCCTAAGGTAAATGGTATATACCCATATATTTACAGGGAGAAAACATTTTCATTTGGTGCTCATTAGAAAGTTTTCATCATAAGCTCCAGTGAAATATTAGTTTGGGAGCCAAGGTCATATTAACAGGATGTAAACTTTGCAGTGGGATAACCATACCTACTAAAGTACAGGAAAATAGAAACAGGTCTTCTGACAAAACTTTTTTTCTTCTCAGGTTTGATAGAAAGACTGGTATTAGTTAAGAAAATTTTAAAGAGATTACTTACCTTTTCAACTGGAGTATTTTCTTCACTCGTTACACTTGCTTTTCTTGATTCATTTTTTGTTCTGCTCAGCCTCCTGGACACTTTTTCTCTAAGCAAAGTGGCATATCCAATGTGCTCATATATGGGGTTTGTTGTCATTTTGGAAATATACTCAGAAGCCTTTGTTTCTATATACAATGTTATCAAGCCATCTGTAACCAGATCATGGATTGATTCAAATCTTTTCTCCCCAACGAAGTGCTTCCCATCATAGAACAACCTGTAGTTTAAGGTCTGATTACCAAATCTGCAAACACCAGGAAAAAAAAACAAAACAGAGGGAAAGAAGAAAGAGAGAATTCAGACTGTGTTGAAGGCTCTTCCATCCTGAAGCATTTTTGAGGTGCAGAAATTGGGTGCTCAATCAGATGTGAGCGTATTTACAGTCAACAAAGAGATGGACATCTACCAAAGAGTCAAAATCCTAAGGGTCTGAATCATGCTCTGTCAGGAAGCCAAGGAGACAAAGCTCCTAATTCAGGGCCCAGTTAAATATCCAAAGTTACATGGGAAAACTCTAGCCCTATTTACAGCAGGTGCACTCTATTGGGATTTTTAAAGTACCTTAATAATCCAAGTGCTGTAGTAGCACATTCAGTTGGTGACACTGAGGTTGGAATCTCATCATTGATTAAAGCATTCAAAAATACAATATGGTGTTAAATGGTCCTTACACTGCATCAAAACTGCACATCTTGGCAAATTTTTTGGGACTTTAAATCACATGATTTAAGCCTCTTATTTTTCGCCCACATTTTTCATACAAAATCCCAATTTATAATTAAATTCAGTTTTTGATTCTACAAATAATTATGCAGATGTATTTAGAAAACATATTGCTTCATCAAAACAATAGGCATTTTGCCATAATTCTTATCTTTTATTTTTTTATTCTTCATTTTGAAATCTCCTCCAAAACCCTAAAAATTGTGCTTGTTCTTTTTCAGCTGACACAAATTGGTTTTAATTTACACCACTTTTTAGTTGGCATGACTCACCAGCTTTTCCAGCTTTACCATCTGCACATCAATACAAATTCTAAGCATGATTTCAGCACTGTATCACAGCTACTTGGGGTAACTCCTCAAAGGATTTTTCTTCTAGTGTCTTACTAGCAGAAGGGTAAAAATGCAGACTTTTAATTTGTGTATATCTCACAGGAGAAATAATGCTATAAAAATTGCAAAATATTGCCAAGGAGTTTGTTTCATCAAAACCCAACTGAGTATCTTGTCCTCTTGTTGCTAATACACAGTGTCTTTAAGATCTGAGTGGGCAGGTTTTAGTATGACAGCTAAGCCAGGAAAGGAACCTGTGAGGGGCAGTGAGTTTGGAGCTTGTGCTCCCAGTGAATTTCTTTGGTTGAATAGCAGACTCTTACTTCTTTGAGCAACAGCATCCCATGCTCACAATGTGTTTCTACAAAAATCTTGAGTTCCTACTGGGGAAGAAAACTGCCAGTTTTCAACTTCTGGATGCCACGATTTTCCAGCTTTATTTGGGGTTATTATCATAGATAATTGTTGATGTTAGTACACAACACTCAGCTCAGAGGACAAGTTGGCTGCATCCTCTACTGGGACACGTTCCTGTTCTGTATTCACTCACATCTTTTATAGAGCCTTGGAGGAGAAGATCCATCTTTACAAAACTTAACTCTAAAAAAAAAGATAAATTAAAAATCTGAAAATAGGCACAGCTTCTGAAAAAGGACTTCCTAGCCAGGTGCTGAAGGAAGAGGCTGGGCTGCTGCAGTACGGTGATGGTCGAACTGCTGAAAGCACTCTGGTATCACACTGTGCATTAGGTAATGGTGGAGGCAGACTCCACTCCAAAGGGACCAATATAATCCCCTCCACTAAGCACATTTGCATTGGAATTCTAAGCCTCTGTTAAGCCAGCACTCACCTGAGAGCGAGGGTGTAGCAGCCGGGCTGCCGCTGGCTTTCTCTGAGGATATAGGCTCCTTCTACACCAGCAAGGATCTCGTCTGCTTGCTCCCGAGAAATGATCCCGTGAAACCTAGGGGGAGATATCTCAGTGACTAACAGAACAGCCCAACCAGAAAAACGTCCTTCTCCACCCCAGAAAACATTTGAAAACTTCGGCACTCTCCAGCACCGCGGTCTAAGCGTCAGGGGAGCATCCCAGGAGAAGGATGGTCACCCGGCCTGGACAGGTTCAGCACAGACACAAAAATCACACTGCAAATGCACTTTCAGCCAGGATAAACTCAGCTGCACCCACAGATTATTTTCTGTAAACACCCCTTCTTTTCACAACTTTTCTCTTTTTTTTCTCTTTTTCTCTTTTTTTTCTCAGTCTATGCCCCTCCTCCTAGCCTCCTTTCTAGTGTCTTTCCAACAGAATTGAAAACTAGGCAAAAAGTAATTTAAAAAAATTATTTATTGCATTTCAATATGTAGTTATTTAAAGATATGTATTTATATGCATAAATATTTAAGTATAATTAAAATCATAGGTCTTATAATCAATTTGCTTTATTTTAATATTACATTGCTTCCTCAATTTTGTAAGGAAAATAGAGACAAAAATGGAAACAATTATTAAGGATTCTATTCTGCATATATTAAAGTAGAAGAAGGTACAGAGAAGTCTTGAGAAAAACATTGTTTTCTTCATGTCAAGGAGCTCCTCATTCAGTGTTGGAAAAAAGCAATACTTCTCTGATTCTTTTGTCATTGCTATTTTAAGAAAGAAAAAGGGCCTAGGATGCACAATTAACCTTATGAAAACCAATATTTAGCAGTGATCTCTCCATAAGTACAAATTCAGTCTTGACAGCAGTTTGAGTCTTCACTCCTACGCACATTTTGCTGGCTGATAAGTCTCTGAGGGTCTCTTCAGAGGTTTTGAAAGTTTCTATTTTTGCAGCTGTCTAAAAAAAGGCACTAAAATCTACTAGCCTTCAGCATTTTCTCTTTTCTGACAATACATATGAAGTGGCACATTCCTAACACTGCCTCTGGCTTGGTAGTGAAAGAGAAGAAAAACACATTGGATGTAAATGCAGTTGTTCCATTCTCTTTATGTTGTCTTTTCATAACTAATACATGTTGAAAATATTAGGTTTTGATGACCTTTCCAGTGTGACTTTGTGTTAAAGGTAATGTGAATTGATTAATCTTTTTCTCTCTGTACAGGTAGGGGACAAATATCCTCTAAACAACATAACTTAAACATGATTTTACCAGTAAAATCATAATTGTAGTCAAAAATAATGAGCATAAGCTATTCCCCCTAAAATACAGCAGGCTTTAGGTTAGATATTAGGACAAAATATCTGTGATCAATTTAAAAAATCACTTGGATGTGATACTTGGGGCATCTTTCTTTAACCATGGGTGGTAAGCACTGGGTAATCTGGGCTTTCTTATGGATATTTTTAGTACATTTTTATAACAGCATGAAAAGTGCTTGTATGTGCTACAAGATCCCCTGAACTAATGCCTGCTTCTGACAGCAGCAGACAAGAAATGCTTACAGAAAGAGTGCAGGAAGCAGTGACATACTTCTTTCACTTCTCATCCTGTCTATCCATCACTGCTCTAGACACAATCGTGTCTGATCACTTGTGACCTTGCCCTCCACGTATCTGAAATCTCACTTGTAAACCCTTTTAGATCTTGGTGCTTTTGGCCTCTGCAGCTGCCTCTGGCAATGAAATTGAAAAGGCACTGTGCATGTCCCCTTCCTGGGCACCACTCAGGGCACCTGGTCTCCCCTGGCAGGAGCTGCAACCCTTTGCTCCATCCCCTCGCAGTAATTTCTCTTCTCCCATAACCTTTGAGAAAAGGATGGAGGAGGAAAAGGTAGCGAGGGATCAGGAATATGTGCACTACTTAAAATGCAGCCACATCACAGATTTATATAGCAATGTAATGATGGCTTTTTCAGCTTCTTTCCCTAGAAATTCCTGTTTCTCTTTCCAAGTACTACTGAGCACTGAGTCAACTGCTTTTATAGGACTACCTCAGTACTTTTGAAATCTCCTTTCTGAGTGATAATAACTGAGGTGATCTTGCCTGGACTGGCTCAGCAAGGTGATGTCTTACAGTTCCTGTCATCCCTGCTGCTCCACAAACCCAGACACACTCCTGGATAAGAGACTGCAGCAATGGTTTTACAAGTCCTGCTGTAGGAAGTGTGATGTGTTACTCAACTACCTGCTGTCTTCAGCACTGTTGGCCAGATCTGAATTCCTCATTGGCAAAGGCAAGATTTAAAAAATGAAACTTCAGTAATTAGGGGCAAAGCTACTGGCTCTTGAGGTTTCTGAAGGTAGAAAAGGATCATTAAACACAGATGGTGTGCCTGGGATGGAATAAAAAATAGAATAGTGATTCAGCCAGTGATAAGGGCTGGGGTCTCAGCATATTACTCTGGAAAAGGCCAAATGCCAAGGCTGGGTGGCTGCTGCAGTGGCTGTGCCTTTCAACTTCACCTGCCCAGATCTCCATGCTAATGCACAACACGGCCCCTTCCTGGTTGTTTATCAGCAAAAAGACTGCTAGAGCAAAGGAATTACTCTCCAGTGGTTTGTTATTTTCCCTTCACAGGAAAATACATCTCTTTTTTGGGTATTTTGGACCCCACAACTTTAGCAGGGAGCACTGCAGTTGCACAAGCAGTAGTATACACAGACTTTCACAACTCAGGAGGGTGGTGAAAGGAACATAGACAAAAAGGCAGTGAGAGACACAAGCTGCTTCTCCCCTTCCCAGGCTGGTGCAGAAACACTAGCAGGTTTAAACAACAACTGAAATAAAAGGAAGGAGTACTCCAGACAATATTTCTTGCACAAAACTCTCCTGAGAGAAGTAAAATAAACATGCAGGCTCACACAACAGCATAATCCAAGGATTGTGACCAGCAGCAATGGACTGTAACACAGCTGTATTATTAGGCTTTCATTGTATTTGGCTCCCAGTTGCAGTGAAAGGTAAAATAAGATATTTTATTAGACCTCCATTGTGCCTTTTCTTTTTTAGTTCCAGAGTAACAACTTTTGGATATACCCAACAGACATTTAAAAGAGAAAAACACTTACTCTCTTCCATAATACTTTGGTCTGTTCTCCACCTAAATTTTAAAAGAAAGAAAAAAAAATTATTAAAAACATCATTCTAAGTAAACTACATAAACAGTAAATTACTCCTGATTAATAAGGACTACTGCATCCATCTAAGCTACAATATTCTGCAGACTCAAATCTGTGACTGGAACATGGCTAGCCAGAAGAACAGAAAAATGAAAATGGAAGAGGCAGTTTTACTGACGTATTTCTGTGTGGGAAAACGTATCAGTGGTCAAAAAACAGAACTACACATATGAATGTGCATGAATAGGTATGAAATATGACCAAACAGACAAAGAATATTTTACTGCAGTTTTGCCAATTTGGTGTTTACAGCATAAAGTAAGACTGTTTTGCTATGTTTTTGTTATATACCCTTTGTACACATTTGCATACCCCTTATTTATATTACATATACATATATACATATATATATATACATATACACACATATATATATGCATCTATATATACATACACACACATACATATATATATGTATATATATATATATATAATGGACATTTACATACCCTTTATAGTACTTACAGACATTTATATAACATTTATATACCCTTTATATACATTTTTTTGCCTTTATATGGCAAATGACTGAAATGACTGAAAGCAAGACGTTTAATATCCTTGGAAAAAAACAAGGTTTTATTTATTTAGACCTGGTCCTATGAAGTCTCAAGCTTTGGTGGGGCTGACCCAAACTGGAAGCGGCCGGGAAGATGCCCGGCGCCACTCCCGGTGCCGTTCCCGGCGCTGCCGGCAGGGGGCGCCGCCCGCCCGGCCGTGCCATCCCCATTATAGCGCTGCCCGGGACCGTCCATCATCAGCGCCGGGCATCATTAATTCATTAACGCCCCGGAATCATTCATCAGCGCCCGGGCATCATTAATTCATTAACGCCCCGGAATCATTCATTAGCGCCCGGGCATCAGCTGTTAACGCCCGCAGCTCTGCTCAGGCGCATCCACGCCCCCGTGTCTGCAGAAAGTGTCTTCGTACAGCCAGCCTGACAGAACTTCGTCCAAGGTGCGCGTCAAGTCTCCAGATTATTGTATTGCACAGATTATTATCTGTATATCTCAATGAAGGTGTGTCTATATTGCTGGAATTGCTGCTAGCACTGCTTCATTCTTTAGCATAAACCCCACTTAGTGACTTTCCCTCAGTTTTCCTGACTGGAAACAAGTGCTCTTGTTCTTGTTTTCATGGATTCTTATTATTTCACTCATAAAAACTTTAAATCGGCAGAGGTTTTTCTTTTTACTTTTTTTTTTCCTTTCTGAATAGCAAATGCAAAACTGTCACATTTTTGATTCCACACACCAAGAACTGAAGAGCAGCAGCTGACTTTCTACCCTGCAGTCACTAGGGCTACAACACAGCACAAGATGAACAAAAGTCTGTACAAGATAATGAGAATCTTCAATGGAAGGCCTGTGGGAGTTCAATCAAGTCCTTACTGTGCTTCTTTCCCAGCTCAGTGTTTCTTTTCTAGCATGGCACTAACAATAGCAGCATCACACCCTTGGAACCCCTGCCCAGGAATAATACCTTGATACAAACATTTCTGAGCTCTGAGGGGCAGGAATAAGAGAGAAAATAAAACACAGAAGTGAAGATAGAGCAAAATCAAAGGAATTACCAAGTGCAGGTGCTGTGTTTCTACATGCATACAAAGGGAACTTAGAGAAGAAAGTGCATGAATTCAATTTAACTTTCTATTTTTAAGTAAAAAATAATATCAAGAAAAGATGTATCCCCTCTGAAAGGAGGTTGTTCGTATCTTCATCTTCAATAGCACTAGATGACTTTGTTATCTTGGAACTGTGCAGCCTTCCTGTCATCCTTATAGACCTTAATAACCCTTGAAAGCATAGATTTAGATGGCAACTCAATTAAAAATTTGGGTATCAGAAGCTGGGTTACATAAGACCACCACTTGCAATCTTCTCTTTCATGGAAACAAAGGCTACTCAGTGCACTGAAAATTGCCAAATAAAACACTTAGACAAAAGAAGTAAAGCATGACTTTCATTTAGTAGTCAGGATCTGCTTCTATTTAAAAATACTGATTTACCTTGTTTGAATTTATATACAGAATAAACCCCAACAATTTCAATCTACCTCAGAAAAATAAAAGAGTTAATTGGATCCACCTTTAAGCTTTAAGCACAAGTTCCTCCATATATGCATATATAAGTAACAATAGATATATAGAGTACAAAAGCAATCTGGAAATAACACCTTGAACAAAGAGAGGCACATTTTTTCATCCTTCTCACACTATTTATGTAAAAATAGAAACTCTTCTGTGAAATTTTTATCATTTGACTAGCAACTGACTGAACCACCCTGGATAACATGATTTCCACTTTCCCTGCTGTTCATGAGCTAAAAGATTTGCTCTACTGAGAATCCACACAAAGCTTCTCTACTTCTCTCTTCTTCCTCCTATTCCATAGAACAGAAACCTTCATTCCAACATCTTTTAGCATTCATGTGTCTAAAATCACCACAACTTCAGTATTTGGCTTTAGACAGGAAAGATACTGTAGTATTTCCTGAAATGAAGCTCCTGATCTGTCAAACCATCCAGGTACCTCAGAATCTAAAAATCCCCTCTTGTGCTTACTGCAACCTTTGCCCTGAGATAACAATTTCTGTCCTAACCAAATTTACCACTAGGAACAAACACAAGGAAACAAAGTTAAAGCAAGATAAAAGATCAAAAATAACATCAGGGTCTCTACATCAAAACCAGAATGTTGGACTGAACTTGGAAATAAACCAAAAGCCTGCACAATTGATGAAGCAGAGGCTTAAAAATATATCAAAGGAGCCAGCAGGTCTGTTTTGTGCCAACTGCAGACCCTGTAAAAACTTCAAGGGAAATTCTATATATTCCAGAAGGCAAAGGTGACTCAAATTCAGTTGAGATTAGCTTTCCCTCTCCTGTTATGAATGGGCTTGCACACACAAAATCAAGCAGATCCACCTAAAAGAACTCTCAGCAGCGAAAAGAGCAGAAAATCCACAGGTAGGGAAGTGACTGTTTCCTGGTGGTAGGAGCCCAGAACAATCAGCCCTATTCTGAGGATTCATACACTTAGGTTTTTTGCATAGATAATGCCCATGAAGAACACTTTCATCACTTTCAGTACAGTCCTCCCAATTTCCTTGCCACCTTTCCTAGGCAACCAGTTGGCTCCAATGCATAAATGCCTAGACACAGGGCAAGGGGGGAGACCAGAGGGCTTGAATCATTTGTGGACTCTCACAGCAACAGACAAAAACAAAGCACAAAAATGAGGAAAATTACATGAGGCAAATTACAGCTCTTCACTAGTGAAAATATATTTTGCCTTGGAGAGCATCACAGCTTGCTCTTTACTTCCCCCATACAGAAGATAAATTAAATGGTTTCTCCCTCTCCACTAAAAGTACATGGCAGCTTTCAATTCAAATGTGAGATGATAATTTTTTGGCTCAGAAAAAGGCATTATTGCCAATTTTGAACCAAAAATGTTCTTCCAGAGCAGGCATTTCTGGCTGCTCATGTGGGGAATATGCTGACAATCATTAATGAAATTCATAGTTGTATAAATTGTGAAACACCAGTGAATGCCAAAATTGTTTAAAACTCATGTCACATTGATCAGGAAATAAGATATATGGTAAAACAACCTAAATCACTACTAATCCAGTAATCTTACAAAGCCAGCAACATTCAGTGACATCTAATCTTGATGCATGCTCAAAGAGAAATGAAACCCTGCACAGCTCTCCTGGAACTCTACAAAGGCCTTTGGAAGCCCATGTTTGAGAGACTTTGCATATTCCAGCCTTGACTCCCAGCCTGCCAAACCTGATTGCCTCTCCCCACCTCCCCAAAAACCCTCACTTGTTCACAGTCCAGTTTTACATAATTTTTTACAATGTTACAGCATATCCCTCAAGGTTGTACTTGGAATTTGATGTCAACACTGAGAAGAAAATAAGCCTTCTTAAAATGAACTAGCTATCTGAGCTAATTCAATACATTAGGTTTACATAATTTTGAAGTTTTACTGAATTTCAATGCACTGGGATTTGTGGCTCCTCTTCTGGCCAGGATGGTTCAGCCCTAGTATGACATACTCCCACTAATGCACAGATTATTGTGTTAAATTCCCACACCACTGGGCAAGACAACTCATCACAAAACTACTGGGAATCATGCAGGCAGGAGGTGAGCATCCCCCAGAGTGGCAGATTTCCACTGCAAGCACTGACATCCGAGCCATGCTGCACTGAAGATTTCAAGATACCCTGAAGAATTCTTTCTGCATAAGTACTACCGCAGAAATAGAATAACCCTAATTTCAGAAAAATTTAATTTCCCTTCAGCTTCATTGCACAAGACATATTTCCTTATCCAGTGGCCAGAGCTGAAATCTAGAAATGCTGGAATGAAAGTTTAGAAATCCCCCTAGGACAGCAATTCTCCAGGTCAGAAGGGCCAGCACAGGGTAACATTGTGTACTGTGGACCCATTTCAGCCACTACCTTAATAAATCCATGATGAGAATATAAAAAGGCAAGGGAAACAATAAGGTGGGTAGCTGCACCTGGTTCTCTGTTCTTCAAAATACAGAAATGACAGAGAAACAAGATCCACGAGTTAATAATGTTGGTGTGTTTACTCAGCCCAGGCAGTGAGGCGTTTTCCCAAAGGAAGTTTAATCTGATATATTTTCTGTTTGGAACAATCCTAATTATTTTTCAGTAACTCTGGTTGACTGGATATAAATATGTTTTTCAGCTCAGTTTGACATAAAGAGAAATAGAAGGGTTGGAAGAGAAGCTTTCAAGACAAGCCCAGTAAAAAACAGACTGTAAAGAAAAGGAGTTTACTGTCTGTGTTGTTCAGCTTTAGGCAGATTTATCATAAGGCCACTGCAAACTTTATACCTACAATCAGCAACCAAAAATGGATTAAGGGAAATTGCAAGCCCCAATTAAATGGAATGAAAGAAAGCTATGCTGTATTTTCTTACTCCTATAGAGCCTTTTTTTTGCCTCTACATTTTTTAAAAGAAAAAATTCTACTTATATCAATTAGCATGTCTAAAATCCTCTCCAAATAGAACAAATAGTATCACCAATGATTCTTAAGCAATTTGAGAGAGCATTCTTTCAGAAGGGAATTATTTATCTTTTTTTCTTTTACCTTTTAACCATTTTTTCTTTATTACCTTATCAGGCTCTCTGGCACCAGTGTTTTCAAAGAGAAACAACTCTTGGTTTTGCAAAATGTTTCACACCACGAAGTCTGCTGCTAATTTTGTCAGTAGAAACGACAGCAACACAACATCTCTAGTCCCCAGCCAAGGGCAGGCCAGTTATGGAACTTACAGTGCACCTGCATAATAAAAAATTGGTTTTCTCCCTTAAGATTTTCAGTAAATGTCACATGTAAATTCCTGAGTCTGTTCCTGTACTTTGTGTGGTGAGGGAGGAGCAAAGTCACTCCTCAGAAAGAAACCAGCAATGCCCAAGTCCCCAGGACACATTCCACCTGCACTGCCCATGTGCCAGAAGCTGTCCAGAGAGAAAGGTGACAGGAATGGTTTGAAAGTGTGAATCTCCTTTCATCAGTCACTCTCAGGGCCACAGAGACTCCAGCACCATGGCCACTTGAGGGATGCACATTTAGCCAGCAGACAGCAGGGGATTACAGAGCCTCCAGGCTGGGAGCAAGATGTCAAATCCATTCAAAACACCAGAGGACCAACAGCTCGACAGATCTGTGCAGAAAAGGATCCTGCCATGGCTACAGATCAACAAAGGAACTTGAATCACTGGATGCTGTCTGTAGCAAAAACTGCCAAACCCAGAACGCCACTCTGAGGTACAAAGCCAAGAATGCAGCTGACATGGGACCTTGGAATAATCCTCTCCTTGGGACATCCACTCAGAAAGTCTCTAGATGGGAATACTGACTGTGGGCTCGGCACCACGGCTCTAGGACTTGAGCAAACAAATGGAGTGAGCAGGGATTTAGCCACTGTGAAAAGACATGAAGAAAGATTGGCCTAAAGAACAGAAGACAGAGAGGGGCTGTAGCAGATAGGTACAAAGCAAGCTGCTTTCCAGAGGAAATAAATTTATTGTCTGTGCGTTGACAATATATGACAGGAAGAAATAGGCTTAAACTGCTAAAAAAGAAGATAGAACTTAGAAAAATGTTAGAAATAATTAAGCACTAACTAAATAAACAGAGACAGTTAAGAAACCCCCATGTAGCCTTTTTCAAGGCTTTAAGAAATGGATATGCAAGCATATCTTCTTGACACAGGAATGACAACATCTTGAGTTTCTTCTGGCCCCAAGATAGCACAGTCCAGCCTATTCCTCATCTCTGCCTCGACTGCTCTCAGGAGATAGGGATAAGCAAGGAGCAGACTGGAATAGGCTGTAAAAATCACAACAATATTGTAAAAAACAACAACAATACTCTGCCCACCTCTATGAGGCTCTCAGGAGAGAAGGCAAGGCACCAAGAGAACTGCTCTGGAGGAGAAAGCCAAGCCCTCAAGTGATAAACTTGTCACCACTTAACTAAATAACAGGAGCCAGTTTAAATCCATCATCATCATAATGAAGTGCCAAATTGTGTTTGGTGTCTTCTAACAAAATAATTATGTGGAAAAATTTACAGTGCCAGGGAGAAGGTAGGAGTGTTCTTCACCACTAGAAAGGATGTAAAATAAGATAAAAATGAAGAGCACAAAGAATGCTTTTATTGAGTGCTGTTCAAAGCTGCACATCTCTGCTCTGATGGCATGCTGCAACCTAAGGAGAAGGTAAAATGCATAATGACTCTTTTGCAGAGGGATAACACATAGCAAAGAAACACAGGAGGCTCTGCAGATGTAACTGTTGCTGTGGGACTTACTGCAGGTTGATTTCCACTCAGCCAAGATTATTTCTACCACTTTAAAAGACAAATTATATTCAAATAATTTAATTCACTTGTTTATTTGCTTGTACCAAACTTTCAAAAAAGCTCCTTTAAGACATCCTTTCTCAGGGTGTTTTTAACTCAGGTTTGTTTCCCTTCAATGACCTTGAACAAGCTGACCAGCAGCCAATAATCAATACACCAGACAAAACACTATAAACTCCAGAAGGCAGAAAAAATCTCTCACAACGTGGACACCCTATTGCTACTAAACCATAACATATTTCAGTAAATACTCTGCTTTAACAAAAAAAGATCAAGACTGAATAGGAAAAGAAAATCCAAATATTTTCTCATGCAGTAAAGAAAATATCGGTCCCCTGAACATGAGCTAAAACAAAATGAAATAAATCTTAATCAAGAAGGCTGCTGCTAAACAGTCAGGGGAGACAGGGTCAGGTTCAAACAATTTCAAGAGCAGAAGCAGGAGTCATCTATTTTGTTGAGCAGCTTCCACTCGCTCAGTAAGGGCATCATTAAATGTAAAAGGAATATCGATGTTACCCTGCATGCAGGATGGAAAATTTGAATACAACATTTAGACTACACTTCTTCTTTTTTTCAAGAATGATGAGTCATTTAAATGGGAAGAAAAATATCCCCAGCAGCAGCAGACAAATGCAGTAAGCCACACCAATGCTCTGGATCCTTCTCTAACAACTGAGAAGCACTAAAACATTCCTATGACACATGCTACAACAGTCCACAGTTCCAAAAAGATGTGTGCAACTGACTGATTTGATCATTCTTGTCTTTAGCTGTATGTACAGGAAGTATGGGAAGGAAGACAGAGAGATGTGCTAAGTTTCTATATTTATTCAAATTAGGAAATACAAATTAAGCATTGCTCAATACTCTGAGTTCCTGGTTTTGACTGGAATAGAGTTAATTTTCTTCACAGTGGCTGGTATGAGGCCACGTTTTGGATTTGTGATGAACACAGAGTTGATAACACAGAGAATTTTTACTGCAGAGCAGGGTTTACACAGAGCCAAGTCCTTTTCTGCTTTTCGTACTGCCACGCTGGGGAAGGGCTGGGGAGCACGGGAAACTGGGAGGAGACACAGCTGGGACAGCTGATCCCAGCTGAAAAAGGGATATTCCCGACCAGGTGACATCAGGCTCAGTATGTAAAGTGGGGAGAACATTTGGGGTGATGGTGTTTGTCTTCCCAAGTGAATGTTACACCTGATGGGGCTCAGCTCTCCTGGGGATGGCTGACACCTGCCTGCCCATGGGAAATGGTGAATTAATTCCTTGTTTTGCTTTGCTTGTGTGTGCAGCTTCTGCTTTCCCTATTAAACTGTCTTTCTCTGAACCCATGAGCTTTCTACCTTTTATTATTCTGACTGTCTCCCCAGTCCCACAGGTGGGGCAGTGACTGAGCACCAGCGTGGGGCTTGGCTGCTGGCTGGGGTTAAACCAGGACAGCTCCTCATCTTGAAAGCTGAAAAAACACACCAGACACAAAGTCAGAGAGCAGAGGCAGCAAGACCCCTTTCTACAGGCACAAGGAATACAGGGCTGAATGGGAGCAGGTATGTAAACCTGTAAAAGCACATAGGTTTTTCACCTACCCATAGGCTTATTGATAAATTTTATCCAGGTCGAGACATGAAAGTGGCTTTCATTTATTTTGGATTGAAAACTTCTTATATTCAACACCTAAATAAAAGGTCTAAATAAAAAGAACCAGCTTAAAAGAGTGATATGTAACAAGGATAAAAGGAAATAAAAATGTAGGAGAATAGCAAGAATCACAAACACAGACACACACACACATCATGCACTTCCAAGGAGAGAAGGGAGGGAGCGTGAAACTTTGCAAAGATTTCAAGCAAACCCAGAGGGATAATTAGCATGTTCATCAGTCCAGAAAGACAGCTACCTACAGTTTGTGCTCATCAAACAAGTCAAAGCTTGCCATCATGTCTTCCAAAAAAAGATGGTTTTAACTTTTCCACTTCACAGTGATCAATAAATGCTCGACTGGCTCATACTGTATTCCTCTGATGAAGATGAACACTACTCCCATTTGCAAATCATAACCTACACCATTAGTAAATCAAAACTGATGAAATTCAAGTGAAACAGATAAATCTCTTCTAGTTTTGTTTAGCTGTAACTACTTAAATGAAATGTTTACTATCATGCCTGCAGAATAATTAGGAAGCTTTCTCCTCTGTTCAGCAGTCAATGGACTGTTAAAATGAGAATGATGTGGCTCCATCTGAGTGCTCCACCACCTCACTATTTCAGCAGGGAGAGACTGCAAGATTCATGGACTCTAGGAGAGATGAGATTTCCTGTCAGTCACTCAAATACCTTGGAAAAAAAGCACCAGTAAATTTCTCTGATATGATGGATACTAGGGAATTTTAGGCAAGCAATATTCCAGCCTCATTTCTTTCTTTCTCCAGCTGCAAAACCATATGCTTTCTGTGGGGCTAAATTCACTATGGAGATGCTACAGAAAAAATTACATTTTTCCTGTAAAATTTTAAACCCACAATTTAAACTTATGCAGAAATACCTGCAGGTAGCAGTTTAGAGGGATGCTGGATACAGTATATTTTGATATTCCACAGGTCCTCTGCACCAGTTTAACTGAACTATTTAGCTATTCTCAGCCACCACCAGTGCAGCCAGGCTTCCCACTTCCTTGCTATGGGTTTCAGCTGAAAAACTTTCCTCCTTTTGTCAATGTCTATTCAAAATTGCTCTTTAGCTTCATTTTCCCACAGACTACTGCTGTGTCCTCTTTGTCTCTATTATAAAGAAGATTATAAAAACACAATTAAAGCATCAGCAATATTATAAGAGTTTGAAAATATAGGCTCCATTAAGTCTTATATTTACAAACATTTTCATTAATGGAAACAGTTTTCAGCACTATTCTGCTCATTTTCACTTAATTGCTGGCTAATGGGGTCTCTTGGTATGTCACTGTGTGTGCTCTGAGGTTTCTTTCTAAGGGAAAGATAATATAATATTCTGAATTATCTCAGATAAGCTCTCAGGACTGACAGTAAAAGACACCTCATGGCAGTGTCTGACTTTTTGCAGTAGAGTGATTTGAACAAGTGCCATGAAAATTCCCATTTACTCCCATTATTTACCACCAATTTTATGGCCAATTTCAATGCCCTATTACAGCTCTCTAGTACTTTACCACAGTATAGAAATTGTTCTTAGAAAGATGGGGGCAGAGGCAAAGAGGAAATATTCAGCTTGTAAAGGTCACTAAGTGAGCAGAATAAGGGAATTCATGGAAGACTTATTGCAAGGATTAAATACTTATTATCCAGTCAGATAAAGTGTTCAAATATCTTACTAAGGCTGAGTTTTAACAATCTTGCTCAAGCTTGCTTAATCACAAGCTTTTTCTAATGTACAAATATAAAGTATTCTTGTATGTGAAAGAAGGAGTGATAAAAGTAACCAGTGTTTTTAATACTGAAGTTGTTTAAATTATGCTCTTCTAATTGCATTGTTCTCAACTTGAATCCTGTGCTTCAGAATAAACTTTGGGGAGAACTTGGCAAAAAGTGATTTTCAACAGCTCAGTTTTGGAGATGTGCAATAATCCTGTATATTTGCAGCTGGTAATGCACAAGATGCCAACAGCTTTAGAGACCTGCTAGTGACCATTTCAACAGTTATGCTCTATGAAATGCCACTACCCATACACTTGTTTTGATAAATCTAGGCAATGGATACCCAGCCAAAACAGTTTCTGACCCTCCGGATGGTTAAAGACTCTCAGCAGTACACTCTAGTATGTCACCACTATTTTAATCTCTTGCAATGACTTAAGCAAAAAGTCTTTTTATTTATTTTTTTTTTTTTTAAGAGAACAGTCTCCCTTTTGTAATCATATTTGTTTTTAGTCAAGAAATTTTTATGCTGTAAAGGCAGAAACAATAATCTCTCTCACTTCTGACACAACCTATTTGGAATTCAGAACGACAAGGAAGGCAATTAACTGACATTTTTCTACATAATAACATAAGTTAGGGCTCTAAGGCTTTGTTCACACTAGGGAAATTTAGACAAGTTTCTCAGTGTTGCTGACACTGGCTTGGCCAAGGCACTGTGAGGAATGTGGAAGGGCTAATACAGACAAATTCACCAGCCTCAAAAATTGCTATCAGCAATTAAGGATTTCTTGGAACAGAATGGGAATACCACTCACAGGTATGAATATTTCTACACAACTAATCCAAGAACTCAAGAGTAACACTCATTCCCTCTTCAAAAAAAATTTGAATGTGCCTATTGTTTAACCAAAAAATAGTCCAAAGTAATGTCACCATTCTTCTTAATTCTTTTACTTTGTTAAAGCCTCCATTTCTTTAAAAGATATTTTAACTTTGAATAATGTACTCTGAAATACTTCTTAAAATAAAGAATAATTTGACATATTCCTTTTTGAATAAAACAAAGAAGTTGAAAGCTTGAGTTATTTTCTGAGAATGTAAATTTTTCATAAGCATTTCTGTAGAATAAACCCTAAAAGACACCTTGTAATATGATTTCCTCACAACATGGATCAAATCCTTTGGTGCCTATCACCACACCACTCAATATTTAAAAGCTACTCCTCCACCTGAACAGCACCTTTAAACTGAATTTTTCTATTTAAAAGCTAAATCATTAAAACACTGCTGGAAGGAATATGGTTACAAATGAGGATATTGGCAGAAATCCAATGTTATTGGGAAGGTAGGATATTCACACTAGAATGCTGCCAGTGGTGATTAATTAAAAGATGTTGGATACCTGCAGCCTGAATGGTTCATTCCATATGATTCCCATTGCAGGAATGCCCTGCTTTTGCTGACAAGATATTTATGCAACCAAAAGAAGAAAAGGCAAATCATGGTAGCAAAGCTCAAAGACACAAAGATACAAATGTTCATGTTTTATTAACAATCCCAGCTTTTAGTCGGGTGGTTTACATATCAGGAGAGGTGATTTCTGTCTCCACAGTATAATTTATCAAGAAATCTGCACAAATTAGATGGTAGAACTACAGAGATGTAAGGCTAAAACCCCTGTGACTATGGAACAACAGAGAAGTCATGGAAGAGCACATGAACGTGGAAAATGTGGAAGATTACAATGGAAAAGATGGAGGAATGATGAAAATGCTAAATGGTGAAAGAAAAGGAAACAACCTCCAATCCTTGTTCATGTGTTGTTGTTACAGATTTGGTTTGCAGCAGATGCTTCAATTTCCTTGCAAACAGTGTAGAATTTGCCAGTTATGAAAGACATCTTCCCACAAGCATGAAGGAGTTCAAATTATTTGCAATTTTTAGATTTTTTAAAATTGGTTTGACTACTAAATTACACATGGAAACACCCTCAGCAAAGTCCACTTCCTATGATATGCACATGGAGAGACAAATCTTTTCCATCAGCCACAAATCCTGGTGACACCTTCTGTCCAGATACTGGATATGCATCATTTAGCTGTGTACTAAATAACTATTGTGTTTCCAATTAATATATTTTCACAAATAAGACAAAATTAGATTTCGAGATCTTTCTATGTAACTGGCAAACTCAGTATTAAAAAACACCATCTTTAGTGAAGCAAGCCTATAAAATCATCAGATGACACTGAAATCACCTTACAAACTGAGGTCTATGAGAAAGGTAATAGGTGCCATAGGAACAGAGTCCTGAATTTCCTCTCTAAAATAATCTGTGATGCTCTATAAAACCACTGTGCACTTGTACTTTATAATATAAACTGATAATTTGAACCACATATTTGTGTATGTTGCCATCTTCTAGGTATCAGGACATCCCCTCTGCCCCACCTCTCCCAACTATAAAAATAATGCACATCAGCAGTGTCATAGTGGTTTTTTGGTTCTTGGGTCAGAGAATCTGTGTTTCTGGCAATCAGGCTGTGAACACACACAATTCATTGTAAACAAAGATTTGAAATCCAAGTAACAAGAACCAAAGATCATATTTGTGGGAATTCATACTGCTGTATACACCAACCCCTAAATAAAGTCTCTGTATTTTCAGCTGTTTAAGTAATGTAGAACAAAAATACAAACAACTCAAAGGGACTCTGCAGTTTATGAAGCAAGCAACTGAAAATTGTTCATTAGTTAGAACCAAACCCAGACTAAGTGAAACAGACATCTTTTGCTTACTAAATATGTGTGATCTTTAAACATCAGGTAAAAAGGATACTTCAGTTGTACATAAAATATCCTTGAATTCAAGGAAATAAGTTAAATACAGCACACTGGTAAGGAGTTCACAGCTGCACATTCACTCTCCTTGTGTAGATAATCTTGTCTCTAGAACAAGATAGAATTGCTACATTTGACTATTTTACCTTGATTCAAATTTTCCCCCATGGAGGCAAAATAGAAAATGCTTAAATCTGAGTTACTATAATATATTTTGGATTAAATTTATACAGATAACTTGTATTACCACAAAGATAAGGTCATATTACAGATGTGGTTTTCTAAGCATTCAGTGCTTATTAATCAGGTTTTCTATAGACAAGTCCTTCTTCAAAGTAGTCTCAATATGAAATAGGTAAAATAGATAAACTAATATATCAAGAAAAGAAAGAAACTCTTCTAAGGCTGTGCTGGAAGAAAATTAATTGTTTGCCTTAATTTTTTTTACCTTAAAAGCTTTATATTTTTAACTACACCTTGACTAGTTTGATATCTGTTATGTGATATTAATTCACTAAAAACTTTACTGTTTCACTTCTCTCCTTTAAAGAATACCAGCCACAGAGACCTAACTGTCCTTTGGATTGCATGAGGATTTCAGAGAGGAAGGTCTTGATAAAACCTGTCAGCACAAGTGCACTGAAGTCCCAGAGGGCTAGCACACACTTCTTCTCCCCAAGCTCATCTTTGACAGGGAGGAAGGATGACACAAGGGTTCACCCACTTTGGCATTTCACTTGTGCTTCTTAGCAGCCTGTGTATGTGTCTTGGGATCATCCCAAACTGGCAGGACTTGAGGACTTCCACACTGAGGCTGAGAGCCTGCTCTCCCTGCCCTGCAACGAGTAGAGGGCACTTGGGAGAAAATGCAGAGCTCTATGGTGGACTCAGGTAAACTGTTCTCAATTCCTGGCTTTGCAATGGGTTTTCTTCACTAACTCAGGCAAGTACCTGTGCCTTGCCACAAAACCTCCTGCCTCACACAGAAGTGTTTTGAGGCAGCATGTAAATGCTGAGAGATGCTGTGACTCTGCTTTCGTGGGCACACAGTGTGGGAAGCAGGGCAGAGCTCAGGATGATGGCTGGGAGTAGAGCTGTATATCACACCAAGGAGCTGCAGTTTATATCTTCCTGCACATCATCTTTTACACCCTGTGCAATCACTTCACATGTTTATTATTTCTTCTGCTAGTGTTACATGTCTATTTGCACAAAATTTGTCCCTGACATTAAAGGAGATAAAGCTATCACAGTTTTTTTGATTGAGCAGAGACATCTACATGTTTTCCATTATGATTCTGCCATGCAGGTTGATGAACTGACATACTAAAGCAAGTAGAAATAGAGAAATACAAAATAAGAAAACAAGGGGACAAGATGACTCAGCCAAACGTGCAGCCCTGCAGATTTCTAAATATTCTACAGTCTTCAAAGTCTCTGTGAGAGAACAGAGCTCTCTGGCTATATTTCAGTATTTTAACTTGAAACACAATATTTGGCAGGAAGCATTCAACAAACTGAAGCTATGTGTATCATGTTGGAACATCACACAGATGTTATTATGAAGATGCAGGAAGAAAAATACAACTTCATTTTGACAAGGAAGCTCAAAACTTTAGATAGTACACAGAAAAAGCAAGTACTTGTCTAATGAAGGTGCTGCTAGTGGTAGAATGAGGCTGCCATTCCTAATTAGTAAATATAATCCAGCTTTAATTAATGAACCTTAAGAGAAATTATTATATAAAATAATGGAATAGAAAAGTTAAAGCAAATAACACCCACAGACTGCCCAAAAGTCTTTTTGGCTATCACATGCTGCTGACAATTCACCAGATATAACAAGGTAGAGCACAAGAACTGACCTCCCGAGGACAGATGATCCTCTTGGGACGTGGAGCCTCTTGTTGCAATTGATACACTGTCAAACACAAAAATGTACAGATCATTAGAAGATGGCAGCATACACAAACTTTTATTCAGATGAGTCTGTTTAGCCAGGGGCTACAAAGAAAAATGCAAATATAGAGATGATGACAGCAAAATGAGGTATTTCAGGGTGTCTAAGTCATTTATATGAAAATCAGCTGTTGAGCAGCAAACTGACATAAGTGATCTGTGCTTTACCTGTTAGAAGTATTATCCTTTTGCACTGGATTTTACATTTCTACAGCAGGGAAGACTAGCCAGAAGGACTTACTAGGTCTGTCTCAGGATAAAATCCCACTTTTGCATATACCATGCTGTAGCAACACAAGAACAGATTGTTTACCAGTAACAAAAGCACTTTTTTGGATAGGCCAAGAAAAAGTTCAATATTTTTGAATGGGTTCATCACAATCTCATAACTTATTTCAAGATAAGCTGACAATTACTAAGGAGCAAACAAACATTCCTTTCAGAGCAATTATACCCTATTCAAATGGCCCTGGATCAATTTTGCAAATCTTCTGAGGGCTGCAGGGGAGAGAGACCTGAGGCTAGGGGTACTTGCTGCCTGGCCCCCAGACTCCTCACTGCATGTATTTAATGAGATCCTCTCCCTCCCTTCCACTCCAGAGTCGTGAGAAGAAGCTGACATGCATGACAGTAATCAATTCCAGCACAGACAGACTGTCTCTCTGCAACTCCAGTAAAAATCCCAGAGGTTTGGATTGCCTCCCTCGAGAAAGGCCTTCTGCATGCTGACCTTCTTGTATTTGGAAAGATCACGCCGTGCCCATGAATTTTTTTAGAAGACTGAGTTTCCAGGACACATTTATTCACAATGTTAGGGAAGTTCAGAATTATGCCCTGAAAGGTGGTAGTTTATGGGAGGAAATGTCTCTAGGTTTGATAAACACAGAAGCCCTGTTGCAGAAAGTGAATAGAAAATGTGGGTGAGCCCTCAGCACCTTCTCCCACCTTCTGCACCTTCTCTTAAAATGGGGCTAGAAGCAACAAAATCTGGAAAGTGGAGAAATCCTCAGTTTGCACCAAGTTTTCCACACAAACTCAGTGGGATGTGAAAGCTTTGGGTGCTCCTTCTTTCTGCCCATGTCAAAGTAGAAAAACTCTATAACCTCTTTATTAACCAATCCAACCTTCATCCCTGGTTCCTTGGAGAGGCACAGAAAGACAGTTCATAATTTCTTATATTCCCTACTAATTTTAATGCTGGATGTGATCCAGCTCTAAATTTCCACTAAGGCTTTGGATTTCCTCTGTATCATTCAGCACTGTCAGATCTCCTGCTACTTTTGCACAAGATTTATGATAACTTGATAATATTTTGATAACTCCATGATAAATATCGTCTTTCTTACCTCTTGTAATTATGTGACTAAGATTCAAAGACTTCTACTGTTTTGTGATCAAACCACTTGTGTAACTGAATAAAGTGTCAAACAATGCATGAAAATTTTGTTCAAAAATCACCGATTGTTTTCTAAACCTCTGATTATTCTGGGGCCCAATATCGTGATTTTAGAATTAACTTCTGAATGTCTGAAATTAGCATAATCACTGATTGAGCAATTTAATGATTCCTAGTACTAAACACATCCAAGAGGAAATAACAACTTTTTTCTTCCCCCCATTTCCAGTGGAGAGAAGGAACTCTAAGGATTCAAAACATGGCAAGAATGTGACTGCTTCTCAAGTGAATTATCTATTTCCCAATTAAATAATTTGAATTTTACCTGAAAAATCATACTTAATAAAAATTATATTTTTCAATAATCAAATCTGTTAAACATTGACTGACACAGCAAATTAAGCTAGTGGAGCTGTTTCTAAGGCAGCTTGATAAGAGTGATGCAAAATAAGTTGGTCTGAAGAGCACACAGGAAGCCTATCTTGTGATGTGCTACATTTTTGAGAAGTGAAAAAAGCAAAGAACCCTCTAACATGACCAAAAGGATCTCTGAGGCTGATAACACCAAAGAAGCAACGGTGGGGAGAAGAGCCAGCATTTCACAAAACAAAGGAAGGAATGATTAACAGGAAAGGGCAGATACATACATGAAAAACCTGAAAGCAAACACAAAAAACCGGGTGCTTATAGGATGTGGTGGGATAAATCAGTGCAAGGATGCATGATGAGTGCAAGGAAGACAAATCATCTTAACAACTGTGTTTTGAATAGAGTGGAAAAGGTCCTGTCATTCTCAGAGAGAGGCAGGTAATTAATCTGTGCAATAATATGAACTGAGAAACATATCTGATTAAGAAACACATCAGAAGAAAACATAGTAATATTATTACTATACAAATAAATAATTACAAATTATATGCTAACTGTACTGGATGAGAAAATGGCCAAAGCATGATCAAGATATTATAATATGTTGCAAATGGGAAACGACTTCCTCTGAAAGACAAAAAAATTTCAGATTTGGCCATATTAGCTTTAAATTGATAGTCATTAAACTGACAGAAAGACAAACCAGTGGAACAATTGGAGAACCATTAGATGGAGGGAGAGAAGACAGATTGGGAGCAGAGAAAGGACTGAAAAGCACCAGGGGCATTGTGGTAAGGGACACCAAGCAGCTCAGTGGGAGACAAACAACAGAGAAGGGCGGACAGACAGACAGACAGACCGACCACACACAGCTGCCAAGGATTCCCAGTAAGGAATGCAAGGGTGGAAAAGGTAAAACAACAGTGAAATTCAGTTAAGTGGAAAACAAGGAAGGCAGTGTCTCACAGCCATTAAGGAGCAAAGCCAGTGTGACCCTACCAAAAGCTGCGTTTTCCTTTAGAAAGGTCTCTGCTGTTTCTGCTTCAGAAGATTGCCACGAGAAAGCTGCTAATGGGCTGTGAATGCAGCGCAGTGTTATGGCTAAGGTGACTTGAGAAAAATGTGCCCTACAGCTAAGTTCCAATGAGCACAGACACCTCATTAAGTGACCTCATTTTCAGAAGTGCTGAACATCCTGCAGCTCTGCCTGATCTCATTATACACTTTTTCCAAAGTGCTGGGCACTCGCACTGAGGCTGACATTGCTGAGACCCCTGCACAGTCCAGGGGATGGTCAGAGATTCAGAAGGCACCATGTCCCTCACCTACTTGCTCAAATGGCAAACCATCCTTGCCTTTCTGCCTCATTTTCCCATCTCTGAAAATCTTAAAACAGAATTCAATGTAAAAGACCATGGTTAAGCGAAATAATAGAAAAACACACTTATTTAATGCAGTGGAAAGCAATGATTGACATCTGACCCAGTCAATTCCAGCATTTAGAACTGACAGGCAGGTTACAGATAAACCCACTGTGATCATAGAAAAGATGACACTTCAACATAATGATGCATTATTATTTTAGCCCTGAGAAAATTAACCTTATAAAAAGTCAATTGCATGCAAAAAGAAAATGTGTTACTACTGCTCTCAGAGAACTGCATCAGACTGGGAGTGTTTTTTGTTCAGCACCAGATGCAAATGAAATGCACAGTAATAATACACATTAAATATTAGGCAAAAATGCAGCACTGCAACAGAAAGATGCAGTAGCTTCTATTTGACCCTGAACATCCTTATCAGTTTCATATTGCTTGAGATAGCTTGCCAGCATTCATAGCATCATAATCACATTGGAACTTACAGTGTTAACAAAACTTAAATTTATTATTGAAATTACTTGAGGAACATTTCTTTGAGATGTAAAGTAGCTGGTTAGAATATATCTTTCTTTTGTTCCTGTTAGAGCACGAGTCTTGTCTCAGGGGATGAAAAAGGGAAATTCTACAGTATGCTTTAGGAAGAGCTGTCTAATTCCAAAATCCAATCTGCCTAAGAAACAAAGGGGTGACACACAAAAATCAACACTTACTCCTTTTCTGCCAGGCTATCACCCATTTCTTCTTTTTTTTTTTTTTTCTTTCCCATTCTGCAGAGTGTCAGGACCTCAAGCTTTCTCCTTTAACTCACCTATGATGAGTGCTCAGTGATGCTCCAGCAGAGAGGAAAAATTCCTATCATCACTTTTAAAAAGCAGCAAGGAAATATTCCGCCTTCTGTCTCAGAAGTTCCTTAGTTTTACCTCCTCAGCCTCATCTCAGTCAGACATTTTTTATCCATGTGCTGAGCTTGAACAATATGAGCTGTCCTATTTCTGCAGCATTACTCACATGCTTAATTAGGAACCTAAGTGCTTGGCTGAAGCAAAGACTTAATTTCTAACAAAAATGAGTCTCGGACACTGTGTCTATTATTTGATGAAGGACAGAAGGCAGGGAAGCTTCGTGAGGAGCTGAAGCATGGCATCAGCTGATGCTCTGTGCCTTGCCACTTTGCTTCCCACCAACACACTGATCTTGAATAATGCAAACAAACATTGAAGTGGCATTGACACATGACTGACTCAGCACATGCCAATCTGAGCAGGGCTAAAAGGAGGAAAAGAGTGGTTTTACATCTCTTCAAAATTCAAGCACATCTGTGCTGAGGCTGGAAACCAGCAATGATCATGTTCTTCCAGTCAAACAGATTGCCTGCTCCTCCCAAGAAGCAGGTGGGGTAAGCAGGTTCTCCTCTAAGAGGACAGTGCAGGACTGGAGCAGGTTACCCACAAAGGCAGCAGAGGCTCCACCCTTGCAGGTTTTCAGAGCTCAGTTATGTAGAGTCATGGCTGTTCTTCTCTAGAGTCAACAACAGTCATGCTTGGAGTGGGAAGCCAGATCAGCTCACCCCAGCAGTCCTGCCAACCCACATTCTGTGATTCTTATCTTTATTTACTACCTCAGTGATGGTAAAATGGCAAAATATCATTTTCTATAATACTTCCAACATATGGTAGACTACAAAAAGAAATCTGTTATTGGAATGATATAAGAAATCTGTTATTTGTTGATCTGCTTCTCAGGTAAAAATGAAATCAAACCTACTGCCTAGCGGCTGCTGGCTACTAGAAACTTTCCAAACTTTTTCCCAGGTTCCTTCCTGTAATACAATATTATTCTTGCAATTTCTTTTACTGTCTGTGTCCCAGGGCTATCAGAAAAATTCTGAAAAACTTTGTGACCTGTGAAATCTTGCAAAATTCTAACAATTTCCATAAGCAAGTGAGAATCTTCTGCATTAGAAGTTTTCTAAATACAGCTCAATCAAATTTGTACATTTGTCACAACAGGAAGTCTTGAGCTCTGAAAACTGTTGGACTTGACTAGTATTTGTCCATGGACACGTGCAACACTGTTTATTTGAATACTTTGTCTGCATAAACAGGAAAATCTGCTTTTGTTTAGAAGCTAGAAGGATTGGAGCCTTGATCTTGATGTCAGTAAAAGGCAACATAGTCACCTAAATTTATCCAGGACTTAAAATAAGAAATCAAAACTCTAGGCAAGTTATCTTACTAGTACAAACTTAAAAGTTACTAGGTAAAATACACTGGAAATAATTGTTAAATAGGCAGTAAACTCAAAGTTATAAGAATGAAATATATATGTAAGTTAAAACTGTCATGAGATAGAACAGCAGATTGAATCATAGACAAACACTAGTGCTGGACATGACCTGTATAATTAATTTACCAAATCAGAATTCTTCTTGCTGAGTAAAGAAGCATACATTACCTACCATTGCAAACAAAAATATGTATCTGTGGCTAAGCAGCCTCAGCAGTAAATCTTTCTAAGGTTAAACTATTTTCTGCATTTTGGAGCTGTGCAACTTTTTCCAAGGTCATTCATGCATGGAGTTTAGACACTGAGGCCATGATTTTGTCATTACCACAATACTGGCAACCTACATACAGTAGAATTGGAAATTATATATTCATAGACAAGTCATCCATTCTGGTTTAATTTGGCCTCTTTTTTTCCATTTGAAAAAATGTTTCCTTGGATTAAATGTAAGCTATCAGATAAAAATAACCAAATTTTTCACTGCATGCAGTGATCTGTCTGCTGCACAACTGGGCAACTAAGAGCTGAAGGTATGTGCTTGTATCCTGACTTATTAATGATAACTTACTGCCAAAAAAGAAGTATCTGTCATTTGAAATGCTGGACTTCTCAGAGTCAATGGGAGCTTTTTCATTGATTTTGAGTAAGCCAGGTTCCTCTTTTTTAAAAAAAAAAAAAACCACTCAACTGTCTGCCTCTTTTCAAGTACTCAGCAAAGAATGCTGGAATGCTCCAACACTCTTGCTGACTTTTTAGGAGGTTTCTCCTACATGTTCAAAACATTACAACAACAACAACAACAACAAAGTATCTGGAAAACAGTGTTATGAGAAGAAAGTTCTATAATTTAATGGTATATTCAAATTTTGGTTGGAAAAATCCCAGTCCATTCTGGGGCAGAATGTCATTCTCAGGTAAAACAGAGGTGATGTCTTTGAAGTCAGCAAGACAGTTTAATGTGCATGTAAGTCAACAAGTTTATTCTAGTCTTTAAAATTACACATGTACCTTCATGTAGCTACTGTGATCATTGTCTTTTTGTAGCTGCATTTTGGTAATGGCACTGTAGTGATTTTGCCACAATAAAAGAGATGACTTTTGCTTAGGATAGTTCTGTATCTGAAAACAAAAAGAATAAAACAACTCTCTATACTCAAAGCTACACTCTTATTAAAGTTCCAGGAAGGGTTTAAAATAAAAAGATCAAATTTAAAGGCCATCCTTAATAAGGGATTTAAAAGCCAATATTTTGTCTTAGATCTGTGCTACTCTATTAGAAAATACATTTGGAACAAAGCAAAAGAGCATAAAATATGCACTCCTGCACTGCACTCTATGTAAATGATTTTTCTAAAGGCAGACAGGAAGGTTCAAAGAGCTGATAATGCTGTCTCCAACTTCTAAACCACCACTTCAAAAATCAGCTTTTATTGCTAAGGATCAAAAATATTATTATCTTAAAGTGATTTGGTGACCCATATAAAATGACAAGTATTCTCAAGCCTGACCTTCAGTAAACATACAAAGCATTAACCTCTACCTCTGAAATCCTTTCTGGAAATCTCAGCAGAGAAACGATGAAACCCAGGAGCTGCACACTTGTAATGCAATGAGGGGAATCTGGCACACATAATCCTGCTTGTTCCAGGAAGTCCATGAAAGTTCAGGTTTTGCTGCTTTCCCATACAATAATTTGTACAAGCACCTAGTACACATTTATGTGTTTCTTCCAAACAAAATAAGACCTAATAGTGACTGACACCCTGGTAAGGCACTAAGATTATTCAAATTGCTTGTATACTCACAGTATGATTTCCATATTGGAGGCTGGTATTCTTCAGCATCTAAAATGGAGACAAAAAGGGAGAAAGAAATCAGTCATTTGGCCACTGGGTCAAACTGTCAGCATACACTTTTCTGCTGAGAGACCTCTACTTGTCAGCAAAATTCACATTTCTTTCCCAAGAGAGATGATAGCCTATTTACAGTACAGTTTGCTATGTGAGGGGAGAATACAAATTTCAGCAACTTGTGGATCCAATGTGCTTTTCCCAAATATTCAACTGTAAAAGAAATTAATTTTTTATCAATTTGCAATACTCACCAGTATTTTTAAAATTATTAACTGGGCTGGAAACTACATTATTTATTTGCTTTACCTGGCATGATAAACAGGTAAATCACTACTGGCTTTCAAGGTGGTTTCTAACCCCACTAGTAAGATTTGAAAATGAGCATCAATGAATAACACAAGCTGGGGCTAAAAAGATGCACAGCTCAGGCTGGATTCGGATGCACAGACCTGACAGCTTCAATGAGAGTCAACTACACTTCTTGAACCCACTAGCATATGTAATTGGCATATTTTCCAGAAGCTGAATCAACAAAAGCAATATGAAAAAGATAGAAAAAGGAAAGACTGCAAAAGCTGCCATTACAAACAGGTTAAATTATTGTAACATTATTGACTAAAGGGGCACAAAGAGTTGGTGTCTCGTTAGTGACCACTCCACAGAGAGATTTCCAGCTCTCTGCAAGAAAGCCAATTGCTGTAACCTACAGAAATCCCAGCAGAAGCCAAGCTGGAGCAGAAGGAGCAGCACCTGTGACAAAGGGTGGGGTACTGGGTACTGGTTTGGCTCTGAACTGTCATGCTGCCAAAAACTTTAAATTCATTTACCATGGGTATGTCATTAACTTGCCAGAACTGTGCAGGTTAATTAAGGTGTTTGTTATTTACTAAACTTCTATTTAAGTTATGCTAATATAATTCATTTACAGTTGCATAGCTCATGCTCCTTGTCTATTTACATACACACCACTACTTTAAATATATCCCTGCAAAATTCTGTTTTCTAGGAGTGTTAATCACTAACTACCATCTGCCACTTTTAACTCTATTGTTTTAAAAGAGGATAAATCTAGCAACAGTCACAGTTACTGTTTGGAATAGCACCCTGCAACAATTTGTAGATATATTGATTGGGAAACCCATTCGGTTTCAGTTTCAACTGAATCCACCTCATAACTCTGACAAAGTTCAAAATGCTCCCAGACTGACAGAGTTATACTGTGCTGTGGCAATCCAAGAGTAATTAGCTTGCAAGTTCATTATGCAGAAGATTTATTTTAAATTACATGAGGTTATTCATGAGACAAATGAAATTTATCCATAAAAGAACTAATTTTTTTCTCTTTTCAAATTATAATAGTATTATGTCACTCCTTTTCCCCCCATACATCTATTGCTTCAAATATAGTTTATTGTAACACCATAATATTGTGTATTAAATTCTCCTGCCACTACTTCTGTGCTACTGCAAGAGAATTTCTGAATTTTCTTCTTCACTTACTACATTTTTCCAATAGAAGAAACACTGAGATAATTCAAATATCTTATTATCTATACTTCTCAGTTCAGAAAAGGAAAGTAATAGAGGGAGAAACAGTGAAAAACCAAGTATCATTTGTTGCTTTAGTCTTCCAAATTAATTAAAAACTGCACAATAAATTCAACAGTGAAAGCTGATGTACAAGTGGCCATAAAGTGCTTCATTAGCTGGAGACAGACTGCTGGTGAGGAAACACTGCAGCCGAGATGGAGATTCATCCAGGAGTGAAACCATAAAACAAAACTCCCAATGATTGCATTTGATTTGTCACAGTTATGAATCTGCCAGCCCCCGAAAGCGTGGACAGAACCATTCCTCAATAGCTAAAATAATTCTGGAGGACAGCACACTCAGAGGAAACCCACGTGTCACCAGCTCCTCATCCACCACTACAAGGTACTGCTACATCCTCTGTGATCCCTTCAGCTGAAAGCATGTCCCTAAATCACAGGGAACAAATTGCCACAGTGATAGCACTAACAGAGCTTATTGCCAAGCTATCATGCATTTGATGGCACCCATTTGTAGGGAAATAAAGAACAATTAGTTTAAATACAACTTGGAGGCAAGGGTCATGGTTGAGGATCAGGGAAAGATCTAATGGAACCCAGATAGAAACCTCTTTCTTCCTTTGTGGCAGGAGGCTGCTGGTCCCCTGTTCAGACAAGTCTTAGGGCTCCCATCCTAGCTGACTAAATTAGATTGAACTTCAATCATTCTTAAGTCAGAGGTCAAAAGAGGCAAATCCTGCCTGAGCAGATTTGATAACTACTATTTGCCCTTTTTGAAATTTCTGTTCAGTATTTTGTTATTCCTCTGTATTACACAGCAGCTTTACTCATTAAATTGTGCTCCACTCTCCATCACCAGACTTTAAACAGCAGTTCTGGCTCACAGAAGTCAGCAATACAAGTTTGGGTGGTTGGCTCGGGCAGTACAGGACACCTCGACTCACACAGATTGTGCTTTCAGTTCTGCACAGGGTAATGGTCTCAGCAAGGACAACAGACCTCAGTTTCCAGCCACTTAGCAAAAATCAATCAGTCAATCAATCAATCAATCAATCAGACTTGGCAGAAATGAAAAATGCCCTGTGCTGATGTCCCATGAAATGATATCTCTCCTATGAACTTTGATCGCAATGACTGTCAAAACTGTGACTGGCAGCATGGGGAAAAGGGTTCAGTGAGGCACTCTCAGGTGATAAGACAGGTTCTTTCCTATTGCTCTTTTCTTGAAAGGTTCATGCTTTCTACAGTGATTCCTTGTCTAGATTCAGAAAACGTGCCAGGTAAGGTTGAAAGCAGTTGTCAAAGGAGAAACAGATCACAAGACGAGTAACAGCTCTGAAAAACCCAACAAAATATCCCAAGGTCATCTGTGACATACTTTTCTGAATGTCAGCATAAGAAAGACTCACTGTACAAGAATTGCACAATGTCCAGTTAAGGTATTTTTTAAATTATTTTAAGTCTTCTCAAAACTGTATCGTAAATCACCTTGGCAAAACCAGAAAAGCTCAGAGTGCTTACTGCAAAGACTAGAACTGGCAAAAAAGCATGAGAGTATTCCACAAATAATATTACAGGCAATACTGTTAGCTAAAAGCTTTGAAACATTCTGGCTGAGAAAGTGAATATTTATTAAACCTAAAAAAAAGTACTAGAAGTCAGTATGCAAAACAGGAGGGAAAAAGAAATGCAGAATGCTGACTCTGGAGGAATGTTGCAGCTATGAGAAGGTTTCTCATAACACAAAATTGACAAAAAAAGATATTGGAGAAAATTGTCAAACTAAAAACGATACTTGGAACTGGAAAATGGGAGTAAGGGGGAAAAAAAAAGGTTATTTCTTCACCTTATTTGCTTTACTCTTCACAGAGCTGAGAGGATGAAAAGGATCTTAGGAAAAAATACCTTCCTAAAGCTGATGAGGCACTTAAAGCTGAGTAAGTGTAGAAAGACTACAGTAAAGGGAAGACTTAAAAGTTGGCAAAGCATTAAGCAGACAGACAAAAAGTAAAACTACATAAGATTATTCTGTGATTTTTTTTCAAAGAAACATGAAGACAGAATGCAGTATTACTGCCAACAGTGGGTAGTAAAGGGTTAATGCATTACTCAGAGCCATTCTTTAAGCAATTTCTGAGAAATTATCTTTCGACTAAGTATATAGTAAGTAAAGTTATCCATGGACTTCAACCCTTGCTCTTCACTGGGCCTGGCCCTGTACCAAAGTGTCACCTTCCTGGATGTAGTTGTAAAAGATACAGGAATGACAGAATTGCTTTTTACTTGTACTTTGTGAAAATGATGATGTAATGCTAACACGTGTGGGTTTGTGCTACCAGCACTGTGACTGACTCAGCTAAAGTAGATCTAATAAGAAACTAAGCTCAGATTGATTCTTCTGACTCTCAAGACTGGTAATGCACTGAAAAGCCTAAACTCTGTTTTACAGGAAAGCCCACAAATTATGCCACATGATTCAAAATTTCTCACTTATAAGTGGCATTTCTAAGCATAAGGAGAACAGTAAAAAATACTGCAGCTACATGCCATGCCCAATTCTAGATATGCTCAAAAGTATTAGTGATTCCCATGACAGTAAAGAGTTAAGCAGACTAGCAGCAGGGCAGCTACCAAAGGTGAACTGTCATTACTTGCTGATTTCTTATAGTCTGTGTGAAAAAAAGAGTAAAGATTTTTTACTTTTTTTTGCCTCTGTCCTTGCTAAAAGATTATAAAAAAATATTTTGCAGCTCGCCTTGGAAGAACTGCCTCAGCCTAGATTCTCTGCCACCATTGTCTGAATTTTGGATTTCCTTTCCAGTAACAACTAATTTTAAAACTATGACCTGCATGTGCAAGGAAAGACACTTGTGTGAGGAAAAGCCAGTCTGGAAGCCACTGGTTTACTGGCAGAGTGCAGATAAATGATTCACCGGATGAACAAGTCTAGTTACTAACTTTTTTAATCTTCTACTGTTATTTTAGGACCAAGACTAATAATTATGAGTGTTTTAATGTCCTTTGAATATTTCCTTTAAAGTGTTTTTTCACAGGTTTACCACGTACACTTTCATATTTATAGCTTTGTTTCCAAAGCATTAAGTTAGCATATATTATTAAACACATTTTTCTTATTTTTATATATGTAATTATATATAGAATAGAAAACTGCTGAGTAAGAGCTTCTGTGAGAGATAAACAGTGTTTGCACTCTCTATGGACATGGTTTTTAAAATATTTTGTTTTTATACAGAGAGAATTTTATTATTCGATTTATATAGTTGAATTCAATTCAATTTACTGAAATGTGGATGGCTGTCACAGAGCCACAGAATGGTTGGGGTTGGAAGGCACCTGTGAGGCCATGTGATCCAAACCCCCTTCTCAAGCCTGGCCACCTATATCCTGAATATCTCCAAGGATGGAGACAGCACAACCTCACAGGACAGCCTGGGTTTGGCCACTCTCACAGTGAAGTGTGTTTCCTGATGTCCTGACAGAGCCTCCTGTGTTTCATTTTTGTGCCCATCACCACTGGAAAGAGCTCTGTTCTCTTTGCACCCTCTCTTTGGATATTTATACACTTTGATAAGATTTCCCTGAGCCTTCTTTTCTCCAGGCTGAACAGACACAGCTCGCTCAGCCTTTCCTGATAGGAGAGGTTCCCCCAGCCCTGCAATGCCTTTGCAGCCCTTTGTAAGAATCTCTCCACAGCTCTCTCACACTGGGGACCCCAGCACTGGGCACAGCAATCCAGCTGTGGTCTCATCACCACTGAGCACAGGGAATCACCTCTCCTTTGTCCTGCTGGCAATGCTGCTCCTAACTGCAGCCCAGGACCCCACCAGCCATCTCCAAGGGAAGGACACACTGCTGGCTTGAACCTGGGGTCCACCAGAACCCCCTTTACTGCCAAGCAGTTCTCCAGGTGGGTGGTTCTTGGCATACACTGGTGGATGGAGATTAAAGTAAACGAGTAGTAAGAGCTCTTCTTTAGCAACCATCAATTCTTTTCTGACACATAAAACATAGATCCATTCTTTAGTTTCCACTCTGTGATTAAAAAAATAACAATTACAGAAGTTCATTTTCTCCCTATCTGATCCCTACTGGCTAATCTTGCCCTGGGGAAGGCTGGTTTAATTTAATTTGCTCTCTCAACAAGTAATATATAAACATACACAACTATGTCACTTTGCAGTCATTTTGCAAACTACTTTAAATTGGCATATTTTTCTATGTTTGATGGCACTCATTTGGCATACACTTTGGGCATCATGATGACTTCTACTACATATGGTAACCACCCTTACAGGCACATCTGACCACACTAAGAAAGAATATTCTTATTTTTAAAGTTGTAAATAACCATTCCGACAAATAAGTCCCCCAACTCTAACTCCTGAAAAGCCACTGCTACTGTGAAAAGCAAAATTAACTCTCTTGCAGTTAATAATTAGCAATGGAGCTACTGAAATATTTCAGCATGTCAAAAACTCTCTTTAATGCTTCATTCAGAACGAATAGTTGCCCATGGAGGAGTGAGCAGTTGCCAGTTTTATCACTGAGCTTTCTCATCACAAGCACATGGACAGCTAAAATATGGAATGAGACTTCAGTTCTTGTCTTAATGAGGCACTTTAGCTTTCAGCATAAGGTACAGAAATGATCAAACTGTTTACTTGCAACACAGTTTATAATTGGTGTATTAATTCAGATGATGGGAGCTTCCCACTGAGCTGTTCTCTCCTAAAAAAATATTAAAAATCAGCAATAGTGTGTAATTTAAATGTCAAAAAAAGCTCACAAAAGAGGTGGAGTTCTCTCTCACATGGCAATTAGACTGAAACTGTAAGCTTTTAATAACCACAATATAAATTGACAGCTAGTTTGTATCTTTTCCTTTTGCCTACCACAAACTTGCTATTAGGGGCCCCTGCTCTAAAGGCAGCTCATTTAGCCAGTTCTACAAATCAGGGTCATCCAAATTGTGCCCTCTCCTGTTTTTGCTTCAGATTTCAAAACTGTGTCTATCCACTGATAGACAGGTGGTCAGTCCCTGGTTAATTTTGTTTAATGAACGTGTCTGTTTTACTAAAATGCAGGTGAAAGATCATGAAAATAGGTAAACTCAATAATTTACAAGAGTTACCAAGTATCAAATAAAATATGAGTTTGAAGTAAGCAAGTTACTAGGGACATACTCCAACAGATCTCAGGAGGTTTGGCTTTTTTAGATCCACAGCTAAATCTGTAGAACAAAATTATAAGGAGCCGTGTTCTGTAGTTGGTGAGTGGTGTTCAGTCAGCTATGACCATCAGATAGGAGAAATGTCCCATTAATTAAAAAATCTGCCTCTGTATTCTGCATAGATTTAAATATAATTATAAGCCTTGAATATAATTTTAAATTTGGAAATTGAGAAAGAATAATCAGAGTTCTCAATAGGAATAAGAGAAGTAAAAAAGAGAAGGGCATCTGTACAGTTCTAGTTTCCAAACTCTTTAGGAATCTAGTCTTTCTTAGGGCCTAAAAAAATAGAATTAAACAAGCTCTTCCAGAGTGCAAATCCAAGAAGCTGACAGGGATCTAAGTAAGCTGATAAAAATATTCCTGATGCTTTAAATATTTCCTGGGAATTATGCAAGATTTAAGAGTGCAGAGGAGTAATCACACCACTTAATCTTAGACAGGTAGGTCCTTTTTAATGCTGAATCACACTGAATCTATTGCTCTTGGATGGCATTTAAGAACCTCCATAATCTAAGTGTTCTGAAAAGTTTTTTCTCCGGAGTAATGATGAAGAATTTCCTTATACAGATTAGATTTCTAAAATCTAGAAAGCTAGACAATGAAAAAATAATCAAAAATATCTGCATCCTTCATTGCCAAAAAATCTGTTGTAGTTATTAGCTGCCATTAGATTTAATCTGATCCCTAAAAATCACACCCAAATGATTGTTACCATTCTCTGTTTTAACCCTATGGCCAGTGTAATTAAAAATCTAACAGTTATTTTCATCTTTTCAAGTTTTTAACCTAAAAACCAGAGGCATCAAGGCATTAAAATGAGACCATCAGACATCTGCCTGCCTGAGAGATTGGACATATTTTTAGGAATAAACACATGACATAAGTTAAATCACATCACATTAGCAGACCTCCTATCTTACACAGCTATACTTTAGCTTCTAACTAATGACCAGTTAGTTCCTGGCTGAAAATCAAAACCAGATAATCAGTTGGCATATCTAAGCATAGTTCTGCTGCAGTAATTTTATCACTGTATAGGATATGGGAATGCATTTCCAGTCATTTACTTACTGCATCCTAAAACTCACCATCCACAACCTTCCAGACAATGATCCCCGGACTCAGCAAAGCAATTCAGGCTTAGTAGGAGAGCATGTAACTACAATAATGCCAAAAAAATGGCATTAAAATGGTCACCATGAAGAATTTCAATCAGAGCATTTATGTTGAAGTATTGCCAGCACATGCCCAGTCCCAGAAATTCACTCATACATTGACATGATATTCGTTTATCTGGCTCATCAAAGGAGCCAGCACATTCCCCTGAAAACTCATTAACCTTTAGCAAAGTCCAAATCATTGCTTTTGGTAACTCTGTTATTTTTGACATGAGTCATTTTATCATCTATCTGAGCAAGGGCTCAATGTTTGTCTGCTCAAGGATGTGAGGTGGTCCCAGTCCTGCAGCTGACCATGGAGGCTGTTCATCAGCTTCTAGAGACCATCCCCACTGCTCCACGGAGCCCTGCACTTGCCCCTCTCTGGACACAGAGCTGTAAGTATTTCAAAGACTGAAACTGCATGCTCAGAATGAAATGGAAATCCAGTAATTCGTCTCACTCAGCAAAACCATGGGAATCAGAGAATTTACACTGGTTGCTTATAAAAATCACAAAATGTGCTGCATTCAGCACAGGGGCTATGAATACCCCAAGGACCTTAATGAACTCCGTGGCCAAAACACACCTTCAAGCCTTGCACATCAGAGGTGAGAATTATCCTGTCATTCAGAGCAGGCATAATGATCTGCCAAAGAATAAAAGCTTAGCAAACAATTAGATTTTACTTTGTCTTGCTTTACAGGTCCTGCAGTACTGCTGCAGTATTTTCGTCTAAACGTTAAAACATGAAAAACAGGAAAACCACCACCCACCTGCAAAGCATATTTATCATTCCCACAGCTCTTGGATAAAACTTGGAATAAATGGGACTCCTAGGATAAGAAGCAACACTGTACCAATATACTTCTCGTGTTAGAAAAACATGACTCTATTAATCACATTCTTTGGGGGGCACTTTTATGTATGTGTATCAATTGAATTATTATTTCATGTGAAGTGAGTCTCTGAATCTAAGGTCAGTAGTTGGGATTAAGGTATTACTGAGGCACCCACCTTTGGACAATGGCATGTCTGGTGAGGCCAGCCCCATGTCTCTCTAGGATTTTCATTGTCAAATTAAAACAGTTCCAAACTGGTGCTCATGGGACAACTTGTATGAGTGTCTTCAGTGGCATTGAGTGAGAGGGCAGAATTTAGCCACCCACAATTAATAAAGGAAGATGCAACTGCAGCCTGGATAATACCCCAGTTTCCTACTTTGCAAATTTTAAAGATGCAGACAGCACAAGAATACCGTATTTAAGTGTCTTAGAACACAATAAATTTCTTTACATCCTATAAGTAAATCAAATAGAGTGGAAGCAGTAATTCCTATATAAAAATGGATTTTGTTTCTGTGCAATTAGAGACAGGCTGGTTATTTTTACATAAATAAATTACAAAGGAAGGAGAATGTACAATTTTTCTCAGTAACTTTTCTAGAACTGTTCTTCACCCTTGCAAAAATAATAAAATTTGTTTCTTACCCCACTTATCTTACAGAAAGACTCAGAAGATGGTAAAGTTAGTGCTTGAAAGCACATCCATCATATCTTCGATCATAAAATCAGTCAGTAAGGAAAAAAATACCCTCTTCTATCCTGTTATTTTTAAAGATACACCCAATTGCCACAATTTTGAACAAACCCTCTAACTCATCCCCTGAAACACTTTGTGTGAGGACAATTAATTATGAATAAGGTTATGGTTTTGGCACAACAGTATTTTATATATTTCATTGCTAAGGATGAGGGAAAAGAAGCAATAGTCATCAAAAGTTTTGCAAATGTATTTGCTGTAAGCTTCCAGTAGCTAAATAATAAACAATATTCAATATAATACCATTAAGCAAGTACACTTTCTACTGTGATTTATACACTGAATGGTAAAGTTTAGACATCAAATATCCTTATTTTTTTCCCTGTGGGCCAAAATCAGCAACTGATCTATATGACCCAGCTCAGTCTGCCCTTTAAACAGCAAATGAGTCAGAATTCTTTAAATGCCATAGCATAACCACAGCCTTGACAATGAAACCTGGCCAAATGCAAGGCAGAATTACAGAAGCTGTTTTGTCCTTGTGCCCAAGCTCCCAGGGCTCACATGGAGGCACCAGTACTCTGGCAGATCCATATCTATGGAAACAAAAAAGATGCTTTCCATCAATTTCTATCCAGTAATGAAACCAAGGAGAGCTTTGTTCTTCTGATAACATACTGATCTTCATCCAGGCAAGGTTCACGTTCAAGCATTTCATTGCTCCCGAAGGACAAACGTGTGTCTACATGCTCAGAGACTCAAAACTGACTAATGTTTCTCTGGAGCACAGAGGGGAGAACAAAACAAATTCATGCCTTTCCTTTGGAAAGATCTGGCAAATGTCCAAAGCAAAATGATGCCATTTTTTTGAGCTAAGGGGAAGGGCTGGTGATGAGCAAGAACTGCACGTCCTAGTAGGAACCACAGCTCTGCAGTTCTGCTCTCAGAGACACAAAAGCTGGGTGAAAAGATGAGCTAATTCACTCATGTCCAACATCACCAGAGGGTACAACATGCCAGGTGGGTATTTCATCTTGGAAATACACCAATGCATGTGTATCGTTTTAAAAAAAGTTTTTCCTGCTTTTCCTCTATGTTCGTTATATCATACAGGAAAACCTGTCAGAGCTTGTCAGATCATTCTCGTAGTAAAACCTCCCAAAATACAGATTTGCTTGAGAGCCCAGAGGATAAGGTTGCTGGTTGTTTGTGAGTTTATTGGCAACATCAGTTGTAACTAATGACTGAGCCAATGTGATGCCCAACAACTCACCCCAAAGGAAGCTGAGGTTTTGCCAGGTTTTTGCTTAATTTCATAAACATTATTTGATGCTCACAAGGGAGCATCAGCCTTGTGCACTAGAACTATAAAAATATTCAACAGTTGTAAATATGCATTTTTTTTAAACTTTTACTTCTTGGTCTTATTATTTTCAAGGATAGTTAAAGGTATACCAATCTGAGAGAGTAAATATGCCGGCTTATGACAGCAGAATAGACTTGAATATTAAAAAGAAACACATCTCAAGAGGCAAGGGCAGTGAGACTTAAATCCAATTTGCAAGATAAAAGCTAACCAGACCACTTACTATTGCCATCTGATAGCATTCAATATTGCTTGAAATTCATTAATAGGCTAGGTAATGCAAGTACACTGCATGTATACAAATTTAATTCTATTAATTTCTACATTAGAAAAATCTACTGAAAGAGGAGTAGAATAATTGCAAGGCAGTCTTACCAATCTGTGGAAAAGGCACAGCAAAACCAGTTTAAACCTCAGAAGAATAATTATCCCATGAGGCTCCCACCTCCTGGGAGTGCCCATTATTGTGCTAGGAGAACATAAAACTGACAGCAGCTATTCAGAAAGACCTCCAGAGCAATTTCGGCTTAGCTCTGCTGCTTATCTTACCTTGTCATCTTTTTAGGATATCTACAAGCTCCCAGCTAACTTACCAATATTGTATTTTATTTTTACAAGCAAGCAATAAATGCTTCTTTTATAGCATATACTTTGCTTAACAGCACAAATGTTGCAAAAATGCTTATGCATCTTAAATAAAAGATCATTCAAATTTAAACAGCTTTATGGAGCAATAATATTTCATTTAGATCTGCCTACTAACTGCTGATTGCTTAGTCAGATTAGGTGGAACTCTAAATGAAAAGAGAAGCAAAGCATTTTATTATCATTAAATATTCCCATTATGGCAGCATTTGGAACCCAAAATCAGGTTTGGTGTTACGTCCAACTGCTAACAAGTACAGTTTAAAAATAAAACACAGCAGTCACTGACCTAAAAGTGCTCGTGATTATAGTGTGTGGCAAGCATCCAACGGATAAAAGGAAAAGAGATGGGAAAGGAATAGGGTAACAGGAGTGCTATCCATGTCAGCTATAAGTAGCAGCCACAGTATCCTCCCCTAATTATTAAGAGAGTAGTTTTGTCTGAATGAAATGAAAAGTTAACTAGAAAACAGAAGATGTTGGCAAAAAAAAAGAAATTAGGTGGTGCAGAGCATCACATAAATACGCTAGCAATAACTTAGGATAAGCTGATTTATTATTACAGGAGAGAGGTTTGCTTATAAATGTTAAGAAAAATGGTGGAGATTTAGTTTCTTCTGAGAGCACAAGGAAAAACAACCTTAATACATTTATGTTACATTTTTATAGAAGTGACACATCACATAAATAATATAATTATTTTGGATCAAGGTTTTATAATAATCTATCTCTACTGAAGAGTGAGTTATTCCAAAGCAAACTGCAGCTCACCCTGGGCATATCCTTCCCTGCTTAAGGTGCAACAGAGAGCAGCAGCTGACTTCATTGTATTTTCAAAGACATGCCTACAGCCTATTGCTCAGCAGTTTGATTTCAGTGCATCATTTCATCTGGTGCCAGCCAATTTACTCACACTGCTGCTGTGCAAAGAGTGGTCCAGAGTCCCCAAATGGTAAACATTTTCAACTGATAAACGCTTCTTTTCTGAACCTAATTTATTGCCTGGAAGAACCACGTTTCCTCCCAGCTTCTCACTCATTAGGGTCCAAGACTCAGTCCCTGGAGGAATGAGGAGGCCAGATTTGAGAGCAGTCATGTATATCTGATGAGGTCCACGAGGCCCCCGATTGGTGCCATTAGACAGTGAAATTCAGGAGAATGCCAAGCTCTGCCGCAGGCAATTTACGGTGACACAACCCTTGGATGGAGGAGATGTGAAATGTGAGCTTCCATCAAGCAACCCCGTGGCTGTGCACAAAAGTACTGGAAGATTATTAACATGAGGTGGCTCTTCATGATCATTAGCTGCAAATCACACGTCCCCAAGAAATGCATTGCAGGCAATTTTAATGCAGCAGGAGAGCCTTGTACAAATGCTATTCTCAAAACACTCACTTGAAAATGCTTCAGTGTTTTTATAACAACCAGAGAAATGACTGAGTAGATGCCAAAATGGTTTGATACCATCTCTAAAGAAAGGCTTTGCAGCTCTTATGATTTCTCTTAAAACAGTTTCAACTTTAAAGTTGAGATGTCCTTCAAAGTACAAGTGTCTTTTTGTACCAGTTCCAACAAGGATTTCAGAGCTGAGCCCTGACTGCTCCTGCTGTTCTACACAAATGTTATTTTTTGCATATCCTAGACTAGTGCACTATATTCTTAAGACTATTTATTCTGCATCTCAATTATTGTATTTATTGTCTTCTGGACAATAGGTAACAAATCCTTTAATGGTTTACTTAAAAAGTGCCACAAAATATGTTTCAGCTTAACATTTACTAAAAAGTGAATTTAGGTGGGAATAAAGTAACATTGTTAGTAATGAAGAAACATCTAAGAGGTAAAAAATGAATGCTTAATGTCTCAGCCTACAACTGAGACCTCCATAATGTTTCAACTCAATAAAAAAATTCTGTATCAGAAATTGCCAAACTTTGATTTACAAAACTTACAACTGCTCCATTGATTTCAGTAGGGTGAGAATGATTTATTTCAGCCAAAGGGCTGTCCAGGGTTATACAGAAGCATTGTGAGCTCAGAAGTCTCAGTGGTCATGGTGTCAAACTGCAGATGGTTCTCACATTCTTTTGGTAAGCTCAGTACCAGTGAGTGCAATATATTCTACTTACCTTTACCAATTACAATAATTTTATTCATGCTCCATATAATGCTAACCAGAACCTTCCACTCTCATTACCCTTACAGTCCAGGACTCTTGACACTGACAGGGCACTTGATCTTTGCATGTCCAGGTCAACACAAGTACTCTCCTATGACAGAATTTGCATGCACTGCTAAAGCAGTAATGATTAAAAGCACCTATGGAATTACAGAAGTCTATTCACCAAACTATACACTGGACAAACATAGACTCTGCCAATCACTGAAAGAAGTGTCCAGCATGATGGAAAAAACCTCAAACAATTATTAAAAACTACTTTAAAAGCTAACCTAAAAACCTACAAAGATCCCAAAATAGAAACTGTATCAAACACTTTTTGATTCAAATCCATTCTAAGTCCAATTCCTTCATCCTTAAATATTGGCAAGATAACCTTATTTTAGAACAGAAGGGCTGAACCTTTACCTATAGCAAAGTAAAAGATGGCACACCTGACCAAACACCAGTGCTGTACAATCACATTCTGAAATTGATGTGTTTCCAATGACTATATCCTAATGTAGATATAAAAGGTTATTGAAGTCAAACTTTTTTTTTTCTGAATATGCTCATATACATTTACCAGCATATATAGACATCGATTTCTCTACCATATCTGTTTATTATTATTTGTTCTTCATTTTTACACATATAAGCAGTGTACTACATCCCTCTGCCATGCTGACTACAATGCTTTTGATCCCTTACAGTTTCACTGGATTTTTCATAATATATGAATCACTAAGTTTTCTTCCCTCTTTGCACTTTATCCAAAATAAATTTTATGGTTTTTCCAATTTTTTATTCAGGGTTTTATGGATCCAGCTAGAAAAAAGACAAACCAGTGACACAGTTCAAGGATGCAACAGGAGGGAACACCCTGACATCTAGGAATTATAAAGAATGGTTTGCAATTAAAGGACAGTAATCAATTTTCAGACATTGAGTTAAATTTCTAACTCTTCCAAATGCTATTCCATTGCTATAAGACAGAGAAAGACTTCCTCTCTGAACTTCCTTGGGAAAGGAGCCACCTTACCCCAAGTTTTGTGCAGCAGCAGAATCCCTGTTCAAATCTGGCCTTTAGACATCATCACAAAATGAGCCATAAATACATCCGCTGCTTCCAATAACAGGACACATTTCAAAAACAAGCAGCTCTCTACAGCAGAAAAACAGAGAGGGAGACTGAAGTAAACAAATCCAATCTTCAATGCAAAGTTCAGCAGATTGGATATTTCTAATCTGACAAAAATAACCCTGTGGTGCTGCAGTGCTCAAATCAGTGCACAGAAATTGTGGCAGCTGTTGAGAGCATCATTGAAGAGGGGCATGGGGAAGGAAACTGCTGCTGTGTTATGAATCAAAATGTGTCTCAGGAGCTTTCATTCAACATTCCTGAACAGAGATCTCCAGAGCAGTCAGCAAAAGCTGGATTCCCTTCCTCCACTCTGGTTTTATCTGCAGCCCTGTCATGGCAGAGGAAGTAAGAACCTGAGGGTGTGGGTGTGGAAGGAAATCAAGAAGTAGCTTGAGCTGGGGTAGAGTTACTTTTCACCCTTAGTAGCTTGTACAGTGCTGCTTTTGGATTTTGGGATGAGAATAATGTTGGTAACTGATGTCCAAAACTGGCCAAAGGGATGTTTCCCATTACAGAGTCTCATGCTCAGTATATAAACTTGGGGGGAACTGGCAAGGAGCTGCCAATGGCTGGTGGGTGGCACCACGAAGTGATGGCTCCACACCTGCCCAAAGCACAGCAGAAAGGTGAGCAGGAGAGAAAGAAGCAGCTAAAAAACCACCTGCCTTGATTCCCTGCCCTCACTGTGGCCCTGTGAGAGGAGCTGCCTGTCTGTGTGGGCTGGCAATGCACCAGCTCTGCATGGTGCAGAAGAATCTGCTGGATCACACATGCATCTAACAGCTACCCTCTAACCAAGGGCTTTCATGTGGTTTTGGCTCTCTTGTACAACTTGTTCTGGACAAAAAGAGCAGGTCAGGTTAGACAAACCTGCTGCTGAGTACTTATTTCAGCAGCTCTGTATTTATTTATCTATTTTGTGTACCACAATGGGCCTTGGTGGGCACTGCTGCTTTTTGGGCTGATCCCATAAGTGCTTCTGTGTGCTGGACTGGTCCCATCTCAGCACCACTGACTGAGGGCCTTCAGTTCTGACTGCTGAGGTGAGTATTTTCAGCCAGCAGCCTCACTACATCAAACAATTACTATCACTCTGAGCACTCTTTTCATTAGCCAAACATTTCTCTGCACTCTTTTAAGCTGAAACCACCACTTCTACTTAACAGAACAGCAATTAACTTGAAATACTTGGCTTTTTACTGCAATGCATCACTCTTTCCCAGTCTGATATGCTAATAAAAATTGTATGCTAACATAATGTATAAAATATCATCTCTGATTTTAAACTAAACCAAAATTTATTGGCTCCAGCAGTGCAATACTGATCTACCCAATGAATATTAATGTAATAACTTAGGTAGCAGACACTTATGACATCAGGGAACTAAATCAGAGTGGAGCAGACCGTACAATGCACTGAAGAAAACGTTGGTTTTTCTGTTTCAATAGAATTTCAATTCTACTCAAACCTGAATGCAGCTCCAGACTGAAAAGTATGCTTCAAATGATAAGGTTTTTTTTTCTACCTGTCAGCTCTCAAACCTTATGAAATATTCCATCGACCCCCCAGTAAACAAACTAATTGGCAATCTTGCAAACAGTCCCAAGCTCTTTTATTTCTTCTAAGGCACCATTAGCAATTATAGGATGCTGGCAGGACAAATTGCATTCTCAGTTATATCTCTACAACCCACCTCTCTCCTGCTTGTGTTCTTAATCCTTACCCACTTCCACTGAAAATGCAAATCTTTGCAATTATGACTGTAGGGATAATGGTACAACATTACTGCAGTAAAAGTGGCCATTTACCTCAACAGTGCTTAAACTCCAAGCCTTGCACTGGCATGGGTAAACATAAATTAACTGCAATGTTTAAATGCTTAAGCTAATATTGAGCAACCACCACCCAAAACCAAGACAGCAAACAGCACTGCTAAACTCCATAAGGAGTTACACCCATCCATTTCATCTGAAAAAGGAAGCTGATGCAATGCAAGATGACATGAGAAAGTGATGATTGATTTAGTTCCTCATGAATAACAAAGTACTCCCTAACTCCACAAAGAAGCAGATAAGTGCAGGAAGTAACTGAAGCACAGACAAAAGTTACCAGCAAACAAAAAAAAACCAAAAAAAAAATCCCTCCCTGCCCCCAAAAAAATTATCTAAGTGTGGTGGGACAGACAGAATTATCCAGGAAAAAAAGCTAAATCTCCAACATCTGTACAGCTCAAGTGTCTTTTCTGATTTCAAGTAGAGCACTTTTTTTTCTGTTCAAACTGGACAAGGACGTGTTCTACCTTACCTACTTCTAAAACTTATTGTTATATATCCAATTCTAACTCTATTCATTACTCATTTACTGATTTGGAATTTCATCTTGCAAACAAGCTGTTATTGAAAATCTTTCGAGAAGTGTCTCTTGTGACCTTTGAGATGTCTTCTTAAAAGAAACATAATTCTGAAACACAATTGTGCAGCAGACCTAGCACACTGATGTCTCATTGGGTAAACTTAATTAAGGTCAAAGGCAACTGCTCTTTTGTTATTTTGATACTAGAAAAGAGCCCAGGAATAAGCCATTTCAGCTTGAATAAGAAATACAATTAATTAAATAGTGGGTATTTGTGCTGCCATTAATGCACTACAAAACACATCCACTCAAAGTTTGACTTAAGAAGCTTTCACAGCATTATTTATCTATCCATCCTATTGACAATTTGTAGTTACCAATAAAATGTACTAGAAAACACGTTCACTCAAACTAAATATGTATAAGAGAAAGTTAAAAGTATCAAGATGTAAAAGTTGTGAGAACAAAGAAGTGGCAATACTAAGGCAAGACAGTCTGCCTGTCTCAGCTGACACAGTTTCCAAATAATGTGAGAGCAGGACAACCAAACTGAAGGAGATTTCTTCCCACATGTACCATCAGAGCTCCATCACACCCACTCACTCTGAAGTGCTTTGGACATAAACAATTCTGTGGCATACATCAGACAGAAAAACCATAGGCAAAGTTTTATGTATGCATTGCTTTACCTTAATTTTAAAATACAGATTGTATCAAGATTGTACCATTATGTGGGCTCCTGAAGTAAAAAACCAGACTTCCTATATTGCAATTTTATCGACACTTTAACTGCACTGAATTAAAAAATGGTAGCACTGTAGTGTTACTGGAAAAGTATTACATTGAACCAGAGCAATTCCTCTGAACAACATGGCCATTTACTATCCCAATATAATACGTATTTATAATAGAGTGCCTGCTGAGATAAATTAGTCATTCTGCAAATAGCCATCAGGGATATGGAAAGTAATAGTTTCTCATGACCTGTTACATGTGTACAAAAGCAAGTGACTGAAATGATGTAAATAGTAAGATGGTATCTTCAGCAGGCACTCCTCTGCCCTGGAGGGAGCACCGTCTGTGCACCCACAGCTTCCCGGTGCTTTAATGAGCACCCAAGGTGCAGGCACACATCCCCTCCTGGTTAAAAAGGCACCAGAGGAGGAGGATAAACGCATTGTGGGTCACTAGGGGTTAACACCAGGAAGGTCAAAGGCCAGCTACAGCTGAATTAGGCCAGCTAGGCAAAGGGAAACAAGAAGGGCTTCTGCGAGCAGTGCCAGCAGCAAAAGGAAGTTCAGGGGAAACGCAGGCGCAGAGATTATTGGAGCAGAATCACAACATGGAAAAAAATGCTTCCAGATCCCTCCCTGCATGGACTGCTACAGTTTTAGAAAGTTTGGGCAGCTGACAGTTTGTAAGTAACTGGTTAGGGACTCATCAGCAAAATTCAATGTATTTATTCAAACACCTGGGACTGGAGGGGAGTCATGCAGGGGTGCCAGAAGAGTTGGCTGATGTGATTGTGTGGCCACTGTGTACGAGAAAATGCACACGATCACAGTAATCCCCAGAGCTGGAAAAGGACTGATATGCCTATTTCAAGAAAAGCAAGAAGGAGCACCAAGAGAACAACAGCCTCATCTCAGTCCTTGTGTAGGAACAAATAAGGCAATCAAGAAGACCCAACACAGGCAGACCATGCTTCATCGAGCTGACTGCTTTCTGGAAAAAAAACAACCTGCTCCGGGGATGGGGAAAGAGAGGTAGATACAATATATCTCAGCTTATAGCACTTTTTGACAGTGTGACTCTCCCACACTCACCTGAGAGCTGAGGAAGTCGGGGCTAGAACAGATTCCTAGGCCTGCTGGAAACTGGCTGGCTGGACTGACAGTCCTGACGGGACTTTACAACTGCTCTGGCAATCAGCAATATCAGTAGCAGGCTGATATTGTTCATATCTTCATCAGCTACTTGAGTGATAAAACAGACCCCTCAGCAACTCTGTGGACAATCTTAAATTACTTTTTAGCTCAAACTCTCCCTAAGAGATTCAGCTGAGAATCCAATGAGGTCCCAGTGCTCCTTAAACTGAGGACTGGGACAACAGAAACCTCATCACGTTCAGCTACAAGTGTGAAGTTTGGTTTCTGAGCAGACTAAATCCATACACCACTGAAGCCTGGAAATCGACTGCTTGTGCAGCAGCCCTGCTGAAATGACCTGGAGGTCATGGTGCACTCCAAATAAATAGGAACCAGCAGCGTGCCCTCTTCACAAATAATACAAACACCACACAGAAGGCTTGTGACCCACAATGAAAGGTTAAGGGAGCTGGGCTTTGTTAGTGTGGCAAAGGGAAGGTCAAGAGGCAATCTAATAGCAGCCTACGATGGTTTAAAGAGCTTCTGCAGTGCTGACAGACCCAAATTTGCTTTGGCAGTAGCAGAAATACTACAAGTGGTAAATATCACAAACTACAGCTTGGATGCTTCAGATTTGACAAATCTGATTAACCAAATTCTAGGCAGCAGTGGAACAGGCTGTCCAGTGGGATGGTGCAACACTGATTCTTTGAGGTTTTCAAGACTAAGCTGGACAGAAACCAGGTTCATCAGACATAGTGCTGGGAATGGTTTTGATTCAAGATTTCCAAAGGTTGCTTCCATTCAACTTCTTTATGATTTAATGAACAGATTGTTGCCCAGCTCGCTCACACAGCCCTCCTGCCAGTCCTTAGAATTCTAGAATCATTAAGGTTAGAAAAATCCACCAGGATCATCAACTAAAGCCTAAGATGCCTCAGCCCACAAAAGTGCATTAGGTAGGGCTAAACACAGACATGTTTTCCAGGCTGCATAAATTAACCAAGCTTGTTTTTTTTGGATGGAACAAGGTCAGGAAACATCTTAAATAAGCATATCTGTGGGAAGATCTGAGAAAATAGTTACTTGCAGCACTACAGCCATGATAAGAAATTGAGGATGGGCTGGAAAAAAAAGCTGCAACATGTTTCAGAGTTGGCAATAGCTGCTGTGTAAGTTGCTGTACACGTCTTAGCTTCTGCCAGGATTGCTCTCTATACACCAGGTATTCTACACCTTCCTTACCTCCCCACAGTGTCTCTACCAACAGCTGCAAGAAGTTTCCTGTCTTGTCCTCTTTTTTTTTTCCTGATTTTCAACCAAGCAGCTCACTGACATACACTACATTTCTCAAAGAGTGAAACTCATCACATCTGGAATTTAAAATTTATTTCACCACATCCAAGCAGAAATTCCAACCATGCTGACACTGTCCAACATCTCAGCCAAAGGTCTCCAATAAAAGCAGTTTAAAAGGTGGTTAACACAATCCAATTAGCTGATTAGTCAAGATCCAATGCATGTCAGTATACAGAGTGCAAAGCTAGTAAATGGTGTCATGATAGTGGATAAAGAGGTAAGAACTGTCAAAACACTAGCTAATAGTTTCTGATGGTGTGACACTGGCAGAAATAAACCAGTGGCTGAAACCCTGTCAGAAGTCACAAAGAATAAATCACAGACAACACACTGATGCTGTGTTTGGTATATTCTTTCCAGAAATGACAAAGTCAACACTACCTTTTGCCTGAATCTGCCAATGAAAATGATGGGCCAGACTGGCATGTCATTTATACTTTAAAACAGGTTAATCTGATCTACTTTCTACCACACTTTAGATATATCTAAAGGCAGATTTGTGTCCAGACACCTGGACACAAACCCTCTAGTTACTGTTAAGCTGGCTACCAAACTGGTTTGGTTCCTCTGTCAGGCCTCAGACTGCACAAAGACTATGTCTGGACAGAGTGAGCACATCAAAATATTTCTAGGATTTTGTCTCGACCTAGCCACTTACAAGTTGTGCATCTAAGCCTCAGCTAATAATTTAGGCTACTTTAACAACCAGTCTAAAGAGAAGCTCCCAGGTGTGTTTGAGTCCTGTGCCAGATGGATGGAATAAACCCCTCTTTCACTCCCTTCTCCCACCAAGGGAGCTGCATCTCTCCACTCCTGCCATGGGGAAGAAGAAGCCATTTCAGAACACTCTGACAAGTGGGCCATAATGGGGGAAGTTTTTTAGAGGATTTTCAACTCTACCTTTACAGCACAGAATCTGCTTATGCGGCTGTGTGCTGAAAGAGAAGATAGAAGATAAAGATATTGTTCAACTAAATTTTTCAGCCTCTTGGAAGTGTGATTATGAAGCCAGTAATTTATCATCCAAGGTTATGAAGAGATCCTGAACATGTTCATGCATAAAGGAGATGTAGAACACATATATGCATATGCACGACCTTATCCATGTTGCTCGGAGCAAGGTTGCACTCGCAATTCTCTAAAACTGAAATGCTGCTCCCCATGTGAATTAAGAGAATGCTGATAGAGAAAAGACCTCACGGGATCAGTTTCAAACTGATTTCAGTGGAGTGCAAAATTTGCCCCTCAAGAGTTTTACTTTATGTGAAATCACCACTGGAAAATTAATTTCCAACCCACAATATAAAATTTTGCTATATATTTTGCTGTTGCTATGCATCAAACATCCTATTAACATTAGGACCTGTAAAAAAATGTTGAAGGAACTGAATATATGCAATGCAAAGAAGACCACCAAATACCTCCAGCAGCCCAGACCCACTAACTGTATTTTATAAACTAGATGTTGGCTGTTGTGTAGGTCTGCTTAAAAATTATCTGTATCTGTACTTATTTCACCTAAGAATTCTTTGAACCTTATCAGACCCACTATCTGTATTTTACAAATTAGATGTTGACTGTTCTGTAGCTCTACTTAAAAATTATCTGATCTGTACTTATTTCACCTAAGAATTCTTTCAACTATATTTAAAACAAAGGTAGGAAATGGGAACAGAATTGTAAATAATTAAAATTATTTCTCTTGACAGAGAGACAGGAAATCACTGTTTTAGTTTCTAAATCCTGAGTTTAAGGAGTTCCCTTCATGAGGAACATTCACTCATTTTTTAGTGGGCCCATGCTTCAACAAAGAAAATGGAAAAGGGTGACAGTAAATGGCATTTACAACACCGAGTCTGATATCAGAATATGGTTTTTCATCAAACAAACAGTGACAATATTTAAGTTTTACTTTTTCCTCTCATATGCTACTCATTTGTAGAAGATGCTCTGCTCTCTGTTCCCAGGTCTGCAGAAGGTCAGGCTACCCTCACAGAGATGGCTCCAGAAACTGGAACTGTCACACAACCCATCAGAACCACAAAGTCATTACCAAACTTTGGGCTTTCCCCGGCCTGGATGCTTGGGGATGGATTTGTGGCACAGTTTTTATTTTACTTTCCAAGAGGAATGCTCCAGTGGAATAAAATTCACCTCCCTGCAGCTTATTCTACAGGCCAGAAAGGAAAATAAAAGGAAATGCGTAATTCTCCTAAAAAGCCACTCAGCACTCAAAGCCCCATTAATGACAGGGAAGGAAATGGAAGATTATTCTAATTCATGACCCAAACTTAACTTTAAATTACTAGGATGGCAAAAATAAGAAAAATTACAAGCTGCTTCTCTTAACATAGTACAACTTTAGAGGAAGAAAAAATACAGAAAATAAAAAACTAGAGCACTGCACCTCATCTGGCATCAAATACCACACATTACTGACAGCTTTCTTCTTCCAGACCCATCTAACATTTCTTTCTATGTCCTTCCTATTAAATATAACAGTCTTCTAGTCTTTTTTAGTGTGCAAGGGGCAGAGGTCAAGACGCAGAGGAGATACCATTAAAAGTTTGACAAGGTATAGAAAGTGTGAGACCATGAATTGCTCCTGCAACTGGCCATTTTCAGATCTGAGTATGGTTAAAATTGAGGGTATTTGGCTCTTACCAAAACTAAAGCTGAACACAAAAACACAGCACTGCATTTAATTACAGCACTCAGATCCTTCTGGGGAGGGTGCTAATGATCAGGTATTTTGTACTTCAAGCTATGTTCCCCTCCCAGGAGGCATCAGCTGTACTGCCTCAATTGACCTTTCCTGCAGCTACTTTGAAAGAAATGAAAAGGCCATATAGCTAAGCAAGAAAACCCCTCATAACAATAATAAAAAAAAAGAATATATATATATATATTTTAAAATCACTATGGCTGCTGCACTGCTACCCAAGCCTCTTCCTTATTACTCAAATTAGTGCAGTAAATGTTACACCTCAAATACCTATAATCTGTCCTGAAAGCTTTCTTCAGAAGAAAATGAACTCAGAATAAAGACTGACATTTTAAAAAGTTCTTGCAGTTGCTCTAACAATAATCAGCATTATTTTTGTACCCATTTAGCCCTAAAATACCATTTGAAACATCTTTGTCTAACTTTTTGGAAAAGCCCATCTCTCTCCTGCTTTCCCTTCTCCACCCCTGAGATAATCCTTAAGCCATAAACTTCTAGAAAAACAGCATCACACACTTTGCTCCTCATCCAGATGGCCACTGCCACTCATTCAATTTAAGAAAAGCAAATAATTATTGTGAATTGTAAATAAAACTGCATTTTAACCCTTTCCTCTCTTGGTTTTCAGCACTGTGTGCCTACCACTGTTTTCAGTATGTGCGTGTGTACTCATTAGTAATGCTGCTTTACAAATAAACCTGTTGTGAGGTGATAAGAGCTTTAAAAGAGAAACATAAAATGTGAGACTGAGACAAGTTTGTGACTAATTCTCATCATGAGCTTAACCATTGCATTACTTTAGCACTCAAATAGGTCGGTGTGTAGAACTGGCACCCTAACTGTAATTGCATATAAATCCATAAGGCTTCTTGTGGATAAGTTGCTACATTACTTCTTCAGTCAAAATGATCTAGTCATTTTATTAAATTAAGTTTCATAGGACACCGAGACTATATAACGTCCTATATATGACATCCTTATTTTTCACACTATTTTGTGGAAATGCACCCTCATGAGAAGTGTTCAGTTTTGACTGGAAGAAACCAAGGGATAGACACTGCACTATCTCCTTGCTCATTCATATTTTCTCACATTTAATTGGGTACCTAATTTCTCCTTTGACTTTATCTTGTTTCTGTTTATGACTATGACTCATTTTCCACTGAATTAAAAAAGCCTTTAGCACTCCATATCTCCTCTGTGGAGGAATTTGTACACCATAATCTAGCTCTCCCTCAAATTCCTTTGTGAATAAATAAGCCTGATATCTTTTTTACATTTATTGTGTAAGACTCATTCATTACTCAGACCCTATCTCTGGTGTCCCTCTTGTTTACTGCTACCTTTTACAACTTCCTTTTTGAAGGAGATGAGGACTGACTCAGTACTCTGGAACCAGCTGTACCAGTGACATGCATGCTGGAAGTCACCAGTCTGTTCCTGATAGCTTCTGCCCTACTTACATGTTCTCAAAGTTCATAAGCTCATTTTGCAAAAGCCTCTCTCGAGCTGTGTTTTCACTATCAGTCTTCAAAATAATACCTGTTTGCTGGGACACTGCAGCCCCATTCTGACACAGTCAATCAGAGATCACCCTTTAAAGCAGGAGCTGCTTTAGAGGTTTTTTTCTGGGTCGGTTCAGATAAGCACACAATTCTGCACAACTGCCTTGTCCTCATTATATACATCCACTAAAGACATCAGCAGCAATTTTGTGTACTTCAAGATTATTGATCAAAGCTTCATTCCTCTACAGCCCAAAGAGCCACGAGCCCAATTCAGTCTTTATTCCTCATAAGTACTTTCTGGTAAATGTCATATTACTTTTCAAAGCTATTCGGATCCCACACTATCATCTGTTTCACATTGAAATTATGCTGAAAAAAATCTGCAGAAAATCAGCAAGGAAGCACAAGTAGGGCCAATCCTGTTTCATTCCAGCTCTTTTCATCACTCAGGCATTTTGAAAAGCCACAAAAAAAAAAAAAAAAGCAGAGCTCATCAGCACTCACCAAGTGACTCAACTGTCACAGAACATAAAGCAAAACCAGGGAGAAAAGAAATGCAACTGTGGAGCACTGAAACAACAGCAAAAACTGCCAGTGCCACAACTTTCACTATGGATTAACCATGAAGTTTTACTGCAGCTAAAAGCATGTTGTGTCCAGATTCATCCAAGTATTCTGTAACCTTGCAAATGAGCATTTTGCAAATCCTTATGGCCACAAAACCACACAGAGAGCACCACTTATATTATCCAACAGGCACATTTAAAAAAAAATTCTAATCCATTATGTAGCACTGCAAACAAGTTATCAAAGAAGCGGCAAAATTTATTTTCCCATCAACAAACACATAACTGATAGAAATAATAACTCTTCTTTACTCCTAAGCTAGGAGTTAGTCAAGGGCTTCTCTGCATCTTAAGCACTAGAGATTTTTAAAACTTCTAACAATCCAATAAAATTTTAGACTTCAGACATCTCAAATTTTTCTTTCCCACCTAAATAGTGTCTTAAGCTCACATTGTATCAGCTGCATTCTGACACAAGGGTTAAAAATTGTGACTTACCACTGTGGGGAAGGGATTTAAGAGCTTGGTTTGTTAAATTTAAGAGCAAAGCATAACTGCATAGCTGGCAGTCAAGGGAGCATGAGAGGAGGAGGAAATATGGCAGGGAAGAGAATACAGGGGACTGCTTTGAGGCAAGGGAGCACTGAAGACCAAAGAAACTGCAGCTGCAGATACTGGGGAGAAGCACAAGGTGAGGAGGTGAATGCTACAAACCCACAGCAAACCAGGTTTCATTGCAATTCTGCTCATGGAAGAACTTGCTCTTGATCATGGTGATTGCCCAATTGAGGAAGTATTATATTCATCCTCTCTGGTGCCAGGCATAACTGTACATCTAGCCAAGAACTCCATTCATTGTCCTTTTATTCCTGCAATTGTGAATCATCTCATCCTTTGCATATTCATGCCTAAGCCTGCAATTAACCTGCCAGCCATGTTACTCACAGGTAGAAATTGCCAGTTCCTTTCTTACTATTTATTCATTTTTGTTTGGGCAATGAAGATAGGGTAAATACATATAAACTTACATGGTATTCTATATACTCTCTAGCCTATACCTGATTATTAAGAGCAAATGATCTTATCACACTGATATACAAAGCCAACATCCTATGAGAGAACAGCACATCTGAATCAGATACTAAAAGACATTTAAGACTGTCTTAAACTTTGGAACCAAATAAAAGGAAAAACAACATGCAAATCTTTTACCAAGTAGTCTAGTGTTATAAAGAATGAGTGTTTACTAAGCAAAATACATGTAAATACTTGTGTTTAGGTATCAAGTATTAAATGAGTTTTTCTGCAGGTTCTGCGTTCCTATCAGCACTGACACAATGCCAACTGCTCATACTTCTCAAATGCTAAGGATCTGGCAGTGCAAATCTGAGGTTAGCTGGGGTATTTGCCCTGTTTTCAAGAGATTCTGATTCCTAACTTCATCTTTAGAAACTTTCAACCAGATGTTCTTGAAGTATCAAGCTGCAAACCTAAAATTTGTACAGACTAATCATCAGTTGTTACTGAAGTCACTCCTTTATGTCACATTTTTAACTCCTTTTCATGAAGCGAAAACTTCCATGTATCTATTCAGTGTTAGCACTGAGGTTCTCTGTTGCATGCCCTAGAAGTCCAATTGCTTAGTTATTCTGAATACTCATGCAAAAGAGCCCCTGCAGGCTTGCCAACTGCCTCACCTGGCAGACTCCACACCCCCAAAAGTGCACTTGCAGTCTTCAAAATGTATTCTCTACTTGGCTTTGATTCTCTTCAACCTTTCAGTCATTTTGCATTACTGGAGACACTCTTGCAGGGAGGTGATTTGAAAAGTACAGCTAAGGTTTTTTTCACTATCACGCTTTTTCACTATCAATGAACACTTTGACTACAACCCCAACAACAGTCTCATAAATCTTACTGCTACAGAGTTGAAAGAACCTGAATGCCTGTGTTATAATATGCAGACTAACATTATGATGTGCAGACTGAAAACAAAGAACAGCTTCAAACAACCACCCTGCCGGAGGTAAAAAAGGCAGAGGGAGGCTCCTCTTGCACTGAAGCAGCTTTGAAGCTAGCAGCATTAGTGGCAGGTCTAGACTAGCATCAAGCTCATAAAGTAAACAAAAACCATGTAGGTAAAATTTGGGATTATCAGCCTTACAGTGTCTCTTAAAACAATTATTTCATTGTTGATACGCTCCATGGCTTTTGGAATCATACCTCCTATTAAAAATTCTCACGTGTAACATAAGCAAAAAAAAATAGGAAGTTTTTTAATATATCTATAGCAATTAATAGCTCTGGGTTGGTTATTTCACAACACTTTACACATCTGATTTCTCATGTTTTGCTTCCTCATAATAGACATTAGAACAAATTATAGACTTAAAAGTAAGGGATGGTTGGGACATGGGATTGAAGTCAATGTTTTAAAAAGTTCAAAACCGTCACTTTAAGGTTGCATTAATAGCCTCTCTGTGATGAAAATTTTGTTAACATTGAAGTTGATTATACCAGGCTCATTCCTTAAGGCATTTGTCTGAACTTACAGAATAAATACACGTAACATAAAAATCACTTTCCACTGCATGCAGATATATGTTACTGTATAAAAGATTCAGGTCTTCTTTCATTAAAAGGAAGATAGAGCTTAACACACCCAGCTCTAACAGGTTGTCTAAAGACAATCTTCAGAAAGAACCTTTCTATTTTGAAATGCAACACTTCTTGTCTCTGAAACTCTGTCTGCTTTATACCTTTTGCCATTTCCCAGTGTTACCCACCATCTATCAATTATGTTCAAAAAGCTGGAAGTACTTTTTGTTTCTTCCCATGTTCAAGCTGTGATCATACAAGGCCACTTCTTCACATCTCTAGGGCTTTCTCCTAGAACAAGATAAAAATTGTTTTCCAAATCTGGAATGCTGATCTGTTCAACAACAGGTCAGCAATACTGCCTGTAGGTCTAAGTAGATATGAGGGAAGGCTGCAAAAACATGATTCTGTAGTGCCCTGGAGTCTCCAATGCTCTGGATGGACAATCCTAACAACTTCTCCTGGACTTCTGTCCTCTAACAGTACTTAAACTTGCCATGGAAAAATGTTCTCAGAAATCACTGTATTTTTTCATAAATGAAGTTACCTAGTTACATTAAGCCCAACTAACATCCTTCCCAAGAGCAAATTTGCCAAGAAATGATAAGTCCAAAACCTAAATACCATGTAAACTAGACAGCTTGTCTTAGCCAGCAGCTTGCTAACCTCATTCTAATTCTGAGGATGCCAATGATTACTGCAGCTTTCCACAGACCTTCAGTGATTTCTCTCAGTGGAGATCTGATTCAATGTTTTATGTACTTGGTCTGTAATAAGATCTGTGCAGAATGGTTCTTATGTATATTCCTTGCACTCCCAAACCTCCTACTGCCACTCACAGTCATTCCTGAAGTACAGGCAACACAGGAGCCATTTCTAAACAGTATCTTTACACACAAAATCATATTTTCTGTGGGAAAATAATAACACAGTTTGTACATGTGAGGAGAAATCTCAAAATATTCCTTGGTTTCAGTCTCATTTTCGAAAAGCCTGAAGCATTTGGTAAATAACATCTTTCCTCAGCTGCAGAATTATGATTCTGAAGCCGCACTGTACAGCTCTTACCCAGCTGGTTTTGCTGAGCAGAAGGCAAATGGGAACCAGAAACTGCATGAAAAGCATATCTTTAAAAATGGTGTTTTAACATCCTTAAGCTTGACAAAAGTGTTCTGTATGACACAGGACTTTTCTGAAGTGGTAAGTGGTGGTTTGTGGGACGAGGTTCCCAGTCCCAGCTCGAACATTATGGGCAGTATGGCAATAAAACATCAAACTATAAACATGGCTAGTCAAGATGCATGTAAAAATATTTATAAACAAAGCTAGAATACCACACTTTCCAAGTTCTGCTCTTCTGTGAAACATTTAATCATTGCCCATTTACAAAACAGGATATGAACAGCTTAAGAGGGGAGTGAAAGCGTGCGGGGCTGCACATGATCATTTCCTGTCGGGCTTCACCAGCTACTTCTGTGACCCGTGCTAACCAGCAATCAGAGATAGGAAATGCCTTTCAGAAGTGTTCCACTACAGAGAATTCATGGCAGACTCTCAACAACAAAACCCACAGCAAAGGTGTTTATCCTGGATTCCAATAGTTTGTGGGGGTCTTCAATATCACTAATAATTTATGGTTTTCTACTACATGAGATTTCTAGTTTTATAGAATTTCTATACTAGTTGAAGTCTTCATAAAAATTATGAATTTTGAACACTTAGCTCCTCTGGGTGTAGAAAAGATTTTCATCTGGTAATTAAATTTCAGTAAACTGAATATGTTTCTGAATATTCTTTTCATTATGGAGGATTTTCCCTTCCAAATTTAATCTGTAATTTGCATTGGACAATTACTAGTGTATGTACTATTACTAATATATTGTCTTCCTAAACAAGTTGGAGACATATACATGGGGCACACATTCTAATCCATGCTTTCAAGTTTGATTTGAAAGCTGTCTTTCTTTACCAAGAAAGAAAAAGCAGACATCCCAGGAAGTGCCAAGGTATTCTGTGTAGCTTTTTTTCTCCTGGATAAGATGCTATTTTCTTTTTTTTATTATTTCTTTTTCAATTCCATCTGTGATATAAGAAACTTCAGAATATAAACCAAAACACCAGGATTTTTTTTATCAACAGTCTTGCAAAACAAAGATGACTAACGTGTGAAAGGCATAGTTTCCCAGTTATTCCCTTCACTGCAGTCAGCTGCTACCTTCAAAATCTGTCACTAAATTCTACCAGTGCTGCATGGGTCAATGCACTGAAGAAATCCAAAGAGGTAATTTAGCTTCCAAGCACCTCTGACTCAATCTGTACCCCTCTGATAGTGCCACCTCAACCCCAGCCCTTAAGATTTTGCATGCATACAGCCTAGTGCTCTAACAGCTGCCTGTGTGAACAACACAATGAGTGGATTTGCAAATTACAAATATTGTTTTTCCAGAATAACTTCTCTTGTCTTCCTGACAGTGAACAATGAACTCTATCCCACATTACTGAGGGCTCACCTTCACTCATTAACTTTCATTATGCATGAAAGCAGGGCCACTGCAACTCTTTCTTGCAGCATGTTCCCTAAAAAATCAGAACTGGGCACAAGGAGACACATAAAACTTTCATCTAAAGTGCTTCCAGATTCTAAAGGCAAAGTAAGATGCTAGACCTCTATACAGAAAAAAACAGGACTGCCTTGGTATGCTTTGAAAATACTCACCAGCTTCCTACCTATGATAAGTTTCTTCTATCAGTTCATTCATTCTTTTCTGCTACTATCCAAGTGTTCAAAATGTCCCTTCTTGCCTGCCTATTTTCACCCTTTTCTATACTCTCTCTATTGGCTTTTCCTTCTACTAACAGTTATATCCATTCACAAGTAATCTTTTTTTGTTTTCCTAATGTTCAAACTCATATGTTCATCTTTCACCTTTCCATATCCCCTAGGTCTGGACTAACTTTTTCCCTTAAATTCCCCTTTAGAGCTTGTGAGTACATTGGCTCAATGCTGCTGCTGGAAAGACACTAAGAGAAATTAAGGAGCAAAATTACCTAAGTTTGAGCATTCCCAAAAATGCTGTGCTTGTTAAGACCCAAGTAATGCAAAGGTAAATGCACAAGCTCCTTAGCTGCATAAATAGTGGGAAGAATGCATGAACATTAACATATAAAACAGGTATTCATAAACTGCTACAGTTTACAATATCACTTATCACCTGAAATTGCAATCAGAAGAATGAAAAAAAACTGGGACATGACGAAAAACTTCACAAAATTCAGTGAATTCCACCTGGAAAGTGGGCCATAGTTCCGAAACTTTTCTGCACCCTCAGTGTTTCTTCTGCTCAATTAATTACATTCCAAACTCCAAATTTTGGCTAACACATTTGCATACTCTTTGTACTTCAAAGGCTGACTTGCTTATTAGCATAGCCTAGTTCCTGTTACTTGTATAAATAACTATGAACAGGAGTCACATTGATCTAGCTGCACTTCATTTCTATTGTCTGTACTGGGAATTCCTCAGATTCATGCTCATGGAAATTTTTGTTTGGTTTGGTATAATCAATTTTTGATTATGTGTTTCTACAGGGAAAAAAAAGTATCTCATTAATAGAAGAAATTAATTTTGTTAGGGAAGTTACAGATGTTTGTGGGCTCAGTGGTAGGTAGTAAAAAGTTGATGCCAAAACAAATGAACTGAGACACAAGGAATATATGCAAAGTACTAAATACAAAGACTAGAAGACAGAATTTTATCTGATTTTCAAATACTTTGGAAGAAAGACTTCATAGACATGGAGTCTTCTCTAAAAAGAACTTGATTTTAACAGAGTTCCCATCATACATTTGAAAAAGCTTTAGAAAGTTTACTTCGTTTCAGAAGATTTTCTTTAAAGTAGAATAAAACTGTTAATCTATGGTACATGGGTCAAGTAAGGTGCATATACAGGCTTGCCCAGTTCTAACCCATGGCAATACCAAGGGCCCCACAGCTAAACTTCAGGTAAGTATTATGGCCACTGAGAAGTAGCTGAATCAGACCTTTTAAAATGTTCTTTAAAAAAAGCAGAGCGAGGATTTAATCAGGATTTTTTCTCCTCAATCTATTCCTTGTTTGATGAAGAATGTTTCTTCTGAGAAATTGAAGTTGTGTTTTATTTCTGAAAGAGCATGTACTAAAAGTTTTCTGGTGGCATCACTACATCCCGCCACTTGCCACAACAGCACTTTAAAAGGAGATTTAATGGATGTGAAATCCTGCAGGATGACCAGAACACCTTATCCTGGCTAGCAGGACAGAAAAGAAGGTAGTACTTTCTCCTGAGTGTGCAGAATAAAATTAATTTCCTGGGGTTTTGTTTCTTCTCTCTGACAATGCATTTACATGCATTTCTGAATTTTCTCTAGAACCTCTGTGGGAAATGTCACCCAGTGGAGGCTTTCTCAGAGCCATTGTTCAACGAGGTTGTAGACACTTCCTTTCTTTAACAGGAGAGAAGGATGGACAGTGGACAGATGTGACAGGGCATCCATGTTTCCTCAGTGTATTCTGACCAGCTGTGGCCCCAGAAAGTCCATTTGGATGAAGGTGATCCACTAAACAAATCAGGGCATGTTCTCTCTTTGGTAACGTAGCAGACAAAGTCTGGGCAAAGCTTGGTGTTTTGAAAAGTGTGCTTTCAACTTTCTTCTAGCCAGAAAACAATGGACAATTACTCATTAATTTTAATACCTTCTAACCTAGTTTGTATAAACCATATATCCCATGTCAAAACAAGAACAAGGAGGAAGTTCCAGTTTCTTCACAGCTTCACTGAGCGTGCAGTCAGCACCAGCTTCGTTATGGAAATGACGCATCCTTTTGGAGAGGCATTGACAAGCATCTCTTTGAACTGAACTCCAAACTCAGGAGGAGTGATGGCAACCTGCCCAACTTCTTTGTGTGCTAGGCCAGTAAATGAGCCTGCCATCCTTGCATTTTCTTCCATGCCATAGACCCCTGTGCCCTGGCTTAAAAGTGATTTATTACTTATTAGTTGAGAAGACACCTCTAGGAGGAAAAAGGAGTAAACTTCAGGTGTTCAGGAATTAGCATTGTTCAAATGGCATCACCTTTTCTGCTAATCCAGCTAGGGGTTTTAACAGGAAAAAAGCCTTGTCCAACATATAATTCCCTATACATGAATTTTTATATGCCAAATACTGTCTTCAACATATGTATGCTCTTGGTGCTCTAGGAGGAGAAATGGAAAATGATACTTAGAAGACAACAAAAGACTGAAGACCCAAATACAATAAATAGCAGAACTACAGATAGATGTAAGTTTTTTCTTTCAGTTTGTCTTTTGTGATATATCAATTACATTAAACGAGATTTTTTCCAATCTTTTTTTCCTATGTAAGGGCAAAACTGCTTTTAGAAAGAATCCAGTTTTTGACTTGACATTATTTTGGAAACTTGCAAAAATATACCGAGAGGATGGATTGTTGTCTTGACTGGCTTGCTGCTAACAGCAACACATACAAACAGACCAGAAACTCAAATCACTCTTAAGATACAGGAATTCTTGACATATTAGTATTTCCTACATTATAATTTAGTCATCACTGCCTGTTAGTCAACTTCTAATTTATTAAGTACATGTTTACAAGAAGATTAATTCCATGAAAAATTCCCATCAAAATGTTAATCTGTCAAAACAAGTAAAGTAGAAATAGCTGATACAGCTATCACATACTCATCAGAACTATAGGGGGAAGATTGTGTTCAGCTGCATTTTTGAAGAGAAACACACTCCAGTCTTTGCCATTACGCTGCCAGATGCTCAGGTTTCTTTTAATGGAGTTAAGTGGAATAAATTTCTCAAAACACAGTTTTATATATGCTGAACCAAGCATTCCAGAAAACACTGCATTTTCTAAGAAGTTAAGACTTGGCTTTTTTCCCCTCAAATAAAAAATGCCCAAGTCAGGTTTTTCTAAAAAATATATTTCATATAAAATAAACAGAACATTATACTTGTAAACTGAGATTTTAGTTCACAGTCTTTTTCAATCCCTTTGTCTTGGAATGACCTATTTACACACCTGAATTAACAAAACTGAATTTGGATTTTTAATTTCTCCTGCAGTTTCAACACTCCTCAAAACACTCAAAACTGATCACAACATCAAAACATTTGCTTTCCCCAGTAAACAGTAAAGCAGGTGCATTGCTCACACACCTCACAGATTTTGCAAATTAGGTAAAATGCTCTTTTGGTAAAGGCTTTCACAGCCTTCACTGAAATATATGTGAAAAAATAGAACTTTTTAAACTGTCCATTTCTACTGATGCTGAAGTGATTCTAGGCACTTAAGAGAAATTCTGTGAGGTCAGACCCTGCTGTCAGCACCCAGCCTGGACAGAGGGTTGGGTGCTGCCTGTTCCAGGCTCCTCCACTGCCTCTGCTGCACACCAAGGTCCTGGCAGTCCTTCCAGTCCTGCTGCCCTTTGTCATAGAGGTTTTGGCTAAATATACCCACAGGCATTTATCCACCCTTCAAACACTTCCTCTTCAGATCAGTGCTTCACTGTGCACAAGGAAATGTTTCCAGTTACATCCTGCCCCTCTGTGAACTTGACTGGCCCTTACCACTCCAAGCCCCTTCCAACCTAAAAAGAAACAATAGGAGCAAGCTCCCTTTCTCTAAGCAGCCATTTGCCTAAGATTTAAGTGATAATCTGCCTTATTCTTTAAACCCAAATGTAAAATTAGAATTAGACAGACTCATTTGATGACTACACCCCATAACCTGTGTACTGCACTTGCTTGTTCCATGTTTAGGTCTGCCTGCTTCTCATGTTAAACACATTTTCCACCACTAGTATGTTCTTACCAGCCCTTCTGAATAAATCCTGTATGTAAACTGTGAAGCATGACTTTTGGAGACTCACTTTCTCCAGATCTACAGACCATAGTTCATTTATCCTGCTGCAGATGAGGCTTTTATTTCAGATCTCCCACTCCTTGATTTCTTCTGATCTTCTTCCACCATTACACAGTTCCCAATGAACCTTTCCTTTGAGATTCTCATTACCCCTAGTAGCTGCCAGTTGTTTCTCTGAATGACAGCAAATTGCCTTCTTCATGCAAGCCTGGACCTTCTCCTGCTGGAAAAATCTCACTCTGTCACCAGTTGTGTCACAACTCTTTACAGCAAGGCCAGCCAGGCTTTAACACTACTGTACAAAATATCAGGCTGGAATGTGGGTCCACAAGACCAGGTGGGATCCCAACACTCAGAAACAGGGTTTCAATGGATGTCCCAACTCCAGAAAAGCAGTGAAACTTGCATCTGGAATCTGTGCTTCAAGGCTGGAATGCAGGAAAAGAGGCCAAAGCAGGTAAGCTCGGGAACTGCTCAGTTAGAAGATATTTCAGCTTGAACAGGCACTAATAAAAGGTCATGAAAACTGCAAGTATCACCTTAGAAGTTTTCAAAAATATTCCTCTACAGCTCTGTTTATGAAAGAGCCTTGCTCCCATTACAGAATACATTGCATCATGCTGAAATAACATCAGCAGAGTTGGAAAATTTCTTCATTGAGAATGACCCAATTATAGGAAAGAAATTTAAACACTAGCTTTCCCTCCTATGCCCAAATGCTGATTATGCTTATATATCTGAAAGACAAGTTAAAAAATAAATTCAAAGACATGCAAATTTCACACCCCAACAAACATTCAACAATTGAAATGGCGTCAACAGAACAGCTTTTTGTGTTCTTTACTTTGAATTTTTGATTGTTAGAGTACATGCAAAATTTGGCACATAATAAGCTTATCTCCACAAAAATGGAGTCCTCTTAACTTGAGCCCTTGGTCTTTGGCAAGATTGGATGAATGGTTTTGAAATGAGACACAGCACTCCATGGCAGTACTCTGCAAAAAGGTGGACAGAACTCAGGCACCTCTTGAACATACCTCCCCACCCTATATTCTGCTGCACCATTCCAGCTGACCCAACAACCTCAGAGTGTGGGACTGTCACAAATTAGATTTTGAGCTCAGAGAATGTCATTTGTCAATCATCCATCATGCTGTGTCATCTGCCAGGGCCTCTTGGCAGCAGGTAGAAGAGGCCTTGTCTAGAGTCCTTTCACACCAGATGAATCCACAATCCCCAAAAAGCTTGAAGGATTCACATCTCCCTAAGGACAAGCTCTGCTCAACTGCTCTGAAGGTGTTTGATCTTGCTACTTTTAAATCATGGGAAAATAGATATTTTTGTTAAATGCACAGATACTTCTGGGATTACTGCTCTTCCCCTACACTATTTCTACTGAAAATCACTTAATGCCTCTAAGCCAGAAACTTCAGCAGAAAAGAACCAAGTTGGGCTTCAGCTATGGATGATTTCTGGAGTGGAAAAGAAAGCATTTTAGAAACATACCAATACTTAATCATACAAATAACATATATTGAGTAACAGTGCCAAGAAGTAGATTTAATCCTGAAGTCCTTAAAATGCCAATGAAGCTGAATGCTATGATCCCAATTAGTAAAAATACTTATGTACAAGCTTTGAATTAAGCATCAGTGTAATCCAATGAAGTTTATGAAAAGCATGTTGCCTCAAACAAGCAACACTTGTGTTGAACACAATGGGAGTTCTGTTTATGCAAGGTAAGAAGGCTACCTTAAACAAAAATCCACTATATGAGAGAGTAATACTGGGGCTGAATGACTAATCTCTATTACTCATATAAACCTTATTTCCCTGTTCAGAGAGCTCTGTCCCACCTTTTAAGGTGTTTTTAGTCTGGTGGATATAATAAACTTAATAGTCCATCCATAAGATTTCAGGACATGAGATGTGGAGCATTTAATTCTATTATGGTTTTATCAAAAGAAGCTCCTTTCATTCAGTTAAGGATCAGAAAGACAGCACTTCTAATCCAATGACTCTTCTAATTTTAGTAATGGAGACCTAATTTAATTTTAGACATGTAGATAAAAGGATACTAAAAATGAGACATATCAATGAAGGTGTTGTTACAAGTACTGTAAACAATTGCCTGTTTTCTCTTATTGTCTTAAAGCCCTGTGAGCAACTGTCTTCACTCAAACTGGTTCCTTCCAGAGCAAGCAAACAATGTAATAATACAATAAACTTCATGGAGGCATACTAATGATCCACACTCATGTTCATAATTTCAAAGAATGTCAGGAGCAACTACCTTGTTTGTATGAAATCTTCAAAAGGAAGAGGAAAACAATAGTGCTGTGTATGAAATTTTAGTGCTCATTTCTCTTTTCTACATGTCTTCCTTGCATGAGACCACCTCCACCTGCCACTGCCACCTCAAGCTAAGGGAATTTTGGATGCAAATGGGATTCCCACACACAGAGGCACGGAGGGCAGAGGGGGCACAGCACTAAGCACCTGGTAATACATCTCCCTGGTTGCTGCATCTCTTGTGTTCATCAAACATGCAAATGTGCTAAGAATGCACTAATTACTGCTGTCCCAAGATAATTTCCCCTGTAAATATCTTCAGTTTGCACTGTGGCTACTAGTTGCTGCAGTCTCCAACACAGTAGCAGCAGTAAAAGGCATCAGGTGCTTACCTGGGAATTTTTAGGCTACTGATACTTTTTTTTTTTTTTTTTGTATTTTTCTGAAAATTTGTACTATTTCACTGTCAAATGGTGCCCTTACAGTACATTCAAAATATCCTAGCAAATTATTTACATCCCACATTTAGACATTCTCTATCATAAAGATTAAGTTAACTAAGCACTCTTAGCACCCAGCCAATTTCTAATTATGGTAAACCCAGTAAATTGTCAACAGGAATTGGCTTTCCATGATTAAAATCAAGAAAACAGTTCTTATCAGAGCAGATAACACAGAATTTGGTCTATTTTCTAGCATGGCATCGATCAAAGATAAAGCCAAGAGCAGGAAAACAGAAACTTGTCTTGCAAATAGAAAAATATCTTACTAAACACAACTATTTGAGAGTTTTAATGTGTTTCAGATATAAGTATTTATATACATTACCTCAGAGCACTCATTTAAAATAACAAATTTGCTCTTTAGAATTCATACAGCAGTAAACAATCCAAGTCTGTAGCATATACTGGAGAGCTAACCCAACTATAAATTAAAATTCTTGCCTCATAAGTATTTAGATTATTTTGACAATCAGTAAGAGGGAAAGAAGCAACTGGTGACACAATATGTCAGATTTTGATTTCTATGCTCTGATGTAAAATCATCTTCTTTCAGTATTTTTCAAATTTGCAGGAAAAAAACTTTCAGCTTCCCATTAACTGCTGCTTTTGAATGGTTTTACATCATTTTGCAAGCTGCATTTACTCAAGCTGACTCTCTACATTCAATGGTGACTAATAAGGAAGGACTAATGAGCTTAATTCCCTCTTTCTTTTATGCTTTTAAACAAGGAAAAGCCCGTGCTTTCTTCCTTCTTTTCAACAGCAGAAAAGGAGGGGAGCACTGGCAGCTCAGGCCAGGGTAAGGACAGATGAGAGACTGACAGATGGAAAACTAATCCTTAGCAACCTTCTCCCACCCTGCCCCCCTCTCCTCCCAACTCCCCACCCCTCTCTCCTATTAAGAACTGCTGAAGCTGACAACTTGCCTTCAACATCTCCTTCCCTCCCATCCAAAAATGCAAGTCTGGGACCTCGAAAAGGACAGAGGAGGCAGAGGGGCCAGGTAGCTGAACACTGTGGTTTCAAAGGAACAGAGAGAAGAGAAAAGGCATCCTGGAAAGTGGGATAACAGTAAAAGAGGAGAGCAGGAAAGGGAGGCAATGATGGGTGCTGCTAATTTCTGAGCAGACCAGATTAGTGATGAGACTTCAGAAAGAATAAGGGAGCAGAAATGCACTTAACACTGAAGTTGATCAAATTATTTGGAGATTGAAAACAAGTTGGTATAGAGTTACAAACATTTTCAACTAGGTAATAACAAGTAATTGGCAGAAAAATATTCTCCAGTTCTAACAACCAAAACTTTATTTTCAAAATATATACTAACATCTACTACCCTAATAACTAAACAATAATTTAAGAAATTTGTCAGGATCCTGAAACATACAGCCTTGGGGAAGAAGAATAATTTCTGAAACTTCACTCCACCCAAACATCTCTTCAAATGGCCCTATTTTACATAGACGTTTGTTAAATGTACATAAAGAATAATAAGAGGGAATAGCCAGAAAGCAAGTCCACTCCCCCTCTGCGGGCCATGGCTTCACTCTGCTTGTGTCTGTCAATACACCAGGCCTCATTTTCATCCAAAATTGGTGTCATGCTGCAAAATGTAGTCATTCACTTCGAGAACTGCAATTATTGCTGTGCTCACATGCAGCAAAGCACCATCTGGCCTGTTCACAATGCAGGCACAATGCAGGAAGAGTGAGCACTGATATGAATGGTTTTTCAGTAATGCTGAATTCCTCCATAAAAAGCAAGTACAGTTGTATTTCAGTAATTACTCACAGAATCAAGCGCTCTTAGATGTCAATGAATACTCAAAAATTTTTGAATGAACCCTGCTATCATCTTCTGTTACATTTCAGTCAATATTTCAGGGACCTGAAGGATCACTGAATATTAGAATTTGTTCTATCTGGATGGATTTCCAGAATTTCTGAAAAAAATACAAGACTGGTATTCCCCTAGGCATATTCAGGTACATTTCTATTTTTGAGTCGAAGCAACCTATGGATTTTTCAAACACACAAGAAAATAGTACCAATCCATGTGGTCATTTCAGTAATAAATTACACAGCCATTAAGTGCTTACCATTTTTTACAACTGTTAGCATTTAAATATACATGATCTAGTGATCAGCTATGCCTCTATGAACAGCAATAATACCATTTAAAATGAATAGCCTGCTATAGTCACAGAATGCATTACTGAGCATATAATGAATGAAGCTGCTCACATGGATAGTGGTTCCTCCTCCATCCTTCCCTCCCCTCCACTTTGAAAACAGATGAATAGCTATGTGATAACACAGGGAAAGATACACTGAGGAGCATTAGTTTGGGCACAGACTTTGGTGGTTTTTACACCAGAGTTTTAGGCATGGATCAAGCAACTGCTTTGGCAGCAGGAGCAACCCAAGTTGTGAGGAAAGGCAGAAACTCCAAAAATTAGCTATTAGCAAATTAGTAGAAATCTCACAGAATTACTTGTTTCAAAGACATCATTTCCTCTTACACTGAGATGTGGTAAAAAATCACTGCTCTTGGCAAAGCCTGATGCTTTCTAAACCAGAACCAGGAGACAAATACTCTGTGGATTTTGGATTTTTCCCAGATCAAAATGTTGGAGTACTTGAGAACAAGGTTTCAGTTTGGAGCCAAAACTGATTATAATGCTTAGCAGAAAGCAAGTGGCAATTCACTTACCAAGCTGCCACATTTCAACATTTTGTTATAAGGAATTAAACTTGCAAATTTCAGCATGACTGTGCAGTAGAAGTGAAAAACAAAATGGTAAGGACTACCAACCACAGAAAATTTGTGCTCAAACTCAGATTCAGCTCACTTTGCCCAAGCCATCTGACACTGTTACAAAATCATTGAATGCAACTCTTAAAAGAAATGAGTACTGCCTTTTACCAAGTGATGAACCCTCATGTCGAATGCCAGGGAACACAGATAAGACCCCAGTTAAAAAGCTGGAGCTCAAGGCTCCAGGGGAGAAGAGAAAGGAGGGAGGGACCCAGGGAGTTCTGTCTGTGCCAGCCTTTCTTTGTCCACAGAGAAAACCCAGTTAATGACTATTAAATCACAATACATGCCAAGGTACTCCAAAAGATCTCATTTGATAGAGGAAAGAAGCCAGCATTAAACTGAGAACAAGTACAACAAGGAATGGACTGGGGAAATGAATAGGAAATTTAAAAAGATAGCACATTATTTGTTCCCAGAAGCACAGCATAAGATGTTGGATACAGCAGGCATGTCCACCATTGTTCACATGATGTCTTTGTTAAGAATGTAATCTAAGTTTTTGTGTAGAACACAATATATAACTGGGACAGATAAATGAATTTCACATCACCCAACTGAACAGTCTGCAACAGGAAGCAGTACAAAAATTAAGCTTGTACAGATTGCTCCCAAATACTTCAACAAATATTTACACATTTTAGAATGCATTTATTGAATTCATGGAAAGAGACTGGAGGCCAGTAATGTTAAAAAGGCCAATTAAATATATTAAGAAAGCCATTTAAAAATACTAAGGAAACAGTACTTTTGGAGCAATGGTAATACATCTGCTACATGTCAGTGCATAATAGTGACAGGGTAGAGCTGCTTGTGTTTTGCAGCAAGAAGGCAGCCAGTGCATGCAGTCCAAAGGATGATTTACAAGTGTGCTCAGTTATAACCATAAAAGGAGGAGAGGAAATCTAATGGCCAGAAATAGAACCACTGCAAATTAAGTAGGGGGAAAAAAATGCTAGAGAAGTACATGGTAAATAAAATGGTAAGTAAAAAGATGGGCAAGTAAAAACAAGGCCAAAGAATGGAGTATCAACATGACAGGTGGGGATACCACACAGAAGTGTTCTGTAAAGGATGGTGTCAGTCATGAACTGACTGCTGAGGTCAAGGAACCCCAAATTCCTGTCCTAGCACTAACTGGCTCTCTGTGAAGGAGGGGAAGTTATTTCATCCTCCAATCTTGCCCTGCAAATCAAAGGCAATGGCACCTCCCCACCCACCTATCTCCTGGACATGGCAACAGAGAATCCATCAATGTCCTGATGTGAAATCCTGGCCCTGCTCAAGCCAGTGGGATTTTTTAATGCTGACTTCAACAGTGCCAGGACTTTTATCTACAATTTGCTATCAAAAATATTGGCTGCTATTATTTAAAAGTATTTTGAAGCCTTTATTCCTATTTACTTCACAAATCAGAATTGCTCAGTCCACAGGTCAGGAAACAAATGGGGATGTGGAAATCCCACTCCCTTCTTCCTGACTTGCCTATTGCTGCTGTGAGCACAGAGTGAGGATTTGACCTGAACTGACAGCTTTGCTTTCTGTGTTAACAGAGAAGCACCCGGTTCATTGTTACACAGCTGAGATGGATCTTAATGTTAGCACTAATAGAAGGTTTTCAGAGGTAAATAGTTGGCATTTCTATGTTGCAATTCCTCCTAAAACAGCTATTCTTCAATATCTGCCCCAGAGATCTCATTAAAGATATCTAAAGGAGAGGGAATTAAAAGGAAATACAAGATCAACAAAAAATATTTCCTGCTACCATTATCCTTTTTATTAGACATTTCAAAATGCAAAAGAAGCTGTCAATATTAACATTATGAATCTAAAAACAAACATTCAGAAAAATTGAAATTACAGACAAAAGGCAAAGCAGTTTCCTATGCTAAACAATGCTGCACAATAACACTGCTGGCACTGTAACTGGGAGATAACTTCATGCCAACATCATGGCTTCTCCATATGTCAGTAAGAAGACAGAAGTTGTTAGTGAAAACTTCCAGAGTTCTTTACAGAAACTGGGGGGAGGGGGAAGGAAGAAAAAAATCCCAACATGTGCAATTTTTTTTTTAATAAATAATACCTCTCTGGAATATATGACATGGAATCACAAAGTGCAACTTGAGGCCAACTCTCCTCTTGTCCTAGTACTTGTTCCTTGGAAAAAAGAGATAGCTTTCCTCCCTTAAAGAGACTGATCTCTCTGCTGTCCAATCACACTTTGACCCTAACATCTCCAGTGCTGAAGAGTCAAGTCTCATCCAAATATTGTGGAAATCCTGGTTCATTACAAAAGTTCTCCTCAAGATGGAAAGTAATTCTTATTCCCAGTTTGAACCTCAGTTTCAACCTGTGCTTGTTAGATATGCAACTCTTAACATTTGCAAACAGGAAAAACTTAAGTAACTTGAGAACTACCTCAGCCTTGCAGCAGTCACTGCAATGGAGTGCAAATAAATTTTATAGTACAGTGAAGCCATCATCCCTTTGTATCCTTTTTTATCTTGAAAATTGAATGGTACTCTTATTGAATAAGGATCTTAAAATGGTCCAAGGCTCATATTTTATAAATCACTCTTCATGCCTCAAATGTATTTGCAAAGAATTAAGAAAGAGCTTAGAAATGTATGTAAAAAAAAATGACCAGGAACTTCAGTAACAGTATTTACCACTCAACCACGAATTAAAAGCACAGTTCTGCTGTGGGGGAAGAAGGCATCAGTTCACACATTAGCATAAGCCACCGAGCTCTGTTTTCATGTGTCCCTGTCATGATCAAATGGTTATGCAGTCCCTTCCCACCCTGACATCAAGATGCTATCTGCTGTATTTCAATTTTTACAAATTTATGTTCTCTTACTTCAAAATGCTGCAGCTGAAAGCATGTCTAGACAGAAAAATGTGGCAGATTCTACCTCTGCTGTTTAAGCCCATGCATTTTCAAGTCTTAAAATGCAGCTACTCTGTGCTAGACTTTGATGATAATCACAGCTGCTCATGAAACATCTGGAGTGAGAAGTGCCAAGTCTGTGTCTTTGGTTTGAAGGTGATGGTAATGTTGTCCTTTGGATTTGCACTGGTACTGATCTCCTGTGCAAACTCCACGTGCTGCCTGCAGTGTCACCATTCAGAGAAAGTCCATAAACCAGCACAGTGGGTTGTTCAATTCATGACTAATTTTACACCAGCAGAGGCAATGACTTCACTCCCAGTGCTAAGCTCCCCTTTGGGGTGCTTGCAGCCTACAAACTCCTTTGAGCAGCAGATGCTTTCTAACTTCTACTGCTCACCTGTTCACCTTGCTCTCTGCTGCAAGCCTGTGGCAGCACTGAACCCCCAAATTCTTCATCTAGTGTATTTGAGGCAGTGAAGAGCCTTAATTCTCAGACTGATTAAATGTCTTCCATGAACACAAGGTATCGGCATCATCAACCAAACCAGTTGGTAGTGTCTCACCTGGCCCCAAAATTGGCATTGTTGTGAAAATTAATGGATGGATTTAACAACAAAGCACTTTTCAAACAGATACAGCTGAAAGCTATTTTGAATTATGGATACTTTAATTTAGATCTGTCTAAAAATATTACTGTTAAGGTTAGTTTCAAGATGAAAAGGGAGAAATTCTGATTTGAAATGACAGGAAGCTGAAGTTTCTCAGTGTTTTAATTAATCACAAAATTTATTAATACTGATATTGTTTCAATCACAGGCATACTTCAAACGCTAACAAGTACATTTTCCCCCTTTTTTAATGTATGTAACTAATCAGACTGAAAGGGATCACATTCAGTCACTCGTACAGACACAGCAAGTCAGCTTTCATATCTCAAGAAAGCTGAGTTTTTACTTAGTTCCAAAATGACAGTCCCTGTTTTTCCCACAGGCAACAAAACTTACTGTAATTCATTGCCCAATTTGTATTTAATGCAAGAGAGTGAAAAATTTTAAAGACATGACATTCCTGTAGGTTTATGTGGCTGTGAGATTCAAAAGACAGGGAGAACTCAAACACTTAAACATCACTCATAGTGTCAGAGGGCAGAGCCCCACTGGGGATGTCATTCTGGAGACAGACAGACAGACAGACAACCCCTGATGGGTTGCACACACTTCCTGATGAGTCAGTGAATGTACAACTAGAGACTATCACAAGGACGGGGTGACTTTCAGCCAAGCAAGAGCAAAAATGTAGAGGGTACTTCAAGAAGTAGCTTATAGATTTAGGAGGAGATGGAAGAAAGCAGGGAGGGCTGCAGGGAGATGGATAGAGGGGAAAATATGGTGAGGAGAAGGCAGGTAGGGAGAATGCCTGTAGTGTTACAGCTGTAGTCACACAGCATCTAAGTGAGATGTGGTGTCATAGTGGTGGGTACCACACAGCACTCGGGATACAGAGGGCTAAGATTCTCAACTACTCACAGAATTCCTTATTTTACTCCCCTTCCCCAAGCTGTCCACTAGAAACTCCCCAGAAATTGCTGTTAGGACTAAACAGTTCCATTCCACACAAAGCCTAGGCATGTGTTATCCCAGACAATAAACAAACACTGTAAGAATAACTGGATGAAACACACAATTGAATCAGCTAATGGAAACACAACAATCACAGGCTTTATCCCCATGAACAAGAATATCACACAACCTTTAGCTGACCAACTGAGACATGCTGTCACTTCATTTTGATGATGCAATCAGCTCTACACTGCTGATCCATGTACTGTGTGGGGACCTGCTGATAGAAGTGATGTTCTACAAAGCAGAAATGTGTAGCCATATGGAGCTCATTGCAAGAATGAGCCTCTCTTGACACTCCTGGTTGAATTTCTCACATATCCTCATTATCTGTTATTGAGCATTTGCAGGGATCTAATATTCTGAACATGGAGCCAATTCCACTTTACTGTTCTCTAAAGCACTTCTACTCCACCAAAGATATTTTAGAGACATAAGTGTAAGTGGCATTTACTCCCTGTTGAAAAGATTTAAAAGTTTTATGCTTTCCCAACTATTTTTCCAGAGTTTAAACTAATATCTATGTCATCTCTGAAATTCCCTACATAGCAATTTGATTTATAAGGAGTTGTTTCTCAAGATTCAATGGGACTAAAGTGTTTCATGTGAATAAAGATTTTATGTTCCTTATTTTACTGTCATGTCACTTAAGACCATCATGCATCTGAAAACTTAAACTTATCAAGCTACTGGCAGGTTAAAAAAAATGTTTGCAGAATGTGTTTAAGTTAGAGGAATCTGTTTCCTAAAATGACACAGTTTGATAATCTCTCTGCTCTTAAAGCAATCTAAGTCTCAGTTGCAAAACATTTAATATATGAAAGAAGTTATTCATTCAGCATTTAAAAGCTGCAGTTGAAAAAAATCTCATGGTAAAACATACCCCCAGTAAATGTTATTTATCTAAAGCTGCTCAAGAGACAGTTTGGGTTAAAAAAAAAGCAATGCTGCAATGATTAATAATTAACCAGTTTCTAGTAACAGCTTTATTGAATTGGAAAGACAAACTGTCAGCTGCACAGAAATTCACAATATTTTTATCACCCAGGTAGTATGAAATATTGAACCTGAAAATTGGCACTATTTCTCCAGGCAGAAAAGTTTTCTTGGCAGTAGCCCAAGTTAATACAATAGGTCACAGAAAATCATCATTTCCAGTCTAGTGTTTCAAAGGAACAGGGAAAAAAAATTATAGAAAAAAGGCTGCATCCTTAGGAAAAGAAACCAAACCAAAACAAAAAACAAGTCTTTTCATGCAGACAGTGAAGCAGGACTCTAAAATCTTCATGCATGGGTTCACTTTTCCCTCCTTTTCCTTTTTTTAATTTATTTTTTTAATCCTTTGGTGCTATAGGACTATTGCCACCTCTGTTTAATAAGCACATTTCATTTAAATAGCTTTCTTGAGTTCCAGCTCACCCACCTAATAAAACACACTGTGTTTCAGAGATGGGGTAATATTCTAAGCACAAACTGTGTGATTTCATGTTTTGCAAAGTAACATTACATCATACGGTTTATAATTACATTTTAATATTGATGCTGACAGTAGCCCATGAAAATGTGCACCTAGACTCTCAAGTTTGGAATTTTATAGTTTATATATCATAACTTGGTAGTAGACAGTTCTTAGCACCATTTTTGCTTTGTTTTTAACACAGAATATTGTTGGTTTGCGGTTTTTTTTCCTCAGAAAGCTCCCAGTATATATTTTCAGCTGTGCTGAAATAAAAAAAAATAAATCCAAAGATGCTTTATTAAAACCCAAAGATGGCTCAGATACTAAGGAATTGGCAAAATCTATGTACAATTGATAAGGTTTATATTGAAAGGAATGATACAGGCACCAAAAGATTTTTCAGTTTTGAATAAGGGGAGGAAGAGTGGGGGGCAAGAGGAGGAATGAAGAGAAAGACCTGGGCAGTTTGGAAAGCCTCTGCAAGAAAAGATGTTAGAAACTATCAACATGCCACGTGAAGTGTATGAAGGGAAAGAAAAAGCATATTTAAGGAGGGGAGACCATTGCTAAGCAAAGGCCATATTGAGATTCCTGGTTTCCACTGTCAGCCCTGCTCCTCACACGGTGCCAGCTGCCAGCTCACAGAAGGACAAGAGGAGTGCCAGCACCACGATCCATGGCAGCAGAAGAGCAGAGAGCAGGAGCAGGCAGCAGCCTGGGACACCACCTCTCTCTGGCACCATCAGTGCTCAGCCTGCTCAAGCTGCCTCCTGCATCCTCACACTGGGACCCCCCTCCACACATCATCTCCAGCGCTAGGGATTGCTCTGAGCAAGGTGAAAAGGATTGCCATGAGCAAGGTGAAAATAGGGAGCAAGGGCTAAGATAGGGGGGAGCTACACTGAGCATGGCAGGTGCATTCAGGAGGAACATTTTCCCTGGGGAGATGCCTCAGGAAAGGGAGAGGTGAGCACACTCCATCCCAGTCAGATGGAAGCCTGTGGGGTGTTATTTCTGCTGCTTCTGGAACAGACCTCCCTAGCCATTCACAGAAATATATTTCAGTGTCAGCTTTCCCTTACAACCATATTTAAAAAGTGGTAATACACTACAAATAAGCAACCTGAAACCACACACCCCATGCCTCTTTGTGTCATGGGGAAACTGAAAGGGGCTGTGACCAGCCAAGAAGAGCTGCTTCTCAGAGAGGGGTATTTCCAGGCTGCCCGGTTTCTGCACATTACTCACACAGCTGAACCATTCTCTTGCAAGGTCTAAAAATAAATTTGCTCTCAGATAAAGCTCAGTGTTGTAAATTTCAAACACACGGAGGAAGGTTCAGAAAGTCAGCATGGAAAAAATTATATTATCATAAAGAGAGCTCACATTTGAAGTTTAAAGAAGAAAGTTCACAGAGCAAGCGCTTCTTGTCTGGAGCAGGTCAGATCAAGATTAATGGCTGGGTAATGTGACAGCTTCTGAGTACACGTACATGTATCTGTAGCCTACCATCAAATTTAAACAAACTGCCTCATTCTGGTTTAAAGAAGAATGTCTGCTCACTGTTTCATCTTTTCTGAAATTCTTTTACCACCTTCTTTTAAAATATTTGCAAATCACCAATCCCTCTCAGTTTCTCTTCCCTTTAGCAGTAGTGTCAGTGATGTCTTATGATGCAATCCAATTACCCCTACGCTTCTGACTCTCTAAAAAGCTTTTCCATAAAAAAAACACCACAGCTAAGTGTCAAGACTACTAAACTCGTGTGGACCACATCAGTCCACACTTATTAAGGCTCTCCACTAACACTTACTGGCTCCTCAGCTGGATTTATCACAGTCAGATGTGACAAAGACATGCAGTTTTAGGGGAGTGCTTCAGATTCTTCCTGGAATAAAATTTTCCCACTTTAGTTTCAAAAAGTGTATGTCTAATTGTACAAGCAGTCTTGCTAAACCATCTCCATCCAAATTCCAAACTGCAGTAGCTCAGAACTGAGATCTCCCCTCCCAGACTCTGGGTACAAAGGCAACTTGGCTGACCCTCAGGCAGCCACAGGTGCTGGAGCCAGCAGCATCACATCTGAAGGGACAGTTTCTGCTGGTTTAGAGCCTGATAAAAACAAACAAAACCCAGCTTTGACTGCCTAGATTCTACACTTAGAATGATTCCTCTTGTCCAGAATGATTATCTGCTCCCTATCTATGATGAACAGACCATGTGCTTACACAGCCACACTCAGTTCTTAACAGTCTGGACTTTTTAAATGGGTTTGTAACTGTAGGTAGTGTTGATACACATACCAAGAAATTTTGACAGGACTGATAAAATCTTCAAAATCTGATTTCTAAGCCACCCTGGAGGATACATTAAATCTTGCTGAAAGGAAAGTAGCTAAATGGGGAAGCTAAGAGAATTAAACCTTCCCAGGTAATAGGATAAACAGGGATACCCCGCTGGAGGCTGAGTGCAAATACTGGCACATAGCACAAAAAGATTTGGGAAAGAGGTAAAGCCAGCCAGTGTAGCTGAACAACAGGGTATGAGAGGCTGTCAGAAGCAAACAAACATCCTTCTGAAAGCTAGTAGGAAGACTCATGACCTATTGTTGGCTAAATAAGTAAAAAAAAATCAACCCAAAACAAAAGCAAACTTAAACCACAATTGGGTAAGTCAAAAGACAGCTTGTGAAATGACTATGAGAAGAGACAAGAACAAACCACAGCCCCTTTTTCACATGTGAATGCAAAACCTGTCAGTCTGGCAATAGATGATCAGAGGATAAAAGCAGCACTTAGAGCAGAAAATAAGTATTTTGAGCTCTGCATGCAGAGAGCCCAGAACCAAGAGAAGCTGACATGTCAGAACATTTCTTGATGAGGTACTGGTTGGATCATCCATTTTAAATGGAGATTCCAGTGGAAAAGGCTACAGAATGAACATATGAACAACAACAATGGGCACAGATCAGAAGACAGTATGAAAGCATTCTTAAGGAACTCATGGATGAGACAGCACTGAGTAACTGCCTCAGAATAAAGGACTGCAAAATGGCTTACACCATGACTATTTTATAAAGGGCCCCAAGAAAAAGCCAAAAAAACCCCAGGTAGTCTCAAATTGATAAAAACTATTGAAAAGAACAGTACTGGTAGACACATGGTAGTATGTTATATTAGGCAAGTCAACACAACTCTCATAAAAGCATTAAAATATCACAAATGAAAAAAGAAAGCAAATACTAAGGAACTGAGAATGCATCCTAACTTCAGTGGAATAAATATAAAATGCATCATTTGCATGATGACTGTTTTCATTTCTGGTCCATTTTTATAAGATTACCTGAGGACAGGAAAAGACTAATAACTGTGGATGACAAGACAAGTAGGCTATTCCAGACAAGGATTGGTCAAGTACCCTCTGACTCTTCAGGCTGAAAAAGAGTTGAGTGTGGCATAATGATAAAGGGCTCTATGCTGCTCCAGATTCCACACATGTATAAAAATTGATTTTCACTGTTTATTCAAATAAAAGTGGTACAGTGGATTAAATAAAATCAGCCATATGAGTTTAAAAGCAACTGAAAAAGGCATATTTTTGCATAACACATTCAAAGTCTGGAGCTCTTCCTCACAGGATGTTCAAAGTTTACATGGGTCCATATAACAACTTACCAAATTCATGACATCAAATACAAGAAAAAAAAACATATTAAACTTCAGAGCCCAGCTTTTTTGTCTCAGGAAGCTCCTAAGCCAGGGAGATTTTTGGATGCCATCCAGATTCCTGGATGCCAGTGGAACAGCCTGCAGGAGTTTACTCCATGCATTCTTCCCCTCCTTATGCAGCACTGGCTGGAGGGTGCAGGTGGAAGGAGGACACGGGGCTGTAGCTGAGCCTGTGGTCACTGCTGCAGCTCTTCCTACACAAACAAGATCTAGTGGCTGTTCTGGCTGCTGTGCTACAGCCTAATATCCTGCAAAGGGACCCAGAACAGGGAAAAGAGAATGGAGACAAAGTCATCTTACAGAAATTTTGTTTCTCCCCCTTCATACTTTTTTGGCTCACCTACCTTCTCGTACATTTATTCTACTATTTCCAAAGGTAGGAAGAGCAAGGACCAACATGAGCAAGACATTTTGACAAAGCTCTGCAAAGGGCTGGAGATAGCCTCCTCATACTTGCACCACTGTAAGGCAGATATTCCTCTTACTAAGCCTGTCCAAAGGAAATTCACCCCTGAAAACATAAACCCCACAGTAGCACTACAGATTCAGACATCTAGTAGCAGCATTTAGTTCCTTTTTGCACTGCCAGGAACTGAAGCTGCTCTGACAGCTCAGCTACTAGCACTTAGCTTCTCACAGAACACTTGCAGGCAGACTCTCTGAGGAAGGACCCAGCTGACTGTCCCCAAGGTTTGGTCCCTTAGGATTACAGATGTGTGTTTACTAGGCAGAAGGGTGGAGGTCTGGCTGCTTTTGGAGGAGCTGTGGGCTGAAGACAGGCTGGCTTAAAATTTAGTTTGGTTTCAAGTAATAACCTCACTATAAAACTCTTTTTCCCAGCGTTTCAGGAATTTGGTCCAGGTCTGAAGGTGAGTTTCTCATTCTTTCCTAGAATTCCCTCAAATGAGAGCTGGCATCTCCCATTACATGGACTGCAGGCTTCTATAAATCACAGGATACAGTAAATTGAGCTGACTACTAAGTTTTATCCACAAGATCATATTTCTTTAAGTTTGTCACAACCTGGCAGGTAATCAGAAAGAAAATGCCCTTGCTCCTGAGCTTATGGGGGCCCTAGATATACAAAAAGTCCTGAAGTCATTCCTGCTTGACATCACACAAACAGACTCACTATCTGCATGCAAGATAAATATATTCATGGTGGGAAAAAATCTGTTAAAATAAAATATGCAAATGCTTTCAGGCTTGCATGTCGTTGATATTTTGGAAAGGTTTTGTGCGCCCACGATGTTTCTCCTTTCAAGGATGGTAGGGGACATGTCCAAATCATTACCTCAGCAGCTGCTCTTCCAAATGGTGCTCCACAGCCCCAGAAATGAACAGCACCAACTTCTTTAAGTATGTAGCAGTGAATAAATCTGTTCTGCAATGTTTACTCTGGAACAGTCTGATCATCAAGGATGCAGAAAGTCAGCATCAGACTAAGTAACTGTTAGCACATAAATCCAGGATAACACTGTTCATGTCATTGACATTTCTTGCAGTTACTTAACTGGTTTAAGCATAAGTCTACCTAACCCCAAGCCTAAGCATAGAAAAGCTTTTCATCTGGGGGAAGACAGTACATATGAGAAAGGAGGAATAAACAAAAAGAAATCTATCTAAAGTTTACTGACACAAAGCATTTTGTAAACTGATTTAATTAAAAGAACCAAAAATGTGCAAGACAAATTAGGACACACTATTAAACAAAACCAAAATAACGTAAACAATCTGAATGGGGGAAAAAATACATCCTGTATATGAGGTAAAGTTCCCACTGAGGTCCACAATTCATTCACTGATGAACAAAGAACGCTTCCTGATGAATCTTCCATTTTCATTCTATTTAGACTTTAATTTTATTCATGATAAAATAGTTGAGTGGTTCCATTTTTCTGCCTAATTTCTTCCCAGTTGTGAAACAGGTGCTGTGAAGATTAGTCAAGTATTTACAGGGTGATGAAAAAAAGAGTTTTTTAAAGAAATCCTGCTGTTACCAAGCTTCCAATCATATATTATAGTATTTCCAGTACTTTTGAAGTTCACATACTTCCTACAAACCCTAGACAGTGATGGAGTTTCCTTCTATAAAACACATCCCTTTCAGACAAATTTATGTACACTTATGCTTTCTAGATGCTTTGGATGCTTTCAATCAATACACTACTGCCAGAAGTCAGTGTGCCATTTTCTAAAGCTGCTTAAGAGGTGGAGCTGAAAGCCTTTTCCTGTAAAGTGAAAGTAAATTACACTACTCAATTACACTTACAATCATTTTATATTGAGTTTTTTCTTACTTAATTTTTAAAAAGTCTATTTTCATAAGCTTATTATGCATATTGATAAGTCAAATAAATTCTTTTTTAAAAAATCAACCTGGACCAGACTCTCCCTCATTTTCATCACTTAGGCTACAGTACTTGCCAATAACTGTGAATAATATAAATTTTAAATTACACTTTTCAGTGAATGTATTTATTACTGTCACATCTGAGCAAGAGGAAGAAATTGTAATACCAAGTGATGACACACACTCATCAAACCAAAAGAGATCAAGGGATCTAAACCAAACACAAGACAGAAAAGGTTTTCCACGAGCCAAAGCTCTCTGCAGTGACTCTTTGGAGACAATATGTGTTCTTCTTCTCAGTTAACAAAATTAAAGGAGAAATGTCTCATGTGGGGCAGGGTGCAAATTCCTGCTATTTTCCTAAACATTCTCACCCTCTTTGTTTCTTAAACATACACACACATTTTGATACAGGTCATTAGCAAAAGTGTGCCAGTTCTTCACCATTTTGACTGCAGTTTACACACACTACCCTCATGCTCCTAGCATTTTTCAAGTTACAAGATTTTTGTTCTCCCAACAGGCATTTATTCTGTATTTATACAGTTACCAACTTCTCTGGCTTTTTCACCTGATTTCTATATAAATGCATGATACAGTGGTAATTATAATATCCTGTTCAACAACATTCATCAAGGTAGGCCTCCAGCCCTGACTGTACCTCTCACATGCCTATGAACAATTCTAATAATGACCTGTTTTGTTTAGCAAGGTTTTATTCTGAAATTAATCATCTTTATCTTCGTTTCATCCTTTTACAGTTAAAGCATCATGTGATCAGCTCCTGGGATAAACAACACAGAACTAAATAAAAGAAGGAAAAAAAATCTTTAAAATGGCAGGTTCAGTTTTAAATTTCTGATGCCAGGAACACATTCTGTCTCTGACAAAAGGAAGCAATGAGCTTCCAAGAATATATCCAGCAGAAAGGAAAATGAAAGATGAGAAGCTTAGTGTTACTCAACAAATGAGTACAATTAATGCTGTATTTCTACACCTTTTAAGTCAATGATCTACATCACTATAACATAACTGAACAATGTTCAGAAAAAGCTGTTCCAGAATAACTATTCCATAATATTTCCATGTCTGAAAATATTTTTTTTCAGTATAGCTCTTACAACCTTTTTTCAAAATAGCTTTCATGTGTAAACAAGCTGATATATAACCAATACACATTTGCCATATTTTGTAGTGCTAGAGGAAATCACACATTGTGTGTTGATTTCTTAAGTTGCCAGTGCTTAAAGATTTACTGTTATATTAATCATTAAAAATAATATATTTCAGTCTGGTTTTGTACTTATACTTCATTTCTTCAAATTTATTTTTAAAATCAATGGTTACAAGGCAATTTAATGGATTTGGGAGGAGAGTTTCATGGGTTTTCTTTCTTGGAGCTTATTGAAGGAACTAATCCATCAATTCTGAAAGGAAATAAAACAACTTTTTAGCAATGTGCAAAAGCAGTGGCCAGCCATGCTACCCAACAGCACACCCAGAAAAACCTCATGTATTCATAACACTTCTTCAAATGGAGGAAAAAACACCCAAACTGCAATAGGGAAAGCTACAGTGGTCACTCCAGGCACCACGAGGATGTAATGCAGCTCTTGCAGAGTTCCATAAACCCCTGAAACTTCATATCATAGAAATGCTGCTGTATCACATGTGTACCTACAATGCTACCACAGCACAGGACAATTCTTCACTTTGACAGTCGCCTGCTGGATCAGTTGGAGGAAAAGGGGCTACAACCTAAGCTTTGGTGGCCAGGGACTGATGCTATGCCTTAGAGCTCATCTGTTTGTGTGCTCATTCAGAAACACCAGGTAAGGCCTGAACCCAGCATCAAACATTTTGTATCAGGCTTTCTCTCTCCCATGCTTAGGTGTACTCACCTACTACCAAAATAATCAGTAATTCTACAGTAAAAAACCATACATTCCCACCCTGGTAAATAACATGGGCTGATACAACAACTTGCTATCTTAAGAGAGTTCAGGATCTTGATTCTTATTTCTCTACAACCAAAATATAAATGTATATTTTTTTTGGTCTACATAGCTTTGTGAATACTCACCAATATAACATCTACTTACCTCCATCCTCCAGCTAACTTTATTTCTCAGTGACTTACTGATTTAATGCTGTTTTTAGTGTCATAATCGAACAGGAGAAAAAAGCACGCCTGTCAGTCACTATTTCCATGGTTTAATATATCTTCCAGCCTTAAATTTCATCCATGACAGTCAGTTCTATTTCATTATTTATAGTTATCTCTAAACTTAAGCAAAATTTCCAACACACACCAATACATTAGAGAGGAAGACACATGAGAAAACTTAGAATTGAAATTTGTCTATCCATTTTTGGTTAAGACATCAAAGGGTTCAATATTTTTTCAGCAGATACATTTGTCAACATGAAACATTCTAACTACATGCTTCAGATTGCAAAATAAAACAAATAGAGAGCTATCACATCACGACACCAAAAGCTGTTCATCATCTTGGCTTGCCTGGCAAAGATCAGGAGTTATGGAGGGTATGCTCCCTCAAGAAGCAGTTTAATTTAAATTTATAGAAATTACATATAATATAAGTCTTGTAGATAATCCTTGGAAATTCATCACCAATAAACTGACATGTATATATATATATATATATAGAATAGTAAATAAGTTATGTACTTGGATAAAGGGAATTTTCCCACATAGCTTATAATAATTTATCCCATCATAACAGCAGATGCTACTTTAATGGAAACTGCATACAAATACTCAGAAAAGCAGCTACCCCATCCAGTAGCTGCTGATTTACTAACTCGATGAAGTGGGAACAGAAGGGACCAAGCAGCTTGAAGGGTCAGGACTTAAGACCTTGTCTTCATAAAGGGTTTTTCATTAACAAACCAAATCTTCTACAAATAATTAATTTAGCTTTATTACACTTCTGTGCATTACAAAAATTTGATTGCAACATTCAGGGCTTTTTGTAAAGCCCGAAATCTTGGAGCTTTGAGGAACCTTGTATGAAAAATTCTGTTCTAGCTCTTGAAAGTTCATTAATTGCTAGCCTTAATACTGGAATCAGAAAGAATGAAATGTGATCCAGCTGTAGCTAGACCATAAATCCAGCTGGTTCATGTATTCACAAGGCAAAGGAGAAGAGAGAAAAAGCCTTTCAATCAAAAGAAGAAAGGGAGCTTGAGACAAATTTATAGACTTTTCAATACAGCACATGATTAGTAAGACTTTCCTATCAGGTCTCCTTGTAACACAGGTGCAGGTTTTGGTTTTGTTTTTAACCTGCAAAACATAACGTCAGCATCCCGTATTTTAAACTCACCCCCAATTTTTGCTCTCTTTTAGGAGCCCTTGGCTTTAGAACTCAGGACCTAGAAGCAAAGGTGTGCTGATTCAGCAGCAGTAACTCTACCAGCCCGACAGATAAGAACGGCAACGACAGGTCAGATCAGTAGATTATCTCCCACAGTGACTATCAGTGGATGCATAAGGAAGTGCTAAAGAATACAGCAGCTTTATGGCACACATATTTCACCAGCCTCCCAGCTCACATACAGCTCAGGGACTACAGGCAGAGCTGGTATCATTGTGCTTAACAGCAGTAGATGGATCTTTCTCCTGCAAAGTTATCTGAATGTGCTAACAGCCCGGGTCAGCCCCAGCATCTCTAATTTTCCATGCCAAAGAGGTCCACAGTTAATGTATGTCTCTGTTTTAGGGAGTGCCTAACCCTCAGCGCCTGGGCAGGAGAGGATATGGTTTGCTATTAAGTTACACATGCTTACACACACTGTAACTGCTTAAAAACGGGACATACAAGGGCTGGCACTGTCTGTGCAGCCACAGCACTGTGGAACGTGCCAAAATATTGCAGTGCTACACGCACAGAAAGGCAGGGTTCAGCCACACAAAAAGTGCCACTCAACTGGCTTTAACAGCAATTGCATCAATGCCTTGGAGAAGCTGACAATTGAGAATTTTATGTGTCTCTCATGATCCCCCCATGCTTTCCTCTTTCCTTTGGGGAAATCAGATTTAGTTTATTGGGGAATTAAGGTAAAATCAGTGCAGCTGCACACAGCAGAAAAATATGGCAGCAGATATCCACGACTTTTGATGGTAAACTTAATGCTGAGAGCTTTTTATTTTGCTTTTGACCACAGCACACATCCTCTGGCACACAGCACACTGCTGGAGGAGAGCTGCTTCTCCAGGGAACTTCTGCCTGCCTTTGCAATGGCAGTGACCCATATACCTGTACATGACATGGACCTGTCATTGTTTTTCCTTGCCAGACACGAAGCCAAACATTGAACCAATTAATCTGTCAAGATAAGACAAACTTTTAGCAATTAAAGATCTGCTCAACAACTGAGCCACATTTACAAACCGAGACCTCTATCTCTTCTAACACCCATTTTTGCTCCGTGATGAAATAAAAAGTGAAACACCACAAACATACCACTTTATCTAAAAGCTACAAGTGATGCTTAAGCAGCCAACAAGAAGATGAGAAGGAAGGAGAGGAATAGCTACAGGACAAGCTTGTAAGGAGAAACTGAGAAATGTGACTTGACACACAGGTCACAGCAGGTGACACGTGATTTACAGATGATAACAAGTGCCCACCTTGCACTGCAAAAGCACCACACTGGAAACACCTTGTCTCTGTGGAATTGGATTGCCTGATAAAGATATCCTCACAACAGATGTCTTATTTACTGAACTGATTCTTTTGTGATGACCTTGATCAATAATACCACAAGCAAAGGCATGTGATACTTGTGTAGTCTTCTGAATTTTAAAAACCCTTTAACCTCTCCTTACCTTACCAAACGCATCAGCCTGCACTGTCATGTTTCACTGGCAAACTTTGCACTGTGTTAATGTTATGAGAACACTATTGCAACATCAGTTTCCTTCTGCAGGGATACACTCACCCTCCAGCCCTGGGATTTGGACTATTGCTTAGTAAAAAAGGGTGATGAAACAATTATTGCTGAATTCTGCATGATTCATAGTTGGTAATAACCACCTCCAAATGCAACATTCAAATTTACATTCTCATAATCAAAGGTCAGAAAAAGACAGCAAGAATGGGTCATTATTCATAGCAGTTAAAACTATACCTTTACACTACATACTGTATAATTCTTAGACAAACTGTGACTACACCTGTAAAAAATGTGATATATACAGAATTACAGATTTATAGCTTCTTGTATAAATCCTGCTACATTTCCCTGCAACAAAAGATTTTTCATGCAATATTAATGTGCCATTGCCTAACACAGAGTTCTCCAAATATTTAATCTCCTCAGTATCTCTTCCTTTGGTAGAAGAGAAGGAGTGACAACAGACTGGGTCCCCAGCATGGGAACAACGTCTGCCAGCATTCAATGTTGTAAGTGAGGCCAATCCAGCCAGTGCTGCCCTTTAGCCAAAAGCATGTGTATAAACAAATCAACTTTCAAAAAAAGATATTTTTTTTTTGTCTAAAACCCCAGGTTTAAGACTTACCTATGTACCACAGTAGCCAAATTATTATTTCAGACAAGCAAAACATGATGGACATGGGAATACTAGAGGCCTCATTATAACACTCACCAATGTAAAAATATTCCTGCCTACAATCACTCAGCATTTGGCATATGTAAGCTTTCTTAGAACCATCAAACAGGAGGCAAGAACTCCAACAGAACGGATATCCAAAAAGGTCATCAGCATGACAGCATGAAAGACTGTTCACCTGATCCTCCACATATGTCTGTAAGACAAGCAGACCCTTAAGAAGAACAAGACTCATGCTTTACAGAGCACGAGTGCTTGCAAGCTAAATTGTGAAGCAGACAAGCATTGTACCAATTTCCAGGCTATTATATTCTCAAATAATCACAGCCTACGTGTTCAGTAACTAACTGTTGAATCAATCACTACATCAGAATGGAGTACCATGGCATTTTTCCCTTTTGAATTTTTATTATTTTTAATAAGAATGGTGAGTTCTTTGTAATCATCAGATACAAAAGACTTCAGCTTTAATTTAGAGGAAGAACATCCTGGCCAGCAGAAGGCTTGGCATGAGGAACAGAAATAAAAAAATAACCTCTATTGCCCTTTTAAAAATCAAAAGCAGCACCTTATCAGCATAATGACAGCATGATTTCAATGGCTTTCATGTCCCAGTTTCACAACACTATTTCTATTAAATCATTAAGAATAAACATCTATTTTCATTTACTAATCTTTTCCCCAATTAGAATCTCTCTGAATCTCTGTACAATAGTAATTTCATTTCTTCCCACTTGCTTGCATCTTAATTAAAATCGGTCCATGTTGACTTTCATTTTTATAATATATCTGCCTATTTCACATCACAGCACCTTCATGACCCCCAGAGAGTCATGAGCCTTTAATATTTTATTTTGACCTTGTTAAGTTACTGGAACCATCAAAGATTTTTCTTCTTCCCTTGATAAGCCTTTTTTAATCCTTCTCAAAATGTAGAGGGTAAAAACCCATAGCTGAGAACTATGCTTTCTTTAAACAACTTTGTTCATTTATTTAAAAAAAACTCAACAATTTGCTGCCCTTAAATTTTACTGAAAGTAAGAGTGCATGAACCATAAATTCAATTATTAATTAAATAAGGATCACTTCTTAAATGATACTTAAATGGCACAACTGCACAAAGAAGTCCAGCTCCTAGAAATATCACTGCACTGAGCCTAGGTGGGAAACACGCTGCATTTGTTGCTTCTTTGAGAAGCAAAGCAGGCACAGCCACAAAGGTCTCTTCACTCCAGCTTCTATTTACATTCCAGAAAGTCGAGTCTCAAGTTCATCAGTTCTGTATAATCAGTATTTGGCTACTGGGTGGAGGAAACTGGAGGCAGCTAGTGACAAAGTGGGAGAGGTGGATTGCTTGCCAGGAAAAAGCCAAGAAGTCTCAGTAACAGCAAAAAAGTTTTCTAAAAAGAAAGATTATAATGAGTGAGAATAAGGGTCAATACTAAGATGGGCACTGGCAAGGGAATGTCTATTTTAAGGAGACTGTGGCATGAAGGAGAGGATAAAAACATGCACAGTTTTCTTTAGAGGATAGGAGAGAAAGAAAAGATGCTCCTTGCAGTTAAATCAGCACCTCATCTAGGGAGAAGAACAAAATTTAGGGATTTGCCATGAATACAGCTAATAGATCACCTGGGTATGTGTTAAAGAAGAGATTACAGGAAAGTAAAGTGGAATTCCCAGTGGAAGTAATTATAATTTCAGCTTTTTATACCGTGTGCAGATTTATCCAAGGTCCAAAGAAGAATACCTAATGTAATTGCTTACCATGCCCCCTTCTTCCCCCAGCATATTACCCTTCTTTCTCCCCCAGCCACTTCAAACACAACAGCTGGTGGTCAGGGCAGCTTAAGTTCAGGCACCAGAAGTAGAGAGCTTGAAGAAATGATATATGAAGAAATACAGTACAAATACCCATGGCTCTCCTGTAGATTTTTTTAGCAGTGAGGGCCAGCTTACTGAAAAAAATCCTTCATAGGCTTCTGTCAGATGGGGCCTGCAACAAGAACCTAATATTATTGAACCTATAATTAGCAGCCTCACAGTGGCTCTTGAGATGAGTAGACAGACCACAGACACAAGCTCTGAAGGAGGACTGATCCTCCAGCTGTGAACTCAAAGGAGCAACAGGCTCCTAAGTATGAGTATTTGCTTTACCATGAGTGGATAGCTGAAGTCACAGCTCTCCATCCATGTTAGCTCCTCATCTGTACAACAGCTACAGCTCAGCACCCTGCCATGACTGGGCAGGGAGTGCTTATAAATAACCACTCCAGAACAGAACCAGATTCTGACCCTTAATATAGACACAAGTTCAAGTGAAGACTATACATCCCACTTGTACATTTATAGAAATATTAATGGGCAAACAAAACATCTACACCATAAAATTCTTGGGCAGAATCCTCACAGTAAATATATTTGAACTGTTTAACTTTCTCATTGACACAAATTGGCAGGAATTGAAGCAGAAATGTTACATCACAAATGGTCACTTGTACCAACACATTCTCGAGCTTTGGCAGCATTCATAAGTAGTGGCAGAGCTGAGCTCTGCAGTGTGGTATTCTGCTATCAACCTCAAACTTCACTTCCTTTTTCTATTAGTAGAATGTACTGTGGAAGTATAACTTCCCCTCTTCTGTGGAATAGAAATAATTATGCTATTTGGAAATCTTCATATTGGCATGTTAAGCATACATATATTTCTACCAAATTAAATTTTAAGGCAAGACTGTTTGTTTAGACCATGTAAACAAAATGCTGTAAGACTTGCTGAGTTCTGAGACCTTAAACCACAGACAGCCAGAATACAGCTGCACATAGTCAGATATGGTGTGTTTGCTAATATTGGCAACTTTATCATATTGCAGCAAATTTAACTGCTGGTTAGTATACACATAGAAAAATATAGATGGAATATACTAGAACAAAACCAAAAACAATTCCAAGGTCATAAGTTATGAAAGTGAAGGGCAATCAGTTGCTTTATAGAGTATTTGACAGCATTTATTAGTTGTACTGTGGCACCTAAGAGCCCCAGGCACGGGCCAAGGCTCAGCTGTGCTCACGCTTGCAAAAATACAAAACAATACCAAACAAAACCACAAACTGTTGTAGGCTGTAGCTAAGGACTTCATGCAAAGCAGGGCACTGTCAAGTGTCAAGTGTGAACTCCTGAAGTACATCTTTTAATGAAGGACATTAAAAGCCTAGATCTCAGTTCCTCGGCTGGATGTTATTTTTGGCACTAGCTTTTCCCGGTGAGCAGGAGGCCACCTGGAGTTGGATGACATCAACTGCTCTCACCAAGGATGTGCCTGAACTCCCACTCTTCCCTGCATTTCAGGCATTTGAACCAACACTGCAGGGGATGCACATCTCTCCACTGACAGGCTGGATCCTGAAGCCCAGATTTAGTAAAGCCAGAGGGGGCTCTGAGGTGTGTGTTCAGCACCCTTTCACAGACCTGGAGCAGTATGCAAGGAAAGACCAGGAGATTCATGGAGCAAGGGAGCTACACTTCCTCCAAACTGGGGACATGCTTCTGCAGAATTAAAGGTTAAAGAATCAAAGAAGAGAGTCACAAGTTCCAGTCTGGGATTTTAAAGTTGTTTCTGGTTTTATCACATAACTTACATGTAAAAATATACAAATGATGTGTAAAATAAAACCACATTGCCCAAATGAGTACCTTCACTAATAAGCCATAAAGTTGGCTGGATTCATGCTTATTTTCATTCTGGTCTTGCAACTCTTGCATTGTGAATATGAACACAAGGCAGAATTTCTAGTGCCTACTTCTTTCAGATGCTTTCAAGTTAAGGCAATAAGGACTTGGAATACTTGTGGTTTTTGTTAAAACTTTTTTAAGAAAATGTTTTTAGGATCTAGTTCCTTTTTGAGCTCTGCTTGTAAGTCTTGAACATTGGCACAGTGGCATAGAATATGTTGTGTAAATTACATACATTGTCTTTAAAAAAAAGTAGTTGCTCATTGGCCTTTACATTTATTTATATTTTGCTAGAGTTTTATTGATAGTCAGAGGAGCTTGTCTGATGTTCACAGCACATATTGCTATGTTTAAGAAATGCCCTTAAAAATCTCAGTCTGGCACCTCAATTAAAACACTGAGTCACAAGTCCCTTGAACCCCTAAGTTGTTCGTGCTTCTATTTACTCCTCCAGCCCACTGAAATGCCAGGATGTTACCTTACTGTCAGCCAATTTCTCATAACTTAAACATTACAGCAACTGCTCGTGAGCTAAGCAGCAGGCACTGGTACTCTTGATCACTGCTTCCAATTTCAGGCTGCCTCGGTTAGAAAGGCACCGTAACTTTTCTGCTTTCCAGCGGGTCTGCAGCGCAGCCAGCCCCCCGCCGTGAGCGGGGCAGAGCTCCGCACCCCCAGCACCAGAGCAGGCACAAGCTCCTCACAGCCCTGGGGCAGTCCGTCACCCGCAGCACGTTTCAGCTGCATCGGGCATTTAATTGTTCCCAGTCCCGTGGAAGTACTGAACACGCGAGGTGTGCCGCAGCACCCACCGAGCGCACACCTGCCCGCCCCAGGCACCAGACGGGATGTCGCCGGGGCGCGACGCGGAGCCGGTCCCGCAGCGGGGCACACGGCAGAGGATGCGGCCGGTCCCCGCACGCCCTCCTCACCGCAGCCCCGCGGCGGGGGCTCCCGGAACGCGCCTTCCCGAGCCCAAGGGACGCTGCTGCCCGGCGAGGGGGCCGGGCGCGGGGCTCCCCGTCCCTCACCCCACACAAAGGCACGGCGGGGCGGCGGGGAGGCGAACCGGGCCCGCCGCGCTTCCCCGTCCCGGCTTGCCCCGTGGGTGCCGCCGCAGGCACAGCCGGCCCCGGGCAGGACATCGCCCGGCGGTCGGGGCAGCGGGACGGCGAGGCGCGCTGCAGACAGGTAGCTCCTGCTAAAATGGAGGGAGGGGAGAAATGCGGCGCTCGCTGGAGAAACTTACCGGAGGAAACCGACGAGCCGGACAAACTGGAGTTGCTGGATGCGGCCATGGTCCCTCCTCGTCGCCCCTTAGCTGCGAGCCCCGCGTCGGCCCCCGCTGCTGTCCGGCCGCCGCTGCCGCCAGCCCATCGCAAAGTGCCGGAGCCGCGCCGCGCCGAGCCGCCGCCGCAGCCCGGGCTGGGCTCCCCGCGCCGCCGGGGAGCGGGGGGCGGCGGCGACCCGCCGAGGCCGCTCTGCGGGGCTGGGCGAAGCCCTCGGCAGGTCCGGCAAGGGGCCCCGCGGCGCTTCCAGCGCTCTCTCCGCCCTGGGCAGCGGGGCTTACCTTGTGACGGGGACGCGAGAGCCGCCCTGCCAGCGCCTTGCCTCGCCTCCTCCCTTCCCTTCCCTTCCCGTCCCTTCCCTTCCCCGCCTCCTCGCGGGCAGCGCTGACAGCCCGCCGCGGGGACCCGCCGCAGCTCCCCTCCGCACACAAAGGAAGCGGCGGCGCTGCCGGCCGGGCAGGGTGGGTCCCGCTCGGGCGAGCCCCGCCGAGCGGCGGCCAAGCCCCTTCCCTTCCCTATCCCCTCCCGGCCGCCGCCGCCTGGCACGGCGCTGGCAGCGAGCGCGGCTCCCGCCGTGTGCCGGCCCCGTCCCGGCGGGGCGGCAGCGCCTGTTGAGCGCCTCGGCCGTGCCGCAGTGTGGGCTGCGCGCTGGGCTGAGCCCCGGGACCCCCGCCCGCCGGGGACCCCCCGCCCGCCAGGGACCCCCGCCCTCCGGGGCCCCCGCCCACCGGGACCCCTGCGCTCCGGGGACCCCCTGCCAGCCTGGGACCCCCGCCCGCCCGGGGACCCCCTGCCCTCCGGGGACCCCCGCCCTCCCGGGACCCCCGCCCTCCGGGGACCCCCGCCCTCCGGGGACCCCCGCCCTTCCGGGGACCCCCGCTGCCGCGCCGCTACGGCCGGGCGGGGCTGCGCCCCTCGCCTTCGCCGCCCTTTGTCCGTGTCCTGCCCCCGCAGGCTGCCCTCCGTTCCCGGGGCCTCTCCCTCCCTCCAGGCAATCTCCCACTTTCGCTTTTTTCCCTTTTCATTTTATTCCCGCTCCCCCCCTCCCTCTCCTCTGACATCTGTTTTTCTTAATAAAAAACCAAAAAAGCAGGCCGACGCCAACACGGGGTTTTGCCCTGCCAGGTGCTCAGCGAGTGCGGGGTCCCGGCCTGGCCGCAGTTGGGTTGGCCCTGGGGCTCTGGGGGTACACGGGGGGCGGCTGCCAGCATCCAGCGGGGCATGGAGAGCCTGGCCGAGCAGCCGGGTCCGCAGCCCTCGGTCTTAGTGTGCAGGTGGGAAAGAAGAGCCGAGAAAGCATCACTAAGACGCTTCCTCCTGTTGACTGCCCCTCTCCTGTTCCAGTGTTCTGTCGCCAGCCAAAGCTTCCATTTCACTTTATGAAAGACTACAAGAAGGTGGGCACCCGAGTGGCATCGCACACAATCTTGCTGGCACGGGATCTGTAAGAAGCTTAAAACCTATTTGCCATGACGCTGATTTGTGAAAGCCTTCCATGTTTCGTAACAGGGAGTCGCTAACACAAAGTTACTCCGGGAGCGAGGAAGCGCATTAAAGTTTCTTTGGCAATCTAAGCCTCACCCACCCAGCAGCTCCGCGTCCCAAACCAGCGTGCAAACCGCGTGCCCGCTCTGGAACCAGCGCCCAGCCGCTTCCCTTCCCTCGCGGAGCCAAAAGGCAGCCGGGGCTCCCCGGGAGCTGCGGCCGGTTCCCGTTTTTTCCTCGGGAAGCGGGTCCCGAGTCCCCTCTAGCGGCGGCGGCGGCGGCAGCGCTCCCCGGCCGGTCCCGCCGCCCGCGGGGCTCCTGCGGCAGCGCTGCCGGCGCTCCGAGCCCAGCCGGCTCCTCCGGGCTTGATTCGGCAGCCACGGCTCGCTCCGTGCGAGGGGAACGGGCTTTAAACCCGGCTTTGGCGCTAGCTCCTAGTAATCTGTACATTGCCACGTACGGACATAAAACCAGGACAGGCGTGTCGCTGCTCTTTGGTCTTTGGCCAAATATCTCGTCTCCTGCATTTTGAAGACTGGATATTAAGGACAAAACGAGAAAGGCAGATAGGTCATAAAGACAGGCTGGTACCTGGGGTGTAGGAAAATACTGCAATAATACAGTAAACACCCAGGCCGTCCTAGTAAATCATTACTTGAAATGTGTATGATGTTTCAAATAGTCAAATGGAATTCACTTGTATCCTACGTGATCATTTTTTCTGCTCCTTCTGCTATATCTCTTTCCAGTGTTTGCCTCCTTGTAGTCTGCTATATCTTCATTTTCCCCTCCATAATCTAGCACTCTCCTTCCCTCATGTCTCTCTAGCAACTCTTGGAATTGTGTCTCATATTGGTAAAATATGGTGGTGTTAACAACGCTGTCAGAATCTGCAGGGACAAGGGCAAATAACCTGAAAGACAGAAAAACCCCTCACTCTGCTGAGACTTGGCAGACAGAAAGGAATTTCCTTAACTGATTTTAAATTATCTTTCCACCCATATATCTGGATAAATCAAGAGAGCAATTTCTTCAAAGAATGATTACTCCAGATATTCCAGTAATTAAAAATGAAGCATTTTCTATCTAAAACCAGTGAGTACGAACATGTCTGTTTATCAGTGTGTGTACCTTTGAAATTATCAACAGGCAACTGTTGGTAATTTTTGCGGTAACAGCAGGTATGAGGTTGTGTAATCTCAGTTCTACAACACTGAAACGCAAATTAATAAAGTTAAGTGAAATGCACCATAGATTAAAAGAAACTCACATTTCAAGACAGTATGGCCTTTTTCTTATTAGAAGCAAAGAACATAAAAGCCATGAAACTAGAGGGGAAATTACTACATCAAAGGGGAAGCAAATTTAAATGACACAAAAGTAGCCTTGTTATGTGTAAAAAGTGCAAAGCAAAGACAATGCAATCAAATCTCAGTTCTATTTTACAGAAACTGTGAACGGATTCTGCCCTTGTCTAATTTGGCAGAACCCAGATATATCCATTACTAATGATATAAATACTTAGTATCAAGAATAAATTTTAAATTATAAACTCTGATGTAAATTCTTCCTAGGCTTTCCATAATTGTATGCTTCATATAATTCTGGTAAAAATCTGCTACTTTACCCTCCCCATAGGACTAAATTTAGTGCCTGTTTCCATGATATCTCACTTTGATGAGAAGTCACAGCTTCCAAAAGTTTTGAGGAACTCTTGAAAAATCACCTTTCTCTATGTATTATGACATTAGAGCCCATCATTTGACATTAACAGGGAGTTGCAAAGAAAAAACACCAAATTGTATGCTTTGCATTAAGCAAGAGAAAGATCTGAAAGCTTTTCTGTTTTCATTCCTGGGGAAGATTCCTTGAACATTTCCTTGCTTCTAAATACGTTCAATGTAGTTTTTACTGATAGAGTTTGAATGCATGTTTGTTTTCTTGGGGCTGTTTCTTTGCTTTTTTTTTTTTTTTTTTTTTTTTTTTTAATTGAGAGATAAAAGAGTTTGTTGAAGAGCAAAGTTTTAACAAACCAGTCCTCAGTCTACAGCAAAATTCCAAAGAGGTGAGTGTCTGCCTAATGCTAAAGCTCAGCTAGCAACATGATATTTGAAATAGCATTTGATTCACTGTGGAAGAGGCCATTGTATTCCAGAAACTATTAGATATAGGAAACTCAAAGTAATAACTGGAATATTAAAAGTAATAGCTGGAATATTAAAGGAACCCAAACCCATTGCTGCTTGATTTAAAAAAAAAAAATCTCAGAAAATACCTAAAAGTTTTCTCCAAATTTTCAATGAATTAGATTATTTCTATAGCCTATTTATCCACTCTCATACTTTGGCATGGTGAAACTCCTGTTCAAGCTAGAGCTCACACACATTTTGTTCTCCAATAAACAAAAATGAGTGAACACCATGGAATTACAGCCAACAATAAGTCTTGCAGCCCAAGAACCACTGAACTAAACACAAAAATAAGTAAAATTACATTTAAAAGTAACTTTCTTTCACAGTGTATTTTCAAACCTGTTGGTGTGTAGGTACATGCATAATTTCATTGCCATGCAAGCTCTGGTGGAAGAATGTTTTTTGGTGAAACTGTAAGTGTCAGCAGGATGAGGACCTGCATTGGGAGAGCCATCAGTGCAAAACTTTGACAGCTGAGGACATGTCTGTGCTGCTTCTGTGCTGTGGAGTGACCTCTGGAGCAGCCTGGGTTCCCAGCAAACTGTATGCACTGGTTTGTGTCCTTATTTCAGAACTGAGGCTCTGTAGATGAGAAAGGCCACCTGCCTCCTGCATGGTCATCACTATCACAGCTAGCTTGCAGTAACTTTGTGAAGAAAAACCCCAGCTGACAAATAGTTGTTAATGTTCCCATGAGATAAAAGGAAGCAGAAAGTCCTCCTTCTGTACAGCGGATTGAAATCCTAGAAATAACAAATAAAGGGAAAGAAGCCAGATTTTTCCCTATTGGCCAAATGGCTTATTGCATAGCTAAGTATCCACATATTTAACATCCTGGTTTCCTCTCATTCGACTTTAGACACAGTAGGCATTTGCACTGTGGAAGCAAAGACCTCTGCATAGAATTTTTTTTCATTTTACTGGCTTGGCAGAATGCTTCCTGCTGCAGAAAAAGAGATTTAAACACAAGTATAGATGAGGGAGAAAAAAAGGGGTCACTAGATAGGACCTGGAGTAACATGAATCTCTGTATCAGCCTGGATTACTTTGTGTGAAAGAAATTAATCTAAGGCAGACAATCATTTATATTGCTATCTTTAAGCTGTTGAAGTCTCCATTATGCAGGAGCCATTTCCTAAGAGCCCTCCTAAAAGGATTTGGCTTAAAATCATCACATCTTGAGTCTCTTCAGCCTCAAGCCCTCTCCATCCCATATGACAGCCAAGGTTTGTGTTGCCTTCTGGCAGCCAAGCCCCTGTAGGTGGCTGCAGCACAATCCTCAAGGCCCTTCTGGTTTTGCAGTCACCCCATCTGGGATTATGTTCATGGAATCTGCCATAATCTGTGATAGTTGATGCCTGGGTTTTAGAGCAGAGGAGCAGGGGCTGACTGTGTGCCATAAACTTTCACCTGGCAGGGAGAACAGCAGTTTGGATCCTAGGTAATGAATTTATTCCAGCTTGAAAAGTGGCAGTTGGCATTTCAGTGTGAGTGTAGATAGCTTGGCAAAAATGTTGGAATTTAATTAATTATGCAAATAAGAGGAAAGTGAAGATGTTTGACCCCACTGGTCTTGTTATATAATAGGTATAGAAATATAAATGTTCTGTGCAAGACAGCAAGACATATGACACAAAGATTTAGAGTGCAAAGACTAGAATGCTAATCCTTTCTTTGATGTTTATATTGCTTAGCTGGAAAGGGAGGAAATGCATTTTTCATTCTTTGATGCTGTGAAAGGGAAAGGCCTTTATAAGCAATATATAATCCATATTTATATACTCTGCAGTATTTGGAAACTTTATTCAATATAAGCAGAAGATATAATAAGACAAATAAACCAAAATATCAATAAATAGCAGATGCACACAGTATTTGGGTATGAATAAATTATGTGAGTCATAATAATTGCAACAGCAGGTGGTGGTGTAGTTCAAGACTCTCTGTGATTTTTTGCTTTTTTCCTCATACTCCAAAGAGGAAGGCTTGAGACCCCTAATGCCTGGTGCATTTTTTAGCTCTGCACCTTCAATTGGTGAGCAAGCTAGAGGCACCTATTGAATTTTATTAGCTCTGCAAAAAAACACACAGCAAATGGGCTAGTCATCATTTGTGAGTGCTAAAGCTGCTGCTATGACTAATTTATGAACATCCATCCAATTTGTCCTTTCCTCTTTCTTCCTGTCTCATACATCCCATTTTAATTAAATCTCGGATATGGTGTGTGCTGGGGTAGAGAATTTTCTTGTTATGTTGTTTTCAAAGTTTTTTATTGTGGAGCTCTGAACTGTAATTGGAAACTGATAAAGATTTTGAAATTACCAGTCAACTATGTAACTGCCATTAGACTTTATTGTAAAAACATAAATGGTATCGAATCAGTTCAGGTGAAATCGAACTTCAATGGGTTTTTCATTTTTTAATAACAATCAACAAGTTTCAAATATTTTGCCTTAGAACAGGATTTGAAAGTCCTGACTATGTGCAGTATAGTTCTCTTTTACATCATGATTACTCTCTTACATTGGAACATGACAGTGTCTCCTTTAATTTTTTCCAGAGGTGAAACACAAAGCTACTAAATATTTAAACATATGTCTAATTTTTAAACTGAACCACAAACACTAATAATTTTGGACAGTGAAACCTTCTGTTTGTCCAGGCAAGCAGTATCAAACAAGCCCTACACAAATAGGAAAAGAGGACTTTTCTCCATGTTTCAGTACTGCCTTTCTCTGAACAGAATGGATCCCTATTTACTGTGAAGGCTGTGTTTCTATAAGAGCTACTTTCAACTTCTCTTTAGAATTATTGGAAGCAATTGCACTACCACATAATTTGATGTAGGTGAAGAGGTGAAAAAAACAAGAATAAAAACAATTTTGATTAACTTAACAACAATAATCAGTCTCCTTTTCTGAGTATTCTAATTCTTATGTTACTGTGCATTGACAAACTCAATATGAAACATGGGCCTAATGGGCATAAACTGAGATTTTAATTTAGGAGTGTTCCAAGTAAATCACACTTAAAAAGAAATTCCATGATGTACAACACATAGCTTTTATTAACCTTTGGCCTTTTATATAGACTGACATTTAAATATTTTTTTTTCCTCATAGTTCAACATCTTTCTTCAACCTGCAGTTGAAGAACCTGTGTTGAATTCACAGCGTCCCAATTACCATGACAAAGCAGTGATATTGAAGCCTCATATTTACTCTTTCATTAAGAAGTAAGAAAGAGTGGGGTTCAGAGCAGAGCTACTTTAACTCTCCTGTCATTTTTTCCTTGTGTGTGAATTATATGCAAACCTACTAAGATTTAATTAATGAATTTATATGCTATTTCAGCATTTTCACTATTTCTTGGTACTGACAGATTTTGGCTGATGGATTTGAGAACTGTTCAATGCAAAAATGTATTCAGCTACTCTGAACATCTATTCACAAATAGTGGTAGAGCTGTATGTTTTGTTACCTAAGTTGTGTGTTATGAGCCCTGAGAAATTAAATCAACAGTTGTCCAAAATAAGTTCTATTTCAGCTACAGAACTGAAAATTTTGTTCATCAGACTATTGCAAAAACAACTCTTTGCTCATTTATTTGTCAAAAATTAATTAATTAATCAAAGTATCTATTTAGAAGTTATTTACTTCAGACGTTCATGAATTATTTATCTCAGTACTTCCCCTGTTTAACTGTGATACCATATTTCCCTTAATTAGCTACAAATATCTTAAATTAGAGAGGGGCAGCTACTAGAGGAGACTGCCCATATTAATATGGGTTTTATTTATAAATGTTTACTGCTCCTTTACAAAATACTGTCTAAATGTATTGGATATACTTTGCAATTTACTAATATAGGCTGAGGAAGCCTCAAACTTGGCTGTTTTATTCTTAAATATGTTCAGATTTGGATGCTCTGTTTTACTTATGTAAACAAAAACCTTACAGGCTGTAATGGTTTTGTATTTGGGTTCTCTATTCTTCATTTATAGACTTACAGGTCAAATACAGAGATTTTTGATGTTTGATTGGACCAACACACCATTCATCTATGTAACACAATTTCCTAGAGGCCTACTGACATTAACCATCCCAGATTCCAGATGAATGCATTTCTCTTCTCTTCTCTGCAGTTTTGCCTAAGAGGTAAAATCAATACACAGCTCCATGTTTCCCCTGAATGCTTGGACTGAAACCTTGCCTCTACTGAAGGCAGTAATAGTTTTTCTCAGTGACTTCAAAGAGGCCAGTGTTTCACCCTTCATTTCCCTGCTGGATACTGCTTTTCCCTTTAAGCTACTACATATCATAAAAATTACTGTGCTTTGAAAACCATAATGCACCACAGTAAAAATTGTGATGCCACAAGGTAGTGTCAATACGTGTTTTTATGCAGTAGAGGGAGAAGGAAATAAACCAGGAGAGATAACTATTCCTAGTCAAAAACTGAGAGTTTTTCTTGCATTTATAAATAAAAATACATCCTTTCAAGCAATAAAACCCCCATGCACCTGCTTAGTACCATTCCACCAAGGGCAGTCACAAGGTAAGGTAACCACAAAATCTCTTCTTACAATTTCTCAGTCACAATGAAGGTTAGAGATGGGATTTTGAGCTCTAAGGGGTTCGTGAGAAAAGTGTAAATATCCAACACATTCTGCAGATCTCAGGTATGGAATCGTTTTCCTGGTGAAACCTAGATTTTAGTAAGTTCAGCTTTATTTTAAGATATGGAATCATGGATTACCTTGCTTCTTTAGTTAACTTTCCCCAATCATTTATCCTCTGCCTGAGATGCTTTGCTGTAGTTTTAAGCATCCAGGCCAAATGTATATAAGGAAAAGAGGATCAGAACCAGATAAAGTTATCTTGTATGCAGGCTACAGAGGACTCTAGATAAGTAGTGAGCAATAGGGACAGGAACTACAACAATTTAAGCTGTTGGCCTCTTTTCATTTCCTAAGTCTGGTCTATTCAAGTATGTGACAGCCCTGACTTTGAAGGGGAGGCCAGGCCTTGGTCCCAGGGCAGAATTTCTGTATTTCTAAAATCCTGTTACTTTGTGATCTGAGGGGAGTGGTCCATATTTGGGCAATAAAAATAAAAGCTCAGCCAAGGAAACATTTTGATGAATAGGTAGTAAAGAAAATTTCTATTCCAAAGGTAGTTTGCTGTATGTATGTGTGTGTGTGTGTGTGTGTGCATGTGTGTGTGCATATATATATATGTATGTATGTATATAGCCTGTACCATAAGAGAAATTTGCTAACTATCTAAGACTAACAATGGAAAAAGCTGACAAAGTAAATGAAGGCAAAATGGAATCTCCAGTTTAAAACCACAATCAGAGGTAAAGAGCCCCACCAGGAAGGGAATGAATGTCTCCTGATAGGCAAGCAAGGAGTCTGCCTGCAATACCTGTCATAGCTCTTGTCTGGTTTTGGGGTTTTTTTTCTGGTTGGATTGGTTTGTTTAGGGATTTTTTTCTAAGGAAAAAAGAATGCTTGATTAAGCTAATTCTTTGGCTTACTCCATTTGGTGCATAATTAACTGAATATTGAATAGTCATTTTGCATGTTATATAAAATCAGCTTAAGTGGACAGGAAAGCATTCAGAGTACAAATGAGCTTTTATCAGTGACTGAAGACTCTATTGTCTATGATTCAAAAGGAAAGTAAACAGAGGTGCCTATACCCAACCTGTCTTTCATTTCATAGATGTAAAAAGGAAACAAAACCTTGGAAGTCCTGCTCTCATTATTATTCTGACATTTTGAAGCATGCAAAACCATTAGGTGAAATGCAAATTCTAGGGAATTTTATCAGAGGCGAGCGCTTCAAATGGTATGATTCTAAAATTGCTCAATAAATTACAGATAAAATTGGATGAAAGCTGTGTAAAAGAGTCATAAATAAGTGTCTGTGTGCAAATAACATTAACATGTCATAAGCTTAGCTGGGCAGAATGGGAGCTGTAAAATTGTTGAGGATGGTTTGGTTCAGGTTTGTGAGTTCTTGGCTACCATGCAGTGCAGGATTTCAAGGCCCAGGCAGTTCCCCAGGAAATGCTGTGAAAAGAAAGTTGAATGACATTCAGTTAAAATTCTGCTGTGAACATCAATAAAAGGACAACCCTTTCAGGGTCTGCAGAGGTTCCATTTAGCAGTGGTTGTTTTGGACAAAAGCATAAGGATCTCTGTGTTCTCATAGAGTGCAGAAAATTAAGAGAAAGAGCTCTACCATAGAAACAGCAAAGTACTTTTATGTCTTCTGGAGGAAATGTCTCAGAAGAATAAATAGTTTGATAGAATGACTTGCTAAAAACCACTGTCTTATAGCACAGTTTATCCTGAAAAGAAAATGCAAGTGACAAAATGTTAAGGATTGAGTCAAAGCCCATCCTGCTTCAGGAGTGCCAGTGGAAACTGAGGAAATTTGCCTATGGTTAATTAAGATTAACCCTCCACACTCACCAAAATTTGTAGAATTACAGTCAAATGTAGCATAGGGCAAAGGAAGTTTTTTCACCATCCTTTGTTTGCCCTGTTTGCTACCTCTGACAACACTTTAAACACTTACTTTAAAAAAAATAATGAATTAAGCAAAGTTTTCCTTCTTTTATGCCTAGCTGGGAAGTGCAGCCAGTAGGCAGAGCAGTGGAATTTCAAACAACCCTGTGCCATGGGTCACCCTAGATGGAAAAAAGGCAACAACTGAGAAGGATGTGCTTGTGCATCCATGAGACATCATCCATATACACATTTGTGAGTGTGTGTCTGTGTGTGTACCACTGCTCCTGCACACATAGCCTTGGGAAAGCCAGAAACATTTCATGACTGGCTGGATATGAAGCAATTTTTCTCTCTACACTGATACAGAAAAAGAAATAATTTTTGTGGGCATTAGAACTCTGCACATAATTTTCTTAAAACATTTTGCCACATATGGAGCCCTATTTTCCTCTCCATAGGCTGCTTAACTCTTATTAATATCAATGGGGGTTATGCACAAGTGGAGAATAAATTAGATTCTTCATTATTTCCTTCTGATAAAATTAAATGTTCTTTCCACATGTTAAAATTAACTCACATACTGTTGTTCTAAGGGTATTGGAAATAGAGAGCATTAGTTGCTAGTTGAATCTTACAATATTTTGCCTGTTAAAATAGGACCTTATCCTACTCCTTTTAGAATCAGAAAGTAGTTGTTAAAAGCTTCAGTTAGAACTTGAGTTTTTTGGCTATTGATTTCATCCTTGAGCTGTGTGGAAACCCTTCTCTCCCAGTATTGTGCATTATTCAGATTAGATTTGTTATAGTAGTTTCTTCATGCTAATAAATGGCTAACCTCTTTTCCAGTCAAAATTTTGTCAATCAATACTTATTTCCTTTTTTCTTATTTACAGACATTGGAAGACAAATGTTTCTGTCACATCCAGTAGTGAGATTGTCTCAACTCGTTTTCCTTTGAAGCCTGCAAATGAAAAATGCTAAATGAATTTTCACTGATGTGAATTTGAGACACAATTTAATATCACCATTATACAGGGAATCATTATTGTGCATCATTTGGAATATGGAAGATGCTGGTAAGGATTTTATACTCTTGAAGTGTTTTTTGTGTATTTATAGAAGACCTATTAATATTTATCCTTGGCATTGCATCCACGAAATAGCTACAGAGACTATTCTATAGACTTTCACCATTTTTTAGAACATGGAATGCTGATCATTAATGTTCAACTCAGTTATAAACAGCATTCCCCAAGGGATGACACATCAGATAAATTGGACCAGTTTCTAAGAAGAAATCTTAGAAACTGAGAAGATTCTAAGAAGAAATCTTAGGGGACTGCATCTCCTATGGAACTCTCACTAGCAGAAAATGATTGAGCTTTACAACTTCCCAGGACAGCAGTGGTGATGCAGTTGCAAATGGAAGAGGAATAGTGTGTCAGTAATGCCTGCCTAAATTTCCCAGAAGTGCTGTGAGGTGGGGGAATGTCTGCAACTCGAGAGCCTGAGGGATCCTGTAGTATTATGAACCTCTTGTTGTAGATACACTCTTGGATAATAATTTGACAGAACTCTACTGAATAAAACCTGTGTGAACTCAGCTTTAAGCCACAGTTAAGAGAAGTGAAGAAGTCAAAAGATCTTGTATCAATGCCATTGATGGAGTCAAGAAACAGGACTCACCAAGCAATCAAGCCAAAATGATCATCAAATTAGCACAGATTAAATTGTATAAGAAATACATTTATCAAAATCCAGAATCAGCATTATTTTTTCAGTATTACTTGTTTTAGTGTTTACTTACAGAGACAGTAGTTTTTCCCTGCAAGTCATGAACCATTTAGACTTCAATTTTTTCTCAGAACTATAGGAAGCTCTCCTAAGCTTTGGGATTTTGCTTTTTGTATTATGAGATCACTATGCCACAGAATATCTTTATGACCTTGAAACAAGATGCAATCTTTTGATGCCTAGTTGCACTTACTTTTCAGATTTTGTCTCAGTTTTTCTTTTTAATTGCAATAATAGATCTCAAAATATGGCGGAAAGTGAAAACTACCGTTTGTGATATATAGTTTTACTCCTTGATTTGATTTCTGAATGTCTTTCAGGCTTCACTGGGGTTTAACATGCCTTCTAGGTCCTTGGATGCTCTAGTTTGAGAAATTGTGGCTCAAGAAGGCTTGCTATGAACCCTTCAAGCCCCCCTGTAGTGAATGGGATCCACAGTATGAGGACACCTGAATTTAAGCATCTGGATGTCTTAGTGACTTAGGTTGCATTATAGTAAGTCAGGATTCCCTTAAGCAATGTTTTCAAAATAAGATAGAAGCCAAACAAATCTTTCCAACCCAAATTATGGTTGAATAAGCTTTTCATATAAATCCCAGAATGCAAATCTATTTTAGTCAGTCCTGAGAAAAAACATTGTGCAAATGAGCTTACCATAAAGATGTATTGGAACCAGTCTGGAAGCCAACGCACCAGTTAAGTTGTTGCTGGCATGGAGTCTCTCCATTAAAGTCACTGTCTCAAAATATTTTTCAGAAAGAAATCCTGCTACTTTGTAGATAGTGAAAAGCTCTAAAATAAGAGTGGGCTGATAAATTCTTTCCTGTTAAAGAGCCTCCACTGTCCAGAATGAATTCTCAAGTAAACAAATGTGAGTGCAAGCTCAAAGTAGAGATTTAGAGCTTTGTACAGGAGTCAAAGGCTGATCTGTGGTCTAGAAGCACACAACTGTATTGGCATCTTGGAAGCATATTGATTTAATTATTGCTTAGTTATTTTCTCTGAAGCTCTCACTATCATACTGGATATGTTTCACAAGCTGATAACAAATACTCATGTAGCTCTAGCCCCTATAAGCAAGTCAATGCACTTTGAAATGCAGACTTTTTTTTCTTTCTTTTTTTTTTTTTTCCAAACAGATTAGCACATAGGAACAAATATCATCAGTTGTCTTTGAGGGAGGAGAATTTTGATTATTGCAACTTTAGTTTCAAACCAGTCAGGAGATTTTGCTGCAGAAATATACAATAATTTAATTGCTTAAGGCTTTCAGGTTTCTGATGGGGATGCAAAGCTGTGCAGTTGTGTTTGCAAATGACTTTTTTTGCTTTTTCATTCAAGACCCATTGGCCACACGTGTTGATAGTTATCACTAAGGGTGGGTAATTTCTGTCTTTCGTGAGGGTATCAGGAGCCTCTGCCAGATAAAATGGAAGAGTAATTGACACTGAAGTATTACACTGAAAGATTACTTGTTAATCTTGCTATGGCTAATAAAATTCTAATTTGCAAGTCTTGATTCACTATGTTTGATGTGCATATGAGTAACATGGAATCACTCTGGTTAAAGCTGTAAAATAAGAGTCCTACATGAAAAATATATTATGCAGGAAAGCATTATCACTTTTTTTCCCCCTGAACTGAGGTTAATCTACACTTTCTGTCCACTAGGTATGCTTGGATTTACAATTCTTTTCTCCTAAAACCCAGTTAATTGCATTAAGTGCAGTTGGAACGTGTTCAGAGATGATATTGGCCTTCTAATTATTGAGCATTGAAACATGAGGGTTCAACAATCTAAATGTACTGGTTATGTATTGGTTATCAGTGATGCTATAAACTTCTCTAGTTTACACTATAGGAAAGAAACAAAACACCTCCTAGATCAAGTCCCAGTGGAGTGCCTTGAATTTCTTGATGCTTTTAGTATTCATTAAAATGTGTAGAATACATTTTCAATAAAATAAAATATGGCTACTCTCTCTGAGTTTGCATTTGGTATAATGCAGTTATGAATTATTTTCACAGGTGGATTTTAATACATATTGTCCTGTCTACTTTATGTTATGACTAAATTATCCTCATTCTGCAGACTCAAACCAGAACCTCTGTAAGCTGTAGAGCAGCTGTACACAGCCTCTGACACTGTTGTCTTTTAGTTATGGCTTAACCACAATATCCTTCTTTAATTATAGTAGTACTTTAGCAAGAGCAAACATGTATGATGAAATTTCATACTCTGCTTTTGCCCAGAAAAATAAATTGGTTTTGAGTACAGTATCAAATTCCATGGTTGTGGATTTAACTATCTAGAATTTAGTTTCTGTAAGCTATATCCTTTGTATTATTTAGAATTCTGGATGGAAGTGAATAAAATAGCATTTATGTCAGAGTTGTGAACTGATGACAATGCAGCATGTCTTCCCATTTTTCACTGTGCCACATCCACTCTCAACAGAACTTTCATTTTAAAAGTTTATAGTCTGTCATTCATATAGAAACTAAGGACTCCTCAGTGAGCTGGTTATTTGTAGGTAAAAGACACAGAAAATCTCAAGTTCCTTAAACCAGCCTCTTGCAAGACATCTGCTTTTATTTATTTCCTGAGAAACAACTTTGACATAAGTGTTGTGCCTTGTCCTTTTCTCAAGATTTGCTGTAAAGTTAGAACAGTTTTGGATGCCTAGTTCTTACCCTCTTCACCTTTGCAGAAGTGCTCATGAAACATATCACTCAGGGTTGTCTTCCTTTCCCCTCTGTATAATCAGAAAACCAGCAGTAAAAACAATCAACTTTGGGTGTAAAACTTTGAAAATACAAAGACTTCTGCATAGAGTCTAGCCCAGTGTCTGTACCCTGCTATCTTAACAATATTTAGGTTTGCACTCATCTGGAAGATCTCTGCTGGAGGAATTTTATAATTTTTTCAAAATTGTAACTTGGTACCCAGTGAAACTTCAGAGAATTTCCATGTTACCTGATGGCAATAGGAAAGACCCCATTTTTTCCCCAGAAGTCATTTAATTGATCCTTCTGTGATACTCATCTGCACTCTGAGATGTGGAATCCTGGATATTATTGCTTTAGTAATCTCACTGCACTTTATAAAAAAACTCGGCTGCTTTAAATGAAATGGGGTCAAATTTCTGATGGCTAAATATGACACTGCCAAAACCAAAAATTGCCTTAAGTGGTGACAAACCACAGTGGAGGATTTTAGACACACCTTCCTTTATACCTGAACTGGCTCAACCTGTTAAACATTTTAAGCTGCAACGGTGGAAGAGGATGGGGAAACATGGATGGCAGTAGCTGGGGGCTGACTCTTCTGCCTCACACAAACCTTTTGGATGAAATTATCAGAGGAGGACAGAAATATCCATTGTCAAAAGGAGACTGAGATTGCATCATTCCCAGCCACACTAACTGATACATTCCTCTGAGAACACCTCAGAGATGGCAAGGGGAAAATTTACCTACCATCACCTCTTGTAGGAGTAGAAAAATCTTGTTTAGAAGTTGTGCTTAAAATTAAAGGAAGTGTTTTGTTCCAGTGACCTGGAGTCAGTCAGAGGATAAAATCTGTGTGCTTTCTTTTCGTGCCAAGGTAGAAGAACCAACAATTATAAAAGGAAGTTGTGTTCCCTCACACCTTTCCTGCCTGTTTTCTGAAAGCAGATCTTCCACCCTGCTGGTTACAGCCTGCCAGCTTTTATGAGTGCTCGTTTTCCCTAAACGGTGTTGAGTAGGTTTTAGTGTCCTCTCCACACTGTTACTCCTTTCACACAATTTCCTGTGTCTGCTCCTGCTATGTTGGGAAAACAGGGATTGAACCAGACTGGGACATCGTGGTGCACCGTGGCAGAGCCTCAAGAGCCTTGATGGCAGCTCCCACCGACAGTCTGCTCAGGGCTACTTTCCTCCTGTGTGTGCTCTCAGGAGTCTGTGCTGCCAAGAGAGGAAGGAATGTGGTCCCTGTGAGTGTGGGGGCTGTGTCTGGTCCCCTCTGACGTGCTGCCAAGCTCTGCTCCTGGGGTGCGACCGCACCGTTGGGTGCAAAGCTGCAATGCAAGCTGCACAAATCTCTCTGTGCTTGCTGCTGTCTCTCCCTTTTCTGCAGGAATTAATGTGCTCACCAGATGGTTAAAACACAGGCAATGCATGAGCACCATGCTGGAAAAATATCTAGCTGACATTAGACACACATTTTACCCGTGTCAGGAAGTCTGTCTTTAGGGACAGGGCTGAATCAAAGGCTCCCATTTTGATGTGAATTTCACTTTTTTCCTTAACTTTGCATTAGGGACTTAAATTTATAAAAAAGTAACACCTTCAGCAGAAACACCTTACTTTAACTAATTTTTTTTAAAGGAAGGAGCTGTATAACTTGTGTTGATCCAACAAGGTACTGCAACTGGTTTCTGATTTGGTTTGGTGCATTCATTCATTCTTCTGTGTGCTCCTGTATTTTCAGCTAATCCTTCCACAGGTGTGGATATGAAAGCCTCCCATCCACCCCAGCCTCCAAAAAAGCAAAGGCCATGAAAAAAAGCATCCCAGGCTCTTTAGATTGTTGCACCCAGGAAAATACAGAGTGATGACTGAAACACCACAGGATGAGGATTAAATCAAGAATATTCCAGAGGTGGCTTACTGGTATTTTATATCAAAAGTGGCCCTGTGTCACCCTGGATTGTCTGGTCTCTAATTTGTGTTTTCGAGACTGGAGCCTTCCTGCTAACTGTTCCCTTCTTGAAATCCATTGAAAAACTCACAGTGATGGGTGGTCTGTTTGCTAAAGATTGATTGATTTTTGTGTGAGAGGAACTAACATGCTTCTCATACTGCTGCAAAAGAGTTTGCATTATTTATTTTGCATTATTTTCTGATCCATCTCCTTTACTTGCAGAATTGTATAGCAGCACAGCCCATCTGGGCAAGGGGGCTTTACATAGCCTCCTAACTACCTGCTTTTCATCAGGTATCACCATGCTGAGCTCAGGAGGAATTTTAAAAACGCTTAGAAGAACAAAAATAAGCACTGGACCAACACGCACAAGGTCTAAAATCAGCCGTGGGGGAAATCAAACAGGAGAATGCCTGAGGGTTGGCAGCGGTCCTGGCAGAGTGACTAACACCCTAAATCAGCAGGATAAATGAATTTTAGCCTTGCCAGTGCAAGAAAGTCACGCTGTCAGTTTGGTGTTGGTGGGAGCCAAGCCACAGTGAAGAGCCACAGCTGGATCCTGGTGCATAGCTGAGTGCTGAGCACACTGCTCACAGGAGGCACAGCTCTGCCAGACCTGCTGCTCTGTCCTGCACACCCAGCTGCAGCGAGCCCAGGGAGGGAGAGCTCCATGCCTCCTCACCCTGCACACCCAGCTGCAGTGAGCCCTGGGAGGGAGAGGAGCTCCAAGCCTTCCTCACCCTGCACACCCAGCTGCAGTGAGCCCAGGGAGAGGAGCTCCATGCCTTCCTCACCCTGCACACCCAGCTGCAGTGAGCCCAGGGAGAGGAGCTCCAAGCCTTCCTCACCCTGCACACCCAGCTGCAGTGAGCCCAGGGAGAGGAGCTCCAAGCCTTCCTCATCCTGCACACCCAGCTGCAGTGAGCCCAGGGAGAGGAGAGGAGCTCCATGCCTTCCTCACCCTGCACACCCAGCTGCAGTGAGCCCTGGGAGGGAGAGGAGCTCCATGCCTTCCTCACCCTGCACACCCAGCTGCAGTGAGCCCTGGGGAGAGGAGAGGAGCTCCATGCCTTCCTCACCCTGCACACCCAGCTGCAGTGAGCCCTGGGGAGGGAGAGGAGCTCCATGGCTCCTCATCCTGCACACCCAGCTGCAGTGAGCCCAGGGAGAGAGGAGCTCCATGCCTTCCTCACCCTGCACACCCAGCTGCAGTGAGCCCAGGGAGAGGAGCTCCATGCCTTCCTCATCCCTGCACACCCAGCTGCAGTGAGCCCAGGGAGAGAGGAGCTCCATGCCTTCCTCACCCTGCACACCCAGCTGCAGTGAGCCCTGGGAGAGGAGAGGAGCTCCATGCCTTCCTCACCCTGCACACCCAGCTGCAGTGAGCCCTGGGAGGGAGAGGAGCTCCATGCCTTCCTCACCCTGCACACCCAGCTGCAGTGAGCCCTGGGAGGGAGAGGAGCTCCATGGCTCCTCATCCTGCACACCAGCTACAGTGAGCCCAGGGAGAGGAGCTCCATGGCTCCTCATCCTGCACACCCAGCTGCAGTGAGCCCAGGGAGAGGAGCTCCAAGCCTTCCTCACCCTGCACACCCAGCTGCAGTGAGCCCAGGGAGAGGAGCTCCATGCCTTCCTCACCCTGCACACCCAGCTGCAGTGAGCCCAGGGAGAGGAGAGGAGCTCCATGCCTTCCTCACCCTGCACACCCAGCTGCAGTGAGCCCAGGGAGAGGAGAGGAGCTCCATGGCTCCTCATCCTGCACACCCAGCTGCAGTGAGCCCAGGGAGAGGAGAGGAGCTCCATGCCTTCCTCACCCTGCACACCCAGCTGCAGTGAGCCCAGGGAGAGGAGCTCCAAGCCTTCCTCATCCTGCACACCCAGCTGCAGTGAGCCCAGGGAGAGGAGCTCCATGCCTTCCTCACCCTGCACACCCAGCTGCAGTGAGCCCTGGGAGAGGAGCTCCATGCCTTCCTCACCCTGCACATCCAGCTGCAGTGAGCCCTGGGAGGGAGAGGAGCTCCAAGCCTTCCTCTGCACTGTGATGAGAGTAACAATGCTCTGAGCCCCTTTGCAGGCTTCCCAAGCAAATAGGAAACCCATGATTAAAATGCAATTGTCCTTCATTTGTCAGATTAAAACTGTTTAATAGATTACCCAGGCAGCAGAGTAGCAAGTAGCTGCTCTGATTTGAGGATTCTGGCCTAGAATACTAAATAATTGTCTCTGTCATACAGTGTGTTTGTACATGGATTTATCAGAAGAAAAACTAGTCTATTTATTGCACACTTGCACTTTCTTCATCATCTGAAGAGAGTTTAATTTCCTATTTTTGCAATAAAATTTTGACTTTAACATTCTACAATAATGGTGAAGCAAGCAATTGGATTAAAAAATCCCAACACCCACCCTTCCATGCATGATTTTGTTCTGAGACCATAATAACTGATATTAACTGTTAGTATTCATGCATGTCACCTGCAGCTACTCCAGGAGAGAGGCAACAATGTAGACTAATGGTTCTGCAGTGCAGCAGTGAGATAATGGTATCTTACTGATCACACTAACCAGAGGATGCATCTTTGGACTGTGGTCAAGAAGAACACAGCAGGTTGCCATTGCTGTCAAATTCATTTAATATCAGTTAATTTCCAAATGGGCATTAATTTTCAGAAGCAGGCTTTTTTGAGAACAGTGGTCAGCTTAATTAATAACCTTACCTGATAACCTGATAACCTTAGGTAGAAAGTGGGTATTTCTTTAAGGTTTCACATGTGTCTAAAATTCCAGGAAACTGATTCCCAGCCTTGCTTTCTTGCTGATGTGCTGCAAGAACTGCTAGCACAAGGATTTGCTCTTAAGTGTTTTCTTCCCATGGCCTGTGCAATTAGCATTAAGCCAGTGGTGAAGGACAGGGCTGATTTGCATGAGGTAATTTTTCAGAGGAGTTTGTGTCAGGAAATCAGAATATACCCACAAGTCAAATTGTAATGTTTTGTACCTTGTGAATAGAGCATTGATTCCTGCCTTGTAAAGAAATCAGGGAGTGAACAATGCTCACTGAACAGGTAGTATCATCCTCAAATGAATCACTTCCACTAATCCAGATACAGGAGCAAACTGCAGCTTTTTCTCAGATTTAAAAGGGGTTGCTATTAAACTGCTTTTTCCTGCTATGTTTTCTTTAAGGCAAAACATGGAAAGGCAGGTCAAGAAAACCATATAAGCTTATAATTCATTTATGGTTGAGAAATATCTGTGGGTGTAACCACCAACTTACTTCTGATACAGCCTTTACTGTCCAAATGAATACTGCAATAACTTATGAAACACAGAACATCTCTCTTCCAACATAATTGCTGAATCCAAATTAATCCACTGATTAACCAAGGCCCTTGTCTAACCTGTTTAGGCCTGTAGCATAATCCATAAAGAGCAACATGAAGGAAACAGCTTTGCTTGTAATACAGTTCAGCCTTTGTATGAATGATTCTCCATCTACAATACTTTGTAAATTCGTGGAGATTTTCAGTAAACTGGGGTTATAGATGAGTGTAGAAGTGTTTCTATTTCTTTGTTTTCCTTGGGATGTCTCTTTGCTCCATGGGCTTGAGAGAGAACACTTTAACTTCTATTTTCTCACTCAAATACTGTCTGGTAAACTATTTTAGAACATGGAGCTGCATGGTGCAGCCTGTTCATAGAGACAGGAAAATCAGAATAGATCTCTTCTGGGGGACAAGAGATACTGGTTTCAGCTTCTGAAAGTGGGAGAATCAATAAAATCTGGCAATCTCTTCTGCTGGCTGAGAGTTCTAGCTAATGAGTCATTTAAACAGCCCAAGCAATTTTCTGACTCCAATCCTTTCTTTAGATTGTTTCTCTTGACTCAGTTCCAAAAGGTTTGAGGCTGAATGGACTATCCTGTGTCCAAAACCACCAAGTGACCTTGCTCTCCAAATAGCTCTTTCAGAGGTTCATCTCAGCAAAAAAAAAACCTTTTCCTTGTCTCTCTCCCTAGGACTCAGACAATCTCCAGAAGATTATCAGTTATTCATAGAGCCATATTAATATTATTTTCAGGTGGTTGTTACCTTTCTTCCCATCTTTTCCAACCTCACACAGTTTTCTTGGCTGTTTGAATTAGCACATACATGTCTGTTTTCTCTTAGTCACAGAAGCTGGTTTTTGTTCCAGCCCTTCTGTAACATATTTTCTGGCCTGTGTTAAAAATGCAATTTAAGCCTTGAATGGACATGTTTAGGATGTGGGTGCAAACTTGTGCTGTTGGTTAATGGGTTTATTTTTCAGTGCTGTAGCTCAGACAAACAGCTGTACATCGCCACAGATCCTGTCTTCAAATGAGCAGCAGGTTTTAGTTTTTATTGCCAGATCTCAGCATGTGGTGTTGTGGAACTACATCCACCTGTGGATTGTCTTTCCCCAAACCCTGAGCTGTGAAAATGCTGAACCTTCTACAGGGCCTGAAGTCCTTCTGTTATATTGTTCTATTTTAATCCTTACAGAAATATAAATGAACTTACAAAAATCCTGCCTTTCTTCATTTGCAAAATCTCACATCAGAAGGCCTCAAGGAAGGTTTACTATCTATTCTTTGTTGGAATAACATCTGAAGCCAAACTCCACAAAATTTATGTTTTCTTTCATTTGCTGGAGGTTCTTGAACAGCCAGAAAAACTGTTCTGGGTTTAGATGAAACTATGTTTAGAATTTGGGTTTTTGCCTTTACTTTGATAGTGTCAAAATGATGGAGCTTATTTTGCTCTACTAGGCGAATATTCCTTTGAAACCAACATGCACTTGAAAAATGCTTTTGTTACCAACTACACGAGGTTTTTCCTGGGAGATTTTATCTAGCTAAAATTTTCCTTCAGGATTCTTCCCACAATCTCAAGCTCCTGACCAGTGCTTTGTAAGGCTCTGCATACACAGAAGAAAAGGACCTCTGACCTAAATATCTTGAGTCATTGAATTGAAGAATCATTTAGGTTGGAAAAAACCTTTAAGATCATTGAGCCAAAAAATTGGCCCAGCACTGCCAAGTCCACCACTTAACCACGTCCCAAAGTGCTATAGACACATCTTTTAAATACCTTTTCTACATAAAATATACAAATCTTTTAGAGGTATGGCCACCACTTCCCTGGGCAGCCTGTTCCAATGCTAGACCATACCATGAATAAATTTTTCCTAATATCCAATCTAAACCTCATCCAATGCAATTTAAGGCCATTTTCTGTTTTTCTGTCACTTGTTACCTAGGAAAAAAGACAGAACCCTACCTTGCCACAACCTCTTTTCCAGTAGCTGCAGAGAGTGAGAAGATCACCTCTGAGCCTTCTTTTCTCCAGCTTAACACCCCCAGTTCCCTCAGCTGCTCCCCATCAGATTTGTGCTCCAGACACTTCCCCAGCTCCATTTCCCTTCTCTGGACAGCTTCCAGTTCCTCAGTGTCTTCCTTCTGTCGAGAGGACCAAAACTGAGCACAGGATTTGCAATGCAGCCTCACCAGTGCCAAGTGCAGGGGGACAATCACCACCCAGGTCCTGCTGCCACACTCTTTCTGACACAAACCAGGATGCCCTTGACCCTTCTTGGAAACTGGGCAATGCAGCACCCCTGGGGTCCTTTCCCAGCACACAACTTTCCAGCTGCTCTACCCTCCCTAGTTTTTGCTAATTTTTTTTTTCCTTCTCATTTCCCACTTTTTGGGAACTGTGGCATCAACACACAAAACCTTTTAGAAGTGCTGTTTTTAAAATTCAGAAATAGCTGGTGTTATCAATGGAAAAGCAGCCTTAGATCTCTGACTGAGAGCTGAACAATCCCAAATTGCAAGAAGCTGTGGGCATAAATGCAAAGTCTATAGCAGGGGCTTTTCTGAAGTTGCAATGTGCTGTTTCTGATCTTCCTTTTAGAAATGTGTTTATGAAAATTTTCTGCTTCTCCTTCAGTGTTGCCAGGAGGGCACATTATCTACTTCTTGCTGTAAATCATCAGAAACTTTCTTTTCCTCTGCTGTATCACTGTGAAAGTGAGGACAACTTAAAGAAGTGGAAGCAATTTGTTCTGCAGGAGGTATTAGATAAAGGGTGCCTAGAGGATTCCTCATACCATCTTGAGATGGAGATAAAATAGAATGACATGATAGCCCATTAGGCAGAGCAAAGTAAGCACAGCAGCAGATTCTTGTCTCAGATCTGTGATGCATTTTCCTACCTTGGATGATTAAATGACAGTGTCTAAAACAACAGCTCTCCTGGCTTTGCTGAGCTTATGTGGAACCTTAGGAATCAGCAGCAGTCTTTGCTCAGAGAGATAAAGGACTGCAAGCCACCCAGAGCACACCCAGAGCAGCTGCTCTTGCTTACCCTTTCTTTGGAAAATGGCAGCACAGTTAAAACTATTTTATAGACTCTTTGCCTAACCTTCACTAGGGATCTGGAGCTCCCCATCACTGCCAATTTCTGAAGCTGCAAGAGTTTAAGAATCAAAGCAAGAGATTAAATGAGACTGCAATGACATAGCCTAATGTACTGTTCATATGGCAACAGCAGAGTTCATTAACTGTGCTGGGGCTTAAAATATTGCTAAATATGTTGCTAAATTATTAATTTTTAAAGGAATTCTTGGAAACATGAGAGTCTGCTCTGAAATTTTCTGAAAATTTGGAAAACAAATCATGAGATTTACAATTTGTGTTAACCAAATACAGGGTTTTGGTTTTATTCTCTCTCACAACAAATGAAAAAGAGCTTGCATTTTCCAAATTACTTATAAATATCAACCAGAAGCCAGGATCCTAAGAAGCTAATTCAAATTAAATGCCTGATGCCAGAAGAAACAAGGTTACTAATGAGCTGAATAACTTTCCCATCTTCACTGCCCTAAGGGCCCACTTGCAATTTGCACTGCACACTGGGCATCCCACAGACAAGAGCAGGAACCAAGGTCTGTGTGGCACTTACCCTAAATTAAGGTGCTGGCAGTGTGGATATCCCCTATTTTCCATTTCTTTAACAGTCTGTAAAAAAAGGATCAGCTTCTGGGATGCCCAGATGGTAATATTTGATCAGGGAATAGGATGCACAATGTTAGCCTATCTCCTTCTTATTCTCCTCTTTCTATTCATAGTGTGTAAAAAAATCTCTGTCCATCAGTTTATGGCTTGTAATGAGATACTCACTAAACTTAGTGGCCTGTGTCTTCCCTGTGTCTGTCCAGCTGAACAACTACCCACTACTGTCTGCCCAAGCCAGGGCTTTTCTTCACCCAGCCATTTCTTTTGTGGTCTGAATCAGCACAGCCACCTCAGTCAGCAGAATAAATCAGAACAAGTCTTAAGGTGAAAAATGTTGTGTACAAAGAATGCTCTAAATTGTAAATACACTGTATTTTCAGTGTATGAGTCAAATAGGTGATGCCTTGGAAACTTTACCACAATAACTCTGTGTCTGTGTGTGTGTATGTATGTGCATTCTTTAACTAACACTGACTCTCCCACAAGTGTTTCAAGCACATACTCCACTCCTTTTAAACACTTGTTTTAATTTCCTCTCATGCTTTGGGAAAGAAATTAAGTTGGGTTGGTCGCCTCCAAGGAATAAAAGTGAAAAGTTATTCTAGTTTCCCTGAACTGAGCAAGACTTGAAACAGCAATCTCTTCTGAGTGCTCTCTGCCAAGGCAGAGTTATCCTGCAAGAGGCTGGCAGAGATAAACCCTACAAAACAAACAACCCACCCCCAAAACCTCAGCATGGCAGTCATTTCACTGCTCACAATAGGAAGATGACATTTTGGAAGAAAAGCACTGCACCTTAGACACCAGCTATCAAACAAACACACAGAATAGCTTGGAGTTACCATCTGTGTAATGAAAAGCAGAAAATAGCAGGGATTCCTCTGGAGGAACTTGCTTGCACCTTGTGTCCTTTCTTTCCTACCCATGTTATTCTCACTGGCTGTGTGTTGGCTCCAAACTGCTCTAGGTTGATTTAAGAAAGTCCAGAATGATCCCAGATCAGCTTGTGTGCGTCCATCAAACTTCAGCTACCTGTCTCTGAGGGCTTTTTGTTTTACCCCTGAAAAACAGCTGACAGCAGGAACAAAAGGTTATGAGAACCTCACATTCTTTTGTACTAATTTCCCATTGCTAATTATCTATTCTCAGTATTATTCTCCTCTCTGCAAGTTATCTCACAAACATCCTTTAGAAATTTCTGTCTTCCATTTCTTCTTTAATCCATACCCTTAATATTTTTTTTTATCTGAGAATTATCCCTCCATATTGGCCTCATGCCTTCCACATCTTAAGTATCTTTTCTCCAAAAAAAAAAAAAAAAAAAGAAAAAGAAAAAAAAGAGACAGGTGATTGATCCTGGTTTTTAAAGAAGGTGTCATTTTAACTTTTTAAAGCAGGTTTTCATGGCACACTATATCCTGTTACATGCTGCTAGGGTAGTGGGGTGATTCATTTAATGATGTGTGATTAGAGTTTTTCTCTCCTCCTGAGTACCAAAGTCGAATAGTTCATCCAAACTGCTGGCAAAACAGATCCCTTATGAGAAAGGCATAAAATGTGTAGTCTCCAAGGCTGAAAAGGAAAGTAATGAAAGATAACCAGCTAGTCCAGTTTTATCACATTTATCCCCAAGGATCCTGAACCCGCACCAAGTTGGGGAAGAGAGCCTAGCAAGACTCTCAGAAAGTCTTGGAGGATGTTTAGCATGGAGAAGCCACCCTGATGGGAAACCCTCAGCTTAGGGTTTCAGGGTTTTAGGCTCCACTTTAGCTGTGCTATTGGCTAATTCCAGCAGGTTATTCATCTCTAGGAGTCACCATCACAGGGAGGTGAAAGGAGATGATGAGAGATTGGCATCTTTAGGGTAGAAAAGAGCCAAATGCAGGTCCCCACAGGGATGGGGCAGACTCCTCCAAGTCTCCTGTACCACTCCTTTTACCCCGTATTTGTCCTTGCACATCTCTGTGCTGCTCTGCTCCGCCAGCCCTCGTTCCCCTGCCTAGTTAGGTCAGCAGGAAGGAATCTAGAACTGCTCTGCATTTTGCTTGTGCGTGTTGGAACAGGAAGGACTGCGTGTCAGTAAGTTCATGAGGCAAGCTAAACTGGTAGCAGCTGTATTTCTTAATAAAATGTGTATTTTGATACCACCTCTCAGATTTCTCTAAGGAGGATTCAGGCTTCCTATCCAGCATGGCCTGCAGGGGGCATCAAAAGAATTCAATGGGCACTAAACATTGTTTTCTGACTGTAGCTCTTTAACAATACCTACCCCTACATGGAGTATTTTGCCATTAAATCAGAAAAGGTGAAAAAAGCACTTGATTAAAAGAGGGGATGACATTTCTGCACATCTTTTCTGCTTTTATTTTCTGGCTTCTTGATAAGGCAAGACTGGGTTTTCAACCCCATTCATGCTCCTAAGTCTGCTATCAGCAGACACTTTCAGAGAATTCCATTGGAAAGGGAGCTTCAGTCCCTTGACAATAGGATTTAGAAGGTTTTAAGAGTTTCTGAGAAATAGGACAGACTATTTCAGAAATTCCTCTGTTTTCTTTATATTGGAATAGGCTCCCTTCCAGCATTATTATCTGGGCTGAATTCTAGTTGAAGGATTTTGTTGCATTTATAAGATTAAATAGCACTGTTGGTGGCATCCACATTTCTTTGCTGCACTGAGAGTACAAGCTTAGTGAATTTGACTGGGAACAAGAGTAGAAAACTTAAAATGCACCTTCTTCTCCTGAATGTTCACTGTTTGTACTCCCCATAACTTCTGGCCTTTCTATTTCATATTAGGACCTCCTGACTGGATTTTTGATTCAGACTGTACAGTGGGACTGGATCCTGAGGATCCAAATATATTGGCCATGAGTGCAAATCTGAAGCATTCAAACTGCTTTTAAATATTTTGTCTGTATTTTTTGTAGCCTCTTTAACTTTCCTAGCTCTGCAATATCTTTTTTCCTACATCCAACATAAATTACAGTTGCATTAAATAGATGCACCTGCATTAAGGTTCTTCCTGCCTTCCACTGGGCTGCATGTTTATTTGCTGTTTGGTACAATTTGTTTCCTAGTTATTAATGTAATAACATTACATATAATTTTCAAAGAAGCATGAGGTTATTAATGACCTACACTTATCCAGAGTATACTGTAGCAGTTTTCTTTGCAATGAACTCTCTTATTCCTGTTTCTCTGTTACTTTTACACTTTGAAAAATGTTTTCACCAACATTATCTCTTCTTTTTGTGTTTTCTTTGTTACACAAGGCTAATAATTTTATTTAATTGTAGTGATGAGGTGCCATGAAAAGCAAGCAGTTGCTACTCTAAGAGAAAGTTGTCATAGAAATACCCCAAATAAGATCGAGCTAGGGTTACACAGGCAGCCTTAATCTGCAACTTCTATTTTTTTAACTCTTCACTTGAAAAATACTTTCCTTAACAAGGCAGCTATTTATTGTTTTTCCAATGAGGCATAGGTTCTTCTGAGATTTATTTCCAGCCCCAGAAGATCTGACCTTCTGCTTTATCTTTTTCTGCCCACATGTTTCCTTTTGCCAAGCCTCTCTCTGCCCTGACTTTCTATCTTCCTCCCCATTTTTTCCAGCTTCCAGTATAATTTTTTTTGCCCAGCCAATCCTCCCAGGCCTGACATCTAAATTTTCTCCCTAGTGCTCCCAGTCTCCTATCAGCCTGCTCTCTGGACTCCTCAGCTGCTCACACGTGTTTTGTTCTGCCACCTTCACCTTCCCCCAGAGCATCATTCCTTTTCTGTTCTTTACCCCTCCCTCCTTGCTACCTCCTTCCCAAACTTTTCCTCCTGCACTTCGTCCTCCAGTTTTAATGTTCTCCATTCTAAGGCACTTTGATATCCAGCCTTAGAGGGAAAACTATCACTTCCACCATCCTCATGCCAACCACCTGTGCGTTCTTTTTCTGCTCCCCATCCACCATCCCATCTTCTCCCATCCTCACTGCTCTCCAGATCAGCTTTATTTCCTCTGGTGCATCATGGACAGAGTAATCATCCTGCTGAAGTGCAGCTTCAAACAGAAACATAGCAGCTGTTTTAAGGGAAAATTACCAGGATGTTTTAAGTTAACCCTTGAAAATCATTGAAGAACTAAAAGAGAAAACATTCTCTTCTAAGTTGTTCTGAGCCAAAACTCTGGTCTGAAAAAAATACAAACTGAACATGGCTGGAGTTGGTTAACTGAAGCCAGGATTTATAATTACTCCAACTGACAATGCAGAACATACTGGGAAAATACAGTAGCTACTGTGTCTCTTGTGCACATTTTCCATGGTCATACTCATTTTATAACACTGTCATTATAGTTATTTCTTACATGTGGCACTGAAATCAGTGGCACGTGTAAAAGAAAATAGGGAAACATCTACTATATTGTTCTGCAGTAGTTTGTTTGGTTGGTTTGTTTAATAGAAAAATTCCATCATTCCAGAAGTGTCAGGGCTGATAAAAAAATCTGTTATCAGTGAATAAAGAAGTTTCCTTTGTACATCCAGGTTTTCCATTGACAGCCTTGTAAGTGCAAACACTGAATACATATTTCCTCCTTCATACCTGAAGGGAAATGGTGTATTCTTGCCAACATCCCTTCAGCAACAGCCTCTTGAGAAACAAAGAAACCTTTGGAGACAGGTTTCTGAACCATGTGCATGCACAGGGAGAAGGACAGCTGCATAAAAAGGTTTTGCAACTTGTTGGACTTTTCACAAGGGCACGTGACAGGACAAGGGAGAATGGTTTAAAATACAAAAGGGTAGGTTTAGATTAGATATTAGGAAAGAATTCTTTATTGTGAGGGTGTTGAGGCACTGGCACAAGTTGGTCAGAGAAGATTTGGGTTCTCCTTCCCTGGAAGTGTTCAAGGCAAGGTTGGATGGGGCTCTGAGAATGGGGGTTGGAATGAGATGATCTTTAAGGTCCCTTCTTACCCAAACTGTTCTATGATTCTTTGATGATGCTATGATCTATGAAAGTACCCATCTATTTATAGCCATCTAAACATTTTCTGAGCACCTCTTTGGCTAAATGAGCACCTTCACTTTTACATACATTTTCATTCTTGCTTGAGAATTTATATATGTTTTTTAAAAAAAGTTCATCCAGATGTATGCAAGTCTGCATAATGGCTAAGGAGCAGACAGAAAATCCAAAGCAATTTGGGGTTTTCTTTCTGATTTTTAAAAAGGGGTTGATAAATTTAAATATGGATTCCCATCTTCTTGGGCTTATGTAGACTGCCATATAAGAAAAAATGCAAGAGAATCTTTTCTCCATAAAATTTTGAGGCCCTAAATATAATTTATTCGCTTTAATATCAAGATGCAACATGATGTTAATTTCTAAATGGTGGAAGGAAAAATTAACAAAACCCTACAAGCTGGTTTAGGGATGAAGAGCTAGGAGCAGGCTTTTCATGTGCCCTAGAATTTTCTTTATTGTTAGTTTGGGATTAGCTTTATTTATGCTAATGTGACAGGATATGTAATCAATGAAGATGTTCTGGGAAGGTCTTTGTACAGGTAAATACTGCTTCCTAGGTTATATTATTGCTTTTTAAAAAATACTTGCCCTCTGCACTCCCAGAATTTGATACTGCTAACATCTCCTGGGCAACTTCTAAAATCTCTCCATTTCATACCTTTCTTCTTCATAGTTTAAAGAAATTTATGTTTAAAAGGGTCCTGCAGAAGTTACTGCTTTTAGTGATAATCACTGGTGTTAAGAGATCTCTCTGGGGCACCAAATTGTCTGTAATACCTGTAATATAAATTATTAACTGAAGTAAAATCAGAAATAAAAAACTTCAGGGAAAAATAATGGGGAAGTAATGATTCAAAATGGTAAAAGAAAAATCACTTGCCTTGTAATTCATCCTTATAAAAATTCAACCATAATACTCAGTTTCCATGAACAAGTGGGAATAAAATAAATTAATTTTTCCTGAGATTTGTCTGGTTTATGTCTTTAAACTCTTCTGCCACCATCGTGGTGTAGATATTTCCTTTTTTCTTAAAAAAAGAAGCTTTCACTGGCTTCTTGCAAGCCTCTGCCTGGATCTTTTCATTTAAATAAACAAACTCTGTGAAAAGTCCACTTGGATATTTACAAGCCTGTTTGAATATCTCTCAGAAGAGGACAATTATTTCAGTGTTAATTGATTCTCCAGAATGGATAGCATATTACCACATCAGATCCTTTTTGGTCTTTTTTCATTCCTAGTCAAAGCAGATATTCTCCTGGTGTTTTGAGCAACAAAACCTCGTAGAGGATGGATTGAATTTCCTGTATTAGATGTATTCACTTTCCTCTAGATCTGAGCAAGGCTCATCTTGGGGGAGGCTGAACACTGAAGGGAATGGGGCAGAAGTGCTGGGCAGCACAGGGCCAGAGCTCAGAGCCAGCACCACGAGTTCAGGTGGGTTTACACCGTGGCTTTAACAAGTGTTTTACTTAATTAATTTGTGCTTCTTAATTAACAGATGTCCTGACTTTCATGCAGCTTTCCTTAATTGCCCCGAAGATGCTTTTAGCTGTTGGTTTCCACCCTAGGATTTTGTTGCAGATTCTGGCTGACCTTCTCTGTGGCCATTCAGGGCGGGCACGTCACTCCTCTCCTCTTGCATGACATATGAAGAGAAGCTAATTCAAAGCCTTCTTTGTTTATGGCTGGGTTTTTCAGTTCCTTTAGCTTCAGGGGTTTAAAGCTGAGGAACAGCTAATCAAAGGCTAGTGCAGAAAACTGATTTCAGCTGTCTCTTCATAGGTTTCACTTTTTTTTTTCCCCAAGCATCTTCCCCCCTCTCTAAAGCAGTCCCCTTCCCTAGACCTGAGAAGAAAGCAAAACCAAGTTTAAAATTTCCAGAAAGGCATGCCTAGCTACAGCAAATTAAAGGCTGATGGGCCATTTTTATGCCCTCCATCCCTTCATTTAAATACTCTGTCATTGCTGATGGTTGCCTTGTGGGCTGACAAACTTTTCTCCAACCTTAAACATGTTTACTGCCCGTTTGTAACCTGGGGGGTTACAGCACTGCAGAGAAAACAGCTCTCTCTATGGCCAGGGCTTAAGCCAAAGCCAGGTATATTGCTCTCTCTTTGTCTTCTTGAAAGGAGAGATCTGTTTCCTTCAACAATACTGTTTATAACTTCACCAGATGAAAACTGTCATGCCCTATTTCCACTGAGACTCAGTGGTATCTATTCACTGGCTACAGAGTTAAGAAAACAGAACTTAGTTCAGCTTTAATGCTTGCATAAACCCCATGCAAATTTCCTTCAAATGAGCCAGGAGATTCTAAATATCATCTCATTGCAAAAAAAAAAATTGCTGTCTCCAAAGGTCAGTTTAGAAGTGTTGTGACCTGTGATGTCCTTTAGTATTGGCTGCATTTCCCACAAACTATGTGAATTTTGGATGGCACGACTGCTCAGGCTGGAGTTATATTTTCAACACCAAGTAATGAGACAGTTATATCTTTAAGTGGAATAAACATAGCAAAATGAGTTTTCTGATCATAAAACTACCAATCCAAACAACCACAACTATATGAAACTCTGCTATGTATGTCAAGTAAATGTACTTTAAATGTGTTGCTTGAATTGGGAAAACATTTCCTATATAAGACTGATTTGTATTTTTATTGATAGTCCACTACTTTTACCTATTTTTTCCCAGTGATTTCTGTGTTACTGGAGAAATTACTTCAGATAAAACAGCCCCTAATCCCTGGAAACTATCTTACTTTATGACTACTTGGGAGCTCAAGAAATAAATCTTCATTGCTTTACACCCTGACAGACACCAGTGAGCAGAATGATGAAAGGGAAAATTTAGGATCCTGATATGGTAAAGAGGGACAGGAACATTTTTTTGTTGTAAATCCTGTATTCCTTGTCTTAGGTGAATATGGAGCATTTCAAGTCCAGTGTAATTCTCTGCATCAGAGTGTGATCCTTGAGGTCTCTATGGCATATTTCAGCTTTGTAACCAGATCAGCAGATCACCTGACAAAAAGGTGGATCTAAATTCTCTCTATACCTCACAGAGAGAGTAGTCACATACATATTTCAATCTATGCACATTCCTCCCCAGTTCTTTCAGAAAATTATTTCAGAGCAGCAGTGTTTCAGGGGATGCTACCATTGCTTTTAATGTGTATGTGACAAACCAACTTCCCCAGATTTGTTAGAGATAAATTCTAGATTAAACTTGCTTTGCTGTTCTGTTACACACTGGATTTATATTTTTAGATTAGAGATTTGCCTGGAATAGATTATTTTTCATCTTATCTTCTTTTTGGGATGCATTATTAGAATAAGTCCATGAAAGTGTTGTTGGAGATTTTACAGTGTTATTGGATTTTCACTGGATTCTCATTTTGGTAGAACATGCAACAATTTCTGCTGTTAAGCAAGCCTGGATCTTGAAACAGGGATTTGTAAAGCTGGGCCCCCACTCTATTTGGAAATTAGCAAATTCACCTGTAACTGAGTCCTGGAGTTATCTGAAAGCTCTCTAGAAGGTTAGACAGTATGTTTTGAAATAATTTCCTACATTTTTTTTCTATTGGTTGAAAGGCTTTTATTTTCCATCATTCACCCCATAGGCAAGTACCAATCTATGAGACTTCTGCTGGTTTTTCTTTCCCTGCTTAGGAGAATGTGATGTGGCTGTCTGCAAGGATGACCCAGAGGTGTACAGATATTTTATCTAACCATCTGGCCTTGAAAATGATTCAGAAATGTAGGTGAGAAGCTGCAGGCCAGCTCTTTTGGTGGTCTACCCCCCATGAACCACCATGATTTGGACCCTGAGCATCACCTTGGCTCACATTTCAGGGCTGGCTGGAAGCTGATATCTCATGTTGAATATCCTTAAGGACCTTCAGGCAAAAGTTAAAACACATCTGACCATGGTCTGGTATCCCCACTGCCTCACCATAGCCCAGGGAAAAACACGTTTTTCATTTGCCAGGGCTGCTACTTTGTCTCCTTTGTCAGCTTGCACTCAATTCACTTTGACATTTTATTATTCTCCTGTGCCAAATTGGCCTTATCCTTGCAAGAAACTCTGAAAAGAATCTGAGTCCTTTCTGAAGACTGGGCAATTCTTTGTTCGTTAATATAAAGACAACTTTGGAATTAAGTAGAATCAGGAATCAGTCTCCAGAGAGGTCTCTGGTCTCTGCTACATTCCTCTGATTTCAACTGCACCTCCAAAATTTTCTTAATCTGATTTCTAAGTAGATTCTTTACCAAATTGCTTACAAAAATTTGTGTTATTTCTGTACATTACCTGAGTCCTAGATATGGAGGAAAAAAGAGGAAAAGATGCTTCTTTTTCCCAAGTTGGTGCTATACATACAAGTTGCTTTTGTAGGAGCCCTATTTAGTGACAGTTTTGCATGACAAAATAATAGCTACAATCCTATGACCTTATTTCAACTTGCTTTTTCAGTAAAAGCAAATACCAGGATCATACTAAAAAACTTCCAAACAATCCAACACAACTTTTCATGAAAGACACCTGTCATATACCTGGCTATTTATAAAAAAACAAAAAAAAATGGAAGATATGATCACTGGAGAATTTGGTTCCTCGAAGCCCTACCTTTTTTTTGTTTTCTTCTTGGCATCTAAAGGAAATCTCCACTTATACTGAAAGTATATAATGCTTTAATCTCCTCAAAGGTGTAAATTAAACTGAATTATTAAATTTACTTTGCTGGAACTTAATTGCACATTTTCATTAATCATACTGAAGCTGTGTTTTATTTTACAGTAACTTAAAAAGAGAAAGTAGGCCTACCAAATTTCAATTAGATTTGCCTAGAAGGGAAGGCAAAGAAGAGAAAAAAATAAGTATATGAAATAATTGAATAAAAGATAACGGCAAATAATTTTGCTTGGTAATAAAAAGATACAGAGACAAAATGGAATTTCCTGGTATCTCAAGAAAAACCTCAAACAAACCACAGCTGAGTGGATGAGAAGTTTGCTATATTTCTTTCTCAGCCTGTGCTGGGTTACTGCAGTGAATGGATTCCACAGGCTGTGTGTTTGGGAGCTTGTGGTCAGTCCTGTGTGCTTTTCACTGAGGGGCCAGTGTTTATATAATAAAAATGCATTGAGAATAGCAGTAAAAAAATCCTTTAGGGAATTCCATAGTAGAAAACACTCTTCTCCTGAATTAATTACAATACCATGAAGTGAAGTGCTGCATGGGAGCACAGAACTATGGGTTATGCTGTTCATTTAAAGAATAGAGTTTTGTCAGGGTGAAGTCTAATTAAGTGTGTGGAGATGAGAGGGAAGAGTCAATGTTTGCTTTCATTTGTTATCTCTTGATACCCCTGTCAGACAGCTCAGGATCACAGGCAGTGCCCTAGCAGTGAGGCACTTTGCTTCTCCACACCGTGCTGTTATCCCTGCTGCAAGCTCTTCCTTTTTTTGTGCAGACAAATATCTTTGCACATGCAAAGACATCAGCAAGCTGCAGGAAATTCAGGCATCAGAAACAGCACAGCTCTGGGAAACCTTCACAAATTAACCAGCTGAGGGAGCACAAGGCATCAGCTTTTCAGTAACTGCACAATGGATTTTAGGGACTTGTGGAAGAAACAGTGTGGTAATTATTAAGTCTGCTTCACTTAACTTTTCAGTGAAACATCTGAAGGTCCTTCTTCTCTCATGGAGTAGTTTGGGTCAGAATTAATTTTTCAAGGGGGTCAGAAGTGAAAAGACATGACTGATCTGCTAATTTATTTAACATACTGGTCTAAAATATAGATAAATATATTTAATTGAAACCAAGAAGACAGTTTGATTTTAAAAGTCTGAGGTGAAATCCTGGACCACCTGAAATTAATAGCAAAGTATAATTGATGGGATAAGAGCCAAGTGTTGATACTTGCTCTAAATAGAGTTGTATTAATATGCAAATATAGTAATAGTTGTATCATACCAGATCTACAGCCTGCTCAGCCCATGATCCTGCCTGTGGCAAACAAGCAATAACACCACCGGCAAAAGCAGGACAAGCAATCTGGGGCCCAGAGAATTCTTGTGTTATTTGGAATATTTAATACAGGTTTGACAAAATAATCAGGTGACTAAGCAGACAGAGGAGAGCTGGTCTATCTTTCAGTGAACACTAGCCAAGCTTTGCTGCTCTGCAGGACAGAAGCAAGACAAGGTGCTGTCTTCAGCTCCAAACTGCTGGGCATCCATGCAGGGATGTGCAGCTGAGGCAGTGTGGGGCTGCTGTGCAGAAAAGCCTTTTGAACTTGCTCTGCAGCCCTGATGATGCAGATAGGCAGCGCTGGGAGAGCAGAGGCACAGGGGTAACTGCTACCACATGTGGAACTCTGGTCCCAGGATATTGTTTTCATTATAGTTTTGTTCTCTGCAGCTACTCAGACTCTGAAGTGTCAGATTCCAGTTTGATTTCTTCATTAGGAAAGCCACTGCTTCAGTAGTAATGAACAACAGAAAGCACAAAAACACTCTGACAATGGTTGGTCTTGTTTAAAAATGTTAGCATGGGTTAGGCAGTGTCTAACAGTAATGCCTGGGACAGGTTCCTTTCATTATGCTTTGAATTTCTGGAAAATAGCTCAGCCTGTATTCACAGAAATTGGTTCATCCATACAGCATAGGTCAGAAAAGACAAAATAAACTAGTAATGCTGCTTCTTTTTGAAGAGCAGTGAAACAGACTCTACTCTCTGTAAAGGACTCAGAGGGTGCTGTCATTCTGATTTACCTACCAACATAACTCATACACACATTAGAGTAAAATTGGTCTCCCATTTCCTGAAACAGAAACCTGGTCTCATGCTCCTATAAAGCACTGTCCACCTTCAGAACAAAATATGACAACTTCAGTTTTTTTCTCCTCATAGGAAATATTATAGATACCTGAATTTTTATGGTATTGAACCTATACCTTTCTTCAGATTTATGAGAGTAAATAAGCCCTAGTTCACTGGTTTTTGCCTTTCCCTTGAGGAAATTATGCTAAACTTTTTTCCTTTTCTTTTTTCTTGCTTTTTTCCTTTTTTTTTTTTTTTGCTTGTTTGTTTGTGCTTCGGGAAATTTCTGCTCTTCCTGCCTTGGGCAAAAGTGGAGCTATGGTAATGAAAATATGCACATAGCAAAAAAAATGGGAAAATCTTTGTCCTAGAAGACATGATAAGGAATGCTTTAAGGGTAGATTAAATCCATTTTAACTACTAAAATTTTATTCCACGGTCTCTGCTTGTGAGAACTAAACTCCTTTTGATAAGAAAAATGCTTTCTTTCAGCCTTGTATAATTAATCTTGGAAATCAGATAGGTGGATTTGGAGGTGCTGGTGAAATGTGAGGATTAAATTTTGAAATTTGACCAGCAATGTTGGGAAGACAAAGAGATGGCTGAGTAAGCAGGGACATCTGCAGCTGCCAGCACAGGTAAGCTGCATTTTCCTGCCAGAATGAGACTCTTCACTGCTGTCCCCACTTTTCTAGCATCAAGAGCAATGAAGCAGTTTGGTATCAGATCTTTTCTTGTAAGGAAAGTCAAAGGTAAATTTTGCTGGTCCTCTAAGGGTTTTCTAACTTGATGATGAGATTAGCATGATTGAGGACCTGTATGCTGACATGAGCAGAGATAGAGGCAAGCAAAGGTGATGTTTATGTACCACATACTTTTTGAAGCATTTCTCTTTTTCCAGCTTGACCAGAATTGCTGTATTCCTGCCAGATTCAGTTTGTGCCAGCTGCTTCTCATTCAGCATTTGATTTCCTGAAGATACCATGTTAAAGTCACTGTATGAAATAGAGAATGTAGAACAGAGACAAATAGGTTTTGCTCTATTATTAGACCACTGATTTTGATTATAACTGACCTCAATAGCAAAACTTTCCTACCGTAGAGCCCAAAGGGTACATTAGAAGGGAAATAGTAGACCTCAACCATTTTCAGCTCACATAAAACTCTGAAATTACATGCATGGAAGTTGTGCACACCCTCTTCTCATAGGACTCTGCTCCAGGGCCTGCTGGCCCACTGGACTGGTTGTGAAGCAAAGAGGAGCAATCAGTCAGTCAGTCTCCTAAATAATGGCAATGCAGGCCACCACATTGAAGCCACCAGCACGACCGCACTGACAGGCCAACTGTCCCTGGCCCAGAGTCCTATGAGAAGAGGATGTGCACAACTTCCATGCATGTAATTTCAGCCTTATATGAGCTGAAAATGGTAGAGGTCCACTATTTCCCTTCCATCCATGGCTGTTTGCACAGCAGCACGATGCTGCTGTGGCTGATGACCTGTCCCAGTGCAGCACAGGCATGTCACCACCAGCAGTGCTTGCTCAAGGGTCTTGAACAAGGTAAATAAAAGGGTTTTAATCATATGCTGAACCTCACCTGAGGAGAGGAATAAGTTGCCAGATTAATATATTTGCATGTCACAGATTTCAAAGCCATTTCTCCTCATCCTCTCAGTTTGTGGGGAAAAAAACCTCTTTTTGCCTTCCCCCTTTTAGGGTGTAGAGATGTGTTAGAAAGAAACTTTTCTTCTGTGTGACTGTTCTGATCTGCATTTCTCTGTTCTCAAGGCAATGCCAGAGCTGGCTCAAAGGAAATGGAGAGGAGGAGAGCAAGGCCTGTTTGTGAGCAGCTTGCACAGAGTGGCTCAGTTGTATCATAAAGCTACACCTTGGGCTCACTGGGATGAATAGGGCAGTTCACAGGTCTGAATGCTGCTGTTCCAGGTGCTCTGCACCTGTTGTTCTGCTCAGACATTGGCCTTTTTCTTTGCAGCCATAGCAATTTTAGACACTGATTAAATAGACCTAATGCTGTGCATGGTGAATTAGGAGCTTGAAAACAAAGCTGGTACGTTATGCTTCTGTGCTCCTTGGTAATAACTAAAATTATCCTGAAAAAATTACTTTAAAAGGATCAGATTTCTATGTGGACTGCTCAATTTCCATTGTACATAATGAGATATTTTTATTCAAGTCCTCCAGATGATTAGACAGTTTTGCCCATAGAACCTGGAATCCCTTCAGTAATGACATTAAGTATAATTTTTGCTCATTAGGAATAGATTAGGCAAATGCTGCAAGAAAATAGAAACAAAAAACCCCAGAAATCTATAGTTACCTTATGAAAGCTGAATTTAAAAATATTGTGAGGCAGTCTAACATAGAAATCCTTCAATCCTAACACAAAACAGACCATGTGATCTCATTTAAAAACATCTCATTGACTCAATCACCCTAGTATTCCTTCCAGTCCTCCAATCTTAGGATGGAAAATCTGCACCTACTATTTGGTGCTGAATTCACCTATCATCCTACCTCCCAGATTATGATCAAAGAAATTCCCTACGGATGTGTGTGGCATGAATCCTCTTCTTTATATCTCTATTCTCTTTGCAATTAAGTAGACTTATTTATCCTACTTTGATAAAAGCCATTTTGCAAATTATTTTCTGATAGATTTATACCCCTAGTAGCTGTCAAAAAAATTCAGCCATCACCAAATTGACTCTCTGTTTTGTTGACTTATATAAAATTTGTTCTAACACATTCAGGTCTGTAGTTACCAAAAGAAAATGAAAATTGTCTTTTAGAAGTAAAATATCCCTTCTCCAGGAGCCTGTACTGGATTTTGCATGTCTGTCTGAAAGATGTAGGGTGCAGAGTCCCTTCAGTGGGATGAGAGGTGGAGAGGCACATCCAGCAGCTGGATGAGCAAGCCTTTGAAAACATCCAGGAGAAGAAAAGGAGGGCTGCCACTGCAGGACATGCTGAAGGACCTTCTGCAATTGAAGCCATCTGGGAGGCTGGGGGTCAGGAAGGGGCGTGAGGGAGGTCGGGAGCCGTCTGGAAAGGGATCCCTAGCAGCGGCGCCGAGGGCGGAGAGGCAACCAAAGGAAGGGAAGAGCTGGCCCCAGTGTTTGCTTTGGCCTAATTTCAAACAGAGCCCCTTCAGAATCTGTTTATACAGTCCTGTCTTTCAAGAGCTGTTTTAATTCCTTTGACTAAGGCTCTGTGAGCCCCGAAGGTTTGACTTATCCCATGGAAATCAGAAGATATGCAGTCTAGGGACAGCTGATGTGGGCTCCACCACATGATTTATGAGTTTCACATTCAGGAGCAGTGGCTCTGTTTTAAGAGATCTTGAGGAAGCACTGAGCTCTCTGATGGATACCAGCTCGTAGCTGTTAGAGCTTATGGCACAGACATTGTCTAAGCACAAAGTAATACACTACAAATAATTTACAGCAAGCTCTACTTTCCTAATTCCATCATTTGTATGCCTAATGTGTAACTTTACTTTTCAATAAGTATTTTCCCATCATATTTAAAACTGTTGCTCATCCCTTGTATCTGTGTTATACACATTTAATATGAGAAATCTGTCCCTTATTAACATCAGCAAAAGACAGCAATAAATGAAGACAAATGCTACAATTAAAAAAAAATATAATAAAAAGGCAGCATTATTTTTAGCCTTCCAAGAGCTCTGGCAGTACACTACTTATTTTGGAAAGGGACAATTGGCCAGTTTGATAAGGCTGGAGCATGAAACATATCCACCACAATGAAACATTTTGATTGGCATGAGTGCTGAAAGTTGGACACCTGCCTCCAGGTCCTTGGAAACTTCATGCTTGAAAATAGGTACTACTACCAAAATTCCTTTCTCCTGGCCCAGCAGCACAGTGCCAGCCCTCCCTGCCAAGGTAGGTCACTGTCCCACTGCACAGCCAGCCCTGGAGCAGCCTGTCCATAGCACTGGGACAGCTGTGTCAGGGACAATGAGGTGCTGACACACCTCTGCCACTCAGTTAGGAGGTGAAGAAAATAGCCTGGTAAAATTGCATATGGCCTAGAGAGTTCTGACAGCATGGGATGGTGTGTCTTGTTTGGTTTTGGGGAAATCCCTCACACAAAGCACACATGTTGCTGATACGGCTGCATATGTGCAAATAATAAACTGCTGTAATATTCTCATTTCTCAAAACTTGTAAAATCTCTCAGTTAGGCAAGGCATAGATTCACCTGGCACAAATTCCCTCTTAGGCCCAATGCTGGCTGTTTCTAATTACCTCAGTGCTTTGAAGGTGTGCATTGAGGCCATAAGGGCCCCAGGTGCTCGTGTTCCCCCCTGTAAAGCAGGCAAAAGTGTATGTTTCATCTCACAGGAATGCTACAAAGGCAAATTCTTTAAAGACAAATCAGTGTTCAGACACTGCAGGAGAGAGTTCAGATAAACACCTGTGTATCTATGTCCACATATAGGCAGCTTGTCATTTCTTCAAAAATTGTATCTACCATTGCTCACCTACAGCAAGAAGATATTTGTGTGGCTGAAAACAAAGTTTGGCTCCTGTTTGAGGAGCTAAATTTTGGGATATCCAGGTCTAAAAGCGTAGCAGGGGACATTGTCCAAAGGCCTACAGTTTTGTTTGTGTCTTTACTTTCAGAAGCCAATTCCAAACTAACCAAATAAGGGATTTTACCCTTCCCAACAAAACTTTCCTCTCTGTTTCAGAGTCGTGCCATTGGAAGTGCTTTCCCAGGATGGGCACACTGCTGGCTCCTGCTCAGCCCATTGCTGACCAGCACCTCCAGATCCCTTTCTGCAGGGCTGCTCTTTCTTTTCTCTTCATGTCACAATACACATGAAAAATAAATGTTTTGAATAACAGGGTGTCAAATAGAAAGATAACAAATGTGGCTTTCATAATCTCACAATAAAAAAATAAAAAAAATCACAAAGCTGATTTACACTATCTGATTATTAATCTTTGTCTCAGTAGAAATCGAAGTAATGGGTGAATCTTTAAATGGAAGTTTTTTGTCTCTGATGTAGTGTATTCAAGAGATTCTTTCACCTAATACACTAGTGTGAGTAATAAAAGCTATCACAGTATGCTAGAAAATGGATATCTGTTCAGAAGCTCAGTGTGACTGTGAAGGTGTCATTAATCTATTTTTTCTGAGCCTAGTGTTTCAGGATGTCATCTTAAAGGACTAACTTGTGGCAGAAATGTCATAGAGCAATACAAGGTGTTCCAGACCAACTCTAAACCCAACTCGATGCTTTTTCACGTGATCACAAGCTTTGGTGTTTAGAAATGGAAGGCCTGGGGGAAAATGGGGAGCCAAGGAGAAAAACTGAGCAATTTTAGGAGAGGTTTAATGTATGTGATAAGTTCTCTGTTAAAACAGTGAAATAAATAGTGTTATCACTCACCTTAAACTTCTGCTAATCACCCAGACTAAATCTAAGCAAGGTAAAAGACTTCACAGCAATTTATGACAGGCCATATCATAAGACAAGATCAAACTTAGGGACTGCTTCTTTTCTATGGTAGAAGCTGGACATAAATGATAATACAACACCTATTGGTTGCTGTGGATGAAAATACATTTCATTACTGTTGCTTGGAATGAGAAGTTTTGTGATAATTAGCTAACACTCTACATAGTTGAAATTTTCTTATAGTACTTAATACTTATAGTATTAAATAAGAGTCAAAACTATAGACCTATTCTTGAAGCTGTAAATTATCTGAAAAATCATGGTTTGCTGTATTTATTTGCATTGTGGCTGAAATAATGGAATTTGTCTTCTAGTGAGTACTATTTTTACTGCAATAGTAACACAGGTAAGTTCAGTCCACTTCAGTGCTGCAGGGACTTTTTACTCATAAACATATATAAGCCTTCCCTTAGCCCTACTTTTAAGGCTGGAAACAAAACAAAGATCCCTTTGAAAAACATCAGTTCCAAGTCTTTTGAACTAAAATCCAAACTGGAAAGCTTCTCTGAGAACACCTTGAACTGGGCATGAATTCGAGTATTGTTGAATATAGGCTTAAAAATGTCACAAATTCATAGATATCTAAATATTTCAAATTGAATTGTACCCAGAAACTAAACCATACAGAATCTAGTGTTAAGGTAGTGGGGGAGTGGAGGTGCAGGGGGAGAATGGGGAAGAAAGGGAAACTCCATTATTCATGGGAGAGCAGAATAATTCAGTTCAGACTGAATTTTAACTCTGAGGTTAAGTGCAGACCTTAGTCCACTACAGAGAATGAGAGACAGAAAGGAGCATTTGATGACTGTGAGAAAATATAAGTAATTACAAATCTTAACAGACCTGTCCTACACTGTATAAATAGTCATAAATTAACTTCCATGAAGAACAGATAACCGTTGACTCCTCCCTGTACTAGAGTTAGGCTGCAAATATGAAACTCCTTAAACTAAAAAGTAATTCAATTCCATCCAGGTGTGAGGGAACATCCTGTGCCTGATTATTGAACTAGTAATATGGAAGTGTTTGCTTCTCTCACTGTGGATTTGATATAAAAAATCTAAACAGTCATTTAATACTAATACTTGGAGATTGAAGGAGATTGAAAATTAAACTTACCAGAATGTGACCTGGAAAACAAATTCATGTAGAAGAAAATTTTTTATTGTAGGGGTTGTATTTTAAATGCACCCATCCATCTTTGGTTTACAGTGATTTTTTCCTCCAGATATTATCAGGTTTGCTATATAATAATACAAATCATCTTCCTTCCCTCTCTCAGAATATTAAAGACTATATTAACTTCTATAATGTCTTTTATTGCCAGGCAAGCTCTCAGTAAGATTCAAACAAATGACCTTGCTATGCCACCCAGTTGGTGCACAAGCAAAAAACATGTTTCAATGTAAATAAATGTCTCATACCAGCACTAGGAAATAGCCTGAATGCAGCTAGTGTAAAATTTGGTTTATCCTTGCCATGTGGTCATGCATTTCAGTGTATGTTGATCCAAGAGGAGGAGGAGCTGCACTGATTTCAAAGGGGCTACTCAAGCACGTAATATTTGACTTACACACTCATTTATGTATAAGCTTAAACTACCAGACACTGTTAGTGAGGACATTTTGGTACATTAATGAGTTTATTGATAGGGGTTTTTTTATCCAAACCAAATCATTTTTTTTTTACTAAAGCTTAGTCTGTCTGGAGAGGAATTCCTTTCCATGCACATCAGAAAAAACTTTATTGCATGATTGTGGTGTTACCTCCCCTCCACTTTAGTTTCTGTGAAGGCATTTCCCCTTACAGTAGAGGTTATTTGAGGATTGCAGTGGACTCACTCAGAATTGCTCTGAACAGCATAAATGATGAAGATTTTGGTCTGATCTTGGTACTTGGAGTCAAACCATTGAAAACTGCTGCTCATGTTTTTTTTTGGCATTTGGACATGAAATTAGAGGCTGAAATGTGGTATCTGATTATGTGCCCCATAACTGGTGTAATTCCTTCTAGAGACAGGATCATTCTGAATTTTCACAATAATGAGACAACATTTTTTATAGGAGGATGTCATAGCTGCACATTCAGGTCCCCATATAAATCTGCTTTTTTAGAGACTTCTTAGCTTGAAAATTATATTACATGTATCATTTGTTGATTACTGGTTTATTTAGGTCTGTCAGAAGATGTTCATACTCACTATGGAATTATCCAAAAAGGGAAAAACCAATTCTTAAAAGACTTCTAGTTGTAAGTGTTGCCTCTGAAAGGAACTCAGATATATGACGTGGGCTGGTAGCAAGTTATTATATAAATAACTGATGGAAGATACAAATTCACTTCAAAGTTTGGATATTTTGCTAGAAAGATATATTTAGAAGACTAACACTTTAATTTATAATTCAGGTGATTCAGCCCTTTTGTATAAACTACATTTTTGCATTCCATGATACAGACCAGAAACAAGATCTTGCGAGCACGGAGTTCAAATGACAGGGAATACACTAAAATACTGCTGGGAGTGGGTTTGATACAATTACCTTCAATTCATTGCCTGGCACGCATAAAATGTAAATTTAAATAGCTACTCCCTCCCTTTCTCACAAAGTGGGAGGAAAGACAATGTATATCACCTTGGCTTCCCTGTGGCATTTTCTCTTGGGAGAAAGTGGGATTGCAGACGTGGTAACTGAAGCATGACTGTTCTGCAAAGAAAATCTTTCACTTTCTCTTCTGTTAGAAAACAAGTAATTCTCTGGGTCACAAGAGATATTTGGGTTACTTTGCTCTTGCTGTTTCCTCTTTTCTGACAAAAAATATGATGAAATGCATCAAATGATGTAGAACTTTGAAGTGCTAAGAGGGATTTCAAACATCAGGAGAGGCTTTTCTTTACGTGGTAATTGTGATGTTGGAAATAGGTGCTGATTGCATTTTTTGGACATACTTTTTACTCTGTGTTCACATAAACTTTCCCTTCAGAAAAGGAGCCTGAAGACTAGAGTGATTGTGGAAACTTTTTGGTCCCAGACTGAATAATTTCACCCATGTGAGAAACCACACTTTGCACAACAGGACTGTAGTTGCATAGTTTTTAGCTGAAAATATGATGAAGACAATAAAGCCTTGTTAGCTGCACTAATGCATACAAGAACTTCTAACCACATAGTCTCTGGTCTTTTTTTCTGTGCAGAAATAAGTTTCCCTGCTGGTTGCATACTACCTGTATCCCATCTTCTAGTCATGCAGAAATCAATGATCCAGACACTGAGGAGTTCTTTACCAAAAGTTAGTGTTGCATCACTTCCAAGATGAGGTGTTGGTTTTGCTTGATCTGGTAACCTGCTGTCTTTGTAATTAGTAAATAAACAATAAACTACTTCATAGTATATAATTTTTTCCTGGAATTTTTTCCTGGGAGAAATACACACACACACATACACACACACAAACACACAGACTCCCCTTGTACCAATCACTAGATGGAAATTGCAGGGCAGAGGTTTTTGAGTGAAATATCCTAGCTCTTAGGAGGAAAGTGAGGAATGAAAAAAAAAACTCCACCAAGCATCTGAACTCTGACCAGACTCAGTTGTAGTCAAGCGACCACTAATGCACCTAAAAATACAGCTGGATTTATAATCCAGCTTGCTGCAACTCACTGTGTGGGATATGAGAAGGAATGTCCTGTAATAACTGCTGTGATGGGTCCTGGGGCCCTCTGCTCTGTTATCAGGGCACAAGCAGTTGCAGATGAAGTACATGCCCAGAGCTTTTTTATTTGGTACTGGAAAGTACCAAAGTCAAAAAAGGCCCACAGCATTCTCAGAAATGCTGCTTGTTGTATCACTCTCCTTGCAAGTAATTGTGGATTTTTTAGAGGATCTAATATAATAAAGCAGCTTTCATTTTATGTAAAAACTTAAGGTTCCCTCCTGCCTCCAGCTCCACAAAAAAGCTGCAGTGATGCCCTTGACCCAGTGAAATGAGGACAGGGGAGGCAGTGATGCAGCCCAGGGTGCAAGGGGGGAGTTGTGCTGAATTCAGCCCCTGAGCCACCAGTGCCAGTGAGGAGGGTGTGACAGGACCCACGTCACGTTGGGATGACACAGACACACAACTGAGCTGCCCTCTTGGGTTGCAGGACCAAAACTACCCCCTCAGTTCGTGCATCTGAGGGGTCTGCCCCAGGAAATTGTTCTCTGCTGATTGTTAGGTGATGAGGAGGACACAGGAGATGATTTGGGTCTAGATCATTCTATATCATGTGCCCCTAACACACACCTTACAAGCAACCATCTGCATGTATTCATCAGGTCAGAGATGGGCTATTGAACACCCTGAAAGGCAGACTGCAGTTCTTGAATATATTGCTCATTGTGTCTGTTTTTAAAGTTGCAGAATTAGAACCATATACAAAGCCAGTAGCACTCAAGTACTCAGCAGGCTGAGCCAACACTGTCCAAGATGAAGCTGGCTAACATTGCTTTAGTGGTGTTTTTTGTTTGCAGAGTGTTCTTTAGCAGCTGCTCCAGCTGACTGTCTCACTGCAAAGCTATTACACTTTGCCACTGGCAGTATGGGTACCCTAAAGAGTTTCTGGCTTCCCTTAATTGAGCAGAAGAAACTAATTTAAATTTTAAAAAATATAATTAGTTTGACTTCCTCTACCAGGAATTCTGTAATTGATGCTATGAATAAATTATGGGATGCAATTGTGAGGGTTCTTAATTACAAAGCTTCTTAGCTGCACAACTTCTGTGCTGATGAGTGATACATGTTTTGCCCTCCAAAATGGAGCACAGTTCTTGTCATGGAATATATCTTGCATGCTTCAAGCTGGAAATGGGGACTGAACAAGTGCACACATCCTGACTGAACACATGCTGGGGAAGTATCACTCACCTTATCTGTGCAGAATGCAAATCCAGAGCAACTGGTTCAGGCTCGTTCAAAAGCCAGGACTGGTTTAAACTTAGTGATTATAATTAGATCAAGCCCTGTGCAATATGCTTTAGTTTTCTACATGTCTGAATTAATTTCCAGCCTTTGTCATGTTTTATGGCTGCTTGGTGTAAGTTTCTTTCTCTCCAAGTAAATTTTTCAGGAAGAAATAATTCTGTCACTTCTCTCTCCTGTTCTTAGATGAGTCACTTCCTCAGGTATGAACCAAAGTTTGGTTTCAAGTGTTTTGTTAATTACAAATGACATCACACACTTACTCCCAATGTAAAGGGCAAAATTTAGAATATGACTAGGTTTAATAATTACTTGGCATAAAAATGAAATAAGAATAAATAAACCTCTTCTACCACATGTTATGTTCTTTTACTAAAAATGCCTTTACTGTAGGCATCATGGACCTTTAAACATCTCCTTTTGTTGAAAAATCAGTTAAATCAGGGAGGGAGGGAGGGAGGGAGGGAGGGAAGGAAGGAAGGAAGGAAGGAAGGAAGGAAGGAAGGAAGGAAGGGAGTATCCCTCAGTCACATCTCATTTCTGGATGGTTGAATGTTATTCACTCTTCTGAATGCCCCAGAGTTGGCAATTCTGGCCCTCTCTGCAATTTCTTATCTGTTTGCCCAAAATTCACCACTGAGGCTCCTGCAGCTTCTCGAATTTGTTGCCTTCACCATTTCCAAGGTCCATGAGCCTCAATGCTTTTCCCCACCTGCCCAGGTGATGCTGGAAATCACCCCAGCTCCACTGGCTGGGTACTCACTGCCTTTTGCTGCTCTAGAGCATCAAAGAGCAGAAAGAGCTAGAGAGCCCATTCCACCACTTTGCAGAAGCAAATGCATTCTCATGGTACATAAACTCAAACAACTATTGTACCAACATATTTTTTTCTTTGACGTTTTAAATTTAGATTATACACATAAATACATTAATTAAAAAACAAAAACCAAAGCAAAACCAACAAAAAACCCCACAAAAAAAAATCCCTGAAGGAAGCCCTTTTATTTAGAGACAGTCTTAAACCTCAATTGAGCTTGTGTATAAATCAGTCATTTAAGATAATTATCACAAGAAAAAGCTTTACATCCTCAGGAAATCCTGAATATTAAACTTCAAGGAAAAGGAAACAGATACAGAACTATACAGGCAAATGAGTTTTGCATTGCCTTGTAGCACATAGGTGAAAAATGCTGTCAAACCAGGACACTAGCTGGGATTCAAGCTCCATGTTGCCCTATCATAGCAGCATGTGTATTTACTGTGGCAGCCAAAGCAGGTGGATTTATTATGAAAGCTGATTTTGTGATTAGTTGCCAGAATCTGGTTTTGAAAATTAGATGCCAGAGATCATGTTGGTGGCATTATCAATATATGTAGTTCTTTACTATATGCAGTAGCATTACAAAGCCAAAGATTTCCTGGGAAAACATTTTCTGACATAAATCTTATTTTAAGAGGACTACTGGAACTGCTGGATGAAACTGGAGGAAACAGAGGGAAGGTGATTATTTCCAAATGATGACTGACTCTTCATCATACACTGCTCATGCTGGAACAGGGAATGGACAATTTCCACCAGTTTATCTTTTTGAAAAATGACAGTTATGAGGCAGTTGCTGCATTAGAGGAACTTCTGGCTGGAAAGCCTTTCAAAACAGATGACTATATTAGACTTAGTCCTCTGGAGGGATCAAAAACTCTTGCTGCTTCCTCCTCTCAAATCATGTTATATTCCAGATTGTTTCAGAAGGGATTTTAACTAATTCATATTATTTTACTGAAGATAAAATGTGCAAAATCTTATGAAAACATTTTTGCTGCTTGAGCATAGGACATGGGGTTTTTTCGTCAGTGTATTTTCTCTGTGCTATGGTTTGGAGATTAGGTTGTGGGTTTTTCCTCTATTACTTGGACATATGATTATATCTAGCTGACTTTAAAGAAAAACAGAGTTTGGTACCATTCTCTCTTGCAGGTTTTGAAGTATTTAATTGCATTGCTTACAGACTTTTATAAAGCTTTTCTAGAAAATACTTTATACTGCTACTTTCAAGGAAATACTATTCCAACAGGTTTAGACAATGATTAAAATATGGCACATGAGCAAATTGGCCATTTTTCCAGGTTCTCCCACAACTTTGGCTGCATTGTTCCTACTGAAATGAGAAAAGGACCTCAGGAAATAATTCACATGCATTTAATCTTCTTGCATTAAGTATTTGGCTGCTGTTATTTTAATTGGAAAAAGAAAAAAGGAGAATGGTATACTTCATTCTTCAAATCCCCGTGACTGGCTGAGAAACAGGTTTCATAAAATGACATTAACATAGAAAACTCTTGTTATCCACTCACCAATGATTCTGCTATGCCATCAGTATGTAAGAGTGGCACAAAATTCAAATGTTGTGAGAACCATGTGATGATTTGCTGGTCTGTGGCATGCCAGTGTGAATTGTGTGACTCTTCTGCTTATCTCCTCAAGACTGGTGGTGAATCACTTTTCACTCTCAGGTTACTTGGCAAGGCATAACTGTGCATGTTGTGGCAGCTTTTTGGGAAAGGTTGGATACAATCGTTATTGGCACTTCATTCTGTGGTCTTTGTGTTCCACACTGAGTTACTCATTTGGAACTTTAGATGACTGTTGAAAGCTTTTGTCATAGCTGGATATTATCCACCCATCTCTGGAAGCCTTTTTTGTAGAGCCTGAGAAGTGTGCAAGCAAGATGAAAAGGGAAATAAGAAAGCCAAGGCCAGCAGCAGTCTGTTAACTCTGATTTTTGTGAAGATGCAGCCTCCCCACAAAATTGCATAAGAAGCAGGCAGCTAGCCACGGCAAGGTCCAAAGCAGTAGTAACCAAATGTCTCAACCTTTTGGTGCTTCCTTTTCCTACCCTTCCCCTCCCTCAGAGCACGACCCACAGTGCTGCTGAGAAGGGATTCCTCTTCACAAATCCTGGGCTGGAGTTCTCTGGAGACAGATGGATCATGGCTCTGCCTGTCCCCAGAGACACTTCTCAGCACCAGGTGTTGTTCTTTATCATGGAACCTGAGACTGCAGCTAAATCCATGTCCTTCTCCACTGCTGCTACATGCCCTTGCCTATTTCAAATAAAAAGATAGTAAGAAGCATGTCCCAGGGAAAAGATTGGCCCAAGGGAGCTGTGTCCTGAGCCCTGCCTGCAACCTCCCCACCTCCTGTCCCATCAGGTGGAATAGAACAGGAAGAAGTTGATTACAGGAGAATTCCATGGCAAAGAATCCACAATCTTTAAATACAAATTTTGTCTTGCTTAATCACGTTCCTCCTTGCCTAATTATTTAAATAGTGGAGATTGTGTGGCAATTTTGAATAGCTGTAGGTGTTGGTGGTAGTGTAAATGAAGCATGGTAATATTTGTTCAGGGGCTAGGCCAGCTTTCCAGCACAAAAGGTAGCTGGCAATTATTTCCTAAGGATGTTAACTGAGCTACAATTGTATTTGACTCCTTTCACAGCTAGATAAGGTCATGGTTCTTACACAATCTCATTATACATTACTCTTCTTGTAGCAAAATTGGCTTAATATACTCCTACTCCCTTTGTCACAGCAGCTGTGCCTTCTTTGCTTCATGAGTGTGAATACCTGTCAGCCAGGCTGGGCACAGGCTTAGGGAACAAGGCAAGACAAAAAGCAAAATTAAAAAATTCTATTCTGCTGTCAGCCCCAGAAAAATATCATTGTACTGCATGTCAAGCCACTGAGGAAGCAAAGAGTGGCAGGCAGAGGGGAAAGGTAGAGGGATATCACAGCTGGTGACACTGCTGAGGAGCTCCATGCCATCACACATTTCACAGCCCCAGAAGCTCTGAACTACATATCAGAACTGCTATTATCTCCTTGGGATTTTTGATAAGCACTCAGCATCTCACTACTGCCTTTATAACAAGTACATGACTGTAAAGATAGCAGATGTGGCATTTGGGGAACACCATGTTTAAACTGTTTCCTTCACTGTTCCTTCTCTTGCCACCCACTTTCAAAAGGTGTTTTCAAAGTGCCATGAATTGTGTGCATACACAGTTTGTGTATGTTTTCCAAGGATGCCACCATGCTGTTGGGCTTTTAGCCAGATTCCAGCAGTTCAATGTCTCCATGACCTACTCAGAATTTCTGCACCATGCTCAGACATGAGTGGGAAGCTCACAGCTCAGGCCAGCTTCTTGCTGCAGGTACACTCTGGCAGTGTCAGGGTCTAGCAGTCTTGGGTGCCTCTGAGGATATATGTTGCAGGAGAGAGAGATTTGTATAATTCTTATAGACCCAGATATTTAAATTCTGGTGAAATTTCAGTCTAGAAAGCATATAGGCATTTTGATCCTTTCCAGGTGCTCCTCCATTGCATTATCTCTCAGTCTTGCTCACTATAAATTCTGTTGAAATGGAAGGACATAACTGGAGATGATGGCTGAAAAAAGGGGTAAAATTCAGGCCAAATCCAACGAGTGCTTATGAGTCATGGCCAATGTGTGCTCTGTGCTGAAGGAGGCAAAGGAATGAAGGAGGAAAGTGATTACACAGGTATAACACATGGACAGTTTGTCTATCCTAGAAAGTTTAAAATTTAAAAGAAAATCTTGCCCTTTATTGTGTTTTGAAAGCATGAGGAATATGTTAGTGTCTCCCGTAAGGGAATATGACAACTTTGTCATCTTCAGATAATTTTATCTCTAAGATTCTCCATATTAAGATTGGTAGCAAGAATTTGACTTGTCAAAAGTTGTAGACAGAAGCAATTAAAGGTTGCAAGTCACTTGATTCTCAGACCCATGGTTTATCTAGCAGACTTTCCCCCTTGGTGTTCATGAATGTTACAAACAGAGTTTTTCTGAAGCTGGCATTTGCTTTCTTCCTGGGATTGCATTTCTGGTCCCCTTTTATGAGGTGTTTTATTGTAGGCTTTCTTTGTGCATCCTCTCCATCACCCCAGCTGTGTTTGATGTGGCTGCAGATACTGGATGCCCTTGATATCCAATCCCACCGTGGCTACTTCAGAGGATCCTCTTGTCATCAGACAAACACTTCTAGCCACATAAACTAGATTAAAAGGAGCAAAAAAAATGTTTAGACTAGCATAGAAAATGATGCTTGCTCTGATCAGAGTGAGAAATTGCCCTGAAACTATAGGAACTTCCTGTTGCTAAAATATTGTGTGGGTCCTAAAAACTTTGCAGGCAAAACTTTGTTTCTCCTCTGGCCAGCTAGAAGGGTAAACATGCCTTGGGGTAGGACGTAGGATTGCAGTGTTTAAGAGTTCATCTAATCAGGAAATTATGGCTGTAAAGTTGCTTAGCCCTGTCACTTATCATTACACAGCTCATTAAATCTCAGCTAATTGCAGCTTCACCCCAGAATCCAGGTCCTAATGTTTCTGAGCCTAATTAGCACAATGAAATCCTAAAATCCAACTGATTTCCCTTATTTTAGTCACTTCTTGTACAGAAAGCAATGGCATGTAGAGGTTTAACTTGTGCAAAACACTAAAAATTGTACCCTAGTTATTCAGTCTTTTAGTTCAGTTGTTCAAGATGTAAATGCTTATTCCCAGAAGGGGTTGGAAATGCAGAGGAAATTATATTATTCTTAGTGCAAGATACGTCTGTTTCTGCATGAAAATTATTTCTTTTTCATTTATTATTCATTGTACTTCTTTTGCTCCTTCTGCTCCTTCCCATGAATACTTCTCTACAGAATTATCTATAAATTATCTATCACATTCTTGTCATCATATGATTTGCTGGAAAAGCCATGTCTCTATCAACTAAAGAAATTATTCGTAAGCAAAATCACAAGAAAAAACATTCAAGAGGTTATTTGCTATAACACCCCCCCCACAAGTTTCATTAGATGATTTAAAGAATATTTTCATATCCAAAAAGTTCTACTTCCAATGTTCAATTGAAAAAAATGCTTGAATACATCCTATTTTGTACTCAAAATATAAATAACACCTAGTTTAACCATAGAATCATAGAAAGGTTGCAGTTGGAGGGGGCCCTATCCAACCCCTTGCCATGGATAGGGATATCTCCCACTCAATCTGGTTGCTCAGGGACCCATCCAACCTTTTGTTGAACCCTTGGATGTGGCACCCAAAGCTTCTCTGGGCAACCTGTTCCAGTGTCTCACCACCTTCACAGTAAAAAAATTTATTCTTAATGTGTATTCTAAACCTACTATCTTCACTTGAAAGTCATTCCCCACGTCTTATAATTATGCATTATTATAAATAGGCTCTCTCCATCTTTCTTATAGGCCAATTCAGGTACTGGGAGGCCACAATTAGGATATCCCAAAGCCTTCTCCTCAGGCTGAACAGCCCCAACTCTCTCAGCCTGTCTTCATAGGAGAGGTAATTCAGCCCTCTAATCATCTTTGTCACACTGCTCTGGACCTGTTCCAACAGGTCCTTGTCCTTCCTGTGCTGGGGACCCCAGAGCTGGATGCAGTGCTGCAGGTGGGGTCTCACCAGAGGGGAGCAGAGGGGCAGAATCACCACCCTTGATGATGGCCATGCTGCTTTGGATGCAGCCCAGGATGTGTCTGTGAGTGCACTGTTGGCTCATGCCCAGCCTCTCATCCACCAGCACCCTCCTTCTTGCTCTCTTCTATTAGGACAAATTAAAGCACAAGTCATCGCTTAGAATCATTCATAATTTCAGGTGACTACTTTCAGAAGCTATCCGTGAGTCAGAGTTGTGACAGAATGCTTTTTTTTCCCCCAGGATAGACTTTTGAAGATGGAGATAGCAAGCACCAAGCTTAGCAGCATCTTAGCTTGAAACACTGAATTTTATTTTGCAGTTAAAAGAAATTAATCACTTTCAGTTATGCTTATTTTATCATGAGATAAATACAGTTTTTTTACTTATTCTCCCAAAACTGCCTGTTTCAATTGACAGAAGTTTTCTTTTATTTTTTTAGAAAAAGCCCCTTAAGTAGTATATATGTTTTTCAAGTTTAAGAATTTCTGTAGCAGTGGGAGTAATTCCACCATAATTAGCATTTAGATCACTGAAATAAATTGAAAATTCTTGCCTTTTTGAATGAAGCTTTTGTATTTTTTAATACTTTAATCATCTTTATTCCACCTTCATAAGCAAGATTTCAAAGTCTTTTCAAATGAATTTGGTAAATAAATTCAATTTGTAAAGTCTCCTGTTAGAGATATATTGTCACTGTGTGATTTCTATGAGGAGCTGATGTTGTGAGGAAGGATGTTAGCACACTAGCTGTTGCTGCTGGTTTTACTGGGTTTTGTTATACTTGTTAGCCTTGATTGATTCTGTTAATTATATTGCACTTACCTATGGGCTGTCTTCTCAGACACTCTATGTTTTTGAAAATGATAACAATTAATCCTGAAGGCAAAGAAACCTCATAAAGTTAAAAAAAAAATTATTGCAGTTAATCTAAAAATCTACCAAACACAAGAACATTTCTCTAGGCTGTCATACAGCATGCATTTAATTTTCACAAAACTGCACTTTTATGTGCAGAAAGTGGCAGTGCAGTTCTGCAAGATCACCCATAAATCTTCTGATGCTAAATACTGGTGCCTGGATAATAATTATTACTTATCCCAAGAAGATCTCAGCACAGCTTTTCCTGTTCAGAAAGTCTGTTGCCCTGATACTGTCTCATGAGATGTACATTTTCCACACCAGAACAAATTCATAAATACTAACAAACCAGGTCTTGCAGAACTTGAGTGATGCATGGAATCTCTTCATTTAATAGATTAAAATACCAAGGGCTGGAGAAGTTAGCATTGGGTAAATTGCAGAGAAAAATGGTGAAGGAGCTATTGCTAAACTCAGGTGGTGACCAAGCAGAGTTATCTTGTGCCATTCTTGGCATCATGTTCTCATGCTTTATGGAGCAGAACAAAGTCAAAGTTGGTGAAGTTTGATCCTGGATCCAACTGATCACTGATGTGAGCAGCACTTGTGTGATGGCTGTTTTCAAGTGCTAGTCACTTACCATTTGAGACCTTTGCATGAAATATGCCTATCTAGCATCACCAGAACAAATGAGTCTTGTGGGTTACATCTGGAATAGATGAGAGAGTGTTCCAAGCTCCCCAGGAAAGCTTGCAAGGCCTTTGCATGTCTGTTTGGTCAAGAGCCATCTTGGAGTGTTTTCCTCTTCTGCTGCTGATTGATGCTGAGGCACTCTGCCCCTGCATACCTCTGCACAGAAGTACAAATGCTCACCTCTGGTTTTTCAGTTCATCACATATCAGCTATTAATCTGCACCAGTTTATCAAGTACTAGAGGCCAAATGTCTTCCCTCAGATGTATTTTTTCCCCATTGTTGGCTAGTCTGCATGGTTCAGGACAGTTGAAAGCTCCAGGGGGATATCCTTCATACAGCCTGTTTTATATACCAAAGTATGCCCATTCTGTCACTTTTCCCAAAAATGAGACTGCTTGATCTTGCTGAAATGCCTCAGTTTGTCACAATGAAGCTGTTAGACAACATGGAGAATTTGTCTCCCAAATTTGTTTAAACCCTGAAGTCCCTCCAGCCAGAGTGGCAGACTGAGGTTCCCCTGGGGTTCCACTGGTCTTTCAGGAATCAAACTTCTTTACTTAAAATTTATGACACTGACCTGATCAATTGACCTGATGAATTGACTTTCTTTACTTAAACCTTTCTGGACATGAATCATGAAGAAATATTTGTCAGCTTTATTTCTGAATGAACTCGAAAATGTTAAGGCTGTTTTAGGGATACCTTGCTCATTAATTTCCAAAAGACAAAATATAGGATTTGCAACTGCCTGTGACCATACTTCTGAACTTGTCCCATTGCTCAGGAATGTTTTTGCATTGCCTCTGACTCATGGGAAAAAAATAAGCAGAAGCATCTCTTCCTAATTAGGACAGGCACTATGGTGTCTCATTTCAAATTCTGGATATAATGTTGCATTTATTTTAGCAATTAGAAACACACTGGTAGAAAGTTGTAGAACTTCACTTTGAAAAGGCAAAAATAAATACAGATGGTGTTCTGCTGTGTGCATTTATTTTTTCTTTTGGAAAACTGCACATGTGAGACTCAATATTATATATGTGCATTGATCAGTTATTTCTGTACAGGATCTCCATCCACAAAATACATAAACATATAATCTTCTCCTACCTCTTTGAAAGTAGAAGATCACACAGAGGAAAAGATTTTTAACAGAAAGATTTAAACACTTGATGCTGTTATAAAATTCCACAAAAATACTTTTTCATCCATGAAAGAAACAATCGAAATAACAAAACTGGATTCTTACAATATTGTTTCCTGTGACATAGCCTAAGCTAAATTTGCTCCTTGCTGCAGTATCATTGAATTGCCTCTGTGTCTCCTAAATCTCCCATAGTACCATGATCTTTCTCCTCTGCCTTCTGAATAACTACAAACTTCAGCCTTGTTTTTCTTAGAGGAATAATCTGTGCTTCTTTCTCCTCTGTTTAGAAATGGCTTTTCATGAACACTGAGTTGTAGTTGGCCAGAGGGTTCAAAAGTGTCTGGGTGTGGTGGGGAGAGCCAGATGGACAGCACAGCTGTAGGAGTCCCACACCCTTCTAAATCCAGGATAAAAATGGAGCTGCTACCCTCCCCTGTGCCTTGCATAAATCAGGTATTATTTGGCATCACTTGTCAAACTGAAACATGATCTCTATGTGTCAATGCCTTTCTCTAAACATAAGCAGAAAATCAGCTCCTTTGATTTGGCCACTTTGTTTTCCTGAAGGAGGGAGAAAGAAGCCCTCTGCTTATTTTACCTCTTCCTGCTTTCCCATGCTGACCTATCTGGGGCTGTTTAGACAAGGCACAGAGCAGACTTGTTAAGGGGGCTGGCATTTGAGAGATCAGAATTTTGGTCTGCTCTTTCCTACTGGCTGACTGTGTCATGTTGGGGCAGTCTTTCTGCTTTCCCTTCTTGCTCAGACTGTGGCAGCTTTGCAGAGGGGCTGCAGCTCTGAAGAAGGGGAGAGCCTGTGGGTGAAATGTGGGAAGAGGAGGAGGAGGAGGAGGGACAGCAGGGTGAAGGTAACACCTTCTGGCAACAGCAGACTCTCAGACCAGCTCAGCTGCTCACCAGACCACACTGTTAAGAGCATTTAAGAGTTTAATTGTTGATTTTAACTTTGGGGTAAATGTTGGCTCATTCACAGACCAGGCAGTGATGGAGAAAGGCTGTTCTGCACAGCTCCTGAAAAAAAATTCCACCTAGTTGGCATGTGCAAATTTTCACACACTAAGTCTTCCTAGGGGGGGAAGTGAAAATTCAGTTCAATTGAAAGAACTGGCTTCACATGATTTAAATTGTAATCACAGTTTTTTGGGTTTCTGTGTAAAATGATCTCCAAATTTGTGCCATGAACATCACCAGAGAAAACTTTGCCAGATGCAACAACTAGATTTTAACACTCCTTTCAAAAGGATAGTAAGCTGTGGCACAGAAGAGATGGGCAATTTTTAGCAATGGCTGTTAGGAAAATCAGAGAAGAAAGATTTAAAAGTACAAAGAAGCTTCCAGATCTGGGACACAGTCTTCTGTCAGCATCCCATTTCTAGCACTCTGAGATGGGTCAGAGAGAGAAATGGGAACAGAGAGCTGTGGCAGCTGTGGATATTTTGGAAGATCAGTTTCCAAAGACTAGAAGGTTATGATTTATTTGTTCCTAAGACATGACTATAAGCCTTCAACAGAACTTTTAGGTGACCTTGAGAATGCAGTTATGTTTTATCTTCTCTTGCTATTAATGCTTTAGCTCTTCAGAATACCAGAAATAACTTCCGACTTGGGATGGATAAATATTTTTGCTACAATGTTTGCATTAGTTCTCGACTGCTGAATGCATACCTACCTTTCTGATTTGTCTGACATGGTTCAATGGCTCTGATGAGCTCCCGGTCTGTAGCCTGAGTGTTTAACTGCAGAGAACTGATGTTTTAAGTGGAAACTATTCTTGAGAGATCACATCTTTGCAATAACTTTAGTACAAGACAAAACTGTGATCCAAACTTACCATTTTTCTGCTGTATGTAAAACTTTATTACCAACTTCAGTTACAAAATTTGAGTTCAAAGACTCAACTACCTGATTCATGCAACCTGTCCCTCCTCTTTTAAGAGTCTTAGGCTGAAAAAGCACAAATGTGATGTATCTGAGTACTTTTAAGCACGTGTAACCTTAAATAGGTGAACATAAATCTGGGATGGGAATCATTCCTGAGATTGGCTCTTCACAGGGAATACCTTTTGCATACATCAGAGGATGTACTATTACAGCCTTTGTTTGTCAAATGGGGTATTATAGGTACATTTATACACTAGCACACACACAAACACACAATTTATACCCATGTTGTTGTTTAGTGCAGCTTTTGGAGTGTGGTGTCTGATAGAGGGTTGACTCTGGCTGGATGCCAGACACTCACCAAAACCTCTTAACACTTCCCTCCACAGCTGGACAGGGGAGAGGAAATGTAAGAAAAATGGTTCATGAGTTGAGATAAGGACAGGAAGAGATCATGCACTGAATACCTTCACAGGCAAAGCAGACTCGAATTAGAGGTCTTAATTGAATTTATTCCTAACAAAATCAGAGCAGGATAATGAAAAGTAAAATAAGACCTTCAAAACACCTTCCCCCACCACCCCCTCCTTCCCAGCTCTACCTCATCCCCCTCAGCAGAACAGAGAGAATGGGGTTATGGTCAGTTCATCACTTGTTCCTGCTGCTGCTCAGGGAAAGGAGTTCCTTCACAGAGACACAGGAGACAGTTCTTCCTGCACTTCTCCAACACGAGTTTGCAAAGGAAACAGTTCTCCACAAACTGCTCCAACGTGGATCACTCTTCCTCAGGGTGCAGCTCTTCAGGCACAGGCTGTTCCAGCGTGGGTCCCCCATGGGGTCACAAGTCCTACCAGGAAACCTGCTCCAGTGTGGGCTCCTCTCCCCATGGATCTGCAGCTCCTGCCAGGACTCAGCTCCAGCATGGCCTTCCCAAAGGTTCATAGTCTCCTCTCAGGCATCCAGCCACTCCAGCATGGGTCTCCTGCACAGGCTGCAGGGGGATCTCTGCACTCTGGGCTGCAGGGGCACAGCTGCCTCAAAGTCTGCACCTCGGGCTGCAGGGGGATCCCAGCTCCAGCACCAGGAGCACCTTCAGCCCTCCTCCTCCACTGACTGTGGTATCTGCAGAGCTGCTCCTCTCGTGCATTCTCACCCTGCTCTTATCTGGCCTGCAATCTGGCACTGAATACAGCTCTTGCAGAGGACCTGTAAAAGTCTTCTTGCATGTTTGTTAACCTGAGAGGGAGACTGGATGAGCAGTATTGGTCAGATATCAAGCTTTTGGATTGCTTACAGGGCTCTGGGAGCACAAGTTGACTTTATGAATCCCAATTAAAAGAATTATAGATTCACATAAATGTGTGTAGGTGCTTTCCTGCTGCAGTCAAGTAGCCACTTCTGGGATAGTGATAACATTTTCAGCTTAGTAAAGAAAAGAACCAAAGTTCTTTTTCACACGGATTCAGGCCTCTGAAAGAGCTGGATATGTCTCGGGGTCATTTTTTTACTCAGAATATTTACTCTGAAAGTTCTTGAAATTATAGTGTCCATCCCTTCTCCCTCATGTGTGCACAGAATCTTGCATATATGATAGTTTCCAAAACTGAATAAACCTGCTCTTGCAATGCTGGCAAATGCAATGTATGCAAATGCTAGTTCTTTTACTACAAGTTTTATGAGAAAGGAAAAACTCATCCAGACTATTTTCGTTTTTAAAACCTTTTCACTTAATATATCTCAAAGAAAAATGTGGTTATACTTCAAACAAATGCAAACAACAACAGCAACAAAAACTGGAAGAAAAAGAACCACCCAAAACAAAAAAAAAACCCCAATCAAACAACTCCCTCCCCCCAAAAAATCTAAACACCACATATGCACAAAAGAATTGCAGATAAATTACTTAACATGGTAATGTCTTCCTTTTTACAAGTTCAGCTTGACTACAGGTTTAGCAAATGTTATTTTAATGTGTATTTATGATCAAAAATATGAGTGAGTGAAAAGTACAGACAAAGGAAACAAGCCTTTGGTTTGTCTGTCCACAGTCCACTAAAACTCTAGCTATAAATCCCTAATAGCAATTTGCTGTTTCTGCTAATTTAAATTAGCCTTAATGAGCTAAATCAAGCCATTGGTGTCTAATTGGGCTTTAATGAACTGAATTCCTGAAGAAGAGATTTATGGAGAGTTTACCTGACAAAAACAATTGCAGCAAGGAAAATCCTTTTCCTCTCCTCCCACTTCCCCTGCAGCAAGGAAAAAACATAGGAGGCACAAAATAGCACAAAGCTGAAAGTATTGTGTTGCTGTAGCCTCAAGCATTCCAAAATTAGCCAGAATCTCCAGCCGTAGAAGGAAGAAATAAGCTCTCTTCTTTGCAGCTGTTTCACTGGCACCCTGACTCTTGCCTTGGTTGGGTCAGTGGATAGAAATGTGGTCAAAACACAGAATGCACTGCAGTCAGCTGGGATCAATCTGCAGAAGGGGCTGAGGTTGCTGCTCTGGTGCTTCCCCACTCAGGAAATCACAAAACCTTGGAGACTGGGATCACTGGGTCATTGAGAAAGGCCAACAGGTTTGTCTGCAAAATATTATTATCTCCTAGGAACACATTAAGGCATAACAATGAAAATAATTTAAAAACATAGAAGGCAGTGGGATGGAAGAGTAAAACTTTTTTTTGCATCAAGCAAAGAGCCTGAAACAACCCTCAGGTGTTACTGCAAGGGTGTAGCTAAGGGTGTTCAGGAAGAGGGAATATATTTGCACATCTTGGCCAGTCATCTGCTTTCCCAGGCCACAGCTCAATGTGAAAGGATGCCCCCTAATTTCCTCTTGCTACCTGCACTTAGCTTCAAAAGGACACTTACCCTGTAGGCACATTTCAAAACCTTTTATGCCAATGGTTCTGAATTTTAAATTCTTTGTTTATGCTCCAGGTAGGGATTTATCTCCTCTGTATACAGATTACTTTATTGACAATTCTTATCCTGTAAGTGTCTATGGCTGCATTATAGGTAAAACCACCCAAGCAAATGCAAATCCAAATGAATGCAACACATTTGCATGTGTGCTGTTAGCTAGTGATATGAAGTGTTGAGCTAATAAAATCTTTAATCAGAGTTCAAATACAGGTTCTGTACTGCCTATCACCTAAAAGTAAATGAAGAATTTGTGTTGGCAAGGCTGTCCTTCTATCTGTCTTCTAAATAGTGAATTATGTATTAACCTAATACAGGTTTTATGGAAGATCAGAGACTTCTCTGGGTCCCCAAGGATATCTGATGTGCCAGAGAGTATTCAAAAGTCATGAGCCAGGCTTCAAATATAATTGGATTGCCACAGGAGCAGGAGGCTTTCTAAATAACAAAGGAAAAACAATATATAACTTGTGATTCTTTTCTTTTGCTTCTCTTGTTTTGAGTTTCTTGTTTGCAGCAAACTCAATTTTGCAAACACAAGGGGAAGGAAGTGTCTCAGTAAAAGAGGGAGGGAGGAAGGGAGATGGGAGTTCATCTTTACAGGAGTTCTGAGCTCTGCACTTGCAGAAAGAAATAATATCATCATATTTGACCCTGCAGGAGTTTCAAGGCAAAATGGGGATTTCCTGGTGCTGCAACAAAGGGTAACTCCTCTTATGGCAGAGCAGTTTTGAAAAGCATGCAAAAGAATACTGAGTTTTTCTGCCAAAAGGAAGATGATCAGATCTCCAGTAGCCTTTTTATTTTCTTTTTTTTTTATCCCTCGCTCAATGGCTCCAGGCCATTGAGCAAGTTTCTACTGTGAAAGTCTGAAATAAATCTAAATCCCTTTTGCTTCAGATAGCAAAACTCCCCAAACTGCTTAATATTAATTACCTGGCATCAGGCAGGGTGCAATTTCAACATGACTTCAATCAAACTTTATTACTATTAAGCGTGGAAGGCAGAATATATTTCATACAAGCATTACTACTTAGAATCTGACTTGCTGCCAAGCTGCCTCCGAGCTGCCTTCCATGTATTTGTCTTTCCCTGGGTCTCAGCTTTCTTACACAGCCTCAAGCTGACACTCCCCTCAGTGGCTGCGTGCCCTCCATGGCTGGTAGCAGGGGAAGGAGTTCAAGGCTGGCTCAGAGCCCAGACATAACACCAAATCTACCATAACTCAGCTGCCACCAACACGTCCCCCAAAACTCCTCCTCTGAAAATTAATGGTGTTTGTATGGCTCAGCACCTGCATACCTAATACACCTTTATATGCCAGGGGCCAAAATACCAATAACATATTAATAATTACCACTAAGAGATCCTAGAGCCTTAGGAGGAGAAAGGTGAGAGATATAGAGAGAAAATATATCAACTGACAATAAAGGAAATTCTAGCAAACTGATAATGCACTTAATAAGTTTCTGATGGCTTCTCAATAAAATAGAATTAATGAGAAAGTGTTTTATATGCACTGGAATGGTCTACCTCATCTTTCCATATTGTATTCTTTTAATAATCTGCTTAACACATACAGACCTGCTGAGTTGTCTTGCATGTTAGAGATCTTGGTTTTTTTAGTAAAAGTCATTAAAGTAGCATTTCATTCTTCTGTGTCAAACATGCTGCTATTCCAACAATTAGTCATTGAAAAAATTATAGAGAAATACTGTGATTTCTACCTGAGTTGTATTGTAGTCCCATATTTACATTACATTGGAATGCATCTTGTTGCATTTTCTATGTAGATAAAGGCATACACACTTAAATAAAAACATTTAGCAGCGGCAAATAAGAGAAGAAATTAATGCTAACAGTGAATGTAATCTGAGTTTCATTCTTATTAGCATTTCAAAAAGACTACTTTACAGAGGAATATCACAGTTAAGATGCATAATCCTGGGCATATAGTAACTCTTGGTGCTTGCATCCATAGTGTGATGTAGAATATAGATTTAATGGTGTCTATGCTGGTAAATATTTCAACTATAGAAAATTCTCTCGATGTTATGTAGAATACAGATCTCTCAATATTCCTTACCCACATAAACATTGCAAGTATTCATTCATCTGGTTGGGATGAGGCTTTTCAAAAAAACCTTTGTGCCTATCTTGGGATTTTTAGTAGCTTGCAGAGGAAAGACCTTTATATTTTGCACACAGAAAGGTCATTTTGTTGGTTTAAATCCTGCAAAATTGCTGCTGGCCCCTTAGTGATACAAAATGTAAATACTACTTCAGCCTGGAGTTTAGAAATTAATATTACCCAATGCATTGCTTTGTTGACTATTGATAATGTGTTTCCTCTAAAGCAGTATGTGTTTTCAACATAGGGGTGCCTTTATTTCTTCACTCCTGCTTCCTGGCCAAAAAAGTATCTGCCTGTTTCCCCCTAACCTGATGGAATCCACCCATGATGGAGTCCAGGAACACTGTTTCCCACATTTACTGTGGTGTCTTCCACAGATTTATGTTTCTCATGCTGCCACCGTGAACCTATACCAGGAAATGCTCAGACACACAGTCCAAAGGTTAAGTGCATTTTTTAGTATATCAGCCACTTCTGCAAATGGTGTTTTTAAGGAAACATTAAATCTTACAGCATGCACAAACATTTTAACAAAGTTTTCATTCTACTTTATTTATATGCTGCAATGGTTATATACCATGTTTTGAATGACAGTTCCTCAAACATTTTCTTTTTGTGCTGTAAGTGCACTTATGAAAAGACAGGGTACATTTTTTGCTCACTTAAATGTGCTAGGGGCATCAAGGGGTAATTTTTCAGACACTTAGTATTTCGTTGCTTCTACAGATGCAATTAATTACAAAAATCTTTTCAAGCACTGAAATTCTAGTTCAATTGCATTATGAAAATGTACAGTGAGACTTGCCTTAGTGTTTGTGTTTAATTAATGGCTGCATTAAACTATCTGATTTCCTAACTGCCATCATGTGCAATCTTTTGCATTGGCATTTAGAGGAGTGTTGATTGAGGCTAATCTCTCTGCACTTCCTTTACAGGCACTGGAAAGAAAAGGGTTGTTCAGAGCTGTGATTTAGAGTGTCTGAAGTCAAGCTCCTGCTTTAAGGCACCGCCCCAAACCTACCTATCACTGACACACATTCTCATTGGAGTGAACCTTTGTGAATTCCTCCTTTGTCATTGAAATATGAAACGCATGTACACTGTGCAGCAAAACAGATAAAATGCTGCCACTGAGATGTCTCAAAAAGTGAGCTTTCTATTCTATTCTGGAGGTTGTCAGGAGTCTATGGAGAATGTTGGATTCAAACATGCCTTATAGAATCTGGATTTCTAGGTACTTGTGATGAAAATTTGGGTCTACCACAGTTTCTATGAATCAGCTAATAATTGGATTCTTAAAAAAAAAGGAGCAGGCCTGGGAACTGATGGCCTGCAGAAACCCTGGTGAAGAAGGAGGCAAAATACATGGGCAGAGATGACTTAGAGTAATTAAAGATAACACTTTACTGAAAGAAACAGCAATGGAGTAAGAAACACACAGTGACAGCAGCAATATTAATAACACAAGTATACAAAAAAAGGAAGGTGCTTTATACACAAAAGATGTTCACCACATTGACTTAGCTGTGAATGGCCACTGAGACAAAGACAAGATGGCAGGGGGATGTTCTGTGACTCAGCAATGACAGTGGTTATTCCAGAGACAAAGACAAGATGGCAGGGGGATGTTCTGTGACTCAGCAATGACAGTGGTTATTCCAGAGACAAAGACAAGATGGCAGGGGATGTTCTGTGACTCAGCAATGACAGTGGTTATTCCAGAGACAAAGACAAGATGGCAGGGGGATGTTCTGTGACTCAGCAATGACAGTGGTTATTCCAGAGACAAAGACAAGATGGCAGGGGGATGTTCTGTGACTCAGCAATGACAGTGGTTATTCCTGAGACAAAGACAAGATGGCAGGGGATGTTCTGTGACTCAGCAATGACAGTGGTTATTCCAGAGACAAAGACAAGATGGCAGGGGGATGTTCTGTGACTCAGCAATGACAGTGGTTATTCCTGAGACAAAGAGAAGATGGCAGGGGATGTTCTGTGACTCAGCAATGACAGTGGTTATTCCTGAGACAAAGACAAGATGGCAGGGGATGTTCTGTGACTCAGCAATGACAGTGGTTATTCCAGAGACAAAGACAAGATGGCAGGGGATGTTCTGTGACTCAGCAATGACAGTGGTTATTCCAGAGACAAAGACAAGATGGCAGGGGATGTTCCTGCACTCAGTCCCAGCACTAAGACAGGATGCATGCCCTCCTGCAGCTAGGGTATCCCATCCCTGAAACCAAGCCAATAAAAACAACGAAGGGTGAACCCTCAGATAATCTGGATCCTCCTCATTGCTCAGTGCCACCACTTCAGACTGCTCTGCTACACCTTGGCTCTGCATGGCTCCCTTCAGCTTGGCTCCTTTTGTCTCAGGTTTGAAGGCTCAAGACTTCCTTACAAGGACTATCGTCTTGTCCTAACTTAAAACAAGAACTTGGTCCCTAGCTGAAAAAGTACTTAATAACGAGATCGACACTAATTTCTTTAAAATCTTCACTGCATCTTCAGAAAAATTATTACAGAATTAACAATGGAAAGACAAGTATCAAAATAGTCTGTGTTCTGTACTAGTTTAAAGCATATTCATAAGGTTCCTGTGATGTTTTTCTTCTTAAATGTGACCTTTTTGTTGCCCTTGTTAAATTTCCTGGTAACTAAATTACAGTTCCAACTGCAAGTAATTTCTTTACCATAGTCCAGGTAACTCTTGCGGGTAGCTAGAGAGCTCCAGCAGAGGTGCTTAACATCGGATGTTGGGAACAAGTGCTAAAACAGTGCTGGATTTTGCTATACTTTGTTTTGGAAATTGGAAATTTGCCAATTTGTGAGAACGCTATAATTTTGGAATATAGCTATGAAAACTGAGAGTCTGAGGCCTCTTATGACCATTCCAAAAAGCTGGCAAAATACTCCACTAAATGTCTTGCAATATGAAAGACAAGCTCTCAAAGGGGGCTGGCAACAGATGGAGATTCATATCACAACTGATAACTTATTTGAATTCTTTAGTGATCTTTTAAAAAAAAACCACCAAAATATATACAGGGGTGTGATAGGGGTGAGTTCAAGTTTGTCAGACTGGAAGAAAATACATCTATTTTCTTAAATAGCACCTCAGAGCAGTTATTTTTCTTCTCAATATTCTTTCAGTACTCTGTCCCGTTACGAATATGATTTACAGTGTCTGTAGTTCTTTCTTACTTGTAACAAGAAAATGAAAGCCTGTTAAAAAAGAAACTTGACTAGACTCCATCCCACTTACACAGAAATGGTTAAGAAGATAAGAGCCAGAGCACATACTGATCTTATAGCTAAAGCCAAGAATAATTTTGCCCGTGACCTTCAGGATCCAATTCAGAGAGGCATAAAAATTGTGCCCCAGGAGAGCACAGACATCCTATGGATTTGTAAGTGGTTTGGGTTGAATTTAGCCTGTGCCTACATTTTTCATTGTGCAAATTGAAGCAATCTCTTTTGAGAATAGGTCCATAAGTCCCTGCAGTCTTGCCATGTAGGTCTGCTCCCCCTTTTGCCCTCTCTGTCCTCAACTCACAGTCGTCTTCTCCTATTCAATTTGCCACCTTGGCTGTTCAGTTCCTTGCCTCTGGGAAGTCACAGAAATGCCTTCTGAATATTTTGTTGAGGAGAAACCCTCTCTAGCAGGAAAGGGTCGTTAAGCAGTTCATTGCCTGGAGCACATGGAGCAGCAGGGAATGCTCCTGCCCCTGCCTGCTCAAGTGCACTGCAGCACAGACACAGGGATTTTCCTCTGTGCTCCAGGCACCTCCGAGGTGGCTCTGGATCTCTGCCACAGCTCTGTCCAAGGGTCTCCACTGTAACAACATCATTCCTGATGCACAGAAGGGTCGTGGATGTGCTGTGGGTCAGCAGCTGGAGGATTAGTTGAACTATGAAGCCTGCCTGAGCATCTCCTATAGTGAAACATAACTAAGTCTTTCTGGATTTTAATCTACACAGAGAGTTCCAACGACATACAGTTAATTTTCATGGGCTGGGGCTTTGGTTTTTTTCTGATTTGTGACAGCAGATACACAGTAGGTAGAACAAAAATGCTAAGCACACAAAGCTCCCCTTTTGAAAACATCATCTTAGGGATCCCTCAGGTTTTCTTCTGCATTCTCTTTCTGTGCGTGCACCCTCCTACATTTATGCCTGGTTTTGTGATAACTGGTACCCTTAAGTACTTTGCAACCTGGAGTGGATCCAATTTAACACAGACTGAGCAAATTGTGGGTGAAAAGGCAAGTAAAATTATTTAATTGAAACTCTTGTCAGAAACAACTGGAAAATTAAAGGGTGCAATTCATTCTTTCCATAAAATAATGCACCTAACCATAAATAAATACCCTCTATCTGTCTCTTTCTTGTCATGACACTTTTCTGGTGAAAAGTTTGTTCAAGAAGATGGGATAGATTTTCCCTGGTGCCTGTAACAAAGACCATGGTAGAATCTGGGTCTTAGAAGCCTAAGCCTAGAGGTTCATCCACACCATAGACTATACTGCCTCTACACATATGATCAGGAGAGATTCTAACATTTCACAACATGCAGAAAGGGGAAAAAAGGAGACTTACACGTGTTTGCAATAGTTAAGTGATGTTTAATTCAGAATCCAGGCCTTTTCATTTTTTTATATAGCTGACTTTAAAATGTTGGCAGAGATCTGGTCTTCTCACTGCTCAAAGATCAAATGCGATTGTTGAGCAGTAACAAAAAAATGTTCTCCATGAAACTTGAATCTTTGGAGACTTTACAAATGGTAAGTGTGTGGAAATGGAAAAATGAGCTGTAATTGCCATGGACTTTCAATTTCAGCATTAGTTACATAAAACAGAAATGTGTGCTTGTGTTGACAAAAAATGAAAACTTTTTCTGCCAATCCCCTTGGTTCTTAAATTTAAAATAAACTACAGTATGATAGATGCTTGCTGTCTATGCTCAGTGTGCTAAAGACAAGGGAAAAATATCGTTAAGAAAAAAGCCATAAAACTAAGAGCAAAGAAACATGATTCCAAGAAATTTGGTACAGTTAAGTTGTGATCCTTAATGCAGCACAAACTTGGTTTTTGAATATTACAAACTTAAACTGGTTTGAGAAAAGTCAAGTTCAACACAGTTAAATGTAAGTAAGTTTTTGGAGTTTGCACCATTGGCTGACTCATTTTACAATATATTTTGCCTGGTACAATCTTCCAGTATAAATGAGGTTGGAAGAGATGGAAAACAATGAAGATTTAAGGATATGCCACAACCATGTTTTAGGTCACTAGTACTGACTATAATATGAATCTTACTATACCTGATGAGTTCATACATCAGCTGGTGCTATAGGAACTGGATAAAGCTAAAAGCTAGTCCAGAATTCTGTCTCTGACACTGGCCAGAAGCAGATTTATAGGAAAGATGTGGGAGCTGAGCAATGGCAGTGCCAGTCTGCAGCTGCTGGTCACTCGAGGGCCATGTGAATCCATTGTGATGCCTGGCAGTCCCTGCAGTGTCCCTTTGCCTCCCTTTCCATTTCAAGCATTCCCTGTACTGTGAGACACAGATTCACAGCCTACCTATCAGTTAGATGAAGAAGCTCCTCCTTTTCTTTTAAACTTCACCTCTTACTAGCTTTATTAGATACTCTGTAGTACCTTCACTGACAAGAGAGAAAAACCAATTGCTATCCACCCTCTTTGTGCTTCTCATGATATACTAGATGCATATTTTATTTCAACTGTCCCCTTGCAGACTGAGACCACTGCACTGCCTCTTGTTTCTCTTCCTGTCCCTCTCTGCACCTTAACACTTTCAGGTGGAAGAGGGAGCAGAGGGTAGGAAAATAAACTCATGCACTATTCAACCTTTGTGGGAATACATGACAGAGATGGAAAAAAGTTGCAAAATTGTCACATGTGGATACCTGGGTAAAATGAGGAAAAAACTTGCATTGAACAATTACAGATTGCAAAGGTAGACATAGTGGAACATCAAAGTACTTGAGATAAAGTTGTATTAAAACATTTTTGGGATAGGCTGATACATTTGTAGTTTGAAAATCGGTTTTGATTATTCTTCCAAGTACTGTTGATTAAGCCAAACTAGAATGGGTCTAGATATAGTGGTCTAGCAAGAAACCAAAACTCAGAAATGAAAATTCCCCCCCAAAAATTCAAATCCTTTTGCCTAAGAGAGTATAGCTTAATTGTAATGATGCAAATGTTTATCAAATCTTAATATTTACAATATAATTTTAAAAGGCTGAATTCTAAGCTAAATGCATATAGTGAACTCAGAGGAGGTAATACAGAATTTTAAGCAAAACAATCGAATAAATAAAAACAAATGCCTGGCAACTTTCTAAGCAAGATTTTTAAAGACAAAATACAAGTAGCAAACTGACAAATCCTAATCAGATAGTTCTGGTTTGCCCCATAATACATTATATTAGACAATCTGCAAGCTGCTAAATAGATTTGGGCTAATTATTCCTGGACCAGCTCTTTTTCAGGAAGAAAACCTCGATTTTATTGCAGTCTTTGTTAAATTAAAAATGCAGATGCCTGCTCTGTGAAGCATGCACTTGGATTCTCATTTGCTGCTTAGGCACAGATCTTTGAAAAGAAAACTTGGTGGACAGTTTGGGTATAGCACAGAGGCAGCATAGACCCTCTGAGTATTTAATACTAATTCTTGCTAAATACATGTAGATAAGTGGGTACACATTTTGTAATCCTTAGATCCTCCCTTTTTTCCCCAAATATAATCCTCAGTGTATGTTCATTTTGCACTTGTACTACCAAAAAACTTAATCATGTGTACCACAGGCTGAATTAAAAGCTTAACTACACAAGGATTTTGTTTGGGTAGTCAAATACAATAGAAATCAACCCATCTTCTACATTCTCAAGTTAGCAGTGATTTTAAATAGGAAACAATTCCATAAATTAGGAAGTAACAGAACAGTAGTTTGTTTATCCTTGCTGAACCATATAACTTCTTAGATTTAGATTTTAGAACATGTTTAATGTTGTCATAGTTGTCATTCCATCAAAAAGAATGTTTAAATTTTTTATTGTGACTCTGCTTATTTTCACGGCCTTTGTGACCCTAATGTGTTAAATAAACACTCCTTGTCCAGCCACTGAACAAGCTAGCATGCCAAATGATTTGTGGCTTTCCACCTGAACTGTTGCTCATGAAATTGGGATTAAATGCCTGCAGGCACACATGTGGTAAAAGAGTCTCATCTTAGATTGCCTTCTGCTCCTCCAGGACTTCAGCAGGAATAGAGGCTTCCAAAAGTAGTCTGAACAACGAGAATGCTTGCATGGTTTACACTTAGAAGCACGAACTTAGAAGCTTAACTTTTACCTTTATTGAATGAAAATATAAAAATTAATATTGTTTTCCTGCCCATTTCTTTCACCCAAGGAAGTAGATGTGAATATCTCACTGCTGCTACTGACACAGATACAACTTAATCAATTAGGTTGCTCATATGTACCAAATCTCTGGTTGAGGCAAACATGCCAGCAAAAATGCAGTAACAGTTGAAAATATCCTGAAATAAGATGGGACTGATTATCCTGCCACCATACTGAATGGAAGTGATCTGCTATAAATCACTTTGATTGGACTGCAAACTGAGTCCCAAGACTTCCTTGGACTCCAAATAAATGCCTACATCTGTTGATCTTTAATATAAGAAAACTGTAGTCCTCCTTAGGCACTTCTTAGGCATTATTGTAAAACAATATTTTATTAATAAATTATCGAGTTCTGAATGATAAAAGTGCCTAAAAGTAAGACCCATGCCAGTCTAGTTCATTGAGGAGGACCTCTTGATAAAGCAAGCAAGCGACCTCTCTCACTTGCCCCTCCAAGATTTTAGCTGCATTTATTTAAAGTCGATGGTTTTAACTCACTTCAAACAAACCCTTGGTGACCTCAGCTGTGTTTTGAAGCTCCAAATTCCCCCAGCTAGCTGCTGAACCTCCAGGGACTCCTCTGCTTTGGAACAAGACCAAGAGTGATGGAGCTGATACCACTACTGCATCCATCCCAAGGGCAGCCACAATGCACAGCTTATGTAGCCTGTTCCAGGCATGGAATGTGCTGCCAGTGGTATGTGCAGAATGAAGAACTACATTCATTCTGGCTGGTGAGGGTCAAACTGGGCAGGCACAAGCCCATGGTGTGTGGAAAATAGCTGGGGAGACACTTTCATTTATGCTGGCAGAGAAAAAAAAGGGGGCTTTTAATAGCACAAATTTCTGTTTTGTAGAAGTAAGTGGCAGTAAATAAAAGGGTCTTTATTGCCTGGTGTTCACAGCTGACACAAAATAGACATCCCCTGTGCAAGCATTGATTTCAACTGAGTGGTGACTTCTCTGGGGTGTGCTGTGGAGAGAGGAGTGAATCTGTCTTGCACGCTCTTCCTTAGGGGAAGCAGGATCCTCTTCCATTGCATTAACTCTTGCAAAAAGTAGAGGAGCAAAGGACAATAAATTATCCTTTTCCACTGCAAATGCAGAGTGCCAACAAAGGAAGCACACTTGTTTGGCCTTCTATTTTTAAAACAGTACTAGTGGCTTTGATTTCAAAATTATGTTTGACTGGTCAGGGTGCTGTTCCCTGCTGGATATGTGAGTGGGGTCACATGAAATTCTCATTGTTTTTATTACTCTGAAGCCACTGTAATAGGTTCAGGGTGCATTCTTTAGAGAAATGCATATTTAAAATAAATTTTGAATTGAAGAAAACTTGAATAATCTTTGGAATGTTTCATGCAGCTTTATCTAAGGGTACTGAGTTTTCATAGTTTCAACATGCAAATAATGTTTACAGAATAACAGAATCACAGAATGACTAGGTTGGAAGAGACCTCCAAGATCACTGAGTCCAATCCATGCCCTAACACCTCAACTAAATCATGGCACTGAGTGCCACATCCAGTCTTCTTTTAACACATCCAGGGATGGTGATTCCACCACTTCCCTGGGCAGACCATTCCAGTACTTCATCACTCTTTCCATAAAAAACTTTTTCCAAATATCCAGCCTTTATTTCCCTTGTCACAGCTCAAGACTGCAGCCTCTCATTCTGTCAGCTGCTGCCTGGAGAAAGAGTTTAAGAACTGCAAAAATCTAGTTGCAAACTTCTTAACACATAAATTATGTAATGGTGGTATTTATGAATTTCATATTCCAGGCTGACTTTCTACAGCTACTGGGAGCTGCAGATGAGACTGTAAGCCAAGACACTCGTTCTAATCACTCAGAGCTATTCCAAAATCAGTCTGAGGCTCCTGATCTCCATTCATGCCTCAGCTCTTGGTTGCATTTCACTACAGATTGAGTCTCTGTTTCCTGCAGCTGCCAACCATCTGCATGAGGAGTGAAGCTGTCTCTTATCAGTTTACTCTCCAGATTTACCCATGCAAGGCAGGTTGCCCTTTGAGTTTTGGAGCAGAGCTCGCTGCTTCCACAGCACATCCCAGCCAGGAAACAGTAATTCCACACCAGGAATCCAGCTGCTCTCCCAAATGATACTGCACTGCATTACCACAAAGCCACAGGGCTGTTCAAAACACCCACTATCAGCCAACTTCCAGTCCCATGCCAGAGATCAGAAAAAGAGAGCACACTTGGCCTTTTCTGCTCTGTGCTCCCAGCAGCTCCCTCACCCAGTTATGCTGGGGTCTGTCCACATCTGTTTCACAGTACTCCTCTCATTGGCTTAATTGAACATGCTTCCCTCTATCCCAGACAAACCACAAGGAACCATAGCATAAAGCTAGCTAATGAAGAAAGGAGGAAAGAAAGACAAAAAAATAGCAGCGTTTTGGCAAAAATAAATCTTTGTTTCTGCATCATGGAAATAAATATAAACTTTCTCTTTGCAGATGTTGCTAATAACATACACAAGTTTGGGGGTTTTTTTGCTTTATTTTTTTTTTTTTTACTTAAAATATCTGCAGTCTTCACTCTAAATCTTTGACTTGCCCTCAGCAAAGACTTTTTTTTTGGATAAAAGGAAGGATGTCAGTGAGAGCTTGGTTTTGGTGGGATCCAGAATAAACACACTCCCTTTAATAATTCATTCATTCTCTAATAATATCCTTTAGGGAGACTGGCTACTTCCACTGATTGTTTTAGTATTTATTCTAAACAATAGGCTTACCCACTTAACAAATTAGGTTAAACTTCAGAAGTCATCACTTGTTGGACATTGTTTGGTGCTCATCTAAGATATGAGCCAATGCTGCTCTGTGTTGGAAAACTCTAGGGCAGAGAAATCCTTTCCCTTCAGCTCTTTCATGTGCAGTGCTGCAGAAGTGCCTCAAGGACTTTCCAAAGCCTTCCTGACAGCAAGCCACCAGAGACATTTGTTTGGATTCAGTCCATAGCAGAGCACAGTAAACAACAGTATTTATGTCCATCATGACCCTGGCATCTCTGCAGGAGGTATGTTGTGGAGACCTGACCACTTTTCACCAGAGCAGTGTTGATCACAGCTATTGTAAAGGTTCATCCAGGAGATAATAGTTGTCAGAAGTATTGGTGGGAAGGAAAGGATAGAGAAATGGATATGAAAAACATAGCTGGAGGCACTTCTTTCAGCTATTGGGAAAAGCATGTTAAAAAAAAAAAAAGAAGCCTCCATTTGCTTTTAAAGTGTGTCATTTACAAATGAGCAAAATGTGGCTTAAAGTGAGCAGAAGGTAAATATAATCCATAAAGAAACATTTCCCTGCACAGCATGTCACTGACCTGTGGGACACACCAGGGCACCAGGTCAGCCAGCTGCTGTACATTCCTTCACAGACAGGCTGGCTGGGGTAAGCCTGCTGTCTGTCCCTACATCTGGTGAACCTGACACGTGGTGAGAGCCACAACTTCTCTCTGCTGTTACCTCTGACACAGATGGCTTGCCATATGCAAGGGATCATGCAGCCTCTCCTGCAACCTAAAACAGAGAACAGACTATTTTAGTCAGGATTATTTTAATTGGGACTGTACACAACAGGAGTAAAACCACTAAGATACACCTCAGTGATGTCATTCAACCAACCTGATATCTGTCTGTCTTAAATTCCTGGTTTATTTAAATCCACAATCATAGAATCATTTAGGTTGGAAATTACCTTTAAGATCATTGAGTCCAAATGGTAGCCTTGTACTGCCAGGCCCAGCTGCAAACTGTGACATTAAGTGCCACATCTACACATCTTTTAAATACCTCCAGGTATTTATGTGGTCCACCACTTTTCTAGGCAGCATGACCACCCTCTTCACTATGAAATGATTACTAATATCCAATCTAAACCTCCCCTGGCACACCTCAAGGCCATTTCTTCACTTGTTACCTGGGAGAAGACACCAACCCCTTTCTCATTACAGCCTCCTTCAGGTACTTGTAGAGAGTGATAAGGTCCTCCTGAGCCTTCTCTCCAGCCTAAATAACCCCAGTTTCCTTGGCAGCTTCTCACTGGACTTGTGCTCCAGACCCTTTCCCAGCTCCAGCACCTCAATGTCTTTATTCTAGTGAGGGGCCCAAAACCAAACTCAGGATTTGAGGTGCAGCCTCACCAGTGCTGAGCACAGGGGCACAATCTCTTCCCTAGTCTGCTGCAATTACACAGGATAGCTGCATCTAAAGCCATCCTAAAGCCCTTCCTAACACAACACAGAGGTCAAAGGGGAAGCTTGGGTCACAACTAATGCCAGCAGGCACACCACATCCCACCTCTGCCCTGGTTTCCCAGAAGCATCCCCTTCCAGCCGAGGCACATGGGCTCTGCTGGGGCAGCTGTGCCAGCGGTGCTGTGCAGCACAGCCTGGAGCAGGGCAGATGTTCTGCACCCACCTGACTGCCCCAGCTATTGTCTCGTGCCTTGAGTTCCTGCAGAGTGGCAATTAAGGCAGAAATCTGGAAATCCACAGCGTGGTTAGCAGCTTCTGGTCATGGTGCTGATTGGATTAGGGGAGAGAGCGCTGTCTGGAAGGATACAGCACTGGCTGCTCTGGGGATTTAAACTGATCCCCCTGCCAAAAGAAAATGAGTGTGGTGGCTGTGGTTTGCTTTCTGTTAACATTATCTTAGAGTTTGTGTCCTGTGGAAATTGGCATAGCTGGCAAATCCTGGGAGTGAGGCCCAAAAGTGATTTAGCATGAAGTCTGAACTTTCTCTCACCCTCTGGAGCCCAGGTTTTCATACTCAGTGTCAACATGAAATGATGGGGTAATGCAATAATGCTTCTCCTCCTGCATTTTCTTCTTGTCTTGTGTGAACATCGGAAATCTCAGAACACAGAGTTTTTAAAGTAAATCTACTGTGTATCCAGAAAAGAGGATCTCATACGTTAGAAAGGCAGATGTAGAAATGTACTGCTCAGAAAATAATTAACAGGAAAAATGAGGTGGATAGAAGTAATTTGGTTTCTAAAGGTAAACTTTATGAGTTGAAAGTAATACTCTGGTTTAGAGTATTGTGACAAAATACAAGAAAACATAAATAATAAAGGGTTTAGCCCATACGTTGTTAGAAAAAAAAACATGGCAGAGAGGTTAAAAAAAGCTGTCATTCTCTAATGAAAATTAGATTTCCTCTTATTTTACTTGAGTGGGCTTCGCTTTTCTTTAAACAATAAAGATTAGCTAATAGACCTTATATATAGTTGGAAGAATTGTTCAGAAGTCATTGGGCACTTGAAGTATCTAGTTGTGCTGAAGCTGTATGCAACCAAATATACACTGAATTAAGTACTCAGTTTTTGACATGATTAATCCATTCAAATTTTTTACTAGAGTGAATGCTATAGGAGTAATTAATTTGCAGATATCTAGTTGGTAAAGTGTAGGTTTTTAAAAACTGTATCTTAACAATATGAGAAATTTTCACAAGTCACTAATATCGTATTCTCGAAAGCGAACTGGATGCATAGATTACTCATAAAAAGAGAGAATGTCAATCTTTATATTTTTAAAATGTATTTGAAATAATTTTTCCTAATTGCCATTTCAAAATCCCCTACTAGCCAATCTAAGAAATTCAGAAATTTCAACTCTTTTTTTTGCACTATATGGTGTTTTGGAGATAAGAAAAATTTGCTCTGTATTTCAGTAAGCTGTGAAAAACATAGTCACTACTACACCTTAAGAAGCACCTCAGGAGGAAGAGTAAACTATTTAATCAGAAAGATTCTACCCCTGATTAACAATGAAGGAGTGTCTCTATATATAATTACTTACTAACATACTTCCCAAATGCAGTGAAAGATTTGACTAGTCTCCTAAAAAAAGAGGTTGTAGGAATGGGATGGATGGGAGAGTTTGAATTACTAAAGATGGGCTCATCAGGGTGTATTTAGAGTTACTACATCCAGCTGACTGTACTTAATTGTGGCACTCATATGAGATTTTAGGCTGAAAAATAAATTTCAGAGAGGGTGTACCACTACAATTTGAGCTGATAAAAACTGGTGAGCTGCAATCCCTGCAGCTAAAGAGAGACAACATAATTCAGAGAGAGTGGGCAGTTGTTTGCAGATTCTCTTTCTAGTCCTAGATAGGCAGGGGACATTGGCTTGCAAAACCAAGTTGCTGCAGATGCTGGAAAATTTGTTCAGTTCACCTTAGAGCAGTGATTAAAAATTACACTAATTCACTGTCCTCTGGATACAGCTGAGTTTTAGGAATAGAATGTTTAGGGTTGGAAGGGACCTTAAAGATCGTGTAGCTCCAAGCCCTGCAGGGACACTTTCCACTGGGTTGCTCAGAGCCCCACACAGTGGGAACATTTCCAGGGATGGAGTATCCACAGCCTTTCTGAGCAATCTGCTCCAGTGCCTCATCACCCTCACAGTATAGAATTTCCTAACACCTAATCTAAACCTAGATTTTTCAAGTAAAGGTGTCTCAAGAATGAAAGGTGGAGAGGAAAACTCCAAAACCACAAAGCTAACAAGAAGAAAAGAGGAAGTCCTCTCTCCTTAAAATTTTGAAGTTATGTGAGTAATCAGAAAAGTTTTTTTCCCATAGATTAGACTGGTGATATATGTATGAAGAGCTAAATCTCTTCAGTTTTAAGCTTTCTGATCTTTCTTATCCCGTGTGTCCAAACTGCTGACAAGTTGGTCTGAGACACTACAGCCACAGAGAAAAAAGACCTTTTATTATTTAAATATAATGTCAGTATTAAAAAACTAGGGATAAGGTACACTACACATGAAGATGAAAACATATTTGAAATCCCGCTGTCTTCTAGTATGTTCTCCATAATCTAGAAACATGGTACCCTTGTCTCACTAACAGCAGTTGAGAGCCAGTACAGACCATGCTGAGTGTGTGTGAGTGTGTGTGACTCTGTGTGTGTGTGTGTGTGACTGTGTGACTGTGTGTGTGTGTATGTCAGGGTGTGTCAGGGTGTGTGAGTGTGGGTGATTGTGTGTCAGGGTGTGTGCGTGTGAGTGTTACCTGAGTGTGTCTGAGTGTGCCTGAGTGTGCCTGAGTGCATGTGTGTCCAACTGTGTCTGTGTGTCCAAGTGTGCCTGAGTGTGTCTGTGTCCCAGTGTGTTCCAGGGTGTCCCAGTGTTTCTGAGAGTGCCTGAGAGTGTCTGAGTGCATCCGACTGTGTCTGAATGTGCCTAAGTGCGTGTGTGCCCGACTGTGTCCAAGCGGTCTGTGTCTGTGTGTGTGTGTGTCCGAGTGTGTCCGAGTGTGTCTGAGTGTGCCTGAGTGTGTATGTGCCTGAGTGTTTCTGAGTGTGTCTGAGAGTGCCTGAGTGTGTCCAAGTGTGTGTGACTGTCTGGGTGTGCCTGAGTATGCCTGAACATGTCCCATTGTGCCCCAGTGTGTCCCAGTGTGTCTGGGTGTGTGTGTGTGTGTGTGAATTGTGTGAATGTGTGTGAGTGTTCAAATGTGTCCAAGTGTGTCTGAGTGCTCCTGAGTGCGTGTGTGTGTCTGAGTGTGTGTGACTGTGTTTGAGCGTCTGAGAGTGTGTCTGAGAGTGTCTGGGAGTGTCTGAGGTGAGTGTGCCAGTGCGTGATTGTGTCTGAGTGTGCCTGAGTGTGTCCGAGTGCATGTGAGCATGCCTGAGTGTCTGAGTGTGTCCAAGTGTGTGTGATTTTGTCTGAGTGTGTGTCCGAGTGAGTCTGAGTGTTTGTGAGTGTCTGAGTGTGTCTGAGTGTGCCTGAGTGTGTCTGAGTTTGTCCGAGTGCACCCAAGTGTGTCCAAGTGAGTCCGAGTGAGTCTGACTGTGTGACTGTGTGACTGTGTCTGAGTGTGCCCGAGTGTGCCTGAGTGTGTGACTGTGTCCAAGTGTCCCCAAGTGTGTCTGAGTGTTCCTGAGTGTGTCTGTGTTCCAGTGTGTCTGGGGGTGTGTGTGTGTGTGTGAGTGTGCCTGAGTGTGTCTCAGTGTGCCTGAGTGTGTGTGTGTGTGCACCTGAGTGTGGGTGTGAGACTTAACTGATAAGTCTTTCCTTATCAGTTTAACAGAAACAGTTAAATAGAAGATCAAAGAACCTCAGATGAGACCAAAAAAGAGCACCAAAAATCCATCAGCCAAATAATAAAAATCCATTACTTAATATATATAAGCAACAAAATAGAGAGGAAAAAAAGTTTCCATTAACCCAACAACAGTCAGTGCAGAAAGTAATTTAGGAAAGTTTAATTGGTAGGTTTATTGTGCAAGTAATAATTCATACTAAAACTCTTTGATTCATAAAATCTAATTTGCAACAATGGTATTAATGTTAAATAGCTTTAACAGGAAAATAGTTTGTAGTAAAACATATAAGGGTTATTATCTTAATTTAATATTAATTTACCAATCAATGCAAATTCAAGTAAAGGGACACATAGATACAAAATGTTTGCTGTTGTTAGACTGTGAAATACTGGCTGTTAACTTACTGCTTACCTTGTTGAAGACTACCATAAACACAAAATATCATAGGTCGTTCTGTGATTAATCATTTTCTCTTAACTTAGAAAAAGGCTGCAGAGAAGAAAATCTCTATCAAGAGTTGTATCATGAGACAGAAGATTCATAAATGATTCATTATACCAGCTATCCCATGCAAACTATGTGCACAGGACAGGAAACTCAGCTTGTGCTTTCAAGAAAATGAATTAAAAGGTGAGCTTGTCCCAAAAGAAACTTTTCTCCATCTCTATGCTCTCAAAGTTGTATATATTTTTCTCTCTGGAAGCAAGTTCAAGATTTTGCTTATCCCACTTTACACCAGAGAACAGAATGAATACTCATGCAGAATGAAGAAATTATAAAACTGTAATAACCAGCTGTTCATGATTATGAATATATTAGGACCATGACAGTAAATAATTTAAAAGATGCTTCTGCCTGAGAAAAAGATTATCAAACACAAAGGGAAATTATTTTGTCCTAGACTGTAACTTAATTCACTGAACTGGTAACACATAGCTCCTTCTGCAGTAAATATGACCCCATTACCTCTCTAAGTCACCTAGCATATTTTTTCAGAATTTTATATTTAACTTTTTAGCCTCTATGTCACATGGGGCAGCAGGCAATTTATTTTTCATACTGTCTTGATAGATTGCCAAATTAATCCATCTTCTGAAACTAAAAGCAAAAAAAAAAAAGAAAAAGAAAAAGAAAAAAAAAACCACATACAGAAATATAGACAAGATTCAAACAACTAAAAACTTGATTAAACTTCTAAATCCATAATTTAAAAAATTTGTTCCATAATGGATTTACATACATCAAACAATAGTTTATTTTTTTAGAAATAGTTTACACTGTTACTGTGGATTAGCATGAAATAGACTCTGGACCTTCCTTATTTACAGGAAACCAAAGCAGATTCTGAATGAACCTGGCTGTGTGGCTAAGACCAGAGCTGAGCCCAAGCATCGGGGCTTTTTAGGATAGAATACTTGTTAAGAGAACATCATTTGCAGATGTCCTTTATCCAGTTAGATTCCCCGGCTTTTCACTATCTCTGCTCACACGAGGCATGGCCAAAGCAAACAAGCTGTCCTTTGCTCAGCAAAGTGCATCTGATGGTGCTGTGTGGATGGGAGGCCTCCAAAGCAATGGTTCTCAGCATTCCAGCTGATCAGCTCTTCTAATTGGCTCTGTCCCCTCCCATCCCAGGATCTTCTCACAATAAATCTAGCTAGGAAAAGATGCACAAAATTCAGTAGAAAGGAAGTACCAAGGAGATGATGTGAAAATAACATTTCTTTTCAAGCTGCATTCCTAGCATAGAAGACTAGAGTTTATTTCCTCTTGGCAGATGTAGAATGTAAACAATCTTGGTCATCTTGCTGCTTGATCATCTGTTTTTATGCAGTTTATACCCTGTCTCATCAAGAACAAGTATAAAGGTGGAAAGCACAAGATGAAATAAACAAGTTGGGCTGTGCTGGTGCTCCTCAGAGTACTAAAACCTCTCAAGGACAGTTCACATGTCCACTTAAGACATCAGAACTGGGAGCAGAAAGATAAGTCCTGTCAGGGATTTCTTGCCTTAGCATGTGCATATACACCATATACACACTTCTAAAGATTATGCAGAAACGATTGCTCAAAGATTGTGTTACCACAGCATCCCAAGATATTTTCAATGCTTCATATTTCTTCCTACGGCAGTTTGTAACTCAGCTTTTTTACAGGCTTTTGTAGAGGTACAAATGGTCTCTACATCCTTCTGGATTGAGCATCAATTGCAGTTATCCACAATCACTAAGGCCTGAAGTTCTCAATCAATGCAATTACCCTTACTCCTCTGTCTGTATAAAGGGCCAGAGCAACTCATAGACTCTTTGAGACAGCTGGAGAAGAAAAAGCCAATGCTTCAGATAAATTGCAGTCTCCTGTATTTGGAGTGAAATTATCCGAGATTATTGCAAGGTTGTCAAAGTCTAGGTAATGTTTAACACAACTCTGGAACCCAGCTGTCTACTAAGTTAAAGCTTCTTTAGATAACTGAGGTTTCTTGTTTTTTTTAATGAGATATAAAAGCCTTCCACTTTAGAACAGGCTCAGCTAAAGCAAAATATACTTTATTATTAAACAATTGGTAAAAGACTGAGCCAGTTTATTTGATTCTCTAAAGCTCTTCATTCAAAATAAAAGCGTGTTCTCAATAAAAGTTTGCAGCCCAGAAAGCTCAGTTTCAAATAAAAGATGCTGAGCAAGTATTTATAAACTAAATACCTTCAACTAAAAGGAGTCATTTTTTAACTTTAAGAAAAGCAAGAGACAGATTAGATGCAATGGTACACAACCATACAGGCAGTTCCTGTGAAACCTAGAGCAAACTTACCTCCACAGGAATCTCCACAGAAAAATATTATCAAAATTGAAATGTTCATGTTTCTTCCTTTTTAAAGCAATTTCCTTTAAACACATTAGATTTTCCAATGCAATTCACCCATGAATGTATCTGTCAATTACAGTAAACCTATTAAAACTACTGCTTATTTTAGTGTTTTTACAGAATTATGTCTTTGTTACATACATTATTAACAGGCATAACGATTGCTATGACTTCAATTTAAGGACTTAAGAGTTTGCAGTTTTTTCCTGTACCTCTCTTGTATTTTTCACTTGTTTATTTGGAAGGCTGATACACATAAATATTGAACGATTTGGCATGAAAAGTGAATCAAATTGAGTAATATCTAACTTTCAAAAAGAAGATTGAAGAGACTCATGGATTTTTTAAAGATTACTTCTATGTAAGGTATTTGATATATGTTTGCCATTCAGTTTAAATAAAAATGCAACAACTTGTCTATAAAATTCCTTCCCCACTTCATTGATCTTTTTAATTTTCCTGATTTTCAGCATGCAGACAAGTGGCAAGGATAAAGGAAAGGACGTTCAAAGTCTTTACAAAGCAGAAACAGATATTTAAAAGTTTATGTGTCAGACCAATGTCACAGGGCTGTTTACCATACTTATGCATTCAGTTCATGCAGCTTGGTAACTGTGAAGTGAGTACTTCACACAAACAAAAAAAAAAGTCCTGTCTCTACTTCAGTTTTCAAGCCTGAGGAGTTGGCATGACAACTCTAAGCAAGTAGTCAAGTCAGGCACTGACTGAGACTAAGAAGCTGAAAGAAACCATCAGAAACATAAAAACCAGGAATACAGGGAACTGCTAGGAAAAAAATTACGAAGTGTGGACATCACAGAGCTTTAAGATGAGGGCACTATCACAAATATTGCAACTGTGTCCCTGCATAGCAGTAGGCAGAGTATCATATAGCTGAGGTGGTGACTAGCTGTTTCTCCAGCACATAAAAAGATTGTGCTACTCTAGGCAAAACTCCAGCTCTGCTGTGTGCCAACAGAAATAGCTGAGCAGGCTGCACAAGAGCAGCTTCACAGTGAACAGCTAGTAGCAACACATAAAGAGCTTATTAATCTTCCTTTATTGTCGAAGCAAGTTTCGTTTCCAGAAAATACGTATTTATATCTAAATCAAAGGAAAGAATTCAGAAGGGTGTAAAAAAGAAGAATATCTGTCATTTGTAAGAAATGAGGGAGAAAAAAGAGAAAGAAGAAAAAACATTAAAAGAGAAAATTTATTGAACAAGAGGAAATCTTCATAGCTATGTAGGATAGACTACATCTGCATCTTCCTCCGCAAAAGTTTTTAGTTTTTGGTTGGTACCACAGTATTTTGACAAAATGAATTCTCTTCTATCTCCAGCTCATACAGGAGTTGGTAGTAGAGCAACAACCCTACTTCACAACACTGTACACATAGCCTTGGATTGACCTCAGAAACCATTCTCTTCTTATATAGTGGCATCATTGTCATGTGTGGGGACAAATAAAGTTAGATTGACAACGGAGAAATATTCAGTCCCATATTTTGCATATTTTCTTATCCAAGTACATTTTTAAAATAACCCGTTTCAATTGAAATAATGACATAAAGTTGTTTGCACACAATTACAATCTTGTTTCTTGCCCTTTTTTCCCCCAGAAACTTGGTCATTATTGCATGTTTGCCCATTGATTAAAGTCTGCATATTTTCATTCCACTTCTGAAAATACATGCATTTTTAAATACAGACATAGCTGTAGGATAATGTCTATTTTATTCTTTAGCCTAGCAACTATTTTTTCTGATGCCAGAACCAGACCCTTTAAATAGGAGCAAGACCAGAGACCAAGTCAGAGGACAAACTGACCTCGCCATCACTGACTTTGCCTACATGAGATGCCTAAAGTTAAAGGAGTCCAAGCATCCCACTTTGTGTTTATTCTGCTGGTGGACTTGACAACTCTGAAATGGAAGGAAAAAAAGAATTTTTATTGAGATGGGGAAGTTTGAAAGATTCTCTCATAAGACATAAGAGTTTACAGCTCTAATGGCCAAGTGGCAAATGATGGGAATTCTTGCACTCCTTCTGTTTCAAATATTTATTTTCTAAGCTATAAATACAATTATTCTTTTGATTTGGGTTTAGTAATTTTAACTTTTAAATTTCTAAATCTACGATAATCGCAATTGATTAGGACCTAATATAAAATTGCACTGTTCATTATTAGCAGGAAAAGAGAATAATTATCTCCCAAAGGAATGTCACTTCTTCTACACAAATCATATTTCACATGATATTTCAAATATGAAAATAACAAGTAACAGCCCCTGGAGGCAGGTTTTATTTACTTCATAGAATCATAAAATGGTTAGGGCTGGAAGGGACTTTAAGGATCATCAGGTTCCAACCCCAATGCCACAGAGCAGGTCTCTCAGAGCCCCATCCAACCCAGCCTTGAACATTTCCAGGAATGGGGAATCCACAGCCTCTCTGGGCAACTTGCTCCAGAGCTTCTTCATCCTCATAATAAAGAATTTTTTCATAATAACTGATCTAAACCAAGATTTTTCAAGTAAAGGTGACTCAAGAAGGCAAGGTGGAAAGGAGAACTCCAAAACACAAAGCTGTTCTTAACACAGGAACATTGAAGAAGAAAGAAGGAAGTCCTCTCTCCTAAAAATTTTGAAGCAATGCAAGAAATCAGATAAGAGTTTTTTTACCTCACAATGGTTTAAAGCTTCTTAGTCTTTTATTAGCAATTTTAATAATGTGCTTAAACAATTCTCTCACTATATAGAGTGTATATATTTAATACATGCTTTCAGTGCAATTCCTGCTGAATGTTAAACCCCTCATATCATGGCTATTATACAGGATGAAGTCCCTGGGAATTCTAAATTAATTACTTCCTTCAGATATACTTTTATTCCACAGAATTAATAAAATAGAAGTTGTAACTGAAAAGCTGAAATCTTTTCTGCACCTTCCTTACTACATTTCAACTCTTGAACGTGATAATGTTACCTAACATTACCATTGGGGAAGAAATACTAATTATGTTGAACACATTTCATTTTTATTGTAATTTGGCCTCACACATAACTCAATCTCTCCAGTTTATAGAAGATTTTCAAATATTTAGAGGAGGGATTGAGTAAAAATATTGCATGCTGATGTGCCAGCACTTTAACTCATGTAAGGAAAAGACTGTAATGGTATTGCAATTAATGTCAACTGAAGATCTGGCCCAAAATGTAGTGTATACTCATCTTAACAGAGAAGTCACTGAGGCAGACATATCATCAAAAATCAAATATTCTGTGCTTACTGCACTTTCTCCTAAGAAAAGTATGTAATACTACATGTATGTTATACTACAGGCACAAGTCTAGTGTTTAATTTGAGATTCTAGCTAAATAAGTATTTTTTTAAAGACCAGTCTCGTATGTTTAGACTGGACAGCACTGGGTTGTGTTAGAAAAGTTCCCTTGAGGCACTACTGTTTACTTTCTTCTCTCACATGGCCTGTACAATCAACAGTAGGTCAGCTATTAAGAAGCCACTGCAATATAAAAATATTTATGAAATACCAAGGACAATCAAATTTACAGTAAGGAACAGCAGAGCAGAATGACGGGATTCCTCAACAAATAACCTGAAAATACCATAAAAAATAAACCTACAAGATTCTCCCCTTAAGTTGTAGGTCTCCTTTCTTCCCCTATTGGCCTCCTCTGCCTCTGAAACAGAGTTTCTGAACCTGCATTGATTAAGAATGAGATATCTGTAACACAATACGTTTGCAGTGCTCCTATAGGTTGCTGTTAACAAGCAGTCCATCACAAATGTGGTTTCTATTAAGTTTTATTACTTTCAGGATGTTAATTTTGGTACAGGCTTATTTTCCTAATTTTGTGCAAAACCCATACCCATGATGTAAAACAAACGGTGATGGAGAGGTGGAAAAAAGAATACAAGTGAGCTAAAATAATGCTGCTAGAACAATGCTGATGTAGCTATCTAAATATTCAGTATTAATCTGAAACAGGGTTTTTTTTACAATTTTACAATGACTAACTGTAGAAGATTAGGCAGATGCCCTACCAAGAGTCTCCAACATTACTCACATCGTAGAAGGCTACAGAGATAAAACCTATATGATATATATGACTATAGAAATTAATATTATAAATCCATTGTGCTACATGAGAAATATGTAAGAGTTCTTAATCAAAGAAAACCCTTACTTTAGAATATAACCTGAATTCACTGAACAAGAAACTTCAGACTTCCCAGGAGATTGTGAATTTCATACCAGATCATCAATTATCATGTGAAACCTGGGATAAGGACAGCATTGCTCTTCACAATCTGAAATGGAAAACAAAAAGAGTTACTTAGTTAGTTAGATATTTTCTTTTATAATGTATGAAGAGAATTATAGTACTCTAGAAACTACAGAACACTTCAAATGTTAATTAGCAATTATAAAAAATCACATTAAAATTTTCTATAATCCTAAAAGTTAAACATCTTAAAAATTTCAGAATTTAGGTGGCCTTTAACCTTGTCAGCATTTATGTACATATATATTTCATACATTCTGATATTAAGTACTGCATGGCTCTTTATGAAGGAAGTAAGGATCTTGGCTTAGTGGCACAGAGATTCAAAGACTTGAAGAGGTTGCCATGAGCAGGACATGGGAGTCAAATTTTACAGGAGACACGGTCTGGAAAGGGTTAAGGATAAAAAGCATTTTTTGAGTTCAAATACTTAAATGCTTCCATGGAGTAGTAGTTTCTATCTTTGTCTCCATCACAGATCAACCCACAACCCCCACAACTTTTAAGTCCTTTATTTGATGGCTATATAATTTGAAACATCTGGAAAGCCTGATTTTCAAAAGGAGTGACCTCTAAAATAAAGGTGGAAGTTCAGTTAGCAGAAGCTACATACTAAATATTTAAATACTGCATAAATGATGACTATAAACCAGGTGATGAGCCTCTCAGTTTAGACATTCAAAAATTATTGAGCTCTGTTCCTCAGTTAACCATCCAAAAAATAAAAGTAATTCTTGTCTTGCCAGCATGTTTTTAAGATAAGACTTCTTACTTACAGTGGTGAAAACTACAGACATTAAATCAGCCTATATATCCTCTCCTACTACCAAAACTGCTGTAACACTCATCATCCTTCTTGCTCTCCCTGCCTACATTCTCTCTTCACCACATCCTTTTTAGGGATTATGAATGACTTTTTTTCTGTAGATTTTTAATTGTTTCATTAACCGTGATCTCTGACTCTACCCTCCAATATCTGCAGCTCCTCCTCTGTGCAGAATTGCCAGTAAATTAAATAAGCATTTTCTATTTCATCATCCATATTTGTAATGACAGATTACAATGCGCAGCAGAGGATAAATCCTTGAAGAACCAAAGCTGATAAACATGACAAGTTATAAAGCAACTACCAACACAGATCAGTTTTAAGTCTTCCAGCCACATTTAATCCCACTTCAGAATATTATCATTAGCATATGTGTTCACAGACCCTGAGAATATCAGAGCAGCTTCTTATTTATATTAGGTGTTCTTCCAGCTCTTTCATCACCAGCTCTATACATTAACCTACATATCATAGAAAGCCTCTCTTTTGTCCACAATTCCAGACAATATAATATACTCTTATGTGGAGCTAATTCACCTAAGTTACATGTAACTCAACAGTATGGAGCATAATGGAATTCTACAAATAAATCAGCCATTTAAACAAGTCTCAGCTACAGCATAAGCAACAGCTTTGATCCAATATCACATTTCATCATGTGGTATTAAGTACTGTGCAATCAAAATGCAAATATTTATAAAAATAAAAGAATGTAAGGTCCACATTGCTTTTGTTTCCGCTTCAGTTTTCTAGGTCCCCTCATTTTAATTAGAAATGTTATGAAAAACTCTACAAACACTTTATCAGGGTTCTTACACAAATTAAGTGGCTGTTCAGAGCACATTTTAAAAATATGTATGTGTCTGCTTCAAAGGCTCTTTGTCTACAGTGTCAAGGCAAAATGTTTATGTTTCCCCTACTAAACACACATATATCCACAGGTCAATTTATATATAAATGCTCAGTGCTTGAGATGGAAGGGTTATGTAGCACTGCCTTACTGTCCATATTCATTAAAAACTATGATTCTTGGTACCACACACCACCAAATATAGCAAAAATGTGGTATTAAGAAAAAGTCACAAAATCTTAAGAGGTTTTCCAATTAAATCTAGAGTTTCACTGTTTATATATAACAAAAATGTACAGGTTAGTGAAGGGGGTTGAATGAAATGGCCTTGAGTGATTTCAAAGTGAGCATAATTCTAAGCATATGAAACTCTCTTCAGGCACTAAACAGATTTCATCTGGAGCTGGTGTAGATTTCTATCACTCATATCCAATAAAGAGTAATTAAAACAGAGATGAGACAGATTGGCATCTGGGAATCAAGAGCCTATCTCTCTATGGCGGTTTAAACCAGCTTGGACTGTTTATCACAGCAAAACAGCCTGAAGAGACAGGACTGGGCTCTCCATAAATATCAGAACACTAAACACCGAAGATAAATAAAGTTTTTTTCTTAATTAAAGGGTAATTTAGACCCTCAGGAAGAAATGCATACTAAATAGGAAGAAGTTATATCAGAAATTGGATGGTTGCCTACTAGAACCAGAATTTCCTCATTCTTCCAGTATAAGCAAAAGGAGCAAAAACCACTGAATTAATTTCTCAAAAGGATGTGAACAAACTCATACGATACACCATTATAGCACACGACTAAAACTGACGACCCAGTCAGTCTTTCTAATCAAAACTTTTTCATGCTAAAATGATTTCGTAAAACCCATCTAGGACTTGAGGCCAGATACTTATTTATGAAAACATACAAGCACATGGGTCTAATAAGGTCAAAGGTAGGCTGGGTTACTCCAGTTCAGAGTCTAGTACATAGTTTTCAATTATTTAAAACTATTTAAATACTGATGACAATTTTTTGATACAGATAACTGACAAGCTAAGTAGGTGCTCTGTTGCACCTGCATCCATGAACAAGCAAAAACCAGCTGGGGTTGTGAAAGTTGAGGAAAACCTTAGCTGCAATGACTACAGCATTGTGGAGTTTAAAATCCTGAGACAAGTGAGCAAGATAAATTTTTTAAATTACTATCCTGGCCTTCAAGAAGACAGACCTTGCCTTGTTCGGGACCTGAATGGCAGGACACGTGGAATACTGCCATGAAGGACAACAGGGCCAAGAAGAGCTGGCTGATTTTCAAGGGCAACACTACCAAAGCACCAGATTGTCCTTCCTAACATTGAGGAAAGCAAGCAAGTATGGCAGAAGACCACAAGCAGATGGACAATGCAACAGACTACTTGAAGAGACACTGTCTGAGCAGGGAGGCACATAGACAAGAGAGCCAGAGCTCAGCAGAAGCCAAAACTAAAATGAAATATGAAAATGAAAAATAAGGAAGACTTCAGTACCAGCAGCTAAAAAAAAAAGACTAAGGAAGAGGTGAGACCAGTGCTTAACAGGACAGCGCATCTAGTGATAAATGAAATGGATGTCATTTCTGATCACATCAAGGACAAAAAGATGATTAAAAACCTGGTGTGGATTCACTGAGGATAAACTGACCTAACCTAAATACCTTTGGTGATAAAGTCACTAAGGGTGAGTGGACAAAGGATGAGTAATATATGATGCTTACTTTGATTTTAGCAAAGCCATCAGTAGTGTCCTGTAATATCACTACAGCAACATTGGTGAGACACAGACTAAATAAGTGGATAAAGTGGATGAAGTTAGATTCCCATACAAATTGTCTTCTGATCAGTAATACTAAGTCCAGCTGGCAGACAGTTACTATTGTCATGCCTCAGATATCAAAAGTGGGTCTTTACCCACTTTCTAACATAATTTAATTCTCTTTCACATCCTTCTTAACAAGCAGCAGAACGGGACAGAGTGCACATTCTGCAGCGTCATGGATGACAATGCATGAGGCAGTACCCAATATGCTGGGGGGCAAGGGTGATCTTCAGAGGGATCTCAAGTCTGGAGGAAAGAGAAAACTGAATCCTCTTGAAACTGAACAAAGGCCAATGCAAAGTCATTGGACAGGGTATTTGACTTCTGAGTATCTCCAAGGATGGAGGCTCCACAGCTCCCTGGGGAAACCTGTGCCAGTTCACCATCACTCTCACAGTGCAGAAGTGGTTCTTGATGTTCATACAGAGCCTCCAGTTGAAGCCCACTGCCTCTGGTCCTGCCACTGGGCACTACTGAAAAGCAGCTAGCTCCATCATCTCTGCTCCCTACCTTCAAATATCACCATACTTGATGAGATCCCCCTGAACCCTCTCTTCTCTAGGCTAAACTTCCAGCATTCTCAGCCTGTTCCAGTTGTTTCAGTCCCTTAATCATCTCAGTGGCCTTGGGATTTTTGGTTGCCCCAATACAAGAACAACAGCATTGCTCTACAGAAGAAAATATAGTCATAAGGCTGAATACTCCCCGGAGTATGAGCAACAACTTAAAGAAAATGATTTGTTTAGCTGGAAGAGCATTCTGCTGTCTTCAGCTAGCAAATGGGAGACACCATGATCCTCCACCCTTGGAGAGTTGTCAGAGCCCTGAGCAACCAGATGTAGTTGGAAGGCTGGACTAAGTGGCACTGAACAATTCCTTCTAAGCTGATACAGGAAAATTGCATCAAAGTGAGTGTTTTCTATTTTTCTGCATATCTATCAGAACATGTTTTACCAATTAGTAATAGAAGTACTGGTCTAAATGGCATTTTGCTTAGGTCTTTTCTGCTATATACTCTCCAAATTATGGGATGATATTAACAGAATAGAGCATCTATCACACTAAAAACATGTCAAGGGCATTAACCACTATGAAGGAGATTGCCATAAGCACATATACCCTTTTATGGAGAAAGAGAAGAAGAAAATGTTTGCAAGAACACTTGCCTGATTTGTTACCCCATTATGGAAAAAGTGGTCTAACAATACTGCAAAGATTGGATATATAAACAGATAGATAATCATGTGAAAGAATTGCAGACACTGTAGCAGCTAATTGGCCCTGCATAAGCCACATATGCATTTGTTTTACATAAATTACACCACTCTTATCGTGACACAAGTGGGGTTCTCTTTCAGTCACAGATGATGAACATGCAAAAAGTATGTAGTTCCATTAAGGAGTTTCTCCCTCAGGAAAGAAGTGTTGGATAAAGCCAAATATGTCAGCTAAATACTTGCTTAGACTTTTGCAAATATGATTTAGTGAATCTCACCTCTGTAAGTGATACAAACTGGCAGACATCACTGCACAGAACACAAACACCCAACTCTCCATTTATTGTTATGAAATACTGATACTACAGCAACAGCATCCACTGCTTGATTTGCATTTAGCTGTACAGATTGAGCTAGCTGATTTTCACTTGCAGAGAGAACATGTGAATACAGTGTACCTGTGGACATAGCTACTACTGATTTCACAGTTTAGGCAGGGGAACTCCAAAAAACAGATTTGAAATTATTTGTTAGGTAAACTGATATGCACAGAGGAAGCAGTTGCTGTAATCAATGCAAAGTCCTGGAACTGCCTGTGCAGAGGAAGTCAAAGAGGCACATCCTACACTACATGAAATCCAGGGGGGTTTGATTGCTTGACAAAGCACACACACAATGGTAAATGCATGTCTAGACTGGTATCATATGTCAAAAACCCACAAATACTTTATTCAGATGTTTATTCTGAAAAGATTGAAGATAATTGCAGCAGAGTTTTGTAGGCCACAGACTTCTGTGGATGATAGGAGCAGGTATCTATAAAACATCTGGTAGATTTCATGCTGTGGAGCTGAAGAGGCATGTAATATTAACTGCTGGCCTGGGAGCCATGCTTCATTCCTGAAGAATTGGATGCAGCTAGTGACATTTCATTACACACAAACTACGGTATCAGGAAAAGGTTTATTTAAAAATTTAATTATTTACAGTAAGCACAACCAACCTAAATTACACAATGTAGGTGAACTGTTTGTGCAGTTCTGAGGGAAAAAAATACCACTTTTGGCACTAGAATTCTCCTACTTTTATACACTGTATTTTCATTACACATATAAATATATATATATATTTCATTGACATATAGAGTATCAAAAAAATGGTGAACACCTAAAAAATGCTTAAATCCATGGGCTGAAGGAACCACTAATGAAGATGGTGTATGAACCGGTTTTGTTAATACTTCACAGTACTCCTCAAGATTTTTATCTCTTTGAAAAGCAAAAATAACTATAAAAGTACAGATTCATACAGTGACATTTCATCAGCTAGAAAACAGTAATGGTGCAGTATCTTAATTTTTTTTTTGTTCTTACCTCATGGAAACTTGACATGACTCATGGAGTAATGTTGTATCCAACAACTTCCTATGACACTGTAAGGCAAATAACTTCAAATTAAGTTATTTTATCGTAACCAACTAAACACGTGGATATATCAACTTACAGAAACTTTTATTAATTTAAAGGGGAATTCTGACATAAGGTTGAATAAAGTTTCTCTGAAGCCAGTTAGTTTGGTGAGAAAGTTCAAAGGTGATACTTCTAGAAACATTTATTTAAAAGTTCAGATTAAAATATTTGTGATGTGCAGCGGCCAGAAAAACTCTGTAGATCAATCAAAATATTCCTCTTTTGAGATTTAGCTCCAGATAACTAGTTACCATTACTGGTAACTGCATAAATCTATCAGACCCCAGCCCTTAAACTTTGCAGTTCAGCACCAGTTCTCTTATTCTGGAGTCAATAAATATTAATTTTATTTAATGGAAGTTTCTCATGTTGGCATTGCCACAGTCAGTAAATGCTGGGATAGGCTAACTGAGCATGCTGCTTATTTCACTCCATTTTGCATTCTGCCTACAAATAAGTGCTCACTTGCAATAACCAGTACTCTCACCAGTGCCTACAAACATCTCTTGGAAAAAAAAACCAAAAACAAAAAGAGAAAATCAGAGGTATTAAGTATAACAAACATATGGTTACCATTTAGCCATGAAACAATACCTTATTTAAGGTCAGTTCCCTCATAATTATCACAGGAATAGATATGTCTCAGTGGAAAGATGGTATTTCTGATCTCGCTATTTTTTCTGGGCCCTTCAAAGTCCTCAGACTTCAAATATTAAACCATGAAGGTATGTTTTAAAGTAACCTCTAAAGCTTTTAAGAATAGGTTACATGTAACTCTCCCTCTACCCAGTTTTTTCATAGATGGATTTATGCTTTTTCAGGTTGGGGTACAAAAAGATTACTACTTCTCAATCATGTATTAAAATTTTATTGTGTGCTTGGATAAGGAAACAAGAACTACAATGGGAAAGTTCCTCTACTGAAGTAGGAAAACAAACATGGCATCTTTCATCTCAACAACTGTGTTTCTAATGCATTTTGAGTATTAAACTTCCTTTAAAAAATCAGAAAAAAAATCAATTGCAATTCTTTATTTCTGGTATAAAATATTTTCAGTGTGAGAACAAGTGTGTGATGAATTGTCTTTCCTAAGAATCACTAGTTCATTTTTTTTTTAAATTCCTGCCACTTATAATTCCCCAAACACAGTGAAAATAATCATACTGGCTAAGTTTCAGAAGGCATAAATCAAAAGCAATACATAAGACAAAATCTGACTTTAAGTATTTGCAATGACATATGACTAGAAAAAGATGGATGGTGCTTCTACAGGAAGGACAGTTTATAAATTGCCCTTATAAGCTTAACCATGTTTAAAAAGAATAGGAACAGAAAATAAGCATACCATTATACAGAATGCTTTAATGGTTTTCTAAAATTCCACTATTTAAAGTACAACCCAGTTAAACAAATGTGTCACTAGTCAGTCTTTGCTCAAAATTGAAGAAAACTTTCAGAGTTTCCCTGAACCAAGGGGCCTTTAAAAATGAGGAAACACAGAATCTTCGCAGGACAAAACCATATCTCTACTTTTTCCTGAATTTTAGACAGGATGTGATGTATTGAAAAGAAAAAGCTGAAAAGTGAAAAAATAGTCTATAAGGAAGAGACTGAGCTGAAAGATCTGGATTCTTAACCCATGGTCATTCAAATCATGAATAAATGCTGGAAGGGTTTCTGAATAAACTGGAAAATGAATAAAGAAAGGCTAGCAAATGCTCTTTTTGTGAAACTTATTCAGGCTGATTCGAGGAAAAGAACATCTTACTAGTCAAGCATGTTGAAAATACAGCAGTTAAAATAATTTAAACAGAAATGTTCTAATTCATTCAAGAAGTAAACAATCCTCTTGAGTCCACATTCAGAAAACATCAACAATTTAGGACACAAATTTAAAACAAGGTAAGCTAAGAACAAGCCTGTTTGATGGCAAGGTTTCTTCAGGACCGAATCAGAGCTAGATCAAAATAACATGAAAGCAGATAACAGGGCCTCACCACAAAGCACCACACATGCTACCTGCTCATGTTGACATGGCCACTAAAGCAAAGCTCCCACAAAAGCTACCTAAATTCTGTCTTTTGTAAGAGAAAGAAGCAGGGCCTGTACACAGCTTTAGTCCAGAAATGCATTCTAAGTGCGTGTAGTTGCATCCAACTTAACGTGCTAATAGCTTCCAACATATCTATTAAATTTGCAACACGGTAGTCTGGTCATTTACCTCATCATCCTTGGATATCTTATCCACCTGAGTATTAAGGCATTTCCTAATACCCTTAGGCACTTATTTACTCGATTGGTGATGTCTTAGAAAAACAAAAACTGCCAACGGGAAATGCAAGTCATTGAAAGGATGGGTACCCATCATGTTTCGTTTTCAGTATGCTTTCCAACACTTTCCTTTTGCTCTGCATTTGTGTGTTGTTGAGCAAGAAGAATCTTTAAAACGGGAACTTTTGAAGAACATCTGGATCATTCCGACAAGTCCCTCATGGACCTGGAGCCATGTTCAATTGCATCCTCACTGAGCAGGACGGTGCAGAGAAAGAATGAAAATTCATTCCCTTATGTACTACAGGAGGCTTAGTCCTCTGATTGCCGTTTGCTCCACATAAAGAAAAGTCCTCAACCCGTGGTAAACCGTAACTATTGCTTTTGGCAGGTTTCTAAATACAAGGGGGGAAAAATGGGGTGAGCAGACGACGTCTAGTTTACTTCTGTTCCCTTCCCCCTCCCCGATGAGCAGCTCTATCTGCAGCCCATGTGGCCGGGAGGCAGCCGCAGCCGGTTCCAATTCCTACTTTCCCACTGCGCGCCCCTGCTCGCTGCCGGGGCTGAGCCGAGCCAGGACCGGCCGCGGCTCCCTCCCCCCGCCCCCCGCCGGCCGTCCTCCCTCTCCCCCGCTCCATCCGATCCTCCGGTCCCCCAGGGCACAGTGTGGGAAGTACGAATTTCCGCTGAGTTTTCTCGGCAGCTTTCGGAGCTCGTCTTTCTCCCGCTGCCCGCTCCGCCCGCCGTCCCCTCCCCTCCCCGCCCGCCCCTCGACCCGGGGAGAGCCGGCGAGCAGCCCCGCGGCTCCGCGGGCCGCGACGGGCGGCACAGCCCGGGCGGGGCCCCGGCAGCGCTCCGGCCGCTCGGGAGAGCCCATGGTGCCGGGCTCCGCGACCTGCAGCCGCCGCCGGAGCAGAAGAGGGGCCCATTAGCAGCCGCGGAGGGGATGCCGGAGAGACACAAAGCCGGCGGGGGAAGCAGCCCACGGCTCGTCCCGGGATGGGGGCGCCGCGCCGGGTCCGCCTGATGGTGCTGCCGCGGCTGCTCTGGGGCTCCGTCGCCCTCATCCTGCTGCTGCTGCCCGCGGCCGAGCCCATCTGCCCCGAGCCGTGCGACTGCCAGCAGCACCAGCACCTCCTCTGCACCAACCGGGGCCTGCGCTCCGTGCCCAAGACTGCCGAGCCGCAGGATATCCTCACCTACAGCCTCGGGGGCAACTTCATCGCCAATATCTCCGCCTTCGACTTCCACCGCCTGGCAGGGCTCCAGCGCCTGGACCTGCAGTACAACCGGATCCGCTCGCTGCACCCCAAGGCCTTTGAGCGCCTGGAGCGGCTGGAGGAGCTCTACTTGGGCAACAACCTGCTGCCAGCGCTGGCCCCTGGCACGCTCAGCACCCTGGCCAAGCTGCGCATCCTCTACGTGAACGCCAACGAGATCGGCCGTCTCAGCGCTGCCTCCTTCTCTGGCCTCGACAGCCTCGTCAAGCTGCGACTGGATGGCAACGAGCTGGGCTCGCTGGGCGATTCCACTTTCTCAGGGCTGCCAAACTTACTCTATCTGCACCTGGAGTCCAACCGCATCCGCTGGCTGAGTCGCGGTGCCTTCACCGGCCTGGCCAAGTTGCGCTTCCTCGACCTCTCAGGGAACCAGCAGAGCTCCCTTCGCCACCCGGACATCTTCGGGCCGCTGCGCTCCCTCCACACCCTGCTGCTGGCCAGCAACAGCCTGCGGCAGCTGACAGCGGGGCTCTTCCAGCACCTGCCCGGCTTGGCGAAGCTCTCACTCGGCGGAAACCGGCTGTCTCACCTGGCCCCGGATGCTTTCAGGGGGCTGGGCTCGCTGAAGGAGCTGCGCCTGGAGGGCAACCTGCTGAGCCACCTCCCTGCCACCCTGCTGGAGCCGCTGGACAGCCTGGAGGCCCTGGATCTGAGCCGCAACGCGCTGACCGCCCTGCACCCGGCCGCCTTCGGCCGCCTCGGCCGCCTCCGGGAGCTCAGCCTGCGGGACAACGCGCTGGCCACGCTCCCCGGCGAGCTCTTCGCCTCCAGCCTGGCCCTCTACCGCCTGGAGCTGGAGGGCAACGCCTGGAGCTGCGACTGCCGCCTTCGCGGCCTCAAGCGCTGGCTGGCGGCCTGGCACGCCCAGGGCCGCCTGCTCACCGTCTTCGTGCAGTGCCGCCTGCCTCCCGCCCTGGCCGGCAAGTACCTCGACTACGTGCAGGACGCCCAGCTGCCGCTGCCGCAGGACGGCGGCCCCTGCCCCGACGGCGCCTCTCCCTCCCCGCCACCCCCCGAGGGACTCGGTGGCAACAACAGCGCAGCGATGCCGCCCCCGGGGCCGCCGCCCGCCGCCTCCACCGCCCGCCTGACCATGGGGCTGCCCGCGGCCGCCAGCCCCACGCCGGCACCGCTGCCCAGTGCGGCAGCGTGGCCCCGACGGGCCGCTGCCGCCGGGGTCCCGCCGCTGGTGTCCGACCCGTGCGACTTCAACAAGCTGTTCCTGCACAACCTGTCGGTGGAGGCGGTGGGCTCCAGCTGGGTGACGGTGCGCTGGGCCGTGCGGCCGCACCGCAGCCCCCGCCTGCTGGGGCCGCCGCGATTCCGCCTCCTCTTCGACCGCTTCGGCGCCGCCGTCAAGTTCCAGCGCTTCGTGTACCTGCCGGAGCGCGGGGAGCCGGCGGCCACGCTGCGGGAGCTCCGCCCCGACACCCCCTACCTCGTCTGCGTCGAGGGCGTCCTGGGCGGCCGCGCGTGCCCGGTGGCGCCGCGGGACCACTGCGCCGGGCTGGTCACCCTGCCCGAGGGCGGCGCGGCGGCGGCGGGCGGGCCCCGCGGCCCCGACCAGCAGCTGCTCACGCTGGTGCTGCTGGCGGTGAACGCGCTGCTGCTGCTGGCGGCTCTGGCCGCCTGGGCCGCCCGCCTGCTGCGCAAGAAGGTGCTGGGCCGTCGCCGTCGGAAGGCGGCCCCGGTCCACGTGCGGCAGCTCTACTCCACACGCCGCCCGCTCCGCTCCATGGGCACCGGAGTCTCCGCCGACTTCTCGGGCTTCCAGTCGCACCGGCCGCCCCGCGGCGCCGCCGCCTGCGCCCTCAGCGAGGCCGACCTCATCGAGTTCCCGTGCGAGCGCTTCATGGACAGCGGCAGCGGCCGGCACGGGGACGAGCACCTGCTGCAGCGCTTCGCCGACTGAGCCCGCCCGGGCCCCGGGGCAGCGCGGCGGGAGGGCGGGGCCGGGCTGCGGGGCACGGTGCGGGCCCGGCCCCGGGACAGATGGAGGGGCCGGACTGCGGGGCACGGTGCGGCCCCGGGACAGATGGAGGGGCCGGACTGCGGGGCACGGTGCGGGCCCGGGCCCAGGACAGATGGAGGGGCCGGACTGCGGGGCACGGTGCGGGCCCGGCCCCGGGACAGATGGAGGGGCCGGGCTGCGGGGCACGGTGCGGGCCCGGGCCCAGGACAGATGGAGGGGCCGGGCTGCGGGGCACGGTGCGGGCCCGGGCCCAGGACAGATGGAGGGGCCGGGCTGCGGGGCACGGTGCGGGCCCGGGCCCCAGGACAGATGGAGGGGCCGGGCTGCGGGGCACGGTGCGGGCCCGGGCCCGGGACAGATGGAGGGGCCGGGCTGCGGGGCACGGTGCGGGCCCGGGCCCAGGACAGATGGAGGGGCCGGGCTGCGGGGCACGGTGCGGGCCCGGCCCCGGGACAGATGGAGGGGCCGGGCTGCGGGGCACGGTGCGGGCCCGGGCCCGGGACAGATGGAGGGGCCGGGCTGCGGGGCACGGTGCGGGCCCGGCCCGGGACAGATGGAGGGCCCGGGCCGCGGCCTGCGGGGCGCAGTGCCTGCCTTCAGCCGCCCTTACTGCCGGCGCTGAGGCTGCCTGTGGGACGGGGTCACCTCGCCGTGGGGAGCAAACGGCAGAGCTACTGCCAGTAGCCAGTGCCTCCCTTAGGGAAACTCAGAGCTGTTAATTTAAGTGTGCTGTTTTACAGGTGGATTCCTCCGACTGCAAGTTGGGAACAAGTTACAGTGAGCGGCCCGGCCTTGTGTGAGGAGCTTTGAACAGGTCTTTCCTAGGCACCAGCCCTTCTTAGACAAAAATTTGTAGCTAGGGTCATCTTTTAAGTGGACTGTGTGCAACCAGGGAGCTGTCTGGAGGGGTTTTTGCTGAATAGTTTGAGGGCTGTGCCGTTTCAACTCAACGGAATGTAAGGCAATTTAATGTGCACAAGTGTGCTTTTATACTTTTCTGTAAAGGAGGAGCAATAATGCAGCTGGTTAGTTCTACAGGAATATATTGCTGACACCACTAAGAAAAAAACTAACAGATTTTTGTAGAATGTTTACAAATGAGCTATTTTTAAATTGTTTTTGAATAAATACTGCTTGGTACTTGTACACATTAATGTGTCTGTAGTTGTCTGGGTCCATGATGGTCAGCAGATCACTGACCCTCACATAATCCATCTTCATTTCTAAATGGGTGGGTGCAGAGGTGAACTATTGATTGATAAATAATCATTGGTGCCTTATTTCAGAAACAATAATAGGTGAGAACATTTCAGGAATGTGAAACAATCTTTATCCTAACAGGCAATTCTCTCTTAACCTTAGCCTACTAAAGTTAGAAGCTTTATGTACCTCACTGTGAAATAAAACACTTTGTGTATTAATCTAGATTACGTGTTTTGTGTAGCTGAGTGAGTAATGCTAGAGTTAAGCCCGTATGCAGTAGTATATAATGTTTGGGTTGTTTTGGTTTGTTGGTTGTTGTGGGGTTTTTTTTTAAATTAGGATTTTGCTTTTGGTTTCAGAGCAATGCTAATAATTTTATGGTCAGTTGCTCTCTACTTCTCCGACATTTCCTAAATATTTACAGAATGTGGTTCTGTTACTACAAAATGTAGGGGTTTAGTTTACATTAATAATTCTCTCTGTGTGGTCTACAAATGAGCTAGTTAAGGAGGTCCAAATCAGGATTGCACTTTAAATGCAAATGTTTTAGATGGAGTTTGGTAAATTGTTGAGACCATTGATACAACTTCTGCTCCTTTGAATTTAATGTGCAACCTCAGATGAACTCTTGTGGGACTGAATGGCTTGAAGGAAGTGTTAGTGTACTATGGAGACATTTGTCTCAATATCATGCATTCATTGCTGACCCGAGGTGTTCGTGACTACAAGTTGTTTATTACCATAATTGCAAGTAAGCAGCTTGGGGAGTTTCTTTTTTTTTTTTTCCTTTTCATTTTTTCAGATGAACAAGTGTTTACAAAAGATACCATAGTAACTGGTACCTTCAGTTGGAGTTCAGTGACTGAATAGAGAGAAAAGACTTTGTGTTCTGAGGGAGAGTGTAGAGATCATTTGCCTTAATCTTTGTCTTTTCCATGGAGAAAGAAAAAATCGAAGTTTTGTTTCTTGGGTCAGTAGCAAGAAATCCTTTGAGATTTCATTTTGACAGGCTGTAGTTTTCATAAATATCAGGGGCCAAACTTGGTTGTCAGTGTATAGATTAAAATTCACTGCAATAGACCCAATTGTGAATGGAATTAAAATGGAGGGAATGCAGTATCAAGTTTCATTTTTTGTTGAGTCTAAAATTTCTGTTCGTTTTGACACCTGGGTGCTTTTGGCCGTTAATGATTGTGGAATACACCACTGTTTGTTGCTAAAAATGCAGTGGGATTATTGAGTAAAGCTGTGTATCACACTAATGTTAGCTCTATCACTGGATATTCTTCCAATGGGAGATGCATAGATGCTGTACATGGTTATAGTCAATTGTCAATAAATCCATTTGCTGAAAGAAAATTTGTGTCTTACATTGTGTCTCATAATGCATCCCTCTTCAATCATAGCTTGGCTGTAGCTTCTTCATTTTATGAGCACGAGGACTGACAGTGTCTCATCATTCTTTCATGTCTTTTCATCATACATAATGTCTCCCATTTTGTTTTCAATATGTTTGGACAGTGCAAACAGTAAAATAACTAAAATGGGCAGTTCTGAAACAAGTAGACTGTCTCAGGATAGACTAATAAGGTGCTGTTACATCACTGAACTATTGATCCTTTATGAGGAAAATTAAGAAAGAGTGAGTGTTTGGGATCATATGAGTAATTTATGCTCACTGGAAGTTCCAGTTCTGAGGGTTTTTCAGTATTATCAGGCTGATGATATCAGTGTGTCTTGTTCAGCATATGCATGTTGTTCTAAGAATTCACTGCTTCTACTTGAATGTTTGCAAACATCTGGAGAAATGCTAGAATGAGATGGAACTGGCTTTTTTTTCCAGCCTAGGAGAAGTAGACACATAGACCTGCACAACAGCAACAACAAAAAGAGTTGACAGAATGAAGCTGTTGACTTTTTAAAACCACAACTTCTGCAACTCTAGCAATACTTAGAGGCTTTGTATGAAGATATTACTTGCAGCATCTTTGCAGAGAGGGAACTCTACTAGTAGGTGGTTGAGGAAAGAAATGTCAGTGACCTTGAATGACTGAAAAATATAAATATAGCATGGCTCTGGTTTTGCCAGTAGTATTTATAGGTATTTGGGTCTTTTTTTAAAGCAAGCTCCTTTCTAAGGAACGACTGTAAAAACAGCCCTTTCTAAATGGATTAATCTGCCCTCAATTTGTGCTCAAAGTGTTTATCTTTCTGGCAGAGATAGAGTTTTACTGCTGTGTCCTCTCATGGAATTCATGCAACTCAGGCAAAAGTGAACTGAGTACTGTTCTGCTGAGTAATTATTGAACATGGTATATATCAAGTATTGAAAATCACCAAAATGCTGCCCCATCAGATTCAGTGGGCTGCTGCTGGAGGGTCTGCAAGAGGTACCAGGGCTTCCCTTGTGTCAGCACTACCTGATTTGGCAGCCTCTGCCACCTCTGGCCTCCCCCTTTTCAATTCCTAACTTCACCCAGATGTCATGCTTGGTTGTGCATCTGGAAGGAAAACTGTGAAACTGCTCCTTCTGGAAAATAACCTTTCCTAGCACTTCCCCTCTTCCCTATTTTTCATCCAGCTCAGTGTCTTTGATTCACACAAGTACTGGAAGTAGCAAAATGTGGGTGTGGAATTCAGAGGCAGGAAAAAACAGTCAAAGATGGGAAGCTGCTTTAACAATCTCAGTTAGTCTTGACGTTGTTTGTCCACAGTCTAAGAAAATCTAGCCTGTTTACATTAGAGAAAAATCCTCTTTAGGTGATACAGCTTTACTGGAAATCATTAATGATCTGTGGAATTGAACATGCTTAGAACTACTCTTTAAAATCCTGGGAATACTGATGTTACAGCATGGAGCTAGAGAGAAACAATCTGAAGAGAACAGAGGTACAATGGTGTCAGTCTGCATGTGGATGAATGCCCCTTGTTAAAAAGCACTGCTTGACTATCTGAGCCTCAATTAGCACAGTTAAATTTATAAAAATGTTAATATCTTTATGCTGTTTACTTTTCACAGTGCACTGCAAGTTTGAACCCTTAGAAGAAGGGACTGGGTAAAGTAGGCATGTTACTTGTGCCTTCTGTTTTCTGCTCTTTCCTGGAAGAGATTTGAAAAATGAGGGTTTGGGGGGGGGGGAAGTCTGCTCCAGGATATTTATTTGTCTACTCATGAGGATATTTATTTAACTAGTAAACTAACATTTTGATTGTAGGGGATGAGTCTACAAAAATAATTTGTTTCCATGACAGTATACATATTTGTAGAAAACTCCACCAGTGAATGAGAGAAATACTGCTGCTCCCACTAATTCATGTTTCTCTGGCCACCAAGGGTGTACATATGTTGTGTAAGGTCCACGAGTGAAGCTTTGGTTTAAAAAGTTGTTTTTAAAATTAAAATTAATTAACTAAATCAGACAAATTATGCAGGCATAGGGATTTTTTCATGTGGGCAATTCCTTTGTGACAAGTTGTTTTATAAATGTTGAATCTATAATCTGATCTTTTCTAAGTAGAAATGAGGAATAAGTATTAGGAAACAGCATGTGCTAGATGTTGGATTTGTTCTTTTTGCTCCATGTTAAATATAGCATAGTTTTGGCAGCCCGTCCAAACACTGCTGTTGTGTTTTTCTCCATAAAAAAGTTGAGTTTTCTCAAGTGCATACTTTAATTCCCATAGAAATAATATTCCTGTAGAAAAATAGTCAATTGTCTTTAAACACAAATATTTATCTTACTATCATTGTACATGACTTTATTTATCGAGATGCTCCTTGGTAAGTCTTTTTAAAGCATTGATATCTCATTTGTTTTTATAAACAAGACCATAAGAAATATAATTAATAATACAGTATGAATAAATAGTTGGAAGAAAACTCTTTCAAACATAATAGAAATATTTACTAACAAAGAGGAATTTGACACTTTAAAGAGACTTTATGAATTTTTATGCTGTGTCACACATCTCCTTTGTTATTGGATTTTTAAAGGTACATTTATTTCTAGTTTGATAATCTATGTTTAATAATTCTATGTTGTAGAAATAAACTGTTTGTTGTCCAGAAATGGGAAGACCCCCGCATATATAAATCTCAAAAGTTATTGAGTGTTAAAAAGAAAGTTGGGATACTGTTAAAAGTATAACCTGATTTTTCATTGCAAAGTGCATTTGAAGCTGTTGCCAAGTAAAGCAGTCCATAGGTAATAAATTGTAGTGCTTCTTGACTTCAGCTAATCCTGTTCTTTACTTTACTGAGGTGTTTTTTTTAATGTCCAAACATAATCTCTAATCACTTCCCCCCACCCCCAAATATTTCAATTTTGTGTATGTTCAGTATTTCAAAACACTTTATTGCACTTCTGAGTTCCATCCACGTGGAATGAGTACCAAGAGATAATCTGAACAAACATTAAAGCAATCTGTCAGTCAACATATGTATAGCACTTTGTAATGCAGCAAGTGCTCAGAGGTTGTGAAGTGAGTGGGATTTTTTTTTATAATACTGTGAGAATGAATGCCCAACAAAACATTCCTGCAGAGTCACAGCTGTGCCTTCTAGTGATGGCAATGCCTTACTGTTATGTAGCACCTTATACATCAGTCTGGGCTGGTCTGGTTCATTTTGCTTCGCCATGTGAGACTACAAAAAAGAAAACAAACTTTGACTATTAGACAAGAATTCAAGGAAATAGAGCAGATAAGATTTTTGTGAAGTCCTTGGCAAAAGTCCTATTAGCCAGCATTTTCCTGGTTCACTTAGCTTCTCACGTGTGCCATTTGTTTCATTGTCATTAGTTCAGTGTATGTTTGTTCACTTGCTGTAAATATTTAGAAGTAATTTGAATAGCTGAAGAAGGCCTGGATACATATAACAGATAAAAATCGTATACAGAAAGATAATGAGACAAGTTTTCTCATCAGAGATTGATTTATCTCCTAAGGGACAGATAATTCAGGGCTGTTGTCTTTGAAATAAACCTGAATTCCAGTTCTAAGTCAAGAAAGGAATATTCTTTCCCTGGAACGTGAGAAAGGTAGGAAGGTTGCAAATAGTTACAGGGTGCTCTTATTTAATTCCTTGCCAACAAGAGCAAAGATCAGCATTATGTTAACAAATTACATTGCAAGCAGATACACGTGTATCCTATCTGGATCCAGAAAAGTTCACTGAAATTGAATATATGATTCATTGTTACACTGCTGTACTTCCTTCTGACAGTGAGACCTCTTCAAAAGATCTCTTTTGAAATGTTAAATTCCATATTTTAGTAGAACTTTAGCTTCTCATCTGTCATTGTACCATTGACATATCTATGATTTTACCATTTATTTTCCTCATCTTGCTAAATATTTAAATATTGAAATTCAAATTTTGAAGCTGCTCAGCACTGTAGCAGCCTCTATCTGACTGCTGTAAAGCAATTTAAAGTAGGGGATGATACACAGTAGTGATACCAATCAGATGAAAGGTCAAAAAACATTTCACTGTAGAAGAATACGTTCAGGAAAAGAATGGTTTCAGAAAAAAAAAAAGTTGTTTATAACATGGTCTATTTGTCATTACTATGTCACGATCTAAATCTTGAACAAGCATGCTGCAAGACAGGAAACATATGTTAGACTTATGAGACAGTTTGGAGTGTTGCTCAGTACATACAGCAGATGTTCTAGCTTGCCTTTTTTTCAGCAACAGCTTAATCCTTCTGTCTTCACTCCATGAGAGTGAAAAGACTTCACTACTCTTATTGTAGGTGCCCATCAGTAGTAGGTCTGTGGTGATGGAATTAATTGTATTGGAGGACTGTGCTCTAAGATGTTCATCTTAAAAAGAAATACATAAGTTTTCTGATCTGATCAACTTAGAGAGATGAACTTTAGTGTAAACTGGCATGGAAATGTGTGTCTCAGCTGATAATTGCCAAAGAGGGAGAATCTGTCACAAGCATTGCAGTAAATTGTTAACTTGGAAATTTAAAGTCATTACCATAAGGACCCAATTAATTAATTTTTCCCTGAACCAAATTTCTCCTCTTCCTCCTGTTGCCTAAAACCAGTTTATTTAAAACATTTTGTCAAAATCTTCAGTTTTTCTTTCTCCCAGCACCACTTCTCTATTAGGTATTGGCAGTATAAAACACTGTTGCAACTTTTTAGTGCAAGGGTAGCAGAAATAACTCAGAGCTATCTGTGCTCACCGAGTTCAATGTGAAAATGAATGAAGTAGTAAATGAGCCAAAAATCTGGAGCTTCCTGGTAGTTCCTGTAAGCCTGGTGAAGGTGCTGTGATCCTTGCTGTACAGTTCTACTTGTGCCTTCCACCTGAGTGCTCTTCCTGGTGTAGCACTACTTTCTCCTGGCATCTCACTCCTTGACATAGGGGTTTTTTCAAAAAATTTGGGATGTTGAGGCCAGCAGATGTTTATTTTTTCCTATCTCATTTTTGAATTCTGTGTAATGGGAGTTTGTTTTGGTTTGTTTTATCTGTTTTGAAATAAGAGATAACAGCCATTTACAGCCTACATATTACAGCCAAAATACAGTCTGTTCTTAGTAAGAAAAGGAAGGAGTATTGAATTTTCAATAAATCTGGCTTAAATGGAAGTTACTTTGTTCAGGAATGATTCATGATTGGAATGGTTCACTGGGATCCCACTGATACTAATCTGCTGCATAAAGTACAGAGCTTTTTGGTTTTCCTGCTGGGATAAATCCCTAAGAACCTGATACTGTAGAGGTCCAGCAGAAAATAAAGATATCCCTTCCGTCCATTTCTGTGGCTCAAATGGAAAAGAGATTCAGGCTCAGCATTTTTGTCACTAGAATGTGTGTAAGAACTTTATTTATTCTATAACATATGTATTGAGCTAAGCTGATTTGGTAAGTGGTGAGTTATAAATAGTATTCACACTGAAGGGACCATCAAAAACCTGACATTTTTGAAGATGTAGTCTCCTTAGTTTTCCTCTGTAAAACTGAAGTCAGCACAGACTGAAGTAACTGGCAGTTTGCTGAAGGTGCTGACAGTTCTTTGAGATGTCTGTAGTATATAATTTGGTACACTTTCAAATAGTCTCTCATATATTTTATTCAGAAGTATTTAGAATAAGTTCCAGGTAGAAAATACTAATGAATTCCAAACTGTTAGCTTGCAGTGATACTGATCTACTCAGATGTTGGATTCCTTTGTTTTTATTAGCACTTGCAAGCGAACCTGAGGCATACCTGAAATTCAGTCTGATCATTTGCTTTTGTCCAACCTGCTAAAATCACCTACCATTTCAATTAGCACAGCTTTACCTGTAAATCCCTGCCATTCTCAGTTTTACTTTCAGCCTTTTCACTTTTACTGTGGTAGAAAATCATCTTAATTTACAACCTCCAAGGCCTTGAGGTATGCAGTTGCTTATGAGACAGGAGAATTTTTCCAACCTTCCAAACACAGTCAAACTCTAACAATCAGACCAGGCTTGTTTAGGTTTTTGTTTCCCACACACACCCCCACACCCCCATGGTAAAAACCATGATGGATTAGAGCTTTGCCGTATCCTACTACCAGAAGTGAGAGTAGTGGCTGGGCTCAAATATGTATGCACTAGAATAATCATTTGGCTGTTCAGATTTGGAACACTACAAAATTTGAGCATGTGAAAAACATCACTAGAACTGATTTTATATTTTAGGACTTACCAGTTACTATATTGTGGGGGTTTTCCCCTGAAATATTATTTGTCCTCTTCTCTATTTTATTTTGCTTCTCCACCTGCCAAGATGCTTTTGGATTAATAGAGTAAGAATGACTGGAATATAAGTTTAAGGATGCTGAGCATCCAACGTGCCTGAGAAGCTGGAGGTGCTTGGAAAATATGCTGCCTTACAAAATATGCAAAACACAGATTTCGAGAGGCAGACGTCCAAGTTCATCATTATGGTCATTACATGGATAGCTGTCCAAATTAATGTGTTATACTCCCTGTATCTCCCACTCTGTCTCCCCTGTTATCCTCCCTGTATAGCACTATCAGCTGCTTTTTGTTTCTCTTTGTGGTCTGTAATGAGGTGTCAAGTTTTGTATCTCTTACATGGTGTTTTGACCTGGCTCTTCTGTAGCCACATTTCTGCATTTTTCTCCAGCATGGCCTGCACACGTATTGGGTATTGTTTTTATGCAGTATCAATAAACCAAAAGAAAAGAAGAATTATGGATTTAAGAAATATTTCTTGCATAAAGCTTTTTCATTCAGCTGACAATAATGCAGGCAGACAGCCCCAGTGATCTATGTGATCTATTTGGTCTGATTCTTCAGAACAACTGCTGCCCCTCCTGAGAAGGAAAAGCTGTTGGACTTCTGTTCTGTTTGTGATCTTTTCGTTTTGTGTTGAAAATAGTTTCTTAAGTTTCTTGACAGAAGGAGGGAAAATCCTGAAATACAGGCCAGTGGTAGAGCTTTTATCACCTGTGTGTGTTTTCACTTCAAAGAGCTTGAACAGCTCCTGTTTTTCAGACAGTGCCCTTTGGACTGAAAGTGATCAAAATCAGACAGGAACAGTCAGAAATAATTTTTGTTCAGGAATCTGAATATTCAAAACAAGAGTAATTCATACATTATAAAGAGGAATTATGAATCTGGCCTAATTCTCTAAGGCACTGATTTAATTTCAAGCAGCTCCTCTTGCTGGTCTACCCAGCAGTGCTCTCCCTCTCTCCTATGCCCCTCTGAGCACTGCTGGCATCAGTCTGCATTTCTCAGAAGCCTTTGGAAGTTGATTTGATTCTTGGGTTTTGGTTTGGGGTTTTTTCTGCTGTATAATAGGCCTTGTCCATGCCCCCTTCTTCTTTGCCTTTTTAGATTTTCAGCATCAGGATTATGACAACTGGGTCTTTACAGCAGAGCAGCCAAAACTGAGCCATGACCTGTGTGTTTTAAAGTCAGGGGTTAGAGCTGATGGTTTTATCTGCTCAACTGCAATGCTGAAACCTTTTAAACAATCTTTGTTTCATAATTCCTCTGCCCTTTTAGTGTCCTCAAATGGTCAATTTAGTCTTCTGAAAAAGTAAGTGGAGTTTTCCTGACTCATCTTTTCCATGTAAAGTCATTATGTCTGACCCATAAATACAAACTTCCAAAGAGCACATACTTTGCATCTGAAAAGGTCGGAATGGCATGTATCTTCCTGAGGGGACAGAAGCCCTCTCAGTATATCCAGGAAGACTTTATTAACCATCCATTTAAAACTGAAGTTAAACAATCCCTTTTGCAAAGTGATATTTTGGGGAGCAGCATTGGATATAACTAAAACTAGGTTTATTACATATTTTAAAAAATTAAACTACAGGATTAGAGCACAAACCCACAGTTCTTTACAAATCCTCCAGATTAAATAGTTATTCCTAGAATTTTTTGTTTTATTGATGCAAATACATTATGCCGAACCGGTGTAGCACAACTGACTCCAAGGCAGCCCGGTTTTTGCTAATTTTGATGGATCTACATTAGATCTGAACTTGAGCCAATTTTTCTATATTCTTGCTTCTGCTGCAAAATTTAGCTGTGCCTATTAAGAAGAATTGGTGGTCTATTTAAACAGGAGTGTGATTAAACAAATCAATTGCTTATCTTTTTCACATAACTGTGAAGTTATACTCTGATAATTGGTGAAGCAGTGTGTGAAACTAATTGATTTCCGGAAAATATTCATCTGTGATTCAGCTACACCCATTGCACTTCTTGGAATATCACCCAGAAAATCAAGCTACCAAAAGGAAACATCTGTTTGTATCTAAAGACCCAAATATTTCTGAAGTTTAGCAACATGAATTCTTCTTGGGGCTGCCATCGCTTATATTCAGCTCCGGAGCAAATACCAAAAGGATACTTGAGGTGACCTTTTGTATCAGATTAAACAAAATGAGAAAACACTTGGCAATCACACTTCCTCTGCTGGGCCATGGGAAACAGCAGAGCAGAGGAACAGATACAGTAAAAACATATCAATTCAATCTCATTTGCTTTAGAAGATTCCAGCAGTGAAAAGAACAACTAACTGTGAAAAACCTGCGGTCTCTGTAATTTGGCACCTCTTGAGGACTGTCTAGGGCTATCTCAAGCAGCAATAATACATGAGGGGATGGAGAAAAACAAAGGACTAGGAAACATTATGAGAAATGGGTTTCTTTCAAAAGCTGTTTCTTAGGGGGAAACTGTTCCAGTGGATTGCAGTTTTGGTATCAGTATTCTTGTTGCATGTAAACATACTGGGTTTGAATATTTTTTGCACATATCTCTTTAAAACACTGTGTGGATTTCAAAGTTCCCTATGCCTCAGTTATTCTGTGACTCCTTGTTTGTTGGTATGCTAAGCAAAGCTGGAGGAGGGAAACAAATTGTAGTTTCCCAGTAAGGTTAAGCTGGCACAAACCAGAATGCTGTTAAAATGACAGTCCTGTTTGCTGGTGGATGCTCATCCCCTCCATCTGTCCATCCAGAACATGCTGGGGTAATAACACTGCTGATAATATACATTGCTGCTGCTTGCTGCTGGTTGGCAAGGTAACTGGGTTGTATATTTGCATCTGACAGTGCACAAATGATAGGAATAGTCAGCTCTACTAAGCAAATTATAGATCTATGATCTAAGGACATCTCACTCTAAAAAGTGAATGGGTAAAGGCAGTCCTCAGGGAAGGGAGGATGAATGCAAATATTTACCTGTTCTAATGATTTGCATTATTATGTGTTGGGACTGTGCACCAAGGACTCACTCAAGGAGGTTAAATCTTAGACCTTCTGTGCAGTAGGGGTAGTTTGGTTTGGTTTGCTCAAGCTGGTTGTTTATTACAACAGGTGATTCTCTACCTTCACAGCCTGCCTCCATGGTGCCTCGCTCTGTGCTGCTAAATTCTGTCCAGGCACTCTCAGATCTCCCAGGCCTTCCCTGTGTGCAAGGGCCTAACATCTGCAGGCTGCTCCTGACAGGATGGGATGCCATGGACACCCTTCCTCCTCCTTCCAGAGGGAAGCAGCTGCAAGAGGAGTGGGAAGGCGCGAGGACATTGGGACTTCCACCAGAGCCGTGTGTGGGCGAGAAGCCCAGAAGATAAACTGCAGCTTCCAGATCAGTTGTGCAGCCAGTAGGCAGGGATGGGAAAACAAGAAAAGGGAGATTTTTGCCTGGAGACAAAATTTCAGCGACAAGGATGATGGCCAAACAAGGGCTTGGTGAGGAAAAAAGGGTTGCAGCATGCAGAACCTTTGACCGGGTTATGAAAATTCAAGGCCAAAAGTGCTCATAGCGTTGTTTTGGCCAGCTGAATTGTTTCATTCTTCCATCTCTGTCTAACAGTCAGGAGACAGATCTTCCTGTTTGCTTGGGCTTCTTTAGAAGAAAGGAATATGAGTGTTTCAACTCTCTCACCACCCCCTAACCCTTCTTGCTCATCTGTGCACTGAGTAGTCAGAGTCCAAAGAGGACAGAATTTTCTTGAAAATATAGGGTCCATCCACACTAGGCTGCTGCCTCTGGCAGCAAAATATTGTTTAGCAGCAAGCAGGTCTAAAGGCAGTTTAAATAGGATCACAGACTCTTCATGGCTCTGGGACAGCTGTAAGGAGAGGTTCCACAGCCAGGTTCCACCTTTGCCATGCAGGATTTCTGCTTCTCTCTTTCTCCCTGAAGAGGTTGCTGTATGTCACACTTGCTTTCCCAGGCTCTTGGCATGAGACTTGCAGCTGTGGGTTGATGCTGCCAAATTACAAGTAATGGCAAATATCACATTTCCTGGAAAGAAAAGCAATTTCTTTAAAAGCTGCTGAAAGTCATGGGAAACATGCATTTCTGCATGAGGTCTATGTGTGAGCTCCCATCAGGGTGATGCTGCTGTTGGCTGGATGCTGAAGGTGTACTGTCATGGAGTTGTCTTCTACTGATAAGAGAGGTGATGATATGTGAGCAAGTACACAGAATTGAACTCTATTATTTCAGCCACAAACCAAGAAGTAATCGAGTCCTGTAGGTGGTGTTCTAGTATGAATGCTATCTTCTTCCTCTGCTCTCACAGGAGATCTCACTGCAATGTGCAGGGTGTGGAGAAATTCCCTGCTGCAGCTGACTTGCCCAGATTGGTAGAAAAGCTCTTGGGGGAAGAGTTTGCCTCAGGAGAAGGAGTTTCCTAAGCCAAGAGTTTGACTGGCAGTGGTGCATAGTGCTGGAGCACAGGGCGGGCTCAGCCCTGAGAGGAGCACGAGGCACACAGTTATTTAAACATCCATTTAAACAGTCAGTCAGGCTGCTCACTGCAGGCACTGTGCAGATTTCCTGCATGTACCTGTCCTCCTTGAATCTCCCTTCTTTTCTACTCAGAGCTTGGTAAGAGCCAAAACCCCACTGTAAGGCCAGAGATGCTGACTGAAGGAGAACACCACACTGGATGTCCAAAATAGTCACTGAATCTTTGGAACTCGGGATAGAGATAAGGAAACACAAACACACCCATTTCTTAAAATGCAACCCTTATGGTCTTTTGGCTTTGTATAGTTTTTGTTTTTTCTGCTTCTTTCTTTCTTTTCTTTTCATGTTCACACTTTTTTCCTTCTAGTTTTTCTCTTAACTCCTTCTTACTGACATTGTTCCTGCACATCTGTTAGAGCCCTTACAATCTTCTTTCTGGCTGAGTGTTCATTAACATTTTATGTTATATTGCAGAAAAAAAGTGGATTAATTATATTGTGAAGATTCCCAGCAACTCTCTTGACAAATTTTCTCATGGTAACTTTGACCCGTCTCCTGAGCACAGCTTCTCTTCTCCTTCCTTCAAAAGAGATGTGAAGCTTAAAAATCAACTCATTTAAACCACTTTGAAAGTCTTAGTTCAAGCACATTTCCTCACAAGTTCATCCTCGGGGATGCACAATTTACCTCCTCAGAATTTCGATGTTGTCGCACATAATTACAGAGTTGATGTATTAAGATTATAAACAAGCCAGTAATTAATTTGATAATGCATATACAAAACTGAATGACACAAAAACCCTCGGCACATGTATTCTCTGCTTGAGTTGCCCTAGTAGTCTGCAATGTCCATGCCTCCAGGCCTTTTATCACTGTACATGATTTCTCCAGAAAGCAGTGGAACATTTCTAAGGCAGCTAGTTTTCTTTGACCCTTTTCTTCCTGTGTTACTTTGATTCCCTTTCCCAATACAAAAGCGCACTTATTTCTTTCTTTTCTTTGTTCAAATATCCTTATTTGAATTGGTGAGTGGGTTTATATATACTTCATAAAATTTGGAAGTATATTTATTCTGAAATTAGTAATCTTCAGTCCCTAACCACCTTCACAGACATAAAAAAAACCAGCTAAGGTTTCACCCTCTCTGTTGCTAGAGGCATATGAAGTTCCATAGATGATGTTTGGTTTAAAGACTGACTGGAGACTCTTGGGTGGTAAAGTAATGGAATAATCCTGCTCTGATATTGATTGCTATTCCATTATTATGTCGTAAGTTCAACTGAAATAGATTTCCACAAATTATTTCAACAGGAGAACATTTAAACAGTGTAACACACCTCAGATCCTTAGGGCCTGTCCAGCCTCATGCATCAGATTGAAAGGAAGCTGCTGAAGGAGGCTGGGACTTTCTTCAGCAGTTTTCAAAAACAGTAACACATCTCAGCTGAAAATAGCTGAAGGTTTTTGGTTCTTCTGGTTTTTTACTGTTAGCATTAACCTGGCAGGTGAATTTTGGGGAAAAAGTGGAAGGAAAGTAGTGAACACCTTTTCTTAAAAAACCGTCTTAAGTAATTGGATAGGTATTTGGGAATATATCTATTTGATAGGATATGGAGATGCAAACAGTATTGATTGCATTCCTGTCTGAGTATTCCCTGCTAGTCACTACATCCCAGAATGCTTCTTCAGCTCTCTCAGTTTCTTCTTCACCTAAGAGCCCTATGGCACTTCTGATCAGAAAGGGCATTGCCTCCAGGACTTATCTCCTAATTTCTTATTTTTCTTGCAAGTTTTTTTGTTTCTGTGGCAACAGTTTTCCTGTTACTTCCTGAGCCAGCTTTCCTCTAGAACCTAAATAACCTTGTCACCTCTTTCAGTGTACTGAAGGAAACCAAAGAGTTTTTATCATGTTTTCTATCCTATTAGCGAGTTTTGCTAATACACGACATAAACTGAAATAACTTTATCAGACTAGAGAATTTAGGGAACAGAATTAATGAGAAATTGACTTCAAAGCCATCTAGACACAGTCCTGGGCAACTGCCTCTATGTGTCCCTGCTTGAGAAGGGTGTTGGACCACATAACCTCAGAAGTCTCTTCCAATTTCACCTCTTCACCTTTTGTGATTTTGTGACTTAATTTACATCCTTGTCTGAAGTGGTAACTGAAGTGGTAACTGAAGCCATTTTCATCAAGACACAAGAACTGCTAGTTGAAGACGTGGTGGTTTTTTTTTCCCTAACCACATCCACCAGAATATATCTGCTGATGAAGGCCAGTAAGAGAAAATCAAGTACATCCATTTTCCAGACACTGAATATCTAGCAATAGTAGGATTGGTTAGTCAGGTTTGGTTTAGGTGTTTTTAGGAATGAAAATGGGCTCTTTGTTGTCTGTGATGGATTTCAAAGATCACTTGGGCCTGTGTCCCTTGATCCTGTTCAGATCACTTTCAGCAAAAAACAGTTGGTAAATTAAATAATTCTTCCTATCTATCTAAAGCCCATGAACAATCACTGTTTTCCCCATGTAGCACCTGAAACAATCAGCAGATTTTGATTATGATCAAGGTATGTTTCTCAGTGAATCTGAGAGCTGAGCTGTTTTATAGAATTCAAATATTCTAGATAAAGCCAGTCAGTATTATGGAAAAGCCATCTAAATAATGTGGAAACTTTAATCAGGTGGCCCCACCTTCGTAATTACTAATTTCTCCTTGGAGTAACTATCATCACAACAATTACAATCACCTTTGGTGAAAACACAAGCACAGACTACCACTGACACTGGGTCACATCCAATTTAGAAGTCACCAGAGTAATTGCCAGTAATTTGCCCAGCTGCAGTCATCTCTGCTTTAATTTTTTTCCTGTTAATTCTCCTTGTGGTTTCACTTTGATCAGGGAAGAAGTAAACAATGCTATTATTGGTCGGCACTTTAGTTACTCTGTTTTGGTTTGGAGAAGGGCTCTGCAGAAATACTGAAGGGAATATGAAAATGATTTTCATTTACACTTCCCTGCTGCCCTTTTAGAGCCCTCTTACAATGAATAAAACATTCTTTTTTTTCCCCTCTCCCTGAAACATCAAAAAAAGCCTCGGCAACACTGTTAATTCCAGTCATACAGAAATTACAAGCTTTAGCAAAACAGAAAATTTGCTGTTCATTTTAATTTGCTTTCAATAGTTCAAATTGTACTGTTCTTTATCTTAAAAAAATCCCTCTGAGAGAACTGGAAACCTACTTAGAGAGAAAAAAAGGAAAAAATAAAACAAAAATCTCTCTTGCAAAAATGTGGTGGATCAAGAACTGGGTGGTTTCAGGAAAATAGTAACATTTATGTAAAGCTGTAAATTTGAAATGCTGTCATGCAAATCAGAATGCAAAACTCATCTCCAGAAAATAATTCTAGATAAGGAAAAGGGGTTGGCCTTTTTTTCAGATGAGGGAAGAGTTGTATATGATTTTTAATGCTTAGCTTCCTGATGAAAATGCAGGCTGTAATCTTGGTCCATATGATTTTTTGGCTCAACAGTACCTCCCTATGTTCCAGAATTCACAATTAAGTTCATGAGTTCTTGACAAAGCTTTTCTTCCTGTTACCATATGAGACATATTTGGTAGTATAAAAACCTGTCTCAATAATAATTTCTGTAAATGGAAAGCAAGAAGAGTGACCAAACTACACATGATTTTTAAAACTCCCTATTTTTTAAAGCGATTTAACATTCTAAAGCAATTTTAAATGTACATTTTTTGCTACAGTTAAAAAATTTAGCTGTCTTGAAAAATCATGTTCAAACGTAAAACACTTGAGGTAATTTAATAGTTGGCACTTAAAGCAACTGCAATTTGATGTTCAACTGAAACCAGATGTTTATTTTTTTGTAAGAAGTCTATTCTGTTGTCAAGGGAGAGAAAAAGCATTCAAGGCTATGGAGCAGACATTTCTTACTGCAGTTGATTAGAACAAATTACCAAGAGCTGCACTTCATGTTTGAAAGGCTGTGGAGCTTATGATCTCAGGCCCCAACAATTAAAGAAAGCAAAAATAAAGGGATTTAAAGTATACATACTGTGAACAGTTAAACTGCAAGAATGCTGTGGATCCCAAACAGCTGGATCCCATTTGAACTGAAAAAGTTTAATAGCATAAGCCTGCACATCTTCTTTTCCACTTCTAAGGATCGTCTGCCAGATGGAGAAGACCCCCCTCTCATTTCCTTGCACTGTACAATTTTGTTGCAGAATAAAACTAATCTTATGTGCTGGAGGGGAACCAGTACTTCTAAACCAGGGAAAGATATATAGCTCTTAGAGAGGGTCAGTTTGATGTAAGGGAAACAACAGAAATAAAAAATCCAGCTTCACTAGTGAAATGCAAGGAAGTTGCTTTATTTGGGTATCAAGCAAGCTGGTAGCATTGATGAAGTACTGGAATCTGCACCTTTATGAAAGTGGGATGCATTAGTGAGAGATCATGTTTTAAAGATCATGGAATCTTAAAATGTGCCCAAAAATTACTTCCTACTCTTTTTTTTTTTTTTTTTTAATTTTTAATTTAGGTCTCCTGTTGTTGTGCAGATTGGACACTCTAGCAATGACTCCTCTGTACCTTGTCCAAGCTTAGTATTTGGAAATAAATGTAGAAATGGGGCAAGAAGTAATCCTTGTTCAGGACAGTAGTGATCCAGCAACAGGGCTGAAAGAAATCAACAGCACATGAGCCCTGACTCTAAAAACTGCAGTTTGCTCTCCTCTGGCCTTGCTTCTGTCTCCAGTCACACACAGTCTGTCGAGCCTGTCTGTTGTAGGTTAAGGAATATGCAATTCCTGCCTGGTGTAATAAAATTTTGCTTCCCAGGAAGATACTGGTCTGCTGTCTGTGGGAGCCTTCATGGACATGAAAGGAGAGGAGGAGTTGCTTTTCTGCAGTGTAATTTAACAGCACTAATTAAATAAAGATATCCACAGTGCACTGAGTAGCACTAATTACAGCCCTTTGTGCACAGAGTGCATGGTAGGGGGCGTTGCACAGAAACTAAATCACTAAATGCATTTTAAGTATATTTGCTGCAGCCCCACCAACTCCAGCCCTAATAGGATCTCAAGAGGAAAAGTCCTGCTGCTCTCTTTGGAGTGGACAACTGAAAACAAGTCTTAGGACCATTCTTGAATTGCAGGCAGGGGTGTGAAACAATCTGGCTTTCAAATACTCAGCTTCACTGAAGTGCAGCTCACAGTCTCAATGTCCAAAATCAGTGAGATGGCCGCAGGTTTTCTGTGCTTCTTCTGGCTTGGTTTGCAGCCAAATGAATGCATTCTGCAGTAGGGAGGAAAAAAAAAAAAAAACAAACTAAAAAGCACAAAGGCCTCCAAAGCCTGAATGGATTATCCTCAACCATAATCCCAAATTTCAGCCCTGAAGCACAAGCCTGCACAACATGATTATATGGTGTTTTAAGCATCAGCTGAGTGACCTGTGCTAGAGAGGATGCTGAAAGTTTGGTGATTAATGGCTCAAGATAGCAAGGCCACAGAGCTGCTGCCATGGATCATTACAACAGTTCACTGGCTGCTAATCCAGCATCTCCCTTATACAGTTCACTTTTTCTTTTCCCCCCAGTGTGTTGCTCCTGGCAGAAAAAAACCAGCAGCCCTCACTTGAGCCACAGTGTGGTCAAGCTTACAGAAATTGCTTAGTGCTCCAGAACATTATGTGATTTTGAGAAAAATGTCCACAGTGTGTTAAGATTTTAAAGCAATTTTGGCAAAAGTGAACAAGCTGTAATAAGACTTATTGGCCCATTTTAGAAGGCTTGAAAGGAGGTACATTACTTTCATGTTTAGCTTCCTCCAATCATTTTATAAGGTATTTCTTCAGTTTAGAAATAGAAAGATGATTTTGTTAACTTCTAGTGCCAGGATTTAGTGTTTGAGATAGAAGCTGTGTTTTTCCAGCTCATCTCTCACTAGTTATAAGATTTCTGCAAGCTGAAAATACCTGTGGAGCCCTATTGACCCCACTGGGGCTCAGCACAGCTTACTCAGTGATTGTAACACTGACACTGCTTACAAGTGAGCTGTCGTTCCAGGCTCAGCAGGGGTTAAAATAACTGAAGGTGCTCGACTCGTTAAGATTGGTAGTTACTAAAAGTAAACAGTTTCTCTGGGAATAAGGAGCAATGCTGGCTATGAAAGTGAAGAAATTGAAGCTAAAAATAAATAAATTTTTATATATATATATATATATATATATATATGTAAAATAGAAGCCCATGTGTCTATATTATGATAATTTCAGTGATTGCCATATAAGAATATCTTCACCAATGGTATTCCAGGTGGGTGACCCGCGGCTCCCGGGAATGCTGCACGGACGGCTCGGGATGCGGAGCGCTCCGGGAATGCCGCACGGACGGACAGCTCAGGATGCGGAGCGCTCCCGGGAATGCCGCACGGACAGCTCGGGATGCGGAGCGCTCCCGGGAATGCCGCACGGACGGCTCGGGATGCGGAGCGCTCCCGGGAATGCCGCACGGACGGACAGCTCAGGATGCGGAGCGCTCCCGGGAATGCCGCACGGACAGCTCGGGATGCGGAGCGCTCCCGGGAATGCCGCACGGACGGACAGCTCGGGATGCGGAGCGCTCCCGGGAATGCCGCACGGACGGCTCGGGATGGAGCGCTCCCGGAATGCCGCACGGACGGACAGCTCGGGATGCGGAGCGCTCCGGGAATGCCGCACGGACGGCTCGGGATGCGGAGCGCTCCCGGGAATGCCGCACGGACGGACAGCTCGGGATGCGGAGCGCTCCCGGGAATGCCGCACGGACGGACAGCTCAGGATGCGGAGCGCTCCCGGGAATGCCGCACGGACGGCTCGGGATGCGGAGCGCTCCCGGGAATGCCGCACGGACGGACAGCTCGGGATGCGGAGCGCTCCCGGGAATGCCGCACGGACGGCTCGGGATGCGGAGCGCTCCCGGGAATGCCGCACGGACGGACAGCTCAGGATGCGGAGCGCTCCCGGGAATGCCGCACGGACGGCTCGGGATGCGGAGCGCTCCCGGGAATGCCGCACGGACGGACAGCTCAGGATGCGGAGCGCTCCCGGGAATGCCGCACGGACGGACAGCTCGGGATGCGGAGCGCTCCCGGGAATGCCGCACGGACGGACAGCTCAGGATGCGGAGCGCTCCCGGGAATGCCGCACGCACGGCTCGGGACGCGGAGCGCTCCCGGGAATGCCGCACGGACGGACGGCTCGGGATGCGGAGCGCTCCCGGGAATGCCGCACGGACGGACAGCTCCGGGATGCGGAGCGCTCCCGGGAATGCCGCACGGACGGCTCGGGATGCGGAGCGCTCCCGGGAATGCCGCACGGACAGCTCGGGATGCGGAGCGCTCCCGGGAATGCCGCACGGACGGACAGCTCGGGATGCGGAGCGCTCCCGGGAATGCCGCACGCACGGCTCGGGACGCGGAGCGCTCCCGGGAATGCCGCACGGACGGACAGCTCGGGATGCGGAGCGCTCCCTGGGAATGCCGCACGGACGGAGCGGGATGCGGAGCGCTCCCGGGAATGCCGCACGGACGGACAGCTCGGGATGCGGAGCGCTCCCGGGAATGCCGCACGGACGGACAGCTCAGGATGCGGAGCGCTCCCGGGAATGCCGCACGGACGGACAGCTCGGGATGCGGAGCGCTCCCGGGAATGCCGCACGGACGGACGGCTCGGGATGCGGAGCGCTCCCGGGAATGCCGCACGGACGGACAGCTCCGGATGCGGAGCGCTCCCGGGAATGCCGCACGGACGGCTCGGGATGCGGAGCGCTCCCGGGAATGCCGCACGGACGGACAGCTCGGGACGCGGAGCGCTCCCGGGAATGCCGCACGGACGGACAGCTCCGGATGCGGAGCGCTCCCGGGAATGCCGCACGGACGGACAGCTCGGGATGCGGAGCGCTCCCGGGAATGCCGCACGGACGGACAGCTCGGGATGCGGAGCGCTCCCGGGAATCCCGCGGGCATCCAGCGCCACCCAGCGGTCCCGGCGGCCACTGCAGCCGCACCGGGAGCGCTTCTGTCCCCAAAAATGCCCCGGCCCCCCGGGCAGCGGACAGACGAAGGCAGATTGTGTGAAATCACAGAATCATGGTGTAGGGTGGGTCTAAAGATCAGATAATCCAACCCCCCTGCAAGGGAAAGGGACATCTTTAACTAGATCAAATAGCTCAGAGCACTGTTTACCCTGGCCTTAAATATTTCCAGGTGTGGCACATCTACCACCTCTCTGGAAAATACGTTTCAGTATTTTACTGCTCTCATGGTCAAAATCTTCTTCCTTATATCTAAGCTAAGTCAACACTTTTTTAGTTTATAGCCCTTACTCTTTTTCCTATTGCAAAAAGCACTACCACAAAGATTTGTCCCATTTTACTTACCCTTTAACTAATGAAAGGCTACAGTAATTTTCCCTTTTCTTCTCCAGTCAAACAACCCCAGTTCTGTCAGACTGTCTTCACAGGAGACATGAAACATCCCTCACCTCTAATCCCCCTCCTCTGGACCCACTCCAGCAGGTCCGTGTCTTTCTTATGCTGAGGACCCCAGAGCTGGGTGCACACTCTGGGGTGTCTCATGACAGTGGAGCAGGGGGACAGAATCACCTCCCTTGCTTTGGATGTAGCCCAGGGTACTGCAGTGATTAGTGCACACGCCGACCCATGGGCAGTTTTCCATCCATCCCAAGTCCTTCTCAGTGGGGCTGATCCCAAATTCCTCCATCCCCCAGATTGTATTACCTGCTCCAAGCTCAGGGCTTTGCACTTGGCCTTAACCTCATGAGATTCCCATGTCCTTCCTGGGGTTGGAAACAAAAAAGCACTGGAGGGTCATAAAGGTATGGGGCATTACCTCCTTCAGATGCAAATAAATTGCTTGTGCTTGAGGTGTTTCAAGCTGCCCTACTCTGGTTTTGTCAAATTCCTCAGCAAAACTTCGGGTCTTCAGTTACCCACAAGTTCTATGTATCTTCAGAAGAATTTGTAATTTTGTCAGTGACCACAGTTTCTTTGTAAATTGGAAATGAAAATATTGTTTAATGTGTGGAAGGCTTTAACAAGGTTTCAAAGACAGTTCAAGTCCTGTAAACCCCTCTTAATATTTTTCCCATGGATTTACAAGGAATGGAGAAAATGATTGTTAAATGGTGCAAGAATGAAAATGGATATAACTGATCATATGTTGTAGCTGCCATATTATCATTAACTGCAATATTCTGTTTATTTTACATTTGCAAAGCTCAGTTCTATATTATGTTTACGGAAAATCTTCAAGTCTGGACCTGTTTTATCTCTGCCAGAGCAAAAGTGTTTCAAAATACAATTATTTGATTTCTATATAGACTGTGAATATAAGATCCTGAATACAGCAGGTGGTTTTCATGAAACTAAAAATCTAGCAACAAAAGTATAAAAAAACCACCTTCAACCTAGTGTATTCTTTGTGATTAGTTGGTCTATGTGAACTGTAAAAATTAAATCAGAAACAAAGGTAAAGTAAAAAGGAAATGTACCATTGACAGTGAAAAATACTTAACAGAGTGACTTTTCCCCCCCGTTGTATTTTCATTGGGAAGAGTTTAAACTCTTCCTAGTCACATACAAAATCAGCCAATTAAAATTATTTTATTTCAGCAAGGCCTTCACTGCAATCTAAACCATTTAAGACTTGAACTAAGGTTGTAGAGCCTGGGGAGTGCCAGAGAATCATTTAAATGATATAATAAGGTTTTTCAATCTACAACTTTCAATAACTTTATAATTCTTTTAAGAATTATTGTGAGAATTTACTCATGCCCTCAGCCTGTCACTGGAGATGTGTGCAGACATGTAGGGTTCTGAAGACACTGAGGTTTTCACTAGGTTTTAGTCCAAATTTCAACAGCAGATCTGGTCCTACAATATTTTAACATGATACCTGGTGCTATGCTTCAGCTTTCTAGTTTGGCAAATTAAAAACAAACTAATCAAAACAATAACATAAAATAAACTAAGGACAAGGAGAGAATAATCTACTATGCCATATTAGAAAATATTCATAAACAATTTTTAAATATAGGACTTAATAAATGAAATTATATGTTGCAGATAATATTACAGGTTTATTTTAACTTGTTCTTTCAATGTGCTGAAAACTATTGAGTCCACTAAGGCTGGTAATAATCTCCTCTAGCTTTGCTGATGTATTTCTGCTCTTGTGCTATGGTTAAGAGATGCTCATTTCAGAGCTTACACTGATATTTCAGCAGGGGACCACAGGGGAGCTTGAAGCTTTACAGAGGACTCTCACCAGTGCTGAGCAAAGTGCTCACAAAGGCTTCATGCAGTGTATTCCCACCAGAACTAGGTTAAACAGACACTTTGCAAGACACTTGCTTAAAACTTACTTTCTTGTAGGGTTTTTGGCTCTACTACTTCTATACTGCTTACTGTAGTATAAATCCAGGTGGAGTTATCCTGCTCAGCCTCTGTAAAGGTGGGAGCTAGGAATGTGGGAGCATGGGAGTCTCTACATATTTTGTATGCAATATATTCCTTTGCAAGCTGTGCTGTAAATTGCTATTGAGGCCAGCAGATTAGCAAGGTTGTGACGTTTCATCATTTTACTCTTGGTTTGTTTTTGAGTGGGAAGGGATCTCTTCTCGAAGGTCCTGGTAAATCAATTCACCTGGTGCTGTGGATCATTTTCCCCCTTTCTGTCCCTTCCTTGTTTGTGGTTTAGCTCCTTCCTTATCTGCACCACCTTGTGCCACCAATATCTATGGAGGAACACGGGTCTGAAAACTGAGCTGGCTGACAAACAGCCAGAAGAGATGGGAGGCTTTCAGCTGGATCAATTCCACTGAACCACCTTGGCATGAGAGAGAGTGGTGAGAGCCAGCAGCATGAAGAGGGGTGAGGGAGAGAAACATCTCTGACTGCAGCAGGATGGGTTAAGGCAAGTACTGAATCACAAGCCTTCCTTAAACATACACAGGACAGGTTTTCATCCAAGAAAAGGAACCTTTTGGGTCTCCCTTTCATGTTAATTCCCATGCCAAATAACTTCTTAAAACTCTGTCCTTACAAATCTTTAACTCTCATCTCTCCTCCCACTCCTTTGTGCATCCTCTTTAGCTGTGTACTGGGGTCATAAAGTCCAGCACCCTCTCAAGTCCTCTTTGTGCTGCTTTTAAATAAGTCCTTTGTATATTCATTTATAAATGCTTATTTTGATAACTATGTGCACAGAAGGTTAGCCAGTTCCTCGCTTCAGTGATGGAAATAAGATTGATTGCACAAAATGTCAATGACAGCCAGGCTGGGGAGCCTGCCCTGGGAGGACCCTGTGAAATTTCTTTTAACTTTGACAAGAACAGAGCTTGAGACTAAAATCGTTGATGCAAGTGGCAAAGACCATTATTGCTGGAAAGGGTATAACCCCTTGAGGGTAAGCAAGTGAGGGCAGCTTTGTGCAATAGTTGTCATAAAATGAATAAAATACACATTTTCCCCCTTCTTCTCACGATGAATGCTTTGGAGTTTGCTCCATGTTATCCCTTAAGAGAATTTTTTCCCTGCTCACCCATATATTATTGCTCCCATTGGCTTTATCTGAGCCACTTGGGCAAGCCAGGGTTGCAGGATTTATTTTTGGCATGCACAATGCACATTTAATAACATTACGTAATTTTAAAGCATTTCACAGATGTCAGTGAAGCCTCCTGCCACCTTTATGAAGCTAACAAGTGTGAGAACTTGGGACAGGGTGGGGAACAAGGACCAGAACTGAAGTTTAGTACTCCTTTAAGTGTCTTTTCAATCTTCTTCCTAGGAAATCCCCACCTCCCTGCTTTTGCCATGTCCTGCCTGAGTCACCCCATGCCCTCCTTCCTTCACCCATATCTGCTTATTTTGCTCCCAGCCCAACCCTTGGCTGGATGGTGTTGGTGGGGCTGATGCAGGTGTCTTCTGCCCCAGAGTCAAACTGTCTCTAATTTGAGGATAATGAAATATGATTGCTTTGGTTCAACAGGTCACACCATTGACTACATTAGTAGCTTTAAGTGTTTCACATGTGTGGGGGGAAAAAAAAGCTGTGAATTATGTCTGTTCTTACCAGTAACTGTGGTTGTTGAAACACTTTAAAATGTGAAAACATTTTTTATTGCTTAGGTTTACTGTATTCAGTTTTTCCATTGTTTATACATGCAAATATATTAATAGGATTTATTTTGCCTCCTTTTTCAGTTCGTATCACAGAATGATACAGTGCTGCTGGACAGAAAAGTCTTTTCATGCACTGATTTCTGGAGAGATCGATTTTGTTTCAATTTCTAACCCGAAAACATTTCTGGATCTAGACTGACTTCAACTTTACAAAAAGAAATGGTTTGTGGTTAAATCAAGCAGTTAGCTGTGCTTGAAAATAATTTGCATCATTCCCAGCCTGATGAAACTTTGTTGGGGGAGTTTATTGACTGCCCAGGAATCATAATCCAGGCTAGTGCTTATATGGGACAGGTTCAATAGGCTCTTTAGTCTTTCCTAGGTATTAAGTGTGATCTTTGTTAATTGGAAGGATTCATTTGGTTTCTGTTTTCTTCTATGAGTACCATAACTGTACTTGCTCTGCTGGCACATGTAGGCAATAGCTCCATGCTTTATCACTTTGTTTTTATTCTGTGATTTTCTTTTTGATGTGGCTGAACATTTCCATCCTTAACACTTCCATAATAAGTACCCTTTCTCACAGGTTGGTTATTATGATTATTATCAAGGATGTGGTGATGTAGCCAATAAATCAAATTCCTGGCCCAGGCAAATGGTCACAGGCAATACACTTGGAGCCTCCACACTTCTCTCACTCTTAGATTCCCCAAAAAACAGAAAAGACATAAAGACAACATAAATATTTTTACTAATTCTTATTAAAAATAGAAAAAAGCACATGATAAATCAGTTTGGAAACTAGAACCAGTTCAAAACCCTTTTTTCAAAAAGCTACAGAGAACTTGTGATTTGGTCCAAGGAACTACAGGTGTTTGTGTCCTGCCTAATGAGAAGGGAATGTGTGAGAATCCTGCATCAGCAGGCTTTGGATGGCTTGCCTCCCTCATTAGAGCCAGCCTCTAAGGATAGGCTCAACCTCAGAAGTGTAAATTCCCATGTCCCATCCAAAGTTATCATCATTAACAGTGATTTATCCACATGAATATTTGGTTCATTTTTGACTCTTGCTAAATTCACAGCCTTGACAGCTGAATGCTGGAGCCTGATTGCACATCATGCAGAAAGGTGTTTTCCTCAGCTGGAGTTTTGTCAAGACTTAATTTTGATTGAATGCCTCCCCAAGCTCATGCTACAGAAGAGATTAGGAACTTCTCTTTGGCCTCTGTTCCATGACTAATGCATTGTTTTATTTACTGTTCAAATGTCTCCTTTTGTCACTTGTGTCCCAAAATGCTGGCTTATAGCATTAAGTCCCAGCTCTCCTGTAGCTCTAGTTCATGAGGTGCTTTTTTGTTTCAATTCACTTATAGAAGCCAAATCTATTAGTGTCTGACACTGGTCAACAATAAATGCCCTGGGGAGAGTTTTATGAGAGGAAAACATGTAGAGATGCTTCCCTGACAAGCTCTTCCAGCTGCAGCTGCTCATGCTCAGGGTTTGCCTGGACCCAAGATGATGCTGTAGACTTATCTCCATAAATTTGAACTCCAAAATGACATAGGTATTTTTGAACATAGCACAGTCATATGGCTTAGAATATGATAAATTAAAAAGTATTTGCCTATGATTATCTGTTTGCTTTTATCTTGGGATAGCTTTTTAGTTCTTGGATTAGAAGGCAATAAACAATCTTTCTTTCCCTATTTACCTTATTTTTGTCACTAATGATTTCATTAGCCTGTAGCATAGCACCCTGCAATCATGTCTGGAGAATCTCACTAATCATCCCTGAGATGACAGCTGTACCTTGGCACAGATCACCTTTTTTGTCTTTCTCAGACCTTTCCAGGTCCTCTGTAACATCTCAAGTGAGGCAGAATTAGAATTGCACAGCGATTTCCATTTCATCTGCAGTAGTGGAGCATTCTCCTTTATATTTTTTTTCCCTTTTCCCCCTCCTATTTTATGTAATACGATCTGCCTGTCTTAACTGATACATATTCACACACATTTTAACTTCAAAATCTCTTTCCTGAGTAGCTGTGACTAATTAGAGGTCTCCATCATGTACATAATACACAACTGATGGCTGGTTTTCCTGTCTCTATTCCTTGCAGATTTCATCTTGCCATTTCTTTACCCAGTTACTATCTTCTGATGTTTGTGCAGCTCTTCCCAGCTGTCCTTTATTTTTACGTTCCTCAACATTTTCATTATTTCATATCCCACCTGTCTTTCTACAGTTTTTAGAATTTGTTGAATGTTTTGAATAATCTAGTGTGAACCAGACTGTACCAGAGCATTTGATGCTCTCCAACAGAGTATTTCTTCTTACTCTCTGGAAAGACCTTTCCTCTTGCTCTGTGGCAGTTTAGCTTCTTCTCCATACTTTGGTGAGAGACCTTGTCTAATATCTTTCAGAAATTCAACAATCAAGTGCAGCTTCCCATGGGCTAACTGGTTTATTTAATGAACTCAAATATATTCATGAGGTATCAGAGTCTTTTCTTCCCTATCCTCCATGAAATTATTCAGATGATCATAATATTCCTTACACATAACTTCATTGCAGCTACCACAAAAGCCTTTTGCACACTTCTTCAAGCCACAAAATTGATATTTTATGGAAGATATTTTGAATGCACTCTGTATGGCTTCTTTAGGAGAAGCAGTGATTTCTCTTTATTTCTTGGTTAGGATGTTATTCTGTACTTCAAGGTCTTTCTTAGGTCTTTTTCAGAGTGTCTCCAGGAAGACTGCTTTTGGATTTAACTCATAGGAGTACTGCTACAGAAATCCTTATCACTGAGCCATTTTGGGATGTTGCTGTTTTAAACAGATACATATGCCCAAAGAGATGTATTATTTTGAAAGTATAAGTCTGCATCAAGCAGATTCAAGTCTAGTTGAATTTAAACCAAAGAAATGTTCTGCTAATTAGATTTTTCAAACTACAAGTGAAAGGTCCATTGGTGAAATATTGGATGGCTGTCTCAGAATGATGAGGCAAAATGAACTAGGAGTGAAATTTAGCCATGGTGAACAAGGTCAGAAGAGCAGCTGTCTTCATTTTGCATGAAGCTTTAAAAGAAAAGAGACAGTGGCAATTTGTAAACTATTTATATGGGGAAAATTGTCTTGGTTTTTTTCATAACATACCTGCTTCTTTTGCCTATGAAATTCTTTTTTTGCTCTCTGTGCAGTCCCAACACTGGAGTCCAGTAAAATAGTCAGGTTTCATGTGCCTGGGGGAGTGGTGTGAGAGCTAAGGGACACCTAAAAGAATTACAGCAGGTTAGTATAAAACTGAGGAATTCCTCAGACAATGTTTTGGCACTGGGGAGGATTATGTCATTTAGCCCAGGGGTCAATTTAGCTTTAGAACTTCTCACTGTTTCCATTTGCTGCAATCTTCAGAGACAGGACTCATTCTCAAAGTTTTCCAAGAAAATAGATCTAAACACATAGAACAAACCTACACTTAGGATATTTCCCTCCTCAAGTCTGCAGCTAACCCTTTGTGAGCTCATGTTTGCGTGCATCATGTTCAACAAAAATATGTGAGCTTTCTCCAGGCTTTCTGGGCCATTTAGGATGAATAACTGTAGCTATTCTTGGAAAAAACCTCATGGCCAGTGTAGACCTTCAAACACCCATCAGTGGGCGAGATTGTTTGAATGCTGTCAATGGGATTCTGTGTAGGCAAGGGGTCTGCCACACTGAGCCCATTGTGGGACCCAGGCCTGCCCCCTCCTGCAGGATCAGATCTATTTGAGGACCAGGCACTTAACTCAATCCAGCTCACAGGAGGTAATGAATAACCTCTCATCCTGCTCTTTAGGGCCCCTTTAGAACACGCTTTTTTGAAGTTTCAATGTAATGTCTGGGGGCAGGGGGGTTGGATTATCCATAATCAGTTGCCTGAGTTTTATTTTTGTCAAGTGCTAAGAGGAGTAGGGCGAGGAATGCTATGAACCTAAATCTGGATCTTTCATCAGGCTGATCTGCACAAGTGTGAGGGGGAAGGTACAAACATGGGTTGTCTCCATGATGTTCAGTGAACACCATGCTCTAAGTGCCTTGGAGGGAAAAGAAAAGCCTTCCTATTTTAACTCCATCCCATCGCACTCACTAGTTGCTGTATTTCAACTCCCATGCAAGAACAGCTAATGTTGTCTGAAGATATGCAGATAAACTGCAGTCACAAATAAGAACAATATTTAAAAAATCAAATCTTGCTCTTTGTGAGTGATGGAGAGACACTGAATCTTTAATTTCCTCCCTATAAAGGCTATAAATCCCTCGAATGAGGGTTTCTTTACACAAAGAAACACAGCACAAAGAAATTACAAGGGAGAAAAGGGGAGTAAAATGCAGGCCAATTATGCTCTAGCTCTGGAGTGTTGCTGCCAAGGCTATTTATTTTCACAGACAGTGTTAATTTTGTATGCACACACACAGCTTTGCTTGTGGATACCACAGTGAATTTCAATTTTGAAGGAGGTTCTGGTTCATGTCACCCTTTAATTCACCTCCTAATTTACTGGATATGAGGATGTTTCTGACCAGAAATCTCCAGATTATTTTCTTACATCTGATTCTTGGGTTTACATATCACCATCTAAAAAGCTTTGGAGATCATCTTAAGAAAATTCTTAATGAACAGCCACATAGGCCAAATGGAGTTGAAGTCTTTCCTCTGGGTAAGACATAGGCAAAATAATCTCTCTGATTTAAGGTTCAGGTGAAGATGAAGATTAAAGGCAGGCCACTGAGGTGATGGTGACACAAGCATGACAGTCTGGAGTCTTCTCACCAGCTGACTCCATATCCCTACTTTTCAGATAACTACAGAAAAAAAAACAAACCAACTAGCTAAATAATGCCATGCATGACTTCCAAGTGAATCATTCTGTAGAGCATGTGCTGAAACTTTCTCCTTCTCAGAGGAAAATAATTTTCTGCACTCGTGGTGCCACAATTGAAACAGACCTTAGCAGTTTGCATCTGGCATTGGGCTCTTTGGCTACAGCAGATGTTAATTATGAATTGGCAAGGCATAATGCTGACAGTCCATGAGGGGAGGTACAATACACGAAGCTTTACTGTGAGGACTGCAAGGGTTTGTTCAGTATTCAGTCCTTGAAAGGCATTCTTACACATGCAGGATTGTTCATAATTCTTTTCCCCTTTTTTGTAAGACATTCTGTCTTGTTATGATGATGTCCAGTCTTCTCTGATTTAATGATCTTTGTGATGTGAGAATGGCAAAAGCAGATCCATGTGTCTATTCAACTGAGTTTCTGTTTGAGTTTGATTGCCTAAGTGAAAAATTAAAACACTGTTAAATTTGGAGGGAGGACAGCAAAACACCTGTTAGAGCTCAACGTTGTAAATAAGGTTAATCTGCATAAATCACTGCATTGGATCTTATGCTAATTAAAGCTTTTGTGCTTTCAGTACACTAATTGAAGAGTTGAATGTCTCATTCTCCAACCTCCTTTGCAGGGGGAACTGCAGGTGCTGAGCATTTTTGAAAAGTAGGCCAGCATGGTGCACTCAGAATCAGGAGCCTCTTTGAAATTCCTGCTTCTATTTAGTAAACAAAGCTTTTATTTTAATAATGGTCTCTCAATAAATTTATCCTTTGGCTTTCCCTAAAACCTCAGCGAGGCAAATAAAAGATTCTTATGAATTGAACCCCTACTGAGGCACAGTGAGGTAAGGAATAGTATAGGTATCTCCTAAAGCATCATAAAAATGTAATTATGTCCTTTGTGATAAATGAATTTACATTCTTCAGCAGTCTCCAAAATGTCAGTTGCACATGACATGTGTGCTCTTGGGAAGGAATGGCTTCTTTCCACAGGAACCACACAAACGCTTGGGACACCAAAGAAAGTTTTTAGTTTTCACTTTCTACAGGCATGACACTATTTCAGTTTTGGAAATCTGATTTCACAGCATGTGAATTTCATGAATGGAGTTCCCCAGAATTAAGGTAATTCTAAAAAGGAGGTATTTGTTTGGGAGTGCTCTTTGAAATGTAGAAAATTTTATCAATTCTATGACAGAATCATAGGCAGAACTCTGAGAGGGTTTGGCTGGATCCTGGGAGCTTATGTTAACATTTGAAGCTATTGTTAGTTGAATCCCATTGTTTCTCTTCAGATAAATAGTAAGTAATTGATACAATTAGAACTTTGCTGAACATTAGGATTGATGTGGTCTATATCCTTACAGGAAGCTCAATGAAACACTTTGTATCCACACACCCTGTGTACATTTGATATATTCAAAAGCTTCTCTTCAGATACACACTATTACAGTACCAAATTTCTACAATGCCTCTGTGTTGTTTTATAGTCACACCATTGGGATAATAAAGGTCTTGTCTTGAGATTCCTTGGGCATTTCTTAGAGTGAAATTGCAGCCAATCTCTTAATCCTGAAACACAGTCGAGATCCAGTCAGCAACTGGTCAAGCTTTATCTGAATTATCTCAATTATTAGAGCCTAGTTGATGGTTTTTGTAAATGTGAAAGGACTTTCTGAATTTCTGTTCCCTGCCTTGATTTTGAAGTTTTGTGATCAAATACTTCTTCAGACATCAAGCCTCTGTGCTGAAGAGCATTTGTTTATAAGAGTGCATTGTTGTGAAAGCAGTGTAAATAAAAGCTCAAACGGTCACATTGTGTTTCAGTAATATTTATCTAACTTTCTCTTGATGAAAAGCAAATAAATAATTTGTGTTATTTATATAAATGAGGTTAAATAAAGTGTGGTTCAGTGAAAACTGAGGACATCTCTAGCACAGCCTCTGTGATGCCATGTGGAGCATTATTTATCTAGACACCTTATCTAACTTCTCTAAACACTAAGTTAGATACAAATAAAATTGTGGAAACCCATTTGATCTTACTTTTCATACTCTCCTAACAGAAGTCTGTTGTAGTTTTTTATTTCTTTTTTTTTTTTACTTTTATTTCTTAAGTGTGATGGAGAATTTATTTTGAAAATCCCATCTCCTTTGATTGCCAAAATAAAGGCAGTCATATCCTTTTTCAACAGCTTGAAAGATACATAAAAAACTGACCAAAAGGAGCAGAGGTATCATGCAATGTACTTAACTCATGTGAAAGGTATGAGGTGACCTCACAGCCACCCTGAAGTCAGTGACAGTGCTGCAGTAGACACTATGAGAGCCAAGCTGTTTATCTTTGTGATTTTATCTACTGATTTCCATGTGAGTGGATGAACTATAACCCATCTGGCAGCAGCAGTGACCTGCTGCCTCCTTTACTGTACAAAGAAGAGAAAAATAAAACCTTTTGAATCTACCTTGTGCATCTTCAAGTGTTGGCTGCTGTAAGCCATTGGTATCAAGATATCGACCCCAGAAAGTCTGGGTGACCAGCTGAGCTGTATCCACATGCAGTTCTGGGTAGTAAAACCACACTGGCATTCAGAAGTGTCTGAGTCTTGTGAGGGAAAATGTGGGGTTTGAAAAAAACCAGTTTTGGGGTGTGAGTAGTGTCTATGTCTGCTGTGGCAGAAGTTTTCATCAAGTGCATCTATGATTTCAAATCTGTTTTGCATGTCTATTTTGCCACATTTTAATGGATCCTATAGTACTTTTTGACCTGTAAGGAAGGCAATACTTGATTTCCAGAAGTTTATTATAGAATCCAATTTCTAAAGAATTGTAAAATAACTGAGCAAAAATCCCAGTGGATATTGCAAAAAGAAAACAAACAGCTCTGGTGTTTCTGACAGTTATGGAAAGTGGGTTGGGTGCAGTTATGGAAGTGGGTTCATCCTTTTTACCTGGATGAAAGGTAGAAACTTTTTTTCTGTTTCTTAGGTTTTTTCCAAATTTCTTCTCAGTCTTCATCTGCATTAGATTTTTTTACAGGGGTGAGAGAGAGGCTGGCCATTCAATAAAAAAAGAAAATAATAGCAGAGTGTCTCAACATAAGGTGGGGCAAATTCATTTTTTGAGCACTCCACAGCATCCAAATTCCAGTATTCCAGTATTGCCCCAAAAGGTTTTTGAAGTATTCACTGTTCTTAGGATTACAATTGCTTCTAGCATGTGGGTGGGGGAGTACTGGAGTCCAAAAGCCAAAGTGGATATCCTAAGCTTGCTTAAGATGCTCCTCTTTCTCCCAGCCCTGAGGCCTGTGATTGTTAGGGTGCTGTCTGTGGGTCCTTCTTCCCTTGGTATTCATGGTAGCACTCCCAAGCTCAAAGAGGTCCCATGCCTCTTTGGCTTTTGTGTAGCTGGCACAACAGATGGCTCAGGAATACATGTGCTTTGAGGCCTCTCACATTCCAGCTCCCCCCTTTCAAAATACAAACCCTCAGCTAATATCCATAATCCTTCACGTCAACTGTTTCACATTAAAAAGAGATATAATTTTGGTTTGCTAAACAAAATTTCCTAAGGGCAGACCTGCTAATGATTAGCTGACATAATAATGCCCAATAAAAGCAACTTGCAGTGGTGAAGTAGATATTACCACACCCAATAACCAATTTCATTGTTTGCTGATTTGTAGAATTCAATTGTGAAAAGTTTTAAGAAGACTAATGATGTAAGTCTTGCATTCACGTTATGAATACTTCAATAAGTCACTCAGATTTTATTAGCAATAACCCAACACCCACTGTATTTCATTTGAGAATTTGAAAGTGCTTTAAAAGCAAGTAAGGACATTATGATTTTTCTACATTGTCTCCTTAATATAATGGTTATTTCTTCTCAGATCATTCAGATGAAGAGACAAGGTTAATGATTAAGACATAACAGAATTTGAGCAGAGCCATTATTTCCTTCCTTCCTTGCACCCTAGCATTTCTAGGAGCGTACATTAACTCGGCAGTAGGATGCTGAAATGGCCATAGAGCCATTCCTGGGACATGAGTGGCATCACCATCAGCATGTGGCATTGTCAGGCTGAATGCAGGCAGGCATTACCAGTGAGGTCTGCAATGGCCAGAGAACCCTCACTTTGCTCCCAACGTGTGGCTTTCTCTTTGTTTTTTTGGGGTTTGGTTGGTTGGTGGGTTGGTTTGTGGGAGTTGTTCTGTTTGGTTTGAGGTTGTGTTGTTGTTGTCAGAGGTTCTTTATGTTTGCAAAGAAGAACACAGTTTTACAAAGGTCTACCTGAAAAACGTAATATTCCATCCAATGTTGTCCTAATGGGATTTCTGTAAATATTTGGGCAACAATCAGTAGTTTTAAAATAGTGGGTTTTGCCACAGCTCTGTTGGCCTTCAGATTTTAGGATATACGTTTGTAGGCAGTTTTACCTGAAATAAGGGAATTACTCAACTTTTTGTCAAACTTTATCCTAAAAAAAAAGTATTTTGGTGCAGCAGATTTTTTCTAACAATTGCAGGCAGCCCTGTCAAAATAAATATAGCTGTCACAAACTCATTTAGCCTCCTAAGTTTGGACAGGATGTAACTTACCTCATCTTTAAAGAATAACATTGGCACTCTTGCTCCCACTATGGCTGTCTCTTTGGAGACCAATATTCAAATGCAAAGAGTCAGTTCTTTCTGCCATACAACTTTATAATGAAAGATCTAAGTTCCAAGGGTGAAATGCATACCAAATTTTATTGAACCTGGAAAGGAAGGTTTTCTCATTGAGAATGCCCAGAATCAGTTTCACTTGGGCAAAATAATTACCTGCAGTTGTCACAGGTGAAAAGTGTTAGCCAAGGAAGCACATATGCCAGTCTATTAATTTGCTGAGAGACTAGGTAGAGTACTTTGAACCATATTTCTCTGCCTAGTGGAGAAAGAAACTGAGTATGTCCCTTGACTGATTCTCAAAACCGTATAATTAATGACTCCAGAGAGAGTGAGAAAGTTACAAAATTTTTGAAAGGGTATTCTGAGTTCTGAAATGACATATTTTAACATCAAGTAATCAGCAGATGAGATTCCCCAGCCCATTTAAATATTCAATACTTTATGCATGATGATATCAATCATTCTTAAAAAGCACAGGCTCCTTAAAAATCACCCATGTTTCTCCTTATCACCAATTTTTACAGTAAGTATGCAGCACAATTTACTGCCTTGGTCTGTGCATGGAATTTCTATTGGCAAGAGTGAGAACTGTGTGTGCTCCCAGTCACGGGTACAGTTTGGCCTTTGGGCAGCTCTCCTTCAAATGAGCCCATGGGGAACAGTACCACACTGGGCAGCCAAAGGAGTCCTAATTTCCACAATTTTGTACAATTGAGTACTCTATTTGCTACCTTCCAAAAGCAGCAAAGCTCTAGCTGAAATGTAATTCCTAGGCTAAAACCAAAAAGGTGAGGGAAACTTTTAAAACACTAAGCCAATAGATTTTGTTTAAAGCTATTTTTTTCTTTGCAAGGCCATAGGTTTAATTAATCTTGAGTTTCTCCAGGATAACATTTTCAGAATTTTTATTTGTTATAAGCTCATATACAGTGTTATTCTATACAATTCTGATTTCAACTCTGTTTACTTTGGGTAAGTGCTGCTAAGGGCTTTTATTCTGGAGTCATTATTTCACTAAATGCTCAACTGTAGAAAAGTTCAGTGAGGATTTTTTCCTCACTGAAGACAATACTCCTGAATTTATTTTTATGCCTTGGAGGATACTTTATGCCCTCTGAATTTTCTCTGGGTTTCCCACCTGCACTTAATTCCTACAATGAATCTTCATCTTGCCAGTAACACAGAAGGACACTATGCATAATTTTTGTGCATCTTTTGCTCATATATGTCTACTTAGACCCACTACAACGTGCTTCCTACCAAATATATAATCAGATGAAAGGCAAACCAATGCAGGAATAAATTACAATAGTGGGTAGAAATTCTAGTGCCTAAGCAATGGTAACAGTGCCATTTTAGACACCCTGCCTGCCCTTCACCTCCCTTTCTGGAGGCTGCAGATGTGCTGTGTCACATTTGCCAGCCTCAAGCAGGTGTCTTGGAGCTACAGGGCATCAAAGGCTACTTTGCATCTATTGCATTAAGTGCCTGTGCTTTGGCACTCAGATTGTTCTTTATCTGCCCTGAGTCCTAGTTAAATGCCTTGGCCTGAACATGTTTTGTTTGTCTTCTTTTTTCTTTTGAAGATGAAAATTCTCCTATTATTACAACTAGAACAGAATTTAATTTTTCATTTCAGAAGGTATTGCAAGGGAGGCAAATTCTGCTGAGTGCTTCTCAATGACATAATTAAAGACATAACACGAACATGAAAATTACATGTCTGCAAGACAAATTGAAAACTTTTACTCCACCCACTCCTTTGAAAGAAAATGTGGAGTGAAACATGAAAATTCTCAACAATCCCTGTTTTGTGAGATTGCAAACATTTTAAGTGATTTATTATCACACTAGGTATTTTCTTTACCACACTTGGCTTTGACACTCTTTTAAACACAAACATACCCTCTATTACTTGCATGGTGTAATGCTGTAAGCACCAGGGTGCAGCGATGGTGGGGGGGCTCTCTTCTTTTTCTTCCTAAACACAGGAATTCTCTAATGTTTTAACTACAGAGGAATGATCCATGAAGGATGGTCCCATTCTCCCACTCCTCTGCTGCCTCTCTTTCCTTTCAGTTAATTCAGAAAAAGCCTCATGAGTGTTGGAAGGTAGAAGATGAAGTCATGCAAACCAGCACACCTTAAATCACTGGCCAACAAAGGAACCCTGTTGATCTCCCCAGACTTTTCCACCCAGGAATGAAAACCCACATGTGGAGTACCAAATGCTTCTGCTTGTAACAGAAGTGGCAATTCCTCTTTTTGGGCCAAATGCTACTCTTAGATGCATACATGAGACCCAGCTGAGGAAAATGGAAGCCAAATGGAGCATCAGTTAGCAGAATCTGGACCAGAGATACCAGGGGAATTCCTAGTCCTGTTAATTGACTGCAGTGGTGACACTGATAATAATAACACTAAAAAGTGATGTCCCCCACCGTAGTAAATTTGCTGTGAAGATCTCCCCCATGGCACAGCCAGAAGCCTCTCCTCTATTTCCCCCCTATTTCCATCTCAAGCAACTTTAGGTGACATGTCCAATGTGCAACAATTTTTCACAGAAAACAAAATCAGCTTGGACATCTCTGACAGCAATTATGTACTCTCAGTGAAATGAGACAAGAAACTTTTCTTGCTGAAACCTATTAGAAGCTGGGAGAGATGTGAAAAGCCAGATTCTCAGCTGCACTGAGACATTTTGTGTTGTTAGAACAATAGGACCAAAAGGAGATGGATCTTCCCACACTGTGGTTTATTCCATTGTTGGGAAATCTGTAGCCCCAGTGGCTCCTGCAGCTGGTGGCAGGCAGAACACTGAAGACAGGAGATGACAGGCCTAGTATTGCTGTTCCCTGTCCTTGCAGGCTATTGATAAACAGCTGGTTTAACTTACTTAAAGCAGCCCCAGGCCTTTTTTTTTAACTGCTCATGATCTGATTTGAATCAAATTTGAACTGGGAAGGAGCAGCCAACTCCATTGTCATCCCTCTACCTTATATCTGCAACTGGCAGCTGTAGGGTACTGCTAAAAATGCTGAGAGACTTGCTGCTTATCCCCATCAGAGATTCAGGAGGCTGTGCCATGCCTGCTGCTGCCTTGGCAGGCAGCTTCCTATAAGGAGGCACTCCTTCTCTCTCCGATGTAAAAATTAACTCCGCTCCTAAAAAACTCTGATTGTACATGACCTTTCAAAGTCCTGGGGGCAAAGAAACCCCCTGTGTGCTCCTCTGAAATGGCTGCTCTGTGGGGAAGTGAAGTGGGTGTCTCCAGGTGGAACTGTGGCTTTGTGCCTCACGTGTGGACAAGGTCTCTGCTCACTTCTCCCTCAATGATGGGACAAGCATTCTCTCTCTTCTTTATGCAGCCCATTCCTTCCATGCTACTGACTGGAGCTTTGTGACTGCTGCCCATCCGCTTTTTTGAAATTGTCTGATGGTTTCAACTTTACTAGGAGGGAAATAAAGATGTACACTCACTGCCCTGCATCCAGCACAAGAAACTAGATTTAACACAAAACCAAGAAAGGTAGCTGATTTGGTCATGCTCTTAATGCTGGCTTTACATTAGTGTGACACCACAAATGCCACTCATTCATAGAGATATGACAACCCCCAAGGTTTACTGCTTTTTTGAACCCCTGTGACCAATTACAACAGGGCAAGGCATGTCTAAATTGCTATCAGTAGAAAAGCAGCATTTTAAAACCACTTTGTGGGGTATGTATCACTTCAGATGGGCCTGAGTAACCATGAATCAAGCTTTGAACCTCTTACCACGTGTTAGGAGTCCATCTAAATCTTCTCATCCTCTCAGTAAAGAACAATAGCTTTCACTTGAAGAGACAGTATAAGTGGCAAAATGGATTAAAAGAAAAAAGGGGGGGGAAGGAATAATAATAAAAAACCTTCAATCACTTAACTTACAGATGCAACTAATTGATTTGAGGGTTGGCAGGGGAGTGCCATGGCAGCAAGTTTGATGTAGTAATTAATGCAATCATCCCTCTTTGTTATTACTTTAATAAGGTAAACACCCTGTTAAAATAAACTGAAACAGTTGTCTCTGGCCCAGAGCTTGCAGTTGTGGTGAGCAGTGTAATAACCCCACAATGTAAAACTTGGACAGGAAAGAATGAATTACATTAATCCCCAAAGGTTCTTACTCCAGACTTTTGAAGTTTTAACTTTAGAGTGGAAAAGGAGATCTGAAACTTGGAGGGTATTCACCCCGTGGCTCCTGAGAGAAAGCAGCGTGTGTCTGCTGGAGCACACTGAATCCAGCTAATATGGGCTGGAGATAAGCTCAGTTTCTGCAAACACTCACATGTGGGCTTATCTGCACTACCACAAATAGTCCCGTGATACTACAAGTTCAACACAGGCATAAAAATCAGCACTTGCACAGGTATCTTTTGTACTGTTTTGGAGTATCAGTATGAAGAAGGAGAGTTTCAGTTTTGGTTTTAACCTAATGACTGTTTTTTAGAAGTAGTTTCCAGCAAACCCCAGTAGCACAATTCAAAGGGTTGCTTTATTTGTTTGGGTTTTCTGCTTCAAGTTTTCATTCCAAACAACAGAATTAAGAAGCTGTGTTGTATTGTTAAGGATCCTTTCAATAAAAAGGGGCTGCTGAAACACAGCAAAACGGGAGGAAAAAATCCTGGTGAATAGTAAGAACATTTTTCTTTCCTATTAACTTTACAATGATTTAACTGTTAGATGTGTGCAACTCAGAATTTTATCCAGACATTTCTCTTAGTTTCTAAACCCCACTGTTTTAGTGGTTTTACCTAAAAGGCATGAGCATTCCTTTGGTCTGAAATCTTTCCACATGGACTGAAAATCTATCTGGCTTCTTTGAGAAGTCCCATGTGACCAAAAGATTTGGGTTTCTTCTCATCTCCTGCTCTTCCCAATGATGCCTCAAGCCTTAATCACCTAAATGATGATTTACCAGATTCCCATAAGATACAGGTCCAAAGACAAATTAAATCACTGGAAATGCATGAGAAACTTTTGTGATGAATAATGTAGTTTCCAAGATGGTGAGTGCAGGGCATGTTGTACTAGGATAGATTTACAATGCAAATGGGTTACAAGGGGTTGTGGCCTTCTTATTCATGTCAGCCAGCACAATGTGCTCAGGGTGTTATGGGCAAAATGGACTCAATTTGTGGAATTTTTACTTTATTACTTATAGCCAATTAACATAAATCTCTGATTACCAGTTAGAGAGCACTGAGATAAGTTGGGCAGGAGTGTTGGTCTGCAGGAGGGTAGGAAAGCTCTGCCAAAGTCCATGGTCTGTGGTTCAACAGGGCAAAATGTTGGGTCCTGCATTTGGGTCACAACAATCCAGGCAGTGCTACAGGCTGGGGCAGAGTGGCTGGAAAGCTGCCCAGAGGAAAAGGTGCTGGGAATATCAGCCAGCCAGAAGGTCAAAGCCATCCTGGCCTGCATCAGAAACAGTGTGGCCAGCAGGACCAGGGCAGTGACTGTCCCTCTCTACTGGGCACTGTGAGGCCACACCTCAAATTCTGTGTTCAGTTTTGGGTCCCCTCACTGCAAGAAAGACATTGAGGTGCTGGAGAGAAGGGCATTGGAACTGGTGAATGCTTTGGAGCACAAGTTTTATGAGCAGTGTCTGAATGAGCTGGAATTGTTTAGGCTGGAGAAAAGGAGGGCCAGGGAGAACTTTATTGCTTTGTACAATTACCTGAAAGGAGATTGTAATGAGGTGGAGGTTGGTCTCTTCCCCCAAGTAACAAGTGAGGGTTGCACCAGGGGAAGCTCTAGATTGGATATTAGGAAAATTTCTTCATGGGAAAGAGTGGTCAAATACTGGAAAAGGCTGCCTAGGGAACCACCACTTAAATACCTGGAGGTATTTAAAAGAATTGTGGATGTGGCTCTTTGGGACATGGCTTAGGGGGTCACACAGCAGTGCTGGGTTAATGGTTGGACTTGATCTTGGAGGTCTTTTCCAACCTCAATGATTCTGTGATTTGTGCCCTCCTTCCACACTGGTCATTGCCTGCTACCAAAGCCCTGCCATTTATCCCAGTGCACAGGGTCCCTCTGCAGGCTGTGCTGTCCCCTCCATAGACACCTCACTCAGCGCTGCTCATTTAAGTTCTTCCAGGGTTAGCACTTTAACAGTAAAAGCTTCATAAAGATGAAGACTGTCCTCTCTGTGCTGAATAGAGAGATGCATTATTCACAGCATGTGGCTGTGTCCTTTTTAATAAGCTCCAGAGCTTTACTCCAATGCAGCATTTTCTTCTCAAATTTTAAATTTGTAATTTCTAAAATGGTTGAAGCCAAGAACAGAAACAGTCTGCATAGTCCACAGAGAAAGCAGATGAGATATATAGAATTGTTAGGGTTGGAAGAGACCTTGAAGATCACATAGTTATATATAAAGAGTAAGGATGCTACTTATTGTAACTCTTAATTCCCTTGCTTTCACTCTTTGGTTAGAAGTCTTCATTCACATTCCTACAGTTGCTGTATCATACTCGGTTTCTTGCTGAAAATTGTCGGCTCTGAAATAGGAAAATGAAGAAACCACCTGAGCAATCCCCGTTCCTTCCTCTCTGGGGGAGTTTCCAGGCAGAGTGAGCAGCCAGCCCCTTTGAACCCACGGAGCTCCTCAGTGCCCTGGCCCGGACCAAAGAGCAGCTGGGAGAAAGAGGAGCCGTTCCGTGGGTCAGGGCAGCATCTCCCGGCGCGGCTGCCCCGCAGTCCCGTGGGTCTGCAGCGAAGCGAGGAGCCCTGCTCCGGCTAAAAGCGCCGTGCGCTTCTCTGCCTCCCGTGCAACCACGGGCCACGGCGCTGCCCGACGCGGGGAGCAAACAGTTCCGGACCTTTCCCGAGTGACTTCTGCCTTTGTGGGGGTTCGATCAACCAGCTGTCGGCCGGATCAGTTCACGGGGAAAAGGAAAAATTCGAGGAACTAAAAACGGAGCGGGGAGCAGCGCGGCGGCCGCCTGAGCTTCCCGGCCGCACCACAGGGGGGCACGGCCGCACCGGGAACGCGCCGGGAACGCGCCGGCACCAGCCGAGCCGAGCCGAGCCGAGCCGAGCCGGGCCGGGCCGAGCCGAGCCGAGCCGGGCCGAGCCGAGCCGGGCCGAGCCGGGCCGAGCCGAGCCGAGCCGAGCCGTGCCGAGCCGAGCCGAGCCGAGCCGAGCCGAGCCGAGCCGAGCCGAGCCGAGCCGAGCCGTGCCGAGCCAGGCCGGGCCGGGCCGAGCCGTGCCGAGCCGAGCCGAGCCGAGCGCATCAGCTCAGTGTCCCGGTGCGCCCAGCGTCCCGCGGCCGGTCCCGGGTAGCGCGGGTTCGGGCCCGGGGAGATCCCCGTCTGTGCGGGGCAAACGCACCCGGCCCAGATGGTGCAGGACGCGGGGTCTCCCCGGGTTCGCCCTCGGCCAGCGGCCCGTCCGGAGCGGGCGGCAGCGGGCTGGGATGGCCGCGGGTGAGCGGGGCAGCGGGGCAGCGGAGCGGCAGGCCCTGTGCGGGAGCGGGAGGTGTGTGGGACGCACAGACGCATCTCGGCCCAGCTCGGCTGCCCCAAAGGTGTGTAAACACTTGCTCTCGGCAGAGCTGACCTTCCTCAGCTGGCAGGGCGAGCAGAGAGGCGTTTTCCTCTCGCGGCCCCCGCCCTTGGCCTGCTGTAGGCCGCGGGAGCACCAGCGCCTTGCGCGTTCCCCTCCCTTTATTACAGGTGGAAAGGGGCCCTTTAAAACCCGGGGGGCTGAATTTTATAGTGGACTGAATGGGCATGGAGAGATGTACCTCTAAGGAACACAGAGAGGACCCTCTGCCAACCATAATAATCTGTGTGACTAATAGGGAACACCGAGAACTGTTCCATTATATCATGAGACATTACATCGTACTTGAAAAAATAGTCTTTGATGGCATGCAAAGGATTGGCAAGTGCATTTCAGAGAATCCTCCTTCATTTCTTCAAGGATTTCAACCCGTGTTCATTATGTTATGCATAATTTAACTTTCTCAGGGGTTGCATTGAACTTACTGCTGTGGGTTTTACATGTTCGTCATTTAAATTTGGGAGAACAGAAGGTGTATGAACTTATTTTTAAAAGTACTCATTTATAGTTCCTTGAAGGAATTAGAAACTGGAACTTCACAATAATTTTGCCATGTATTTCTAGACCTCGCCCAACATGCTGTAGTTTTGCAAAATGCCACATATTAGCAAAACTCTGCTTGCATTTAGCCTACAGAATAATATTTCCATATAAAATATTACGATATCAGCTCTTTTTTTAAATTTTAATATCACGGGTGTCAATCAGGAAGAAGATTGTTGCCTTTATTACAATGAGTATAGAGCAAAACAAAGAACTTTTTAGAAAATGAATATGCTCTAGGGGAATTCAATAAATCTTTGTGAGAAGAAAACGGGTCTTATATATAAATATATAAAATCTGGCTGTGTATTGTGCAAAACTTGCTTAGTGCTAAAGGAGTAAATGTATTGTAAATCAATGGTGGGTCCCATAGCACATTATAGCATATTTTATTGGGTTTTTACCTTATGGTAAGGTCTTTTATTAAGAGTATATGAGAGCACACGCTGCTGAATACCTTGTTTTTCACAGTCCTCTATACATAATGGAGGTTTTTTTTGTTTTTTTTTTTACTTGTTTCATTAAACATTCCTATAATTAATGCATTTAATGGGAATCCAGCAGTAACAAATATAAAATTTATTGTGGTTTTAAAAAAACTGCTTCGGTTACTACATTTTCCATTAGCAAATGGCAATGACCAAATTCCTCAAAATACTTCTGCACTCACCCCAGAAATCTCCTGCTAAAACAGGTGATGTTTTCAACAGTGTAATGGGAAAGAAATGCCACATAAATAATCTCTCTGAAGGATTCAGTACAAATCCAAAAAGTGTCTTTAAAATAATCCTCAAACCTCTCAGTCTCAAGCTTGATAAGAAGACGTCTGTATTAGCGCTGGAGCTTGCTGGGTGAGTTATTAGGTGTTGAAAGACACCGTCTAGGAAGTCTGACCCATCAGAATTTGAATGTAAAAGGCAAGTGACAACTTCATGAATACATGAAAAGCCTTAGAGCCCGGTCCCAAAGCCCTCTTTCCCTGCCTGAAAAGCCCGTTTATCTTCGGATGAATAAGAGTTACAGAATTGGAACCTAAGGAAAAAATCGTTGGTATCCGTGGCCAAGGGAATGTCTCCCTCCCACCCATTTGATTAGAACCATGTGCAAGTTTGGCTAACGAGACTGTAGGGCTTTCCCCTCGCCTCTGTGGATGATTGTGGCATTTTATTTGAATGCTGGTATGGTTTCCCATTCCTGTTCCTTGCAAGCTTTTGGTCTGGGCAAATAAAAAGGAGATGTCAGAACCGGAGAATCTTTTTACAGCGTATAAAAATCTTCCCATCTAATCCAAGAGGAAATCGTAATGTGAAGAACATCAGTGTTTTAATGGCCTCCTAATGAGGACGAGCCTGGCCAGAGCTTTGAAGAAGACAAATGGAAAGCAAAACAGCTCATTTCTCCTTGAGGGCAAGGATTACAGTTCTTAGGGAGGACTGCATGGATATGCCTTCAGCAGGTAAAGCTTTGCCTGCCCGCAGTCTCCTGGCAGGGCCCTGATGTACAGGCTGTTGGCAAGAGCAGGAAAGGGGGGGCAGGAAAGTGGGGGGTGTGCTCACACTTTCTGATTTCTCTGTCAGTCTATTCCTCTCGGTGTACTGCTGGGAAAAATGAAGACAATTATATTTACCTAAATCCCTGGGTAATTAAGGCACTAAATTAAAGCCCGAAAAGCACTTGAAACTTTCAGATGAAAGAGCCCATAGACAGACAGCCCAGTTGTAACCTCACATGTCTGGGGCTCTCCCTAAGGTATGAGGGATACACAGCAAACACTCTGTACAGCCGCAGATAGGTGATCACATCTAATTTAAAAGCCCTCATTACTCCCTCCTGACAGGTTTGGATGTTTGCCTGCCTAGTCCCAAGGCCAGTGTCGATCCATTTAAAATTAATATTTTTCATTCCTCTCTCTGCCGTGTGCATTTAAAAGCTGTCCTTGGCTTTCCCTCCCAGCTGCTGGCTCCGATTAGCCCAGCAGCAGTGATGGAGCTCTGCTTTGCAGCTCTGATGGGTTCCTACTGCTCTCATACCACATTAGAAGTAGAGTTTCCCTGGAAAAGGGACTGCCTTGTTCCTGCCTTCTTCTACGGCTTTAGCAAGCCAAAGGGTCTTAATTTCTCATTGGGAGAAGCAGGCCTTTCTTATCCCATCCCAGAAACAAGCTGTGAGTGCCAGGGGTGTGGATTGTCCTGCTTCCTTCTGTGGCACTGTCCCGTTGACCGGGCTCAGCCCTGCATGTTCCCCTTGCTCAGCACGGGCTTGCAAGGAAAGCAGAAATGTTTTTGTGAGCAGATCAAGATGGTACTTCTTTTTGCTGCTGCTTAAAAGGATCTTTGTACAACTCCTCTGGGGTGACATGAGGCATAACATGACAGAGGAAATTGCCCTTATGGAGATATGCATGAAGATCTTCCTAATTAACTAAAATGTGAGTTCTGATCTGGAAATCCACTGTATAAAGAATTTAAAAGCACGTTGTAATCAGTAGCTTGGGTTTCCTCACCCTGTCTCTGCAGGTGAGGATTGCTGACTCCTTGAAGCCAGAGAGCAGGTCATGTTTTAAAGCTACTTTTGGCTTCATGGGCTTTGGAGGGGAGGACAACTCTGGGTAAAGCCTTGGTGATGGCTCAGTATAGACACCTCATAGGAACAACGGGGCAGAATCACTGCCACTAATGGCACAAGATGCAGACACCATCTCACTGAGTTTCTGTCTGGTGCCCCAGGCACAGCCTAGGAGTACAGCTTCACCATGCAGCAACTCACAAACATTTTGGCCATCTTTCCTTTCTCTGCTCTTTCCCTGCTTGCCCACCTGCCTGCTGTCCTTCCTGTCCTTGCCATGCTCTGCACACAGTGAGCTGCATGGTTTGCCACACCAGTTAGCTACACTGGCAACATGCTAAATACTTTTCCACTGAATTTTTCCCTTGTTTTAGTCAGTCAGATTGGCTTGAGGCACAGTCAGACTAATGGCAGGACATTGGTTTAGCTCAGCTTTTGCAATGTAGTGGCAGGAGTCACCTGCAGTGCCAGTGCCAAGTGTGTCAGTACAGTGGGAGCCCTGCAAACCTCACTGCCAGCATTACCAGGGTGCTACCACATTGTATTGCTGTGGATTGGTGGGGCTATGAGTGTCCCCCCAGGGCCTTCACCTCATCCCACAAAATACTGCCACAAAGAGGTAGCAGGAACACCTACACAAAGGATTGATAATCCCTCTGCTGTTCTAGGGGATGAGTTTGGGATTGCAGGAATTAGGCACCCAAGGGGGTGTTACTCAGAGCAGGTTGCACTTACTCCATCTGAATGATGAAACCTTGCCTCTAAAGGCAGCCACCTTTGCAAAAGGACACTGGTAGCAAAACTTCCTCATCCTCCCCATCCAGCTTGTGAAAACTGCCTGACTTTAATTCTGACAATTTACCATATAGATCAAAGTACAGGGAGCAGCCACAGCAAAATACCAGCAACAAAAAACCCGAGTCAAAACAACGGCTGGTGTTGTGATACCCTACACAGCGTAACCGGAGTCCCCAGCCGTGTCCCACTGCCGACAGTTCCTTTTTCTTATCCCTGGCTACGTGGTGTCTTTGTAGCACAGCTTCTTGAAGCTGAGAAAAACTTCTACTAAGCTGGAATTGGATCAACCACCATACAACACAGAATGAAAATGATTAGTGGAACAAAAGGGAAAGTGCAAGGAGGATATAGAGTCCTTCCATACAAAGCCTCCTGTCTTCCTATGGGATCCATTATAATCCAGAGGGCCCCAAATTTAAACTAATCAGTTTCTGCCTTTATTTATTTTTTCTCGACTCAATTTCCTACATGAACTGGCCTGGTTTGTCAAATATTTTTCTTTCTTTAAAGTTGACTTGCTGTCAGCTGAAAGCAATGCCCTGTGAAAACACCTGCTGACCTGCTGTATACACACATGCACAGGCACACATCTCTGCTGTCTGCATATGTCTATCTATAACATCTATATGTATCTATAGAATCTATGTCTGTCTATCTGTATACCTATATGTCTCTTTTTCTTGCTTTTGGAGCAGGACCCACAGGTTGCAATTCTCATTTCTGCAAAATACACCTTCAAGCTTCCCTCTCCTTTGGGAAAGGCAGCTGCCTCATTGCTTCTAGTTCAGACTGCTCTGGCTTGCTCTGCTGGCAAGTCCTGGGGGAATGGACTGATCAGGTTCACTAATGGTCGGGCTCTTGTGGTATTTGCTTACCTAACACAATCAGAACACACGTCTTAAATATTTTATCAGCTTCTCTGGGTCATTCTCATACTGTGGCATTGTATTGCTGGAGAATATAGCAGGCTGGAGGAAAAACAGTGCTCAAGAATGCTGCAGAAAGATAGCTTTAAGCACATGGCAGCATGAATGCCACTAAAGTGTCCCTGTTGCATCACAGCAGCTTGGAGGGGGAAAAAAAAAAAGAAAAAAAAACAAAAAGAAAAAATAAGTTAAGGCAATTGCAATAACAAAGCAGACCAAAGAATTGAACAAATAGTCCCAAACCCGTTTTTGGCTCTGACCTAAACCGTAGTGGTGGTCCTGGTTTTACTTTGATTCCTCCTTTCTGATGCTTGATTAATTTTTTGACCCCTAGAAAAAAGTTCTCAATAAATTTTTTTGATTTATCTTGTGCCTGTTCCCTGTGTGTAAGCTCACAAATGCCTGTGAGTGAAGTGTAAAAAGAAGTGGGTATAACAGATTAATTCTGGGGATAGTCCCAGAGCTGGAGTCTCCTGTAGTAGGCCCTCAGCAGCCAGTAGCTATTGTGGAGAAGAAAACATCCATTGCCTGCCTCCAGCTAGGCAGGAAAAGCTGAGAGGTAGGTCTGTCCTGCAAGCTTTTTCTAGAGCTGTGGGTAGAGAAAGTGTGGCTAATGAGGGGATCTAACCAAGCACATCATTTCTGAGCCTATCCTCAAGGGGACAGGCATGTGGGAAGATTCCCCACTAGCTGCATGTGGAGAGATTCTCCGAAAGGAGGCCACCCATGCTTTGTCTCTTTTATGCTGAGAGTGTGATAGAGAATAGCTTTGCATCCTTGCATGTTCACTGTTCACTCTATCCCAGTATTTTAAAACTTCTTTTTACAGATAAGAAGTGTCTGCTATGTTTTTCCATCCTCCTGCTGAAGGGTTTCTCTAGCACCAGTTCAATTCCAATTTCTCAGCTCGTGTCTGTTTACAACTGGGCTCATGGGGGTTCGCCATCCTCCCCTAGCTCCACTTGCCTTTTTTGAGGAGGTGTTTGCTTTCTCCAGATTGCTGTTGTTGCTCTGTTATGCTGTCTTGATTTTTGCCAGTGTCATTGGGTACCTATGGTCTCCTCTGTGCTTGCTTGTCATCCCTACTTGAACTCTGTCCTGCATTGCCTTTAGTTTTGAATGCCCTTAAAGCAAGTAGGCTGCAGCCTGGGTTCAGGAAAAAGTTAGGACACATTGAAGAACTAAGTGGGTCCAGCCAAAATACAAGAGGCTGGCGTGGCAGAGGGGAGTCTCTCTGTATCACTGCTCTGACCAGGATAAGCTGGGGCAACCTTCTTGCTGATGCAGTGTCCTCAGCTTAGTCTAGTTCTGGCTGCATCTCTGCAAGGGAGAAGAGTGTGAGCTCACACTGATTCATTTTCTTGCTAATAATAACTTTGTTATGATGTCCAGAGCAGCCTGGAGAGAGCAATAGTAACAGTGGACTGCTTGGAAAAGGAGCAAATACTATGATCAGGTTTGGGAAACCATGAATCAGCTGTAAAGAGTAATGTTACCTCAGCCTGAATACATCTTGCTTAGCTCATAATGTCAGGTGTAAATATAACTGTGTGGACAATATAGTTATCCTGTGATATGTCTTCATAAGAGGCACCTATTTTTACAGATATGATGATCCTCTTTCAGTATTTGGCCCCAGAGCAAGAGCCTTGCTGTATAAATATATGTTAAGCAGTGGTATGACATCCCTGCTTTAAAGGCAGTGCAGGGGTATATGACCTCAAAAAAGGATCCAGCTAATGCCATACCTTGATGTTTGGGGAAAACAACTTCATTTGGTCTGTTGTACCCCCTTAAAGAAGGAGCTGTGTGCACCCACTGCCCCATCTTACAGCTTTTACAAGCAGAGGATGGGAATGGGGCATGGCTCTGCCTTTTTCCTACCCATTTTAGGAGGGTGAATGCTCTTGGCCAGATTTAGCATTTCAGAAACCGGGGGGAGGGCAGCAGAAGCTGTGCCTGTGCCAGGGCCCCCAAGGGAGCAGCGCGGTCACACCGCATGGGGCCAATGTCCTGCAGTGTGACACCCGCACAGAGCACTTGCAGGCAGGCTGGTCCTTGTCACCGAGGCTGCACCACTTGGGTCAGGCCCTCGCTCTGGGACTGCCAGCAAGACATCAAGTTGCATTAATCTGCAGCTAATCTAATTCCCACTGGAGAAGTGGGTTCATCCCGACTAACTTTAGATTACAGTTTATGCATTATTGTGCCAAGGTCTGTATTGGACCAATTTATAGTGAGAAATGAGGTTGGCAAGATAACAGGGGCATCACAATTAGAGCTAATTAGCCCAGCAGGAAATCCATTTCCAGGCAGCTTTTGGCAAGAGGAGAGGTTGGCGGGATAACAAGCATGGAGTGTATTTTGATACAAGCACACTCCAGCTGCAAGGAAAAGTAAAGTAACAGCTTGTCTCGTCCTTATGTGGAGGCCTCATGTCAGGCTCCACCACGTAAGTCTTTTTGTTTGAGGCTTTGCAGCCTCCCTGCTTGGAAGAAGTTCAGAGAACTTGTTCTTACCGAGTCACCTCAGCTGCCTCGGAGGACAGTGGTGAGCCACAAGGTCTGCACAGCGCCTTGCTCCTGCCACCAGACAGGAGTGTGCCCTGCACCGTGGTCCTCCTCCAGTTTGGAGGGAGATGAGGGGTTGTAGGTCATAATAGAAGCGTAGCTTGGTTTAATTGCAGGAGTTATACATGTGGTAAAATACCGGGAGCATAGCTACAGACAAACTATTGGAATTATTTGTATTTGAGTGCTTTATTATATTGGAATTGCAGTGATATTCTTAACATTTGTACAAATGCACAAAAATCCTTTCTCTTCTAGCTAGAAGGAGATGTAAAAATCTGACCTAGTTGAACAGTCTCAATGAACTCATTGTCCATTTGTAACAATAATGGGTTCACAATGCAACAAAAAGCTTAACATAAAATTAAACATATTAAATGCTGCAGCAAGTATTTACATTTATGTACCAAAAAAAAGTATCTCCCTCCTGTAAGGAAGGTGGTTGCTTTACAGAATAAAACAAACAGACATACAAACACAAAACCTTTGCATACAATACAAACAACCTCAAGCCCAAAACTTACTGTGACAGCACCTTTTTTAATATAATATATATATATATTTATATATAAACTTCGATAGTTTAGGCTTACTCCAAGCAGTGCTAAAAGTTCCTTAAAACCAGGACAATGGCAATAGTCCAAAGAAGCAATGTTCACTGATGAATGCTACCCAGTGTTTGAGGAGAGCTGCTACAGAGAGAGGGTTACAGAGCTCACGGCCATGGGCTGGGAAACTCTTGGGTCCCAATGATAAAAGTCCTTGGCAAAACTCTCAGTGGCAATTGTTGTTACTCAGAAGAGCGAATACACCTTTCGTGCAAAGTAGTTTGTCTTGTGGAAGCATGCTGAGGTGATCTCTGTCAGGGAACTCCTTGCAATCTCAACTCTGTGGGGTGGGGAAAATATTTCTCTGAAATTTCCTAGATTCCAGCAAGGAAAACATTTCCCTTGAAATGCCCAATCAATCCTCCCACCTCCCTCGCCCTAGGACACTGCTGCAGTTTCTGCAAAGCTGGAAGGAGCTTTCAGTCTTCTTTCAGAAGGCTGTCATGCAGATTTTTAGTAAAAAAAAATATTTGGGTCTAAGACCCTCACAGCATGAGATGGCAGGCTTTGACCATGGGCTTTGTGAACAGTTCCATCAGGTGAAACTCAGCAACAATAACATTTAACTTGCATAAATGCAAAACTGGAGATCCTGAATCCCAGGTATTATACATTGGTCTAAATATAACAAGTTGCAGTTATTGATTTCAGTCCAAGGAGAGCCTGGGAAAGGATCAGATTTCCACTTAGAAAATCAATCTTGTCTCTGAGTGTGTGTGAACACTGACATTTTTGGCCTCGTGCAATTTAGGATTTGCTATAAAGTCGTTTTGAAAGCTATGGAAAACCAATAACGGTAAGCAATTTAGCTCTTAAGTGTAAAGCCACTGATAAAACTGAAATAACTGTAAGCTCTGGGAAAAAAAACCAGCAAAAAGAGGTTATGGATGTAAACAGTCTCTTTTGTCTATGCAGTAAGATGATAGTTTCAGATGTTGAAAAATTGAACTTTTTTTTTTTGGTGTTCAAATCGCTTGAGATTTTATTGCTTTTAGTTGTCCTTAGAAGCTTTTTGTCTCTTCTTTTTTTTCTTTTTAAAGGTGCTGTCCCTAGTCAAGTTATAAGGCAACATATTTTATTGATTCAGAACTCTAATACATAGTATGGCCACTGTTACCACTGCAGCTTTGCAGCTACTGTGAGTTGGACAACAGTCAAAGTGCATCACAATGCACAACAGAGCCAGTCTCCTGACCTTACGATATACAGGACACTTTGGTTCTTGGGATGAGAGATTATAAATGTAGCTTAGATGCCGCCTCACATCACACACATTGCATAATAAAACATTTATATGCTGTCATGAGGAGGGTGTAAAGTCTAGGTCACACTGCAGACTGGCTGGTCTCGGCTTCCCCGCTCGGGCAGGTGTGAGAGACAAGTTGTAGATATGCCACCAGTGAAAGCATATAAATGTATCTGGTGCAAACTTTTACAAGAGTATTTATAAATGATTCAACAAGGGAGAGCAAGAAAGAGAGCAAGAGCTAAAGTGCAATTTTAAAAGAATATAAATAATTGAAATGTAGAAGTAAGATACTAATTAGTTGTAACTGGTTTTGTTTTATAGGCACAGTTTAGGTTTTATGTCTACAGATCAATTTTTTTCTCTTCTTCCCCCTCCAGTAATTTTCTCTGATGTAAAATGGAGCTTCAATGGTCTAAATCTAAGGAACACTGCTTGACTGAAGAGGCAATGATAAGGCAGTATAGTGCAACTCACTGTGATATTTGACAAGAAATGAGTATGGGGTTAGATCTTCTGTGGTGATGTATAAAATCAGCCTTAAACAAAAAGCAGAAAAAAAAAAGACAGGCTTTCCAGTTATATGTTGACTCATGCTTTCTAAAATGAGAAAGCACATTTTGCAATACAAAGGAAACAACTGAAGGTTTATAATTTGTTTCATTGTTACAAAAAATTAAAAAAAGAAAAGAAAAAAAAGCAGATGCTGCTTTAAGGAAAACATTTAATTCTAGGAATTTCTGTACAACTGACCTCAGCAAACTTTTCCATCTTAGATGGATGTCTTCTGCTTGAGACCCTGAAAGATTAAGATGCACACACACGTAGAGTAGTTTATTGCAAAACTAATATTGTAACTTTAAAAAAAAAACAACAAACAGATTCTGTACAAGAATACTGTTCAAATGGAATGTGTTAAAATAACATTTATTAATAAATACTTTATAAAATTCTATGTGAATACTAAATTAATAGATTCCTGTTTTAAAATTGCTTTGGTCCTCATGAATTTTCATAAATTCACTCTATACTTTTTTTTTTAAAAAAAAGGTTTTAGCTGCTAAAAAGCACATTTTGCCTAATAAACTAAAAGGCTAGTTTTCAACACTAAATATTGTTGCTTAAAAAAATATGAATCCTCAAAAGTTGGGCATTTAACAACAGTTATAGCTGGCTTGTTAGTTAACAGGACTGAGTCATTAACACTAAATCCACACGCACTGAGGCACTGAACCATTGACTTTCCACTATTCAGAATATGGGCAGCAGACATTTAGCTTCATAGCAGGAACTAACTCCCAACAGCATGAAATTCTCCATCAATCATCATCATCATCGTCGTTGTCCTTATAAAACACACCATGATAGCACACAAACTACTTGTCTCCCACAGGCAGCGTTATGAATATGGCTTGCATTAATTGACTTGGGGAAGGGGGCTGGGGGTGCCAGAGCTGGATCGCAGCATCATTTCTGATCAAAGTATTGCAGCTCTCCGTGGCTGAGATTTCCTGCTTCCAATGTCACACCCACGAGATGCTGTCTATTGCATGGTAACACCTCCTCCTGAACAAGGCACTGGCCAAGGCTCACCAGCCTGCGAGTGCCCTGGAGAGTGGGCGATGGAAGTGGTCTGAGTTGTCCTTCGCTGGCAGTGGGATAGGGCACAGAGCCTGGTGAGCCCGGCAACAGGCTGCGTTGGCAGGGCAAGAGGAAAGTGGAGCAGTCTCCAGGAGTAGCTCATGGAAAAGCAGGATTCCTCCTTGATGGAAAGAGCCCAGGAAGTGCATTTAGAGTGACGTGCTTAGGAAGAGGCTGCTGCCACTGGCCACATGGCAGAGGGACATCCTGGAGACAGAGGGCTGGGGCTTCTCCCACAGCCCTTGCTCAGGCAGCCTCCAGTGCCCGGCTGGACCAGCAGCTTGAGGAAAGGCTGCAGGATCACTCCCCTGGAAAACAAGAGCATTTTAATGTGGAAGCAGATCTGATGAATAAGGTGCCTGGTACGGTTGGTCCTTTTCCCGATGATACAGCCGATATAAATATGCTGCATGTTTCTTGGCCTGTGAACCTGCGACAGAGTTACAAGAAGCAATAGCAAATAGCTTTTCTTCCTTTACTTATTTCCACATCACTAGCAAGGATTATACCTAAAGGCCAATAGTATAGAGAGGAGACATTTCATTGTAATTACACATTTAGGCCAACATGTGTGGTTGGCTTGCCTAGTTAGCATTAAAAAAAGAAATAATTGAGCTATATATAATACACATCAGTCAAACTGTCAAGTTGCTGAACTTAACAAAACTTAGGCAAGGTTTTTGTATTTTTTCCTTTTTTTTTCTTTTTTAATGTAGAGGCTTTCATTTTAACAGCTAAATATTTTAATTGAGGAGACTGAATAAAATGAAGTTAAACCGTAATTCTAGTGCAGTGTAGCTCAACTGGGTATTCTAATATTACCAACAACTTTGATTTTTATTTTTTAATGTGTTTAAGTGCTACCCATATAGAGGGAAAGTTTTTTAAAATTAACCCTACAATGGTATTCCCTTTTTGATGGTGAATTATGAAATTCAGATGTAGGGGAAATGCTTATTTGGGTTTTTTACATAGTGGATACTCAGCTGGAACATTTTTCTCAACTGCATATTTGAAAAAAGTTCTCTTGGGAGCCATGATGAAGCAAAACCATTTAGCTATTACAACTGGAGATTAAAAAAAATTATAGATTCAGTATTTAAAACACTTTAAAAGTATATGTTTGTCTAAAATATAATAGAAAATCCTTTACATTTGTATTTTTTCATAATTTTTTTTTTTTGGTTCTTAGACTATATAATCAAGTCAAGATTTACACTGTACATTAAAAATCTTCTTCTTTTGAATGTATTTGCATAAATGGAAAGTGAGCTGTTAAAGAAAAGAATACTGATAAAAGGTTAGTCACCAAGATTAGAACTAGTTCAGCAATGAATGATGCTCAGAAATTTGCTTTCCCTTCCTGCTCCTTACAGTGCCTCCTCACACTTCAGTTTTTTCACTTTCCCTCCCACATGGAGAAGACCCACCCTTTTAAAACCCATGACTCCTCCAAAGACCAAAGACACAGTCTTTGAGGAAGAGAACTTTGCTTCAGAACAAAGTGTGTTCGGGGCCAGAGGATGTGCTGGGAATAATGTGAATTTTGCTATTAAAGATGTAGCTCAAAATGTTTGAACATTTTTCACCAGCTCGGAGCCTGCTCCCTGGGCGAGCAGGGGGAGGTTTTGCCGCTGACAGATTTGAGAGCAAAATCAGGTCCCAATATACAGCAAGGCAGAATAATTAACTGGCATCATCTCTGTCTGATTTTCCCATCAATCACTGGGACCACTCGGGGATGCAAATCAGTTGTGCTGAGGGGCAGGCTCAGAGTCCAAACAAAAACCTTAATTGTGGCATAAGGCTCTTTTCCAGACCTCTCTGCAAGACTGTATTTTATCCCAAGTGTGGGACTTGGCATTCTTGCAGCATTTTTTAGCCGCTGCGTGCCTTCTAGAAATTATTTAGCGTCCTAAAGAACAATTCCTTATCCGCGGTAAGCGGGTGTTAAGTGCCATTAAAGTCAGTGAAGCTACACTGCTGTCTGCCAGCTTGGGATCAGACTGTGAACGTTTAGAGGAATGCCTGCAGAGAGCAGGTCTTTCCCTGGGAATTAAAAATGGCATTTTTCCAACTGGTCAGAACCATTACACTGATTTATTTCTCATTTATAGCCCATGAAGCCTGAGGCTGTTAGCTTTCATTGCTGGAACAACGCAGCCAGGTTGGGGAACAGAACTTGTCTGAATTATTATACACTACATGGATTTTCCTACATTAATGACTGGCAGTGCAAAAAATTGCTGTGACTCTCAGGTGTTGCTTGCTATGCCTCTACTGCACCACAGAAGCTTACAGGGTTGCTAGCATCAACACAGCTGGTTCACCATCCTGCTTCACCTGCGGCTGCGCTGTTTTCACCTTTCCCTATTTATTAAAAACACTAAATCAGGAGCATTTGTATTTTTTAAAAGCCAAATGCTTGGCGCAGCCCAACTGTGGGTGAAGAGCTAGTGAAAGCAGCAGCCGTGCCGACAGTTTTTAGGTGGGCTTCAAGTTTTTCTTGTTCATTACCATTCTTTGAGAAAAAGAGGGAAGCGGGAAAGCCTTGGAATGAAAAAAAAAAAAAAAACAAGGAAGAAAAAAAAGCTGGGAAATGAAAAGGGAAGGGAAAAGGAAGGTGTGAGAATAACTGCAAGAGAAAAAGGCCAGGGTAGGAGAGAGAGGAGAAGGGGGAGGGTTAGACAAAAGAGCACGCTATTTGGGCTTGATTTTGTCCTGAAGCCACATCCTATATAACTGAAAGAGGCTCTGAATGCAAGACGTGGTCTGCTGATAGCACAACGCTAACTCTTTTTTATTATGCTGTCAGCAGATGCCCTCGCTCTATATTTATAGCCTAATTACTCCTAGTTACCTATGTTTGACTCTGTTTAATACTTTTCATGCCTCACGTTGGCTAACAAGCTGCAGTTTAACACAACTTTGTATTTCTGAGGCTGCAGGCTAGACTGGTGAGAAGGAAACATGACTATGTACAGAAACAGTTAGGTTTATAAACAAGTAACTGGTACCAAAAAAATGGAGAAAGCACCAAAGCATTTCTCAAGCTGATAGCATATTAATTGCGTAACTCCCTTTTATGTAACTAAGTATAAAAGACATTTTAATAACTATAAAAATGAACAGGCAGAGTCTTTCAAGAACTGAGGAATCTTCCAGGCTTGAGTTACGGTTGCAAATGTCCTTAGCAGAGAGGACGCTTTGATACGGTACCACACTCCCCCAGCAGTTTCTGATCAGCCACTTTTAAAGGATGGGGTTGATGTCTGTTCTGTGGCTGGCGAGCTGGGTGAGAGTGGAGCTTCCCACGACGTCGCTGACGGAGGAGGAGGTCGTTATGGTGTTGTGCTGGATGACTTGCTGCTGGGAGCAAGCTGGGACCGGGCTTGCAGGAGGACTGCTCTCGGGACCTGGGGAGGGAATGAGGGCACAGAGACAACATGCATTCATTTTTCCATCTGAGTGAAAAACCTAGGGTGATACTCTTGGAAATACTGATGACCTGAAGCATGCAGAAGTCCCAGGATTTCAAAATATAATTACAGTTATCCAACACTCTCTGTCTTAAGATTGTTTTAGTTTTCGTTACTTTTTTCAAGCCAGCTTCTCAGGTATCAACGTGACTTCAGGATTTGATTGAACCTTGAAAAAAGTCCAAGACCTTAATAACTGAAACTAATGTTGGGATAAAAAGTCTGGTATCTTAAGGTCTTTAAAATCAGTTGGGATGCTTAAATGCTTTATTTATTCCAGCAGGAATCAAAATTAGAGTGCAGTGCACTGCAGCACAGAAAATCTAATTCGAGCAACAGCTGATAGGCATGTAATGCAATTATATATTTTTTTCTTTGAGTACTGTTAAAGAGACAGATGCATAGTGATGGAGAGGAGACAGAAATGGGCTCTATTTTAAGACAATGTCACAATCTAGCAAGCTCTGAGGCTCTTCTGAACTGTCCTATAATGAAACAGAATTTTTCTGTAAATTACTACAGTCACAAAGTGCATCAACTAGAGAGAATTGATTAAATGTCTCTGTGAGCTGAGATTTTTTGAGGGGGGGAAAAGAAAAGAAAGAAAGAAAGATGAGAGTTAAAAAAGAGTTAACAAACCTTGAAAACCTGCGCCAGGCCTGGTCTGTGCCACTGTCAGAGCACAGTACCATTTTCGCTGGAGGGGACTGTAATGTTTTCCTTTTTAACTTTCCTTTTGAGAGTTATTTTAAGGTTCTGGCAGCGCCGTGCCCAGGAGGACTCTTGCAGGTTTGGAGCTGTGGGTTCAAGCAGGATCCTCCACAGGGGAGTGAGCGTCCATCCGTGTGCATCTCCTTGCCGAAAGGAGGGGTGGGGCAGGCTAGCTCTGCTGGGTGGGATGCGAACCGGGGCTTTTTTGGTTTTGAGCGGGGCCGGATAAATAAGGGCAGGAGATTGGATGGCTCGGATGATGTTTGAGAAGACAGGTTCAAGTGATAATATGATCAAGAAGGGGTTCTGGAGGGAAGAATTGGAAGGTTTGCTTTCCTGTGAGGAGTGTGGAGACAGTGCAAACATACCAGCTACTTACTTAGATATCCTTGTGATTCTTTCTGCATAGCTGTTATCGGACAGTCTTTATGTGTTAACAATAACTGTTTCAGCTGTGCTACCTCATTTTTCAGCATGGAAACCTCGTTCTAGAGAAGAAAGAGAGACTTTGGTTAGCAACAAAGCTTAAACCAGGCTATTCTGCAAAGCTGAAACCCAAGAACATGAAACCTGCTCCATGACTTTGAAAGAACTGAGCAAAAAAGGCATTTATGTGATTGTGTGCTGGGTTTATGTTAACTTTGGTCAGTGACATTATTTTGTAACCTCTGAAGGCAATCTCACAAATGGACTATCTTCACACACCAGAGATACTTAAGGCAATATTTCAGTCTACTCAGGAAATACTGGGGCTCTCTGTACGAGGCCAGGAGGCAGACCCATGGGGGCAAAGGCCATGTTGCCGTGCTCGGGGCACAGTAACAGGCTTTCTGTCACCTACAGCTCAGCTGCAGCCAGTGCCTGGGTGCTGCTCATGTGGAGAATGTTTTGGAGGAGTGCCGTTCAACAAACAGTTTTCTGCCCTTGGCAGCGCACAGGCACACCTCTGCATGAAGCAGACATACTGTGCCTACCATAAGGAGGACAGCACTGTAAGAAAGGCTATTTGTGGTAATTTCATGTATCCAGCTCATTTTCCTCACTGATAGACTGATCCATTTGTGCTTCTATCTTGCTGGCTTTGAATGAGAGTGTAACTATATGCCCTGCTCTGAAGAAATTTTATACAGACATGTTAATGACATTTCAAAAATTCCCCACAAAAAGCAGTGACAAGGAAAGAAAATAAATACAACTCCATCTAGTGAAGGTTTCTAAATCCCAAGACAGCTTTTTCCTGGCTTATCCCGCTAAAATGTAATTATTTCTTTAATTGAAGCGCACACATGTTGATTACAGACTGATTATGCCTGGGCTCTGCTAGGAGCTGCCTGTGCGGGGGCAGCCCCAAAGGCACCGTCAGTCAAGCACAAAGAGCCCCTCTGTGTCTTCGGGGCGCAGACAGTGGCTCGCACCTGAAGCTGCATGTTTGTCTGGGTGAGCTCTTCTGCTTTCTTTTCCAGTGACATCACCCAGACCTTCCTCTTCTGTCTGCAGCGCGTGGCAGCGGCTCGGTTCCTTTCCAGAAATTTCCGCCTCCTCTCATCTGGGTCTTCGTCCACCACCCTCCTCCGGCGGCCTCCGGTCGGCTGTGGTGGCTGTACCGTCTGCGTGGGCTGCATCTGCTGCGCCGCCGGCGAAACCTGCGGGGCAAGAGCACCTTCAGCAGGGGCTGGCCAGGGGGAGGCCACAGAGGGGCATGCTGGAATGGGAAGGGAAATCTCACGCACTCTGCCTGCTCCCCAGCAAGGTCTGCAACAGCCTCAAGTCAAAATTTGCACCAGGTGCCACTGAAAGCAGCTGCTGGCAAATCCTTGCCATGGTCAAAGAAGGGATTTTTTTTTAATGGTCCTCTGAACATTTTTTCTCCCTTGAGTTAGTTCTTAAAAACATTCACTTAGATGTATTGTCTGCCATTACCTCTTTCAAACCTGAAATGCCCAGTTTCTCTCAGGTTCTGTTTTAATCAAAGCAGAGGGCTGTAGTGGTCTAATTTCTGTGCCTCTCTTTCTCCTTTTGGCCCCCAACTGCCTCCATAATTTTAGGCCATTTCTATTTCCCAATCGTCACCATCTCCACCTCAATCTTTGCCATCCCTGGAGACAGGAGCTGCAGAGCTCTTCGCGCCTGCATGGAGCTGGGAAGCTGTGGGCTGGGATTGCACAAGGGCAGCAGACCTCGCTGCCCCTCAGGGGCAAAGTAAGAGTTCAGGTTGAACCTGTGCTTTGATGTCCCTGCAGTGCATAGATAAGGGATATTCCTCTTACAGTTTCCATTTGACCTCTGTGCTATACTTTTTTAAATTCAATTTATCCCTGGCTTTGAGAGTAGAACACCACATCCAGTCCATTGCTACAAAACTATAGAAAAATATATATTTATGCTTTTTCAAATGCAGGAGAGTATTGACCTTCTCCTGAAAGTAACTGGCCCACAATATTACAGAAAAGGTGCATGGTGGGGGCAGCACCATGTAAACTATTCTCCAATTGACTCCTGGGCAGATGGAATGTTCCCACGTCCCTTTCAGGAACCAGCACCAGATTTAATGTTCATCTGCCCGGGAATAGGCTTTTGGACTACTTTCCTGCCTCTCTGTGGCACCCAGGCTACGGGGCTCTGGAGACTCTCTGTTCCTCTGCTTGGGGTCTGGGAAGCCAGCCATGGATCCTGTTGCTCACGCTCAGCTCACATTGCTGCTGCCACTCCTGCACAGTCTGGAACAGTCTGGAAACTTGAATTGTTGACTCAAAATTAACCCTCTTGTTCTGGCAAAGGCCCAAACCTCCAAGGTGCTTCCTTTTGACTCCAGGGAGTGGACGTATTCAGTGCTTTGTCAGACTGAGTCCTGAATTTCAATTGCTGCAATTAACATGTTTGCCTAACACCTCTGTCTGTCTCAATTAAAATGATACTATCGTCTTGAGTCTTGCGAAGTTGAGGTGGCTTTTCTGTCTAGAATCTAGTGTGCTCCCTCCCCCAGCTGACTTGTGGCAATTACAGTGGCAATTTTATGTGTAATTATTCTGTACATCTGATAAAGCTTTTTGCATAAAGCCAAATTTATTCCCAGCTTTATGTTGCACTGTCAGGGAATCTCACAGGAGCAGAAAAAAATTTCTTTAAGAATGACCTTCTAAAAATAAATAAGCCACCCCACATTTTCTGACTGATTTGTAAAATTTCAGCTTGTGTGAACTCCATATGTTTGCTGATAAAATCTTCAACACACTGTCTACACTGAGAGTTGGAGTGCCAGGTCCATGGCAGCTGCAGTGGGCACAGCCTCCATTCTCACCAGCATCCCCTGGCTTCTGCCAGGAGACTGCTGCCAAGGGATTCCAGCTGCTCCCTGACCACCAGGGCCAGGCATGCTGCCTTTTTAGCAGTGTGTCTGAGTGCAGAGGTCTCAGAAGTACCTTTTAATGTCAACATCTCATCAAAGACCTTTCATTTTCTCACACATAAAACCTTTCCAGACTTCAGAGATCCGTTATTTATGTTTCCTTATCCCTTTTTACTCCTTTTTCATTCAGCTTTAAAAATTCTTAACTCTCTCAGTGAAGTCTGGTACAAAGGCAGAAAAAGGTAACTACATTTTTTTTTAATTCCTCTCATGTGGTCATTTTTTCCTGAATAACTAGATACCAGGCAGTCTCTGGGTAGTCAGAGTGCATTTTCAGAACAACAAAATCTTCTCTCCATCTCAGGAAGATATTAATTATAAGATCTGCCATTATTCCACTAATAATGTCACATGGGATAATTAACTGACTCTTACTTGATAGCTCTTAACCCTGAAATATGTTAGACTACATCTTAGTACCATCTAAGCATCATTCTCTAGCAGGATTTCATTGTCCTGCCTAGGACATAAGAAAGAAAATAAACTAAATATAAAAATGTAGGTTAATTTTGGTGTTCTTAGAGGATGCTCATCACATATCCATAATGAAGACAAACATAGGACAGCTAAGAGAATGAAATGGCATCCAAACCCAACTCTGCTTGAGCTATCACTCTGGCAAGTTTGATATAAAGAAATCTTTAGAAGAGCAATGCAGAATAACAGTATAATTTTTGTAGTAGTTGAGGCAGCATAGCTAGAACTTGGTAAAATATCTTCCTCACAAAGATACCTATTAGAATCTGATTTCTACTTTTATCCAATATTTATTTCTGTTCTTTGCAATTTACCACAAACCTAATACCCATTCACTCATTCTATGAAAGCATAATGCCTTGGGGTCCTGTGTATCAAAATGGTAGCTGAAAAGCATGAAATGAATTCTAACATTACAGAAGGGCAGGGTGCAGAATAACACCAGTCTCAGCATGGGAGTATGCTGCTTACAGCAGCATGGACCGTGCTGTCATTTGGCAGGTGGTTTGGAATGGAAGAATCTGGCTCAGAAGAATTAGGAGGTTAATAATTAGAAAATCGCACCATAAAATTAACGTCTGCTGGAGCAATCTGATCCCCAAAGAGGCCATTACCATGGGGAATGTGGATGAGCTTTGAAAGTAATAACTATGTGGTTATTACTCAGCAAGCCCTTCTTTTCTCCCCTGTAATGCATCTGTTCAGAAATCCCTATTGCCTTTGCACCAGAGGAGCAGATGCATAGCAGGAGCTCTGCAGCCCGGGGGAGCCACTGACCCTGGGATTCCTACTCCCTCTGTCTGATCCCCTTGGTGACATTTACACCCACGGACAAGGTGAAGGTCTGCTGCCTCCAAACAACAGACTGTGCATGGCAAAGCTTATCTGACTGCACAGATCCAGCTCGAGAGACTGTGTGGTGCTGGACACAGGGCGACCCTGGCACAGCTTTGTGGCTGCCAGTCAGTTCACCTACCCATGTGCCTGTATCTCTTCTTGCCTGCCAGAGAGTTTTTTGTGGTGCTTAGCTAGCAGGGAATACAAAGCACAAGAAGTTGAAGCTGTCCTAACTGGGTAAGAAAGTCAAAGCCCCTGTTCAAGTGGGTCTAGGGGAAGGCCATTGGCTCACTGATCTCATCCTTAAAACTGTGAGGTTTGTTTCCCATGGTAGCTGTCCTCCCTGGTAGTTTTCTCTTCCCCCATTTAAAGTGGTGCTGTGGATGTTTTGGAGCAATGCTCCATACCATGGCATCTGATGCTCTCAACTGCATTAACATGTTTATCCTTTTAACCCCTCAGTGGAGGTTAAGTGACTTCCCCCATGTCATCCATGGAGTCCTTGGTTGACTAAGCACGACTTTATCCTTACTCTCTCAGGGATCTCCCATACAGCAATCAGGTTACTTTTGGTCTCTCAGATATGAGATGATGTCTTTTTATTGGGGTCTTTAAACAACTCCAAGGAAAATAACTCATTAACAGATGGGAAAATAATTGAATCCACAAAGTAAAAACTGAAGTAAACTTAGGAAAGCTCTGGACATCTTCTCACAGGGGAGTCTGCTCTCTCTTACTTAGACGATTTCTCTAAAGCTGACAATTCATTTTACATTAGCAAATACTTTAGGGAAATCCCATGTGCTTGCAGACTCTGCAGTAATAAAGCTAGATGTTAGTAAATAGTTAATGTTGTGGGACACTGGGATGTCAGCCAAATACTCTTATTTTCTTTAATGTTTTCTAAGAGCTTGTCTGAAAGGTATTTCCAAGCAACACAATACTTCACAGACTGAACATCTTATGGCTGGTGTTCTTCTTTGTCCTCATATTCCATGTACTGCCTGTTTGTCTTCCTTAACTTTGCTCTCCAGACCTGACCTGTTACAATTACTGCCCCCAGAGCTTTATTTTTCATATGTGATCCTAATGCAGAAGCCTATCATCTTAAGATATTAATAGAATTCCTCTTAAAAATTACTCTTCCAAAGTTTGTGCTCACTAGCTCATTAGTTAAAGAAACATTCAGTTCAGATATTGAATTATCCAAATTGCTGAAGCCAATATACCTGGTCCAAAAATTTGAGTCCTCCACCTCATTCAATGGAGACCTCCACTGACTTGTCACATGAATACACATCTAAATTGCCTTCTTTGTTTAAATCTCTCTCCTTTTACTGGCTTCACCCTCTTTTTTCTCCTGCCACAACAGTTGTCTGCACTTACAGCTAATCTTTCTCTCATTCTATGCAGATGTTTGTCCTCTTCACAGGGTCTGGATCATTTAATCTTTTCTAATACAATGTATCCTAATTTAGAACTACCTCTAATATCTACAGTCTTGGATACCCCCCTGGCCACAAACACACACACCCGTGCCATTTCATTTCACTAAAGACTTTGTTACGTATTTCTGCAGGTAGAACTCATACAGCTTATTAAATCTTGGCCTGAGAAGTTCAGGTTCAAGCATATTAAGCAACATATATAATATGCCAATCTCTGTAATAAACCTCATCCATAAAAGGATATGTGGCAATCTGCAGAGCTCAGAGCACTGAAAAGCCTTGGAGCTCCTTATAAAGTAAGAAATTACAAATGTCTAGTAAATTAGGCAGCAAAACAAGTTGTTGCTTCACTCAATTTTCTAAATAAAGTTTGAGCATCCCTATCACCATTAGCAGACATTTACAAGCAGCCCGAGGGGCTTGTATCTAACAAGACATGCATGCAGGAAGAAACAAAACTGCGATCAGTCATTAACTCCACCCAAGAGCAGAACTCAGGGGTGCAGCAGGACGCCAAGGTCTACCTGTGCTTGTCCGCCCGAGTGCAGCGGGGGGTGCGGCGAGCTCTGGTGGTGCGCCGGGTGCGCGTGAAGGTGTGAGTGGGAGTGGTGGTGGGGATGGTTCTGCTGGTGGTGAGGCTGAGGGTGAGGATGGTGCGCCGGGATGCTGGTGCTGGTGCGGGTAGGAGTGATGAGGTGGCAGTGTCTGGTGCTGATGAGGATGCGAGTGCATATGGTGGTGCGGGGTCTGGTCCTGCCGCGAGCTCATCATTTCCATCATGTGGCCCATGGTGTTCATGTTCCCGTTCGACATGGTTGCAGGATGGTGAGTCAGTGCTGCCTTCAATCTCTGCAACAGAGCAAGGCAGAAAATTCAACATTTGTACGTGGTGAGTTGACCAATCAGAAATGCTGGTGCAGAAGTGGTGCCTTGTCCTGTGTTTTGAGATGTATTTAGTGCTGTTCCCTTGATAAAAGGTACCTTACTTCAGTTTGAGAAAGAACATTTTCTTGGGCTCTAATTTAGTTTTCCACTGCAGATATTTAAAGATACAAACGTCTGAATTGAAATTTAACAGTTACACATTTCCTACTGTGCTTCTGAGGAAAAATGACTATCTCCGTTTTTGGCCAGCTCAGTAGGGTTACCTTCATCAAGCTTGTATTCTCCAACTTTTAAAAATGAAAGTCTGAATAAAATAAAGATGCAACAAAGTGCCTGTCTTGTTTTTACTTCATGTATTATTTAAAAGACTCATTGGAAAATACATTGCATTGATGTGTTTTTCAAATTCAGGTGTACTAGTACCCAACCTGTTTTTTCATTATAAAGACAGGAAAATAATGAGAGTGGCCTCAACCTGATCCTCCTACTTTGCTGAAAAGTTCAAGTGTGTGTTGTTCTTTTATCACATGCTAACCTTTCTCTGTTTTGTACACCACATATCACTGGATTGGGCCCTGGAATCTGACCAGGGCAAAACTTTCCTTAGTATCAATGGGACTTGTTCACTTTTACCTGAACACAACTAAAGGCCAATGGGAAAGGTTGAAACATTTTGGACTGCAGCATAGGGCCTTTTGTACAAAGGATATTGCAGAAATACAGAGTATAAAAGTTCCCTTTTGGCACAATCACAAGGTCATCTCAAAGCCATGAGCTGTACCAGCATACAGACACCTTGCTGCTGTCATCTGACCCTTGGACTACTGAAATTGCTGGTCTCCTACAAGAGAGTGCCAAAGGTAGAGCCTCACACATGCCAGCTAGAAGAAGAGTTTCTTCCAAACCCACAGAAACCTCCTTCACATCACACATGGTTCTGCTTCTTGCTCAACATAGAACATTATCTATAGGCAGCCACCCAAGACCTCTTAAACTCTTCATATTTTCAAAGAAGTCAATTGATTTACTCTCACTAATGCAAGTAATTAGCAGAAAATGTTAAGATAAAAAAGAAAGGAAGGAGGTGCATGGTATCACTTGATGCCAGACCAGTACAATTTGAATAACCCATCAACTACGTCATAATTAATTATCCAGCCAGAGGGTAGAATGAATAGCAGAGAGCTCATCTGTAGGAGATGTCACCACAGGACAGTCAGTAAAAAGATGCAGTGGTGGGAGGCATAGAGGTGAATGGTGGGAGGCACAGAGGTGAGCCTTTCCTCATAGCAATATCTATCTGTGGGTCACAGATGATTGTCAGAAGATCCTATAAGCCAATATGACAAAGAATGCCACCAGAGGAACAATGGCTGGGCTGAACTGCATTTTGGTTCTGTCTATAAGGCAAAAAGAGTGACTGCCAAGACACTTAGAACATATAGATGGGGATTTCAGTCTATTTTGTATTGAAATAACATCTGTCTGTTGCAGCACTGCAAGGCCACAGGTAAAGGCTTCTATGTTCAAAGCTGTTACTGTACTGTGTGTGTACAACTGTGTGTGAGAAAGAAGCAAATTATTAAGGGGAAAATGAAGGTTGTGGAAGACAAAAAGAAGTAACATTCAATTCAAAGTGCCATCCTCGAGTTTGATATTCATGGGCTTTTTCACACTTCATGAAGGTCATTCTACTGAGACACTCTAAAAGATCTATTAACCTAAATTTGGTGACTTCTTTCAAGACTTCAATACAGATATATATATGTATATATTTGCAAAACACATTAGTATCTCAGTTTTCAAGAATGAAGTCTAGACTGATGTCTTTTAAGAAGTTTCCTTGAAAAAGTATATCATACCATAACTACATGGCATGTATCCCATCCTGATGATCTTCTCAAAAATTGATAGGTGGCTGTGCCAGTGAGGTTAAGTACCTCTTTTTCTACCTCTAAAGTCAGAACAGAGGGCAGTCTAATATCAATAGCAGTAACCCATGTGGGCATCAAATGGAGGACTGGAGCAGCTGTTGTCCTTAATGTTCCTAAATTCAAGTGCTACCATGGTTACTGGAAGCAGCTTCTCACAATGCCCAGAATAACTGGTGTTACCCAGGAGTGTATTAGGAAAAATACAGGGACAAATGCATTAATAATTCTTTCTCTGTGTCATGTTTCTTCAAAACTCACTAAGATGTTTTTCATGGAGCTGAGCCACCATGCCTGTCTAAGACAAAACACCAACAAAGCTGTTGTAACTTTGTTTTCTGAATCTAAATGCAAAATAACCAAGTTCCTATTAGCCAGCAGTTTTATGTGACAAATGCCTTACAAAATGTGCCATGTCTGTTTGTCAAAGATCTCTGAAACCAAACTACATTATGTCTTCTAAACTGCAGAGTTTCAAAGTGAAAAAAAGGAGGATTTATTCACATTAATCTGTGAATAAACTTTTTTTTTCAGCTGTAAAAACTGAGGCTTACTAGTGTGGTGCAGCTTCAAGGAGGATAAATTATTTTGTTTTCTTTCTGTAGCCCTTCTACCACATCCATTTATTTGAGATAGCAAATCAAGAGAGACAGCGAGAGGTCTGACATGCAGCTGGTTTCAGTCAATAGGGGTCATTTCCATTTGGTCTGTGTATTTTACAAGCTCCTTGTTCACTGTTCCCAATGGGAGGGTGGGCCAGCTGCCCTGGATCCCAGTCCTGGTAAGAAACCAGCTCTCTACATCATCCTGTCCCAGGGCAGTAACAGCCATTGCCTCCCTTTAACTCCATGCTTAGATCAGCTCTGCAGCAGCGAGATCCTGTCCATGCCCACATCTGGAGCAGCCTGTATCTTCCAATAACCAGTCACTGCTGCCCATCAGAAACATTCAGGGAACGATAAACTTTTTTTTCGTTTGGTCTTCAGTGAGATCAATTGTTTTCAATGTTTTAGTTAGAGCAGAGGGAGGGAAAATCACCAGAACTTGGAAAACTCTTTGCACTGAGTATGTGTAGCGCTCAAAGGGCAGGCTGCAGTTTTGTTATTGTTTCTTTTATGTGTGCTAATTGCAAGCAGCTGTTTTAGTTTAGTGTCAAATAAAAAGTGATGGCATAAAAATTGAGCTTCACTGGACTGACGACACCAGCAAATCCCCTCTAGAATGAAATGGTAACCCAAGATCCAATTCTGCGGCCGTTCGGTTTTTTCAGGAGCTGTGTGACTGACTTCACCAGAGCCCACAGGGAGCTGGGGGCTTGCAAATTTGGACTGAAACAGAAGACTTGCTACTCAGGCCTGCTTTCACCTAAACCTGAAATATCTGCTAACCTCATACCAGTGATTTTTAGGGCACACTCCCTTTTTTCTCCCTTTTAAAAGGCGATTTTTTAAAAAATCCCACCGAGCCAAGAGGAATTTGGCCAAGTCACCTTTCCTGACTCTTGGTCCTTACTGATTATTTTAAATTTTTTTATCAAAGTAACATAGTGGCCAACAGTTATAGCTGCTTTCTGCTCAGTCATGGCATTTCAATAAACGACTCTGAGTGACACAGACAGCAAGAGAAATCTTTAACAGAGAATAGGCTGCTTTGCCTCTGACCAAGCAAATTAATATAATTCCATTTTGATCCTACAGGAAATCAAAAGCATATATACTGTTGTCTTTGATGCTGAGGAGGAAAGAGAAACAGTGGATATTGGCACTTCACAGGTATGAAAGTTGAGTTCCCTGTACAGAACAGGGAACTGCTCCTTGTGGCAAGGCCCCTATCACACATTTACTCTGAAGCTACCCCACTGAATGCCATATGAAGGTAACATCTCAAAGAAGTTATCCTTGTACCTGGAGTATTGGGGGTTTTTGGAAACAAGAGAGTTTTCACAGTGCTTCCTCCATCTAAAGACTGGCATCATGGTGCAGTTAACTGCTTGATGCTTCCTTTTACTGACACAGATCCTGTATATACACTGAACATCTTTGGGTAAACCCCAGATCTGCCAAGAATAGCCTTCAAGCATTTGAGATCCTGAATGAAAAACAGTATCAGCTTGCCTAACACTTTTGCTATTCTGGACCTTGCTGCTTTCTAATTGTCCTCAATTGTGACATGTATTTCAAAGTTGGCTTGGTTTTTGCCCTAGCTTTCTTTCTCAAAAATTGTTAGTGAAAAACAGACAGCATTTTTTTCAGTTTGTTAAAAGAAGAAAAAAAAACCCAACTGTAATTTTGGAGGTTGCTTTTCCCACATTAAAAAACGCAAATAATTTTGTGAGTTTCACATGCATATTAATACTTATAAGATTTAATCAATATGTATAATATTTATGTTCCATTTAAAACAGGCTATACACATTATATGCCCTAATCTGTATATGACTATAAAATACAACTTTCTCCCATTCATGTCTCAATGGAGAAACTACAACAATCTTCAGTTTTACATGTGCTCTGTGCTTGCATCAAACAATAAGCTATTATAATACCCAGCTGAATTTTAGGTTGGGACAGACATGGAATTCTGGTTTTGAATAGGATTGAATTGTTCAAAATAAGTATGCATTGCTGCACTCAGGAAAAAAAAGCTCTCTTCCCTTCTGGTCTGCGTGCCCAAATCCCACTAAATTAGAAAGAGACAAGACCAGCTGCAGTATCCAGTTAATGTCTGGTATATTCTTATTGGGAGATTATATCAGACCCTGAAGGCACATGAAATATGATCTCAAAGATATTTTCTTGGTCTAGTGACTGTGATTCTAGTCCCTATTATACAAGGGTTTAGTAAGTTCCCCACAGGGGACAGAAGAGTCTAGAGCAGGGTGGGAAATCAGAAAGTATTACAGACATCAAGCATCACTACACATCTGCAATTCAGTAGCAACCTCAGGGCTGATTAGCCAAACTTCATGGGAAGCATACCATTGACTTCAGTGTCACTAATATCTGCAATTGTCAAGCTTTCAAGTCTAAACATCATACCTAAAATGAATATACACAGTGAAGCCAGTGACAGCTGAAGCTGTGAACAGAACTTCATCCAGCACATTTCAGAGCATCACACAGAATTCTATCTTTTCCTTTAACTATCACTGTGACAAGACAACTTAGCATAAATGTCACCCAGGTCTTTTACAGTTGGCTGCTGACATGCATCTCACAGTGTAAATAACAGAAACCACTCTTCTCAAATGTTCCACTCACATTCATAAAAGTAAATTGGAAGCGATTCATCTCCACTCAATAAGTGAACTGCAGATACTTATGAGCACATTTCAGAGACTGGCAATTAGAAAGTCTCTGATGCCACATTAAATGCTTTCTCCTACATTTCTTGTGCTGTAAAATACAGTCCTGCCTATTGACGGAAGGAGGAGTAAGATGTGTGAGAAGGACATGAAATCCAGAACTGAAGTGACACATTGCACTAATATGAAGAGAAAAGTGGGATACATTTAATTCACAACTCGCCAGCAAACAGTGCCAAATTGCTAATTTTTGAATTATTCTCAGGCTGTTTGGCAAATCTGAATTACACTTTCCCGTCCTTTTGTGCTTTCTTCCCTACTTCGTCGGATTTTGTAACAACACGAACAATGGATCATCATCCAGCCTTCAGTGCAGATCAGCCTCTAATAAAAACAACAAATTTTCTCCCTTGTATTTCCAAATGCAAACTGAATTAAACTTCAGTGGAAAGCAGCAAGAATCAGCTGCAAACAAGCACTGCAGCAATAAAACTATTGGACACCATGCTGCTCAAGGACGGGTCAGCTGCAAGAGCTGCTCCAGTGTCCCTGAGCAGCCACGCTGACATCAGCCCCAGGGACAGACGCCTCTCTGCATGACTGCCAGCTTTAAGTAATCCAAAGCAGGTCAAAGCCAGGGTGGCCCAAAGATGTTCTGGTGATGGCATTTCATTGAGAACAGCCACGGCTCCAGGGACAGCTAAAAACATAAGTGAGGTCACATCCCAGCTCCACCCAGCAATTTCCTTCTGCTCATCTCAGAATACCTTGCAAAAGAGGTGAGTGCCAGTATCCTTGTGCAATGCACCCCCTTCATAAAGATTAGAAAAAGACTGCATTCTCTGTTCCTATTCTACATGCATTTTTAATGAACAGGTAAATTATAATTGAGGCAGAAAATACACTGAAAGTATGGTTTATATTTCTCACCATATATTATTTCTTTCATGAATCATTTCTCAAATCAGTATTAAACAACTGGATTTGATTTGCACAGGAGTCAGGAAATGTAAAGTTCAAAAAATCAAACCCCTAATTCCCACCAAGTCTAAGTCAATCCCTCCATGTATATCCATGACAAGGGATATTTAATTATGTAATCACGCAAAAGAGAGCAAAGTGATTTATTACTGGCAAATGGTGTCACATAATTTCAACATACAATACCAATGGAAGGATCCAAAAAATACAACCAACTTCTGACTGATTTCCCCACTGTGTGCCAGAGTCCAAAAAGAAAAGCAGCTACTTAGCTGCTACCTACCCCTGGAGAGGCCAGTTTCTGACAGCAAAATGCCTGCCACTTGGGGATTAATTACCTGCTGGCTGGTTTTGTCTGAGACAGGCATAATTTTCTTCATAGTAGCCAGTATGGGGCTGTGTTTGGGATTTGTGCTGAACACAGTGTTGATAACACACTGCAACATTTTTGTTATTTCTGAGCAGGGCTTGCACAGGGTCAAGGCCTTTTCTGCTCCTTGTCCTGCCCCACCAGCCAGCAGGATGGGGAGCACAGGAAGCTGGGAGGGGACACAGCCAGGACAGCTGATCCCACTGACCAAAGGGATGCTCCATACCATCTGATGTCCTGCTAAGGATATAAAGTGAGGAGAAACAGAAGGAAGAGGGGGGATGCTCACAATGAGGACATTTGTCTTCCCAAGGCACATTATGGTTGATGGGGCCCTGCTCTTCTGGAGATGGCCTGCTCATGGAAGTGAATGAATTCCTTGTTTTGCTTTGCTTCTGTGTGACTTTTGCTTTACCTATTAAACTGCATTTTTCTCAGTTAGTGAATTTTCTCATCTCTATCCTTCTGAATCAATCCCCCATTCCACTGAGAGAAACTGAGCTAGCAGCTTTGTGGGGCTGAGTTGCAAGCTATCAGTGGGCAGGCACATATCAAATCACCATTCTAGTTCTCCAAAAAGTCAGTCTTTTGCTTACTTAGTCCTCCAGATTAATCTATGTGCTATTCCCATGCATGCTATGCTGTCATCTGTGAAAAACACAGAAAAGAGAGGTGGCAATAAAATCACTCTGTTAATCACATCCTTAAGACATTGTGAAAACTTGGGTTTAAAGGAACCTGAGTCTGTACAGTTCATCTTCATGATTTATTCTCTTAGATCCATTTTAAAGCTCATTCCCAAGGTGAGGGACCATAGATTCTTCCTTCACATTGGAAATAAAGCACTTTCAGCAAAGTATCTGGCAGAGGCCTTCCTCACTCCTGCAAGCAAATGCTGTAAATAAGTTTCTAAAATCACGTTTCCATGTTCCAGGACAATGCAAGTGGAAGGTGTTTGTACAGTGCTTGCATTGCTGTATCTATATATATATCGTGCCTGAGAACACAACGAACAGTTATGATTGTATTTAATGAGAAAAGTGGGAATTGATTTCAGAGGAAGTTGGGGAAATTCATATATAAGCCAGATATAGAGCAAATCCTCAAAACAGGGCACTCTAACACTGTAAGGAACACTAGGTTTGTGTATTTTAATCTGTACTCAGAGATCAGATGGGATTAGCACTGCAAAAATTTCTCCCTACAGAATACTGCTCTGAAGCCTTGAGACCCCTTAATGTGTACTTCAGCTTTTTGATGACAATGCAAACTGCTTACTTTCCTTTTTCCTCTCACGAGCATAAAACACACACCAAGAACACAAGAAGGGCAGGTTCAAAGCCTTTCCTGTCAGAAGATTTCTGAACTTTCATCACCCACCTCTCACTAAGGCTGATTATGATTAAGTCATTCATATTCAAAGAAAAATGCCATCCAAGCACATAAAACTTGGGGTTTTATTTTTTCCTTCACTGGTGTGATTTTTGAATACTCGTTTTTCCTGGATTAAGCCCAGCACATTTAAAGGGCTACTAGCAAGCCAGAAATAGGATACATGTGCACTTAAAAGTCCTTTGATTTCATCCCAGATGTGCAGTGCTCAAGGGCTTACACACACACACACACACACACAGAGCACAGAGGACACGATCTGGCCTGTAGATTTTGTTTCAAGATTATACCAACCAGACTCTGAAATGTAAAACTGAAGCCCTGACCACTTACAGCCATTAGAGATCCCAGGGCTCTCTGTGAAAGAGTATTGATGCTCATTAGCCCCTTGGCCTGACTGGAGAATTCACTGCAGGTAATTAGACATTGTCTCATTACCACACAGTTTCAGGTGAAGTTATTTTTCTTCTTCATTTCTAAAGGTAAGTGATTCCTGAAACATTTTTAAAGCATTCATGGATTTTTTTTCTGATGAAATGATTAGAATATAAAGTATAGTACAAGGACATATAAAATGAGAGGGTTCTTATGGTCTATTTCACATTTTTTTAAAGCTTTATTTATTAATCTAATCCCAAAGAATGAAAATAGCATTTTAATTCAGCAGACAGCTTTCAATTATTTAGCTGTGAAAACCATAATGTCTAGTGGCTTTTTCAAATACATGCACTCTGGTATAGCACATAGTAGGTAGATACAAACCATAAAAAGTGTGAACAGGTTAATTTAGTGTCAATTTTCACTGTTATAAAGTAAATATAATTTATGCTGAGTAGAATATGAATGGATATAATGAATATTCAGCACAGAACCCATCGGTGTTGATAAGTACTGTCATTACACCCCCATCTAAGGTCACTTATGCCCTTCCAAATTTCCCCATGCTGTCCCCCTGATCCATCCCTCAAGCTGCTGCCCTCCACCGTGGTCCTTTTGTTCTTCACTTGCAATGCCATCCCCTTTGTTCATAGACAGCTCAAGTTGCTGCCTTGTTTTTCACCACCTCACAAGTATCAGCTGCTTTCAAACAGTGGTGTCTTGGGTCAGAAGCATTGAATTTCAAAGCCACTTGAGGCTCCAGGAACAGCAACATCTCAACCCTCTACCAGATACCAGCTGCCTACTCTATCAGTGCCACAAGGTTTTTTAATACACTTTAGGATAGCTACAGTGTGAAACAAGATAGAAAAAGAATGAAGCCTTCAACCATTCTTTTTTTAATTGGAGCTGGTGATTTACACTAATGGGTTTTACTTTGTGTTTGGAAGGGCTAGGAATGCATCCTCACACACTCCCCATGGTTCAGTTGACAAGCAATGACTTAGTAAAATGCTATATATTAGCAGCTCACTCCCTTGCATGTGGCATGTTTACTCTTTGGCAATGCTGCTTTTCAGAGCAATGTGTCAGAGCAAACCAAAACAACCACCTTCCCCAGCAAAGGGAAGGATGCTGCCTGCTTGGTATGCCATTGACTCAACCTGACATTTCTGGACAGCTGGATTTGGCTTTCCCTTGGCATGTACCACAGGATACAGAACAAATTTGCACAGGTCAGGGGCCTGGCTAGAGCCACAGTTGCAGTGGTTGTCACACAAGCAGGATTTCCTTTCCAGCAGCAAATGGCAGGTACAGCATATCCTGCCCTGCTTCATTGTGGACTGTTCCCTGTTCCTCCTGCCAGTGGAAAGAGGGCATAAATTAACATCTAAGGCCAAATTCCTGGAAGAGGTGGCCTTTTTTGGGACAGATAGGAGGAGGGTCCATGGAGCAATCTGCACCCTGTGTTGGGTGAGCACCAACCTGGGCATGGGGTAATGCTAGAACCAGACCACTCCTCACCTACCCACAGCAGCTGCCAGCATCCTGGGAAGAGACAATTCCTGCACACCAGCTATCTGTCTGTGCTCACTGTCCTTCACAGCACAAATGAGTCTTCCAAAAAGCTGCTCCCTGCCATTACTCCTACCTTCCTTTTTTATGTATTTCTTGTGTACTTCTACTGAGTGAGAGAAAAAGGCATAAATACTGTTTTGTTTAACACATCTTCCTGTCTCCTCTCCCTGCCTTGCAGACAGCATTATACATCTTCCTGACACCACCATTGTCTGATTCATTTGACATATGCACCAGAAAAAAAAATGTCGTGTTCTGAACAAGAACATAACACTGTGATCTCATTCCCATCTCAGACTCTGCAGCACCTCCCATTTCTTGCTGTTTTAGGAAAAGGACTGGGAAGCTTTTCCAGCTTGCTTACTGGGAAACTTACAGAGATGTGGTAATGGGAAGCCAGACCAGCAAAGGCACACAAGCACTTACACAAGCATGTTTGAAATCAAGGTAATGCCACAGAAAGTACAGCTATTTACACCCTACTTAAGAGTCTGAAGCAGTGAAATCTTTGCCATCTCCTATTACTTAAGAATATTGAGGAGCACAGATATTTCCAAAAGGGAACACCACTTTGAAAGGTGATGGCAGGGACATTGTGACAGCATGATGAAAATCACTGACCTCTTCTGTCTCATCATCTTCCTCACTTTTGAAACAAAAAAGTCTCAGGTATTACCCACATCTGTGACATCAAAGATTATGATGAAGTTCCCCTTTTTGTCTGGCATGCCAGAAGTCAGTGTAAGGCTTCCTGATGCCTTGTCTCATACAATCATAGAACTGCAGAACCATGTGTGTTGGAAGGGCCCTTCAAAGATTGTCCAGCCCCCTGCAATGAGCAGGGCCATCTACCACTTCTCTGGATTTTTCACCATTCTCATCACAAAGAACCTTCTTCAAATCTTCTTTCTGCTATCTGGTCTAAATCTACCCCTTTTTAGTTTAAAATGATTACTAGTTATCCTGTCACAACAGGTATAAAGTTTGTCCTGATCTTTCCTGTAGGCCCCCTTTAAGTACAGGAAGGTCACAATAAAGTCTGCCCAGAGCCTTCTCCAGGCTGAACAGCCACATCTCTCCCTGCCTGTCTTCACAGGAGAGGTGCTCCAGCCCCCTCATCATCTCTGTGGCCTTTGTCTGGCCCGACTGCAACTGGCCCATGTCTTTCCTTGTGCTGGGAGCCCAGAGCTGGCTGCAGTGCCCCAGGTGGGCTCTCATGAGAGCAGAGGGACAGAATCCCACCCCTCAGCCTGCTAGCCATGCTGCTTTGGATGCAGCCCAGGACACAGCTGTGGTAAGTTTATATTCACAGGTCATGTCCCATTTTTCATTCACCAATACCCCCAAATCCTTCTTGGCAGGGCTGCTCTCAATCCCTTCAGCCCCAGCCTGTGTTGATGCTGAGAGCTGCCCCAGCCCAGGTATGTGACCTTGCACTTGGCCTTGCTGAACCTCATGAGGTTCCATGGGCCCCCTTCTCCAGTGATTGCACAGTCCCTCTGGGTGGCATCCCATCCCTCAGGTGCTTCAACTGCACCATCAGCCTGGTGCCCTCTGCAAACCTGAAAGTGCACTTGACCCCTCTGTCTGTGTCAGTGACGAGGATATTAAACAACAGCCTTTCCTTCCTGCTCGATTGCCACCCTCGTTGCCCCCCATGTGCACTTCTGTCTCAGCCACAGGAGGTGACAGCTGAGAGATGGCTGTGCTGTGCTGCCAGCTGAGACACAGGCAGGCTTGCCCCAAAACTGTGCCTCTGCTCCTCTTTCCCAGGGAGCCACAGCAACGTCTGCTCTGCCTACAGGCTTAATAACCCATTAGCAGCCTGGCCAAATGAGTGAACCTCTCACTGCTACTTCTCTTTGGAGCTCTGCCAAAGGACAAAAGACCAGGGGCAAGGAGGGTTGAGGCAAACCAAATCAGGTGCTTGGGTGGACAGGGGAAGGGGGGAAGTGGGAGAAGAATTGGAGAGGAAATGTTGAGGCAGCTATTTTTTTCATTTTTTTCCCTGCAGTTAAAGCATTGACAAATAATTTATCATGCCTTTTGATGGTGCTCCAGCTGGCAGGAAAAAGAGCTATCTGTTTATTAATTCAATTAGCCTGCTTATTTATCAGGGCAGGGTGAGAAGGTGCAGTCACAGGCCAAGCTGTGCCAGTGTCAGACCGCCTGCTGTCGGGCTGAGAGGATGGCTTGGAGCAGGAACATCCTGCCCCCACCACTCTGGCCAGTGTGCTCATCACCCCATTGTCTCAAGCCTTCTGAGGTAAGAGAAAAAAATAAAATAAAAAATCTAACAGATTATGCACACTATTGAATGTCCAAAGCAGGTTTACAGTCAAAGCCTCACAGTTTTGATGCCATCAGATCCACGCCCTAAAAGTATTGGTTATGTCTGACATTCTGCCCAGAACTGAATTCTTTACTTAATTAAAACAGTTGAATACACTTTGAACTTTTAGTTCAATGGGAGATAGTGTCCAAACCAACACATTAATACAGCACAGGGCTCCTGGAAGGGGTAGGAAAAGGCAAGGAGTGTGCTGCCCAGGTACCCATCAACATCTGTCACCTTTGTAAAGGAGGAAGAAAATGTGGGGGGAAAGGCTGGCTTTGGAATGACAGAGAAATACCCTAAGCTAGGAGGGCTGGAAGAGTGGTGAGGCCACTTTGTTCTGCCTATCTAGGACTATGAGTTTTCTTTGTTAAAGAGCACTTGTTAAAAAGCTTTAGACTCCTGACTGTTGAAGCTCCAAATTCAGAAAATGTTGTGCAACATGCTGCTTAGAGCTATCTGAGCTGAAGTGTTTCTAAAAACACAAGATATGTGGGAAGTCCACATTGGTGGAGTGTGATTTCCCTATAGCCAAAAAAATCCCCCAGCCCTAGAAGCTGCAGACCATCATTTCTATGTGATTCCAACTGTGTCATAAACAATGTTTATTCTTCTCTCACTTCTATAAGCCACCCTGCATCTTCTTCTGCCATACAAACACAGTTTAAATATAGATGTATCAGCTTTCAGTTTATATGTGTCTTATAAAAGACATATACTGCTTCCCATTCATACAAGTCCTGCAATGCTTTGACTTAAAAAAGAGACCCCTGATAAGGACAGAGGGCTCTCCTTGAGATAAGGCTAGGTCACACATGCTCTCAAATGCTCTTTCATTGCTCTTCTTGTTTTGCTCCTACACCACCAGATGTTTAAGGAAAATCAGCATTTTTAATTTTTTTTTCTTTAAGTTTCTTTAGACTTGTTCTTCTGCCTTCTGAACTCTTGCAGGATATTTCAAGGCAGGGTACCATGTATAATTAGGATGGCAGTGAATGTTTCCACTGTACATAAGCTCAAAGGAGCCTCTAAAAAAAAAGGTTCTCTATAAATACATCTCCTCCACCCCCCAGTTTCACAGCCAAGTTTGCTTTTTACTTCTCCTGGCTGATGATTAGTTTAATATTCTGAACCAAGATCCTGCTTGACAGATAATTCCACTACCACTGATAGTTTAGACCACCTATCAACATTTTATAAATTCTTAATTTTCTCACTGCAGCCATATTGAACAGTTTCGTGCAAATGAGGCTTATAATTACCCAGATAAATCAGTCCAAAGCAGTATTTCTTAGGATCTTTCTCAGTTTTCTCCCTGGAGGATGGGATCCCATCTGCTTTGCTACATTCAGGCTAATTGAAGGGCACTGACTTTTCCAAATGGATTCATTAATTACTCTCACCAGATTCTCTGAGGGGTTCCTCATTCACTGGGTGACACTTGTGCTACACCATCCACCCATGTTTAGCAGTGTAGCTCTGACTCTCAGCCACGAGCTAAAGCATTTGCAGATGCGTTGGCAGGAGTGGTTCTGGCCTTTAACTGTACAGTGTTACAAAACAAATGTAATTCTGCTTCTCCTTTGCTTCTAATTTAATATGCATTCAGAATCTATAAATATTGTAACCATGACTGTTTCAATATGATTTTACTCCTTGCCATCATAAATACAAGCAATTACCCCAAAGACAAAACCAGAAGTTTACAGGTATTGCATTGCCAACAGCAGAAAAAGAAGAGAAACAAGAATTTGCTGCTGTATTGCAGAAAATCTGGTATGTGTAGCAGCATAATGTGAAATTAAACTATTAAATTTAAATACAAAGCTGTCCTATATAATTCTGAGCCTTCATTGGTTTTATGTAGTACAGCAGCAGCCCGGGTTTTCAATAAACCCACATGTAATCATATTATTCACTCATACATCAGGCAGACACCAAAGGAAAATAAAGATCCATCTAGCAAAGACCTAATTTAGGAGAGGATTACCACCACTTAGATGGTGGCCATCTTCAGATAGGAGCAGGCAGGAGGGAGCCTGCCAGCACTCATGGAGCCTGGCTCTGCTGGAAGCTGTTCCCCAACAGCAGGCACAATTTCACACTACTTAAAATATTTTATATATCCAAGTGCTGAGTTGGTTAATTCAGGTCTATGAGGCAACTGGCCTGGGAATTGGTGACACAATCTGCTGTGAGTGAACAGCAAGCCTTCATGCTTTCTAGGAATCCAAAAGCATTTTGTAAACATCAGACCCAACTGTGGAAGTTGCCAGGTGTCCCTGCATAGGTCCCTGGTGGTGCACCTCACACTGCTTTGAGGATGTGTCACTAGATGTGGTGGGACACCCACTTTAGATCACTAAACCTCTGAGATCTCCTCAATATCAGAGAAAACCTTAGTGGCAGAGCCAGAACCACAGTCCAAGAGCAGACTTTCTTACAAACAGGCAACAGTACTGCTTCTTTCAGCTATTTCCTGCTGATGGTATTGGAAGTCTCCAGGATGCAAAAAGGATCAATCTTCTTGACATATATATATATATATATATATATATATATATATGTTTTAGCTTTAACTAGGTGGCTGCTTTGAGCAGTCAATATCATGCAAACAAAAATGATGCAACTCATCCAACAAATCAGTGAATGTGTAATTCTTCTCATATAATGTGTCAGAGACATTCAGATAAAGAGATCATGTACATAGGGTTGTAAGTATGAACACAGGGGTGCATTTTGTACATACGTAGGAGTGTACTTTGCTCTACAATTTAATAAGTTATTTCTCTTCTCTGACATCCTTTCCTTCTTAGCACAGCAGTTGTGCTTCCCCAAAGCTCTGACCAAGATGGACTCGATAAGGAGCCTTTTATTTTTGACAGAAAAGTTCTTTCTCACAACTTTCCCTCTGATTCACAGTTTATCTTTTCTTCCTGAGGTACCCCTGCTCACTCAGCAGCTAATAAATTCACTCCTTCACTGGCCAGTACAGAAAAGAAATGCACCTTCAAAGAGAAAGTCTGAAGCAACTCTGTCAACACCTGGCAGGACAGTGATTATGGATTTGAGTGGCTGGCTATTTAATTTTTTTTGGGGTCTCATTTTGTTTGTCTCTCAACTCTCTTTCTGGTTTATAAACAACCATTCAGCAGTCAAAAATAAATCCAGAAATTGTCCACTAAAAAAAGGAATGCTAAGCAAGGAGGCCGTATCTCTTGCTGCTTATTTCATTTTTTCTGCATGGCAGACCGAAGGCAGCAGACAGGCAGGCAGGTGGGCAGTGGGCAGCCCCCTTCCCCTGCTGTCCCCTGCCAGCTGGATGGTGGCTGCAGGGCAGCTGCACTGCTCTGTGTCCTCTGAGACCTGGACACGCCAGCCCGGCCCAGCCCGTGCCAGCACCGCCGCCCAACTCCACATCTGCTGGTGCTTGAGCTCTCAGGAGGCAGCCAGGAGATTTTGGGTTGGGTTTATACATTTTATCACCTTTATGACAATGAAAATCCATAGCTTGAGCTCTCTAGGTCCAAAGGGACCTGGGTGTCCAGGACCTATGAATCATAAGAAACATTTTTCAGTGAAAAGGACACTCAGTGTGTTTTGCAATGTAAGAAATCAGTCTAGACATTACCAAGTTTTAAAAAACAATGTCAAAAGCAGCTCTCTAAAATTTTTCTGAATTATTTTTTACAAAAAATATTTGAAACCAGCTCCACATGCTCAAATGAACTTGATCACCAGCCCAAGACAGTGAGCTAGTCTCAGCCCTAGCTGCAGCACTGCTACACCTTTTTAATCTGGAGCTGAGGAATATGACATATTATATACACCAGTGAATTGTAAAGTAGTTAATTTTCTGTGCAGCTGACAGAAGTGATCGATTGGCCTCACTCCTTACAAATGCTTCACCTTCTCTCTTCTCCCTCTGCTCTCCTCCCTCCCTGCTCCAGAAATGCCTCAGACCACAACATCCATCAAGTCACATACATTGTTTTGCACAGAGCTTCACAGGATGGCAAGCAAGGCTTTGTATTTGCTCTGTATTTCAGTATTACAGACAGTTTGGCTCTGCACACTTCTGAATCAGACCATAGTATCATTTCTTATCACAAGCCCTTTTCTGCTGCTTGAAGAACTATTGCTATTTTATTTCTCATTACATTTGAGGTGTAATAGAAAATGTAATGGGATATAGTAGCAGTTAAAACTGCCTGCAAGCTGTTTTTAATTTTTCCCAATTCTTTCCCATCACTTTTATCAGCAATTCTTTCCCATTAAAACAGTATTCTGAAATATTTCAGTAAGATTAAGAGACAACCTCACCCATTTAGTATTTTCACTTTTTTAAAGGAGGGTCCTATATAATTTCACCAGTCTTCAAAGTCCAAACTTTGAAAAGGAATATTTTTTCTATTATCTTCTTCTGACTGAAAACCATAGATTAATGTGTTTTTCTGATCTTAAAATCATTATATTTTAAGTAAGAAGTGATATGCGAGAGAGCGACATGTATCTAACAGGATTTCCCCACAAAAGGAAATAATGATTTATATTACAAATGTTTCATAAACTGGTAAATGTTTGGGTGGACTAAATAATGCTCACGTAAACTAGACATTTACTAATTTAAACTAGAATTAAACAAATCTCAGCAGCTGCTTCCAGAAGGTATTATTATTATTATTAATATTAGCCATGTTGATTTTAAAAATAGAAGTCATTTATACTAGACATACTGTGATTTATTTTTCTTTGGTCTGTTCCTCCTTTTGATTCTGGGAGTTTAAATGACTGGAAAATAAGTAAGAGTATACTTTGAAGTAACAAAATCTTCACCCACGATGTCAAACTGTGCAGCTAGTTTCACAGCCTGTCTGCAGTGCAGCATCTGACACGGATCCTGCTTCCTTCAAGATTTGTTTCTCTCACACTGTGGCAAAATAGGATAAATTAAATATGCCACAGCAGAGATACTGGAAGAATTCACTTCACGTATGCAGTTGTTGCTGTGGGACAGCTGAGTAAACAGCTTGCAAAAGTCTGTTTGAAGACTGCCAGCTAGTTACACCCATAATTTGATCTCTATTAACAAAAACAACTCAAACTGTCGCAATGCCTCGAGTTGATTACTGAGCATCTAAATTACACAGTGTTGCTTGAGTAACCCTCTGCAGCAGCAGGGGCTGTGCTTTGATACCCATTCAATACTTCCCACCTCGCTGAGTAGTACAACATCCCCCAAAACCAGCAAATGCATAGGAAAAGCCACAGAGAGGTTTTGGCAATATTATCCCATGACTGACAGAAAAATAGTTGTGTAATACTCTTCAACTCAGTGAGTCAGAATAACAACTCTTATAAATATGTCCTTCTGAGCTGGATATAGAACAATCCAGGGAGTGAGAGTGATCTGGGGGAAGGGGAAAATCTAGAGTAACTGTTTTTGCAAATAATGCCATAGTCATGTTCAAAAAGCTGGTGTTTCTGATTGATGCTCAACATCACAATGTCAACAAATATACCTGCATTGACTTACTAAACTTCAAAGTGATGTGCTAACAAAAAAACATAAGACTACTTGGACTGATAGTAGAATTAGAATGGAAAATAACAGCTTGCTAGTGGCCCTCTTTCTGGAAATCTGGGAGTCCAAGTGAGTTATCCCACACTAATGTGAGGGTCAAACCATCCAAAAAAAGCTTGTATGAGGACTCCATGGATTCACAGCGTACTTCAAATTTAGTTCTGTTGATTCTGTTTGATTAAAAAAGGCTTCACTGATGCCACATCACAATAAATTATAGAAATAGAAATTTAGACTGAGGGAACCCAAGTTTTTGTTTGTGAAAACAATATGATGGCTGTTGTGCAGCACAGCAAAACATACATGTACCACAGCATTTGTGGGCATGTTATTAGATTTAAGCCCACATTGCATTAGAATACATTGACATTCACTGCAGTCCTTCGTAACACATAAAAAACTCTGGAACTGAAAATATCACAAGCCATATGTTGGGAATCCCTGTTTTCAGTGATGGTTTACACAGCAACAGCACAAGCAATCTGTGCCTCTGCAAAATCTGAATGACCATCACCCTCAACATTTGTAGCAATTTCCAGTTCTTTTGATGAATTGCCATTAAAAAAATACATATTTTTAATCGTACTGAGTTTGATGAAGTGTTTAACTGCAAAAGGTCTGGCAAGACAGATGAAGACTTCAGAAAAAGATTTTAAAATTATGTATTCAAAGAAACATGCTCCCTCCTGTTCAAATTTTTCTTTCCACATTGTCTTAACATATTAAGAAATCTTAGCACATTAAACAGAAATTGTGCAATAATTTTAGAGATTAATGGCAAGAGTGGGAGAAGACAATGACTTTTTCTCTGAGAAATTATCTGGAGGCACTTTGCCTCCAGTCTCCAATTAAAAAGAAACCACAGAACACCTTTTATCTTCCTCTGTTTCAATTTCTTCCTCAAAATACTGTGCTAAAGCAGTATCCTGAAAGAAACCCTACCTGAACCTAACAACCCCCCACCCCCCCAGGAATGAGCTAGATAACAGAAGCAATCTGGGTAAGAGGCTTTACAAAGGGCACAGAGTTTGAGCATGATTGTGCTTACTTCACAAAAGCCATGCCCGTGTGCATGACTCTGAATTCTACAGACTGTATGCAAGAGCTGTGGCAGACTGAACAGAATTATGCATGCCCCTTGGTGTGTCACCAAAGCCACCTTTTACAGCTAGATCGTGGCTCTTCAATACAGATGATCAATACAAGCCCAGTACAATGTGCCAGCAAACATCCCAGAAATTTCACTGTTCACACCAGTGGTGAGTTTGTACACATTTTGCAGGTCACCTCACACATTGCCCTGATGTTCTTTTGCATTAGCATTGGCACAACATTGTCTAAAAAACAGATAGGATATAAGTTTGCAAATGATCATAGTGGAATTTAGGATGGTGAAGGAGAATGTTTTGTTGAATTTGTGTTGCCAGTGATTGCACACACAGATTGCTGCATACGTGTCTGACAGTAGTTGAAGTGAGTCTTTTCCTTCATGCTGGACTCAAGACTGTGCATCTGTGCACACATCAGTGTGTGTACACACCTTTTTATTGGACTGTCTTTCATTTGCCCCATTTTAAAACCCTCCTGTGCACCCCTGTTCAGGCCATCACAGGTCCTTGGGCACAGCTGCCACCAGCTCAGCATCTCACTCTGCAGCTGCTGCAAAGCAGTTCAAGGTCACTAGGTGGACAGCAAACTGCAAGCACAGTGTGTTATTGCTACCATGGCATCCCAAGTGGAAATATCTGCGAGGTTCTTCACAAACCCAGAATTTCCATAAGGTTCACTTCCAAGTGAGTATAGAGTATACGGACGGAGAATGAAAACAACGGGGGCGCTTGGTAACGTTTATGGTTGTGAAGGCAGCAGCTGAGTGAGAGCTCAAAGAGTTGGCACAGGATCTCCTCCTCCTCCAGCATAGCAAGGAAAAGACATTACTGGAACCGGGGGGAGAAGGCGGGGATCTAACACTGCGGAGGAGCTCAGTGCTTGAAGAGTTACAAACATGCCGCCCATCAGGGGTAGGACTCTGCTGTTGGACACAGGGACTGCAGTGAATGAAATCATTAACCAAAGTTACAAACTACGGAAAATAAGGCACCAAAAAGCTGTGAGCCACCCACTCAAACCCATATGTGGAAGTATAAATCAAACACTAACTGCCCAGCAAACTGGCAGTTGGCGCTATAATGTTACATGCAGTGCCAGCTAAAGGTTTCCTCCTATGTTTTGAGGTAACTTTGATTTTTAAGGCCTTTGCCATAAAATAAAGTAATTAAAAATACATGTATGCATTTTAACATACATGTAAAATACATATGACATACTTTCATGTAAAAATACATGCACATATTTTTACTGAACTTAGAAGCGGAGACCAAGAATAAAGAAACTCTGAGAGAGTATCAATGCTACTCTACATCTATTGGCTCCCATCACTGATTTCTTGTAAAGCCCTGGTGAAGAAACTAAAGGGAATTGACTTCAGCATGTCTGCCAAATCTCTCATTACAACAGGAAGCACTTTCTGCCATGCAGTAATAAATGTTTCTTGCTGGCAAATTCAATTTCTTACCACTTCTAGCGTCTCACTAGGACTGGCAGCAGACACCTTCACCAAACTTTCAAGACAGCCTTTTATGACATCTACAAAGTTTCTTCTATTGTAACATAGTTAAACCAGCAAAAACCTTTTAAGCCTGCTCTTTCCCAATCATCGGCGAGCTTTAATGAGATTCGTGGCCCAAAAGGCATGTTTTGTTCTGAATTTCCTACTGAATGTATTGGCAAAACAGCAGCTGTCGTACAGTGCTAAGGCTGTCTCCCACCCACCCCCTGCTTTGGCACAGCTTGCTTGGATGTGTTGATTCATCCAAGGAGAAGGGGAAAGCACTGGACCCACTGGCTGTAGCGTAGGAAGGAGGCACGTCTGCCAGCAGATCTCCAGACTTTGATCACTCCTACTTATTTGCCTCTGTCTCCCCGCTGCACTCATTTTGCCTACAGTCATCCCACCTTGGCAAGGATGTTTGCAAAAGCTAATAAGCCAAGCATAGTCAAGCCTAGTTAGTATAGAGATGGGAAACCTCCAAGGAAAACCTAGCTACTGCAGGAAGACATCCAGCTGGCACGCAGCTTTCTTTTTTAGCAAAAAACAGTCACCCAGCATTGCGCAGTAGGTGAGGGGTGGCAGAAATTCACTGGTAGAAAGCACTTTTTCCTCTCTTCTTTCAAAAAGAAGCCTGGGTCACCTATAATAACTGAAAAGATGTAAGAATTTATCTAGAATGGTCACATGAAAAGAGATACCCAGAATATTTGTGTTCTACCTCCTTAAAATTATAACTGCAAATCTAAAGCACGCATCCCCCTTTTCTGTTTGAAGTTATTGAGAGGATTTAATTCTCTAAGAAGCTACAACTTTGCACCTCAAAGCGTTTTAGCATAAAAAGTCATTCAAGTTTACTAAGGGCTTTGACATGGAATACAACACATTTAACTCTCTTTGCTTCTCACACAGCCATTTGGATCCACATAAAGAGCAACATCCCACCACCTGAGCAATGAAGATGGCATCTTACCTAAGTGTAAAAAGTGAATGCCAAATGTCCAGTATGTCCTGGAGCAGTGTTACTCAACTGGTGGTCTACAGCAGAAAGTGGTCCATGAAAGGTGTGGAAATTCGTGCACACCTTACTGTGCAGCTGGGAAGTCACTGTCTGAGGGCAGGGTTTTAGCTGGGAGCGAGTGAGTGCCCTATTATTTGTGCTAGTGCCTAATTAATATGTTTGTAATTGGAGCAAAACAAAATTATGACTTCACAAGGTAATATTCAGTTTACAATGAGTGCTGCATAGCTCATCTATCACACCACCCCTGCCTTCCCTGCCCAGTGTCTAAACAACAGTGGGATGGAACGTTATCCAGGGAGTTTGTTCATAACAGCGACATGCCCTGCCAGTTTTAAAGATGTGAAGGAACACTGCTTTACACAAGCATTCAAGGGATACTTTAGGAATGGTTTGTGTTCCTGGTTCATACTTTCAGTATTAATATCTCCCATTTTATGGTATTTTTACCTCTGGGTTTCTGTTCTACCACCCACAGTCACTGTAATTTCCTATTACTTCAGCATCCGCCCACAGATTCTCCGAACAATATATTGGGCTCTTCAGGCACTATGACAATGCTGATTACATTACTATACATTTGCATACCCATCCTACCTTCTCCAGCAACTTCTGAGGTGAGGCACTAACAAATTAGAGCTTTACCAAATTCCACATGGTGACCAGCTAAGGATGCTACTTTGCTCCTGGTGATGCAGAGGGGACATGGAAGACCCTGGCACTGTTATCACTGCACCCATTTTTATTTCCATCTAAGTGGGAAACATTTCATTTTCAGCAAAGCATGACTCAGGAGCCCACTTTTTGATAGAAATTAGTCTTTAATTTTGGGAGTGCTTTCCTAATCAAAACCATGGAACAGCTACGTTTTACCCAATTTGCTCAACATCATATGAAAGTATTTGCAACTGTAAGCAAAGCATTAAAAGTATCAGGAACATCAGGAAGGGGAAGACATGAACAGCTGGGCAGGATGCTGGCCTGACAGATGATGTTTAATCAGGACTGGATGGAGTAATAAATTAACAAAACCTGCCACTTCAAAACAAGCAAAACCAAACATGTCCCAAGGCTCAGAATTCAAACTGGGAAGGAAAGGGCAGGTAACCCTTCCCCACAACTGCTCTCAGAGCTTTTGTGGTGGAATTTCACAAATCTTAACACACAGGGTACTAAAGCCTCATTATTGAGATCCCAGCTTGCTGTGTGTACTAGCAGTGCATGTGATGTTTATAGTAACTACACATTCCTGAGGAATACTCAGAAAAAATTATTGCAGGGATTACTATCAATAAACTTCCTAATCAATATGTCTTAGACAGTCCATTCCCCTTCAGTCTAATACAGAGAAATGGAAAATTTGGGAATTTTAATGATATTACCACTGTTGCTGTGTAGTAACAGGGGGAAATACTGACTTTTACAGATCTCAGATTGTTAAAAATCTTTGAGTAATTAAGATTAATGTGGAAATTTCTGCTAGGCTGCTTAAGAAATACAGAAGCTCATTGCTAACATTGCTCATTCTGATGATAAGTTAAAAATTTCCTGAGGACACCAGAGCATGAGAAAAGGCAAAAAAATTTTAAAGGAACAGCTTTTTTTTTTTTCCAGTGGCAGATGCACAGCCTGTCATGAGCAGGCACACTCACATGTAATATTTTTTGTGGCTAAAATTTTTATTTTTCTTTTAAAAAGAATTACAACTAGAATCTCAGAAGAAAAACTTTAATCATAATAAGCAAAAAATGAATAGAAACAGAACTTATACTGAGTGATACTCAAGGTTGTTTTAAAATATCTTTTTACTGGCAAATGTTGTTGGTTCTATCAAAATCTTCCCATTTTAGTAGAAACTAATTTAATCACATGAACCAGAACCACAAAAAAACCCAAAAACCCAAAAATAACCCGAAACAAAACAAAACACCAAAACCACTCCCCTACCACCACAACCAAGAAAAAACCACCTTTAAAAAATTAGTGTTTCTTGGTAAGATTTGCCCTTGCAAAAATTATTTGATCCAATTTTTAAATTTGGGATAATTCATTTGGAAACAGTGACCTGTTTCTACTTCTATTCAATAAAGGAAAAAAAAATTCCCAGTAGGGCAGGGGTTGAACCATTTTACTTTTAAGTTTATTTTTTCCTTGTTGTGTTTAATGTTCTAACCAGACGTCCTACAAAATAAACTACAACAAGCTTGTCTGGACATTTAATAAGGGCCAGATTCAGCAAACACCAGCTAGTAAATTTAGCATTTAATGGGCACAATTCATTGGCCCAATTTTGTAAAAAGAAAGAGACATATTCAGAGAAAGATATTGCATGCAGAGATGTCTCAGAGAGATATTGCTGAAGTGCACATCAATTTTCATTCACACAATTTCATTCTTAGGTGTGATAATTTTATTCTGTAGATAGTTGTACCATTTCAACCTAACAATAATTTTTTGAGTATTTCCAAATAGATAAGTACAGTAGACTTATTCCAATAGGCCAGTTTCAAAGTCAGAGAGAGTTCATCCAGAGCCTTTTTTGACTTTTGACTACAGAGATCAAAGCAAACAGAACATGGTAAAGACCCAAAGTACCCATTTCCTTTCTGAATGCTATTGGAATAATCTCTGTACTTCATAATAAAATCATAGAAGCCTCAAGGTTGGAAAAGACCTTTCATATCATTAAAGCTAATTATCAGTGCAGCAGCACAGCCATGTTCACCATTAAACCATGTGCTCAAGGGCCATAGTCACATGCCTTTTGAACACTTCTAGGGATGATGACTCCACAAGCCTGTTTACAACCCTTTCAAATTTTGTCAACCTGTGATAAAATTTTCCTAATATCTAATCTAAACCTCCCCTGCCACAACTTGTATCTAAACAATTGGATCATTTTGTGGATAGATACATTTCTTTGTTATCAGTAAATCAATCTACTCCATGGGTAGAAGAAAAACAAAGCCAATGAAGGCAAAAAGGACTCAGCTAACATTAGGGATGTGTTTTCTGTATTTTTGTTCCAGGCTCCGTGAAACAAAAGTTTCACAACTGGGCATGGAAGCACCCAGCTAATGTGGCACTGAGGACCTGATCCCACTCCCAGTAGTGTCAGTGGAAAGACTTCAGCAGTGCTGGATCAAGCCTGTTATACGAGGTGAATGAGTAATAAGAATAATACACAGAATGATTCACATTTAATAGGACCATTGTCAAAATGCAGTGCAATCAGGAGTTTTGGATCCCTGGAATGTCTGTCAGTGCATGTCTTTTCTCCCCATTCTCTCTCTCCATTTCTTTGCAATCTAGATGGCAAGGGAAGAGCTGGCTCAGACCAGCACTGATCACCAACAAACGACTGAGCACAGAGTGAGGGTGGTGCTCCTTCCTCACCCAGCTGGGTTTTGCAGATCTGGGGGTGGGTAAGGGCAGTGCAGGGATGTTGAACAGGTCCAGGACACAGAGTCAGACCCAGCTGCTGTAGTCAGCTGTTCTGGTGAACTGTGCTGCCCACACTGCCCCTGGTGCAGTCTGGTTCTCCCAAGCACATCCTTTTGTCTGGAGTTGCAAACACGAAGGAAATGATAAAGTTTGCTCAAAGCAGGGAAGACTGCAGAATAAGCCTGGAGAGGCAGAGCTTTCTCATCTCCTCTGCTAGCAAATGTATTTGCCTGTCTGAGTCTACATTGCCCCAGCACAAATTAGCACTCTTTTGTGCCACAGTGTCTGGGCAAATGGTAGTAAATTACAACTCAGGTAGAAATTAGAGTCCAGGCCAAGCAGAACAAAAACATAAAACGAAATCAGTGTGTTTGCTCACTTGCTTTACTAGTGTCAGTGTTATAGAAGACATGGCAACGACCCTAAAAGGGACTTTCTGAATTCATTTAGGTAGGAAAAGAGAGATTTTCATTATTTATATTTGAAGGAAGAAAGGGAAGTTTTAATGATGAAAATAATGAAGTGTGTTGCAATGGATATTTATCAAAGATATCCTGGGAATGATCACATATACTGCAATTTACTGTATTATTTTGATTTTTTAAAATGTAATTTGGCAACACAATTTCTTTAACTGTGTCTAGTGATAGCAACTGATTGCAACCATTGCTTGCAGTACAGCAAGAGCCTTTTAAACATCTGAAAACAGTAAACGGAGCACTGAAAGGCAACCTATGCTTTCAGTTCTTGTTTTATTTAAGAACTCCAAACAGAGCTTCAGTGACTAATGCTGGACCTCACATTATCTCCTGTTGTTGTCATTGTGTAAATGAATAGTATATGTTGTATTTCATAAAGAGAATATGAATAGTAACAGACTGTATAAAATATTTATCTATGATAGAAAAGGTAAAAGCCTCATGATACACAAGTGGGAAATGGTGATTTATAGAATGCTCACAGAGTGTAAATGACCCTACTAAATCTTATTATCCTAAGTATAGATATAAATTCCTAGGTGACAACTGAAATGTGGAAATAGCAGGAGCATTATAGATCTCCAGTCTCCAATTACTCTAAGGTAAAGCATGAAAGATTTTTTTATGAACAACAGAAGTATTAGAGAAAATAGCAGGTAATATGATAGGTAAAGACTTTATAATCTACTACTTCAAACTGCTTTTCATATTAACAGGAAGTGAAATCTGGATCTGAACTCCACATTATAAACTTAACTTTGTCCCCACTGACATCAGCCTCAATTTTGCTTCCAACCTTCATGGGAATGGATGATGTGAAATAACACAAGAAACATATTAATTTTAAAATGTATTTAGCTTTTTTTTTTTTTACATGGCCTTTCTGAGGTGCTGAGAAGTAATAACAAAAGTACTGCTAAGATTTTCAACAGAGACAGTGACTCTTAAGGATGTATACTTGCCTGCATTCACATGTGTTTATAGACAAACAAAAAAGTGGTATGAATTTTTGTATGAATATACAGCACCCACTCTCTTTCTGAACTCAGAGACAGCCGAAATATCTGACTTCCAACTTCAATGGAAATGAATGTGCAATGTAAAACAGACTCCAACAAGAAGCATCACTGTCACAGACATCTTCAGTATTACCAAAGAGGTTGCACAGATGTAAAATGTACCAGTTTGGCCCTTTTTATTCAGCAGTAAACCCATTTTAAAAGGTATTTATCTTACTTTACTTTCACAACAAGAAAAATGCTGTCACCTAAACATCCTTTATAGCCTATGCAAGGGACAATCACTTCCAGACAGTGACTAATCCCACTAAATTTCTTACAATTCTTTCACCTCATTGTGCCTGGGACATCTGCACTTGAAAAGCAGCAATTCAGAAGGGAAATGTCACTTTTTTATTAAAAAAAATGGTAACAGACTTTTTGAAAAAATTATTTTTTACGTGTAATATAGAGAGGAAAAACATCCCTGGGTTTCAGTCTGTATTAAGTCCGATATGCATCGGCCTCTCTCCTCTTCCTCAAAATAAAGCAAGCTGTGATATTTTGACCTCAGTCCATATCATAAATATGATCTGAATTTTATGTAGGGTAGAAAAAACCCAGAATAATTGCAGCAAGGCTGCAAGCATGCAAAACCAGGGTGAGACCAAATTTTGTCTCTTCCTATGCCAGCAAGGGCACAATTGATGACCATGTACCTGAGAAGTTCAAATACAGGACAAAAATACACTCTGCAACCTCTGAGTGTATATCCCATGTGCTACTGGGTCAATCTGTCAAGATCAGGATAAATACCCATGAGAAGATTGCTTTCAAATAAAGCACACAACAAGCTCTCCCAGGTAGTTCTGAAACAAGAGTACAATTACACAAGAGTAATTCTTAAATTGAATTCTCTTTCTGAGTTAACTGCATTCTCCTCAATTAGTCCCTATCTGTATCTCTATCATAAGCAGTTTGTGAACAAACATGCAAATGCCTCATTTACCATTCTGGTTTCATACAAGCCAAGCCCCTTTCATTTACTCATGCATATTGCTTATTGTTTAATAATCTTCGGAGATCTATTATCTCTGGTAATTACTTATAAATTTGCAAAAATGTTCGGGGAAAAGAAAGATGGGTGAGTACGTAAACAGATAAGGAATTTGGGATTGGGAAGAGCAGAGATGCAACCCCAGCAGAGACTCGGGTCATACAGCACTGACTGTCTTGACGAGGGATGGCTCAACCCAAGCAGCTTTGCCATTTCACGAACCCGCATCTCCATGGAGCTGCGTGGGGGCAGCGAGGCTGCTGGCTGGCTGTGAGCTGTTGTGAGTCAGGGCACTACTGTCTGTCTGTCGGGCATGAGGAGCAAGCGATGGCCCAGCCAGGGCTTGCAGTCAGTTCTCAGAATACAATTTCAGAGACCTGCCAACCCCAGCCAGAGGCCAAGTCCCGCTCGGTCGACGCCCCGTTACTTGCAGACTTTTGCCTCCCTTGTTTGATTCTCCCTTGACTCTCTCCCCTAGGGGAGGCCTGGGGTATGAATGCTCCTGCCTGAGCAGAGTTGAAGGGAAGGGCCATGACGGATTTGTCCCCGTCAGCTCTTTCAGCAGCTCCCTCCCCACAGCACGCGGCTCTTGGCACGGTCCCCACCATGACCGCATGACAGCAGATACCGGAGACGCCCGCGGCTTCAGGACCTCCCTAAGTATCCCCCAAAACTCCAGCGGGCTCCCAGGGGCAGGAACGCCCCTCTCTACCTCTGTACCACCCCAGCACTGCCCTCAAAGCAGTGCTCAGCACTAGCCTCAGAGATCCCAGGGCTCCAGCAAAAAAGGGGCAGATGCAGGGCTGCCGAACCTCCCACCATCTGTGCATCCCCAGAAGGGAGAAGGAAAGGCATGGGATGGCCACGGTTTCTGTTTTTAATAAGGTGGAACTCTTGCTTAAGAGGAAATAGTTTTATGGACCATCTAGGCCTGGTCTTGAAACCTTGGCAATGCAGAATCATAGACCAACTTTCCTAACTTAAAACTTTTGCCAAAACCAGAGATGTTTCCATGAAACAAAAGGAAAAAACACACCTCATGCATAGTTTAAAATCACTTGTAAAGGGAATGTTTTTGGCATCTCTCCCAGTTACTCAATATGTGAGCTCTAAGACTTGATAGAAAAGAAAAAGCAGGGAAAAAAGGGCGATATATTGTAGTTACATTCCTGCATTTGCCTTTTGGGGCTGTAAGAAAGAGCAATTCATAATTGCTCCAAATAACTGTTGTCAAAATACTTTCCTTTTTTTGGCAATGTACAAATTAATTAATTACATCTGTGATTGGGGGGGTTCTCTCACTTGCCTTTACTACCTCCATTACTTGAACTAAGCATCGTTAGAAAGACATCAGCCTCTGTAATTTGATTTCTATTCTAGTATTGTATATTTGTTCCACAGCTTTGCAAGTAGACTTAAGCGCCCTTGTGTTGGAAATACTGTTTACAGAATGCCTTATAAGGAAACAGTTTGAACTGATGTGTGCAGAACTGTGTGAAGTTAAGTGGTCCAAAGACCTTTGGTTGAAAAGCAAATTAACTGCTTGTGACATCTTTGCACGTTTCCCCACTTCCCACCTTTTCTAAGCTCACTTCTGAAAATAACGGATCCAGGCTGAATCAAAAAATCCAAGTACTCCCAAGTCCTTCACGTTTCTTCACTGAAAGTGCAGCTAGGGGCAGATGTCTATGGAGTGGCAGGCAGAGGGATGTAGCCTGTGCTCAGAAGGTGCCAATGCCCTGCTTGTCTCTCTGGGAAGGATACCAGAAAAAAAGGAACCGGTTTTTAAACGGCAGTGAACTTAGGGAGAGCTCAACAAGGGCTCAGTAGCCTAGAACACATATCTAGATTATTTCTGCAGAGCATTAACCATCCTCTGTCTCAGGGCTGAATTACTCCTGGGAAGTGATCACTGCTTTCAGGAGGAGTTCCGTGCAAGCTGAACAAGACAGCTAACGCCTGGTGACAAGGGACACACTTTTCATAGCCCAGCTGCCTCAATCCTTAGACCCAGCAGTGACAAGTTCCATGCCCCTGTACCCCAAATTACACAGTCTGAAGGCCCATGCCATTTCAAGCAGTCCTAAGTGCCATAAAATCTAACCTGACCCTAACCTGCATGACTTGACCTGCTTTGCTGCTGTGTCTTGGCACACCTGCAGGCAGGCTGACATGCTTCACGTGGCCAACATAATGCAGTAGCTTTTATTAACAAAGTTAATGCCAATTCATGACAAAGAACTTTGGAATGATTACTAACACTTAGCTGAGTCCCTTGGGAAAATATCTGAACTGTTCTAGTATTTAATAGCTCACCATAATGCAAAATGATAACAAAGACAAGGAAGGCTTGAGTTGGAAATCGTCCTTGAGATAAACTCCTCCTAAGGAAGTATGTTTGTTGTTTCAAACACATTTTTCACAAATAAAGTCAAAACAAACCTTGAAGCTATGCATGGGAAGAGAGAAAAAGGGAACATATCGGGCATTTATACCTTGAAGCCCATCAAATAATGGATAAGAAATCAAACTGACATATGGCATAACCAGCAGTTTGGGACCTATTTGCATGTGGTTAGAAAGTAAATTCTCCTCTGCTGCTGATGTCACTTGACAAACTTGCATTAGTGATGTGGATTGGCAGGATTTCCTTTCTTTTCCACATAGTAAACAACCAGGGCACACCACAGGCCTAGGGGCACCTGGGCATGTCAGGAGCACTGGGAGGATTTGAGGTGCTGGAGAGGAGAGCAATCCTCACCCCGCTGCCATCCTCTGCTGCCACAGCCAGCACTCCACCAGCCCACATTCAGAAACAGCAAACAGCCTGACATTTATAGCCTCAATACATGTGGCAAGCAAATATTACAGATAGCATGCAGAAGAAACAAACAGGGTGATTCCTCTTTCATCCCTCCAGGCAAAATACCTGCAGCCTGTGTGAGTGCATCCAGCGTGTAAACCAATTAGCAAAAGCTGGGGGATCCAAATATCCCTCTTCATGACATAGGAGCAACCAATGCCAGCTTACAGTCACATTTACTTTCCTCTGCAATTAAATCTAATACTGTTTCCAGTTAAATCAGTCAGCTAAAAGTAAAACTGAAGTTTGGTCTTTCTAGTTTGTTTATAGCTTTATTTTATGCATGTGAACACAATGTGTATGCACCTTTTTTAATGTGTACTAGAATTATACACTGAAAGCTTTAGGACATCCTCATTATATCAATTTCAGTGTGCTGTGACTAGGGAAATCTATGCAATTAATCATGGTAATTCAAATGAGAGTTGTTTTTTGGTTGAAGTAGTGTTTTTACAATTGCCTCCAGACTTTTTGCTTTTTATTAATACTTTTAGTGCTATGGAATTACATACTTCGTATTTTATATGTGCTTTTCTGTAAGTCAACTAACAAAACTAATTAGTAGCCATGAAAGAGCATATTGATAAAATAGAAATACATAAAACAGTTCAGAGAATTCTCAGGCTGAACCCTATATATCATGAGGGTTTGCTTAGTACTCCAGGCCCATTTCCCTAATATAAATAAACTTAGGTAAAATTGAAGATTTTAAACTTGCCTTTAAAAGACCATACACTTCCTGAATGAACCATTTTTAAATTACACATAAACACGTGCAATCAATCTTTACTACACAGCTAGGAATTTAGCATATGGTTGGGTGGTTTTTTCTTTTTTAAAGCAGGAGTTTGGCACTTGTAGATGAAAATGTACAATTATCAACAGCAAGCTGGACTAAGACAAAAAACAAATTTTACAGCATCCTGCAAAGACAGCACCGCTGCAAGAGTTAAACAATCCACAAGCAGCAGCCATACTCTGTGAGGCCCAGGCAGAATTTGGCTTAAGAGCATCACAAAAGCAGAGCAAAGGTAGGGAACAGTTTTTGAATTTATTTTTTCTGTTTTGAAGATTATGGAGCAGAACAACACGTGGAGTGAGTGGATGAAAGAATGCTGAAGTCAATAGAGCAGTGACAATTTACATCCATTTTGGGAATATGATTTGCAGCACCAGACAAAGCTGAGTGTATAAAGTGTGATGCTCCCTAGTGCTCCCCATTTCTGCAACACTCCTGCTTGATTCTTCCCTCAGGCTGCTCAACCCTGTCCCTAGCAGGGATCTGGAAGCTGTGGCAGACAAAACTGTAGAGCAGAACAAGGTGAGAGTTCTCCAAAACCCCTGAGATGAGCACAGCACAAAGAGGCCACTGGGATTATTTAGTTTATCCTGACTGCCTGAACATGGGCTAGAAGCCCTGTACATCAGGGCCAGGGAAACTGACCCTGCTTTGCTCACTGAGCACAGACTTGCTAGCTCCCAAATTATTCAAAATTATTCAAAACTTTTGGCCTCATCTCCTGCTCCTTTGTTTGGGGCCACCAGAGTCTCAGGGGATTTCATCTGAACACATTGCATCTCTCATTGTCTAAAATCTTACCTGCAGCACCTACCTGACCATGCAGGGTTTTGGAGCAGGAGAGGGACAGGAAGGTTATTCAGCAACCAGGCAGCACTAAAAGATATCATAATCCTCAGCAACATCCTGATAGCCTCTACCACCCCATCATCACTGTGTTTGGAGGGCACCTGCACAAAAAATCTGCACCCACATGCCTGTCCTCATCACAGACCAGCATCATACAGCCTCGTGCACCTGACTTCCAGGACTTGAGAGGTCTGCATAAATGCAAAGAAAATAAAAAGGGAGAAGCTGAAGGATGAAAGTACACATATTTAACATCAGATTCCCCAAGGCTTTCAGAAGTGCATGTAAAAACCCTACAGAGCCTTATCTTTTTGGAAGCTACTATTTAAAAATAGATAGATGGTGTAGAAACATCACAGACCATAAAGACATAATTCTGCTCCAAATTACATTCACTGTTCCTGGATTTGCACGAGGGTGATTACACCAAGAACAGGAAGGGAATGGCTGGGATGCTTTGGTAGACAAAAGTAATTTAAAATGTCCTGGACTGAGGCTGTTCCAGTAACTCCTGTTTATCCATCTCCACCAGACACCCCAAAATGGGGTGCCTGCCTGAGCTGCCTCTCTATAAATTTAGTTCTACATTTCTAATCCATTAGTTTTCTCAAAGTGTAATTACTTCAAAGGTAAAGTACAGAAAAGGAAGAAATTAGAGCAAAGACAAGAAATAGTACCTTCTTGAAAGTGGAATCAAAGCTGCAGGAGCAGCACTCAGAGCTGAGTATCCCTGTTTATTTTCAGAGGGGCTACAACACAGACAACAGCAGTCTGAGCCCCCCTGGCTGCCTTGCCAGCTCGCTTGGATGCCAGCTTGGGAGGACCACCCAGGCGAGGGCATGGCAGGCTTGGTGCCCACACAGTCTTTGCCCTGCCTCTGAAGCTGCCAGCAAAGATGCCAGCTAGGGCCAGCAGGGATTTGGACACCTGTCTGCCCTGAACCCAAATGAGACCACCAACTAATGCTTTACACAGGCTCCAAAGCAGCTATCGCTTTCCAGCTTGACTTCTGGAGGCTGGATTTGAACTACTGACCTGGAAGCAAAAGGCTCATTTATGCTTGGGCTGCACAAGCCTGAATTCCTCCCCCTCCACTTTCTGATTCTCAGCCTTTCCTGTCCTGACAAAAACAGGCCACAGACATTGGGGAAAGAAGCAACAGCCACCAGAAAATATAATTACAGCATAACAAGACCAGGCTTCAAAATGCACATTAAGATAAAGGGAGGTTTTGGCAGGAGCGAGGATGATGGGGGAGGGGGTGAGGGGATGCTAACAGGTGGCCAAAGGCAGAGGAGGAGGAAAGAGAGGGAAGGGAAGCAGACAGCCTGCTCCTTCCGGCAGCCCTGCAAGTTCTCTTGCTTCCGCCCCATAATGTTTCCTTTGCCATTATAGAGTCAGATGCAAGTTACACCAAAGGACAGAACTGGAAAGAAGCGCAGGCATTTACTCTTTTGTGTCACATTTACTGTGCTTTCCTAATTAAAAGCAGCTTCTGGTGCATGTCTAGCTTCCATCGACTGAATGTGGCTATTTGAAATGCTACCCAGATACTTGTATTTTTGCCCACAGTTCTCTGGATACCCTTTTCCTTTTGCAGGGTCTTTATACAATTATATTTTTTTATTCACTTCACTGCTTCCCTTATTCCCCTACTTTTATGCCATTTTACATCCCACTATCACTCTTCCCATCACCCAGCTTTGTATCTCTCTCTCTCCCTCCCTCCTGTCTCGTGCTGCCACAATCCCAAACACCCAGACGGGTGGGAGAGGCTGAAGGAAAGGAGATTTTAGAACAAGCACTGACCAGGGGCAGATGCCATTTTCAGCTCCAATGCTCATGAGTAAGTTGGATGTTGCGGGGGCAGGAAAAACAGAAATTATTTTGGTGTTTGGGGAATTCATGGAGCAAAGATAAAAGAACCTCTGAGCTACTTTTTCTACAGGGAGAACACACACACACTGTCCTGCTTGGCAACCTAGGGCCAACAAGGTTTTGGCACAGATAACCAAAATATGGCTAGTTTTCACAGAAAAAATAATTTCCAAGCTTTGTAGATTGCCTTACCAGCTCCTACCTCTTTTTCCTATGCTGCACAAGGAGGGTACCAAATGAGCTGAAAAACCTTTCTAAAAGTTTTACAATTTTATCTTGTTAACACTCGTGGCTCAACCAACACTCATCAGGTGAGGGGGAAAAAATGTAAAAAACCATGCAGAACTGGTTAATAAACCCTGGTGTTGGCTTGCTCAGAACTGAGGCTGATGCAGCAGGAACATAGTACTGAGTGTCCTGCTTCTGAAACATCTGACAGCATGTTGGTGTGACCCCAAGGTTATCAGCAGCTGACTGAGGAAAGAGTTTGGTAGGTGAGATAGAAACAGACTGCTCCAATACATCTGGGTTGGGAAGACTAGTGGGTTTGTTGCTGCATGCCATGGCAAAGGCAATCAAGAGGGTATTTCTATTTCAGACAAATTTTCTGGAAATTCAGGGAGCTGCACTGGGAAGCTGAAGCAGCAGGAGGCAGCGTGGGATGAAAAGAGAGCCCCGTTGGCTCCATGCTGGGTGGTGAGACTAGGATGGACAGCCTCATTTGAAGCAGCAGCTGCTCCAAGTCTACCCTGGTTTGTGAGCTTGGAGAATCTTGTGGAAAAAGGGCGAGAAGAGCTTGCTCACTAGGCAGGATTTTCCAAGTTCTCAGAATTCTAATTATGATGGTGGGCGAGGGACGGCGGTTTGCCAGTGTACCCTTGGCAAACTGTTTACATGGCCTTTTAAGTTAATGCAAGGAATAGGTAAAATATGAACTGGCACACAGATTTAACAAATCTCACACTCCTTCAAACACTCCTTTACTATGTCACCCTTCCACTGCCCAGTTCTCAGATGCACACCCTGGGTTATGCCATATTCTCTGTATATGAGAATTCCCACTAGGGACAGAGGTGATGCCGGTAGGAAGCCACCAGTCTCTATAAAGTTAAGTCATTTCTTTTGAAAAGAATGAGAGGGGAAAAGCCCTTTGATGGGCCAAACACTGCTCCCCTTGATGCTGGCATAAATCCTGAACATCAGTGAATATTACAAAGGGACTGCTCAGGATTTATGCCACATAAGTCAGAAAAGCAGAATGAGGCCTGAGAACTGTTTATTTTTTTTTTTTTAATGAAGGCTTTAAAATAAACCATATGGATTTTCACTTATATTAGATGTGTAAAGAGGTCTCTGAAGAGCAGTTTGTAAAAGCAGGGTAAAGCTATACTGTGCATCAGACCATACAGCAGAGCCAGGAATGCACCTAGAGCCCTGCAAGAGGCATTCAGCTCTGCAGGCAGTGCCCACAGCGACTCTTTTGCTCAGGCAAAAGCACTGTATTCCTTTAAGCACAAGCTGGTGCACCATGTAGCAGAGAGGCTGTAGATTCAGCTGTGTTCTTACCTCACTTTCCCTTCTGCAGTGACCTCACCCTTTTACAATGCCACTATTCATGCAGATGGGGTGGAAGACTGCATACAAAAGTTTCATTTAGGCACATAAACATGAATATTTAGCCTGTTTGATTAGAAATTAAAGTCAAATGCTTCTACTATTTGCAAGAGACTTTTTTATTTTTTAGTCAACCTGATTTTACAGGCAAACATTGAAAAACAAGACATTGAACCTCACATAATAATTTCTCTAATAACCATGTTAATATCCTTTTCCTAAGTGATGCCACAGCAGCTTCTCTTGCTTAAAAATATTAGGAAAGAGAGGGAAATAGAGCACATTCAATCATCAAGAATGGATAGAAGACTAATTCTTAAAAAACAACTGTGAGTCTGATTCTCAGCAGGTGTTAACTGGTGCTGCTGAAGTAAACACAGCTCTATAGATATTACTGACTCCTTGCTGAAACCCTAACCCCAAGCTGCTAGCAACATATGTGCCATTTCACTAAGTAGCTAATGTCCTTCTCTCTGTCACTTGCACAGTTTTTAACCATGCAGATAGTCATGAAAGCTACAGAATTAATTTAGAATTAATTTAGAATTATTCCGCTGTTGAACTTTCTGAAGCTCAGGGTCTGAGTGCTGCCTTACACCACCTGGATCAGCTGCCTGGCTGGGGGGTCCACTGGTGCCACTGGAGAGCCATTCAGAGAACCTCACATTAGGCTGTAATTAGCTCTTAACCTAAATGATCTATTAACCCTGTTAGGAGCTTTGGCTCCTGGTTTAGACAGGTGCCTCAAATCGGGCTATGTAAATAAACCCCAGATAGTTTCCATACCTAGACCTGACATTCCCCCAATTTCAAATGAAGATGAGCAATTAAATCATTTTGCACCCTATTTTCTCTGCTCAGTGGTTCTCAGGCTCAGCTACCTCCCCCCACCATGTCAACAGCACAGTGTTGATTCTGAACAGCTCCATGGGTACAGTCATTTGTGTTGACTGTGTTTCATGTTCTTGGATGGTTACTACTACAGGGCTTAGGTGGTCTGAGTGAATTCTGCTGCCCACGGGTTCTCATGAGCTTTTCATGGGCTGTATCTCTTCATAACAAGAGTTTCTATCACATGCTGCTATGTGTAAGCAGTCACACAACACAGATGGTGGGAGTAAATTGCAGCAAAATTAAGCTGTATACAGAAATGGTGACACTTTTCACAGCTCCAGAATAAGATCACTCCAGTTTTTCATGACTGTCCAGTAACACTCAGAGTCTAAGTTCAAATAAACAGACCATGGTTTACACGTGTAGTGCATTCACCATGACAGCTATTCATGTGTGGCCTAAGCATAAACACATTTCAAGTAAAAGGAACCATTTAATTTGACTTGGGTAATTCTAGGGGTTGTTCCCATCACTGGATGCACAATTTTCTTTGGCCATCTTCAAAAGAGCCCTGATGCCTTTCTGTTCAGCTCACTTGTACTGTACATGTCTTTGAAAATTCCTGTCCTCCTTCAAAGGCCAAGTTCCTGTCCGTAGATGAGATTGTTTGCAAATTCCTTCCTTCTCCTTTGAAAGTTTCCTTGGTTTACATCCTTCTTTGTTGTTTTTTTTGGTCTTCATCCTCCTCAGCTTGTTAATAAAAAACAGAGGAGATGAATTTCTGTCCTGTGGGCAGTTTGAGAAGGGACAGAACTGTCCACCACAACTCAGGAACTGAGGTCTGTCAACACTCTAGGCGTTGCTGGCCAACACTGTCTATGGAATCAGCAAAATATTTTGCTGCCTCTCCATGCTCTCCATCCTCAGTAATCTTTCATTCCCTTCCTAACCACAGTCTTGGATCCTTAGACAGCCCCCATCCACATCTGGAATTCCCCATCCATTACTGCCAAATCCCAATCTGGTGAACTGTCTCAGGTTCGTGAGGACATTGCCCAGATCAAGGCAATAATAATGATATAACCAAGACAATGGTTAGGTCCCAAATGGGACCTTGATGTCCTCCCTTAGCCTCCAGGGAAGACTGAGGCTGACAAAGGGTGAGGACCAATACAAAGTACCTGGGGAAAACTATCTCCTGAGGTTCACCTGATAAATCACTGCTCTTCTGTCTTGCCCTCCCTGCATATGCAGTTTTCCCACTTACTGTCAAGGAGGGACAGGGTTATCATCAGAAAAGGAAAAAACAAACTTGGACCTGCAAAGCAGATCTGAGAGGCGACTTTTGCTATAAATTTGTTAGCCAGTTAATTAAAAACATCTTTACAGGGAGTCTAATAGCTATTAATCTCAAACTGATGATGCTTAGAATTTTACAAGCAGTTTGGGTTGATAATTTACACAGACTCCTCCAGCTGTCCTGCTGAAGCAAGTCCATCAGTAGCATTTATGAATTCATATTTCTGGATGGATTATGGATCCCCCTTGTCCCAGAACAGTGTTGCAATATTCTAATTTTGCCGTAATTTGCTCTCATCAGCTGTGTTGTGTGACCCCCTCACACAGAGCAACACATGATAATAACTTTTCTATTATGAAGAGGTAGAGTCACAAAACCCTCTTTTACTTTCATATTTGCAGGGATTGCTGAGGGACACCTAAGCACGTGGTGTGTGTGGCAAACCATCCCTCCTTCTTCACTGGCTAGTGGGAAACGTTCACACACATTTTGGCATCTGGTAAAGGTTTAAGAATTCCTCGTCTTCCCACCCAAAGAATCATCTTTCACATCGAGATGAGCTCTCAAAAGATGACAACTCTGACCCAAAACAGATTTTAAATGCTGAAAACTGATTGTTGCAAGATTCCACTGTGATGACTAAGCAAATGTTTGGAAGACCCTAAAAACTGCAGAAAAGAAAATTTTAGTATTGTTATCCAATGTAAATTCATCCCTGACAGATTAGATTTTACCCAGTGGCACTTTCAATTATATGCTTCAAATAAGGTTTTAATTTAGATTTAATAAGACAGTTATTGCATGCTAATTAAATACTAATGGATTATTAAAAACATATTTTCTGCAGGTCTAACAATCCCATAGTAAGCACATCTATCTAAACCTGAATACACATGGTTTTAATCAGTCATTGGAATTAAGTTAAAACATAATTGTTGGAAGTTGAAATATGTGATTGGACTCAAGAAGACAATTGCAGTATGTCTATTACACAAACATGGAATTGATGAAAGAATTAATAGGGAATAATTGCATTTATCTGCTAAATAATCATATTGATTTAAAAGTATTCAGGTCATACACACTAATCACATTTAAGGAGAAAAAGGATATAGAAGAACAAATACATTGCATTAACAGACTCATCCACAGGACTAGTCAATAAATTGCATTTCTTTGAAAAATTATTCCCAACAAGAAGATATTTCATTTTTCTTACACACAGATTTTTGCTTAGAAGTATAGTACACTTTTTATATAGTGTCTGTTAACAAAAATATCTCTATGACTTGCCAAGAATGATGTCACATTTTTAGTCTTTGGCCAGTTCCTTAGCCAAATGGAGTCTACTTCTGAAGCATGTAAAACTCTTTCAAAAAACCTGGCAGCCTCATTGAACACTTCTACACATATTGATGTATTAGGTACCCCTAGCAACCCAGTAAACAGAAAATAATCTGGAGATTTATTTTAACTAATGAAGTAATTTAGTAATTACAGGTATTTTAATTAGGACTAGTAAGGATGTCCTTAATAATAATTGATATTTAATGGCCAACCATACCCTGTTGCTCTGGATCACAGAAGTCACTGTTACAGTGAAGTCCTGAGGCCATGCCAAGAGAATGTGTGCAGCAAAGGAAGCCCTCATTGTGACACCTGTAATTCATTCTCAGAACTCTAGAATGGTGGAACTGAAGCAAACTCTATGCACTGAAATTATTACCAGCTCTTTAGGACAATCTTGTATTTCTCTGGACTATTGACACAAATCTGCAAATATCCAGAGATCAAGTCCATCTTTCTGCAATGCAGGGATTACCAGCATTTGTTAATCTATTCATACTTTCTGCTCTTGGCAGATCCCCCCGAAAATCTTTTGCAGAACTATCATCTTGGGAAGGGAATAATTTCCCTTTAGTTGCATCAGAGCAAAAGTGGAAATGAGGACTCTCACAGCAGGAGCCCCCTGTTAAATACCTTAGCACAAGATATGGTAACATAGCAGTCAAAAACTAATCACATGAAAAAGGAAAATTAATTTGCTGGTCTCCCTCCATACACCAGTTGTGAGTACTTTAAAGCTGCTCTCTGGGTCTGTGCTGCAGCAGCAGGACAACCACTGGGAAAAAAAAGGTGCTGCAAGCCAGACTAGAGGTACCTTGGCAGGCTGTGTGGGTAAGCTTGCCTTGCTCCTGCCAGCACTACAATTATTAGATGCTATCATCCCCTCGCATTCACCAGTACATGCAAACTTTTAAAACAAACATGCAAATCAACCACACAATGAAGTAATGGGCTGTTTTGCATCCCTCCTGGCACGGATTCAACCTCATTCATCTGATAGCCACGCTACTGAAACCAAAGCACAGAAAACTCAAAGTCAAACAAATGAAAAGGCAGAGACTGATCCTTGTACTCACTCTCCCAGACAGCGCAGGAAAGGAGAGACAATACAGAACATTTGCAGCGGTATCTGTGGGATGACAAGCACTTAAAGCCATTCCACAGCACAAGCTCCGACCTGGCTTGTGCCAAGTTTCAATGACATGCTTCAGTAACACGAATTGCTTACTGTTGGGCTTCACTTAACCATCCTGCTTCTAGCAGTTCTCTGAACTATGGCTTCTTCTCCCCGAGAATACAAACCCCAAGGTATGAGTTCATTGCTAAAGAACGAAAGCATCTCAGCAGCCCAGGCTGCCTGGTGATTTGCTGAGCTCCTCTGAGCCAGTGGTGAGTTTTCTCCTAATTTAACTGTTAAGGTTTAAGCTAAAAAGAATCCACTCAGTGAAGCATGTATCTGTGCAAGCATGACCCTAATCCAAGCCAGGAACAAATTCCCAGTAAGATTTTTTTTTTTTTTTTGTTAAACTGGGGAAGAGTAGTGCTCTTAAAACACTACCATGTTTGCAGTAAAGACTGAGGTTATTAGGGTTTTGCAGAAATGCTGTGGTTTGGTCTCACCTTTAGAAGAGATGCAACTGAAGTGCCTTTTTATGCTTTTTATGAATCACTAGACAGGCAACACGTATTCCCACAGAAAGTCATATTTGCCTCAGTGCTCAAAAGCAATCTGTAAAACTGGCCTCTATTGCTGACTAATTATTACTGTTGAACAAATGTTTTTCTAATGCTTATATCTGAAGCTATCAGACAAACTATAATGTGTGACCAGCCTTTGTATTTGCTAATAGCCTAACATGGCAGAGTCAGAACCCATTCATTAGCTCTGGCAGCCAGCTCCAGCCTTCTGTGCAAGGAGCAAAGATTAATGCAGACATTGTACTCAGGGTGGCCCTCATACTGTGAACCCCATGGTTTCAGCTTCATTTACAAACCCAGAAATCTTTATTTTCTTTGCTGAGGGATAACGCCATTAATGAAATAAAGCAGTGATATTCATAAAGAGGCATTACAATGTAAGATATCCCTGATTTTTTACTGTATTTACACATAAACTAGGATATTCCTCCTACTTAGTTTAAATTATATGCCACTAGCTGTTTCCTCTCCTCCCAAATGCACGGGGACAATTTTTTGATTTGGATGTGACTGACAAGTGGGAAAGGAAGTGAACCTACTTAGTGATGTAAATAACACCTGCATGCAAAATGGTACCATATTCCCAGAAAACAATTCAGGCATTTAGGCATCTATTTTGCTGTATCTTCTTCACAAAAAGCAATCCTGTTGTATAATGCACTGTACTTTCCCACATTTCCGGTTTGCATTTTATGTTGTTAGCTAACAGTTTATTTCTTGAGGTGGTTTAGTTGACGTCATTCTTTTCATCCTAAATATTTGTTCCTTATTTGAAATTTATCCTTGACACTTAAGCTTATGCTGATAGGAAAAAGTAATTTAATAGAGCAATTTAAGGCTTGGATCCCCAAGCTACTTGAGCATCTGCTTAATTAGATTCTGAAATCACACTATGAAGAAACACAAAGACTCACAGTCTAACTGTGAACTGGGATGTTTATTGTCTGGATTCTCTGTATTTTATTTTCATTCTATATCTGCCAACTATTAGCCAGGCACAACATGTAAATACTAGCAAACATTATCTAAATTGAACTGTAAATACAACACACAATTATTCTGAATTAAAGTTTAGTAGATTGCAAGGAAATAAGATTTCCTGAGAGTACCATGCTTACACTATCCATGCCTTCTGAATGTATTCATTTAGCTTAAAAGCAAAACAGAGATAGCATATCTCTTACAGAGCTTCTCAATGACACCAGACAGACTACCCAACATGTCTTGAATAGCATTTTCTTTTACTGAAACAAGAGGCTGAAAAAAAGAAGGTATTCAACTCCACTCCTCCTTCTATATAGAAAATAGATATTCTCAAAATGCAAGGAAGGAAATTGAGAGTTTATCCATAATTTCTTAATTTATATGTTTTTCTTAATTCCTTTATATGTGGGATTGACAGGAGTTACACTACTGTAATAAATTTACTTTTTCTTTTTTTTCTTCAAAGCAAAAGAAGTTAAATTTCAGTAACAATTATTGCCTCAGGGAATCTAGGGTTTCACTCACACAATGGCAGTGAGTTTGTACAGTCCAAGACATACCCAGGAAAGCCATGAATAAGTGTCAAGATATCCTATTTCTCTACTGTGCATACTTCTCCATCTCATAGTAGCTTTGTTTCAAGTACACTTCGCTTATCTTTTGAACTCAGTTTGCATCACTAGAAATGTATCAGTAAAGTCTAGAGTCTTCTGATTGTCCTGCACTTTAAGACTCCCTCCATCCTATAGAGCCTCTCCAGAGAATGGGGAATCTTTCCATTGCTCAGGGCAGAATTAATGCATTTTCAAGGCCAAAATAACCCACACACCTTAATACTGTACAAGAGTAATGCCTAAAGAAGCAATAGCTGTGTCCCCTGAGGCCACATGAGATGACATCATGGGTCCTTCCACCCCCAGAGCTGCCCATTCCCCTGGCCCTGCCAATTCAGAGGTCTTCCTGAATTGAACATACAAGTGATTTCTGCCCTCCAAACATCACCAAAGCCATTAATCATGACCTCATGGTATACACAACGAGGAGAAAGAAAGAAGGAGAGAGGCAAAGTTCTCTTTTAAGTTCCTTTTGCTCTTTCCAAGTATTTCTAATAGAGACATTTCTTCAGTGCCTGCATGTATACGTGTTATTATAGAAAGGTAAGAGGACTGATCCAAATGCATCAAAAGCTGAGAAAGCTTGCTTTAAAGCAGATGAGGTGTCAAAGCCTGCTGAGCATTTACACACTGTGCAGAGCAGAGCCTGGAGCAGGGACTTGCTCAGGAGCAGAGACAGGAAGAAAAATGAATCTGGAAGGAACACATGTCTAGTGGAGTTCATAGAAAGGCTTTGTGCATGCCACAGGGCATCAATAATATACCTTTTGTTAGATATAATAAAGTCTTGGCAAAGACAGGTGATGACTCAGGAAGCACAAACAAATAGAGCCTCTGAAAAGTAAGGAAAACAACTGCAGCCCGTTTCAAGTTTAAAAGAAATATTACCAAATCAAAAGCAACATCTGGCAACTGGTTCTTCCCACTACCCCAATTTAGTTCTTACTGTGCCCCATTAATGTTCAGAAAGTCCAAAGGCCATGAAAGCCAGGCAGTTAGGAGCTCCTACCCTGAGACAGATGAGGGATCATTTGTCCCCTAAGGAAGCTTCTGAATATAGACCAGAAACACCCTCTCTGAACTTTCCAGAATGGAAACCAAAATATTTCTCTGAGGATATTTTTCCTCTGCTCTTGGGCTGGTAACCTGATGTGCACCTTCTCTCTTGAACTTGCTTCTCTGGGCACTGGTGTGGGTTGCAGACCATGCAGAGGGTCCCAGAGCAGCCAGGGGCTGGCTCACCTCAGAAGGCAGAGGCAGGCAAACCTGATCCACTCTGCATTTTGAACAAACCCTCAACATGGACACAAGAAGCTGCCTCACCTTAGCCAGGGGAACAGATTAGGCTGCTCAGCTCCCATCCTAAGAGCATGCTGGGCTGTGCCTTGACAAGAGGGCTCCAGCAGTGCCCTGGGTGAGCACTGAGAGCCTGACAACCCGTGGGTGCAGCTAGGAGCTGACCCAGGAGGCGTCAGCCTCGCCTGAGCTGCTGGGTTTGGGCTGCAGAAGGGTGTGGAGATGGCAGGCAATGTGGAAAGCACTGCTCAGTGCTGGGCGTTCTTCACCTCATAAATGCTGCTAATGCATGGGACTGCAAGCAGTGTCACACACAGGAAGCCAAAGACACCATGTCTCTGTGCTCTGGAGGGGGCTTTTAGGGCTGCCCTAACTGAAAATGGGGCTTTTTATATGGGAGAAAACAACACCCATACTACTACTAACTTCCAGCCATCAAAAAGAACTAGGCTACTAATATATCATAGTGACATGTCTCAGAAAAGCTTTGGAGGCAGAGAGAGAAATGCCAGTGGAAGACAGGTTTTATGGTGGTGATGTCCCCAGGCCAAATCTATCCTTTGCAAAAACTGTGCTGACACCATTAAAGACACCCTGAGGATGAATTAGACTCATTACATCTTACATTACATAATGAGAGCTGTATAGGGGAATTTCTTACTGTTTTATTCCTACAGCTTCTAATATTAAATAGGATTTGTACACCCCGAACTTTAAATGAAGTTTCTAAAGCATTTCAAGGCATACATCACCTAGATCACGTAAAACTAATTTATGAAAGAGGTTTCCAAAACACAGATGCTTCACTGATATAAAACTAATTTATGAAACACGTTTCCAAAATGCAGATGCTTCACTGTTTGGCTCAGGCTGTTTCCCCACATTTCTATCTGCTGTTAAACTGCAGTTGAAGTCCCACTCAGGACAAGACTGCACTTTCCATGTAGGTGTGAGCCCTGAGAAATGAGAACATAAAAGCTACTGAGAACAAAAACCTCTGTGGCCAATGATAAAATGAGCCATTCATACTCTGAGAAATCTCTTTCCAGAAAAGCCATATTTGGCTGTCTTCTTTTAGGTACCAGAAAAATAAAATTCAAGGCAAAGGACTTGTCCTTTCCACTATGGATTAAGCATAGGTAAAATGGAGTATATCCAACAAAGCTGAAGACTGCCTGTATGGTTGCAACTTCTGTGCTGCTTTCAAGCCTCCAGAACAGAGCTCAGTTTGACATTGAAAAGCTTTGCAGAGGTTGGTCAATCTCTCAAACTTGACAGAGTCATAAATCCAAGGCACTGTGCAGCCAGGCACAGAGTTGGTTTTTCTTCCAGGATGAGAACACATCTGAAACAACACGCTCAGACAGTATGGTATTATTTACTTACAGCTGAGCTTAGGAGATCGGGTAGCAGCCTCAGAAATTATCCCAATTATTTGAAATTGCAGTATAGTGTAAGAATTCTGTCAAAAGACAGGAGTGAAAGAGGCAGAGCAGGGGGAAAAACTAAGATGGATTTTTTTTTTTTAATAAAGCAAAATGAACCAAGGCAACCATTCAAAAATAAGTTACTGAAAAGCATTTTATAAACTAGCTTTAAAATCTCTTAATAGCATTAGCTTACCTTTTGTTTTGTCTGAAGAAATATATATGAACCAATAATGTTCTCATGAGATTTCATTACTGAAAAGGCTCATTAGAAAAGGCATTAAAATACTAATTACCTCATAAACTATTTAGTTGTGTACCCACTGGGATAGTACTTACGAAAGTGCTCAAGCTCTTCATAGATCCAGCTAATCAATTAATGCTCATTACAATCAGAAAGAGCATGCAGACTGCAGCATGCAGGAGAAATAAATAAGTCAGAGGTTAGCAAAGAAAGTGATTTGGCTGTAATCGAGCCTTCCTTTGTAACACAACTGTTGTCTGCTACGATTTAATTTTAATCAGCCTTTTTGGTGCTTCTGGTAACCTGACTCCTCTTGTCTCAAGAATCTCAGCTATTGTTATTGCTCCTCAAAGTACATAATTTATTAAGGGAGATACATCAAATGCTGCACAGAGATTCAAGTGGACAGGTAGGGTTTTCACTGATACCATGCTAGCATTACCTGCTGGGTGTGTAAAACCAGAGGAGAGGGGCTTGGGGCTGTGTCCTGAGTGGCTTTCTCTATCAAAAGAGGAGCAGCCACAGAGACACAGATGCACTTCTGGCTGTCCTGCAAAGCAAAGCCCAACACCAGCCCCTGCCTGCCTTACACCAAGGCTTGGGAAGGGCCAGGAGGTGTCTGCTGGTGAGAACTGGGCTCTCATAGACTTTCACAAACCCTGTGGGGTTTGCTTCACTGCCTGCAGAGATGGCACATCTGCTCCTTCACCTCAGGAGCACCAGGACTGTGGTGTGTCTCTTGTGGCCCAGTATCAGCACTGGAAGTCATGCACCTCATGGCTTCAGGCAAATGCTGTTTCCCAACGACATGCACATCATGATTCCTACTGTCCTGCAACTGGCAGGAGGCTCAACAGGATCTACAGAATATTTTTTTATACAGAATTTAGAATCTGTTTAAAGACATCCGGGACTTAATCCTGGTTCCATATCATCTCCTTCACAACTCAAGAGAGCTTCACTTCTGCTTCAGACCTGAAAAGTCCCTGCAGGAAGACCTTACACGCTCCAGAGAAATGCATGTTCATGATTTTTTCACTGTGGAGGGAGCAAACCAAAGATGGGAGGAAGTTTAGGGCTACTTCATCCAGCTGGTCATCAGCCAGGCTGCAGTGACCAGGAGCCCTAGGGATAGCTTTCCTCCTTCACTCCTGTAGGAGGAAAGAACCTACTGGATGGGTGCTACAAGTCATAGTATCCACATGTTATTTGGATTTTTGTGGGCAGTATTAAACTAGCATCATGAGTCACATATACCTGGTTTACTAAGACTAGCATAAACACATCTTGAATTTTAAGTGCAGTAGAAAAGGAAGTTTGGGTTTCTAAAATCTTTAAAATGAGATCAAGCTACCTTATTTTCTTATTTCTTATTTAAATGAAGGATTTCAGTATCCTTGAACAATCCTAGTAACCACAAATTTCACCAAGGGCAATTAATTCCTATTTTAATTCTCAATACTGGTGTGGTTATATACCTTTTTTCACATAAACTCTAGATTACCTCTGGGAGCTGTGTATGCAACTAATTCAAACATTGCTTGGATCAAGTTTCCAATCAAACTAATCCACCACTAACATGATTTAGAAGACTGACAAGCCTCAACAAATTCACATAGCCGAACAAATTGCTTTTTCTTTGTGAAAATGGTAGTCACCCTAAGTGCTAGTAAGTATTCTCTGGACAGCACACATGGATTTTCAGACATTTATTTTTCTTCAGCATTCTAAAGCATTTCAGGAAAAGTGGTTTTCAAACAGAAGATAAGGTAATAAGCAAATAAATAGGTGGATAAAGTTAGCCAAATAGGCCTAGATAAGATTATGTTTGCATAGCAAAATTGCATGGAATGGAGGAGGGAAAAAGACCCACCATAACCACAGGAAAGAAAAACTGACCTGTGCACAAACATGCACACATTCAAACATCTGACCAATAAACCTGGGGCTCTTCAGACAGTTCTTCCATCACCCACCACTGCCTCCAGCTTAAACAACATACTCAAAACCCCAGATTTTGTACACATCCATATATTAATGTTCTGGCAGGATTTTTTAATTTAATAAAATTCCTGGAAGATGAAGTTAGAGCAGTATCTGTCACAAACCTCCAAATAAATAGTTTTCTCCCTGTCATAGTCACACACTGCACACGTCCATTAGATGGAAAGCAGATCAGGAGCTCCCCACCCTTACCCTGGGTATCTCCCAGCTGCTTTGTTGGCAGCCAAAACAAAGTTCACGCTCAACCTCATGCTAAAGAGCCTCTGTTAACAGCCAGGCAACACAGTCCATCCTCTTCACATATATTTCTCCTAAACCTCAAGCAGCACATAAAGCAGACTCTAGTCAAATCCAGTAATGATGATAGGTATTTTGGGAAGAAAAAAAAAAAAAAAAAGTTGGCACAGTAAGGCAAATGTCATACTTCAGTGTATAGTGGTGTTCTGTCAGAAGCCAGACATATTAAAAATATTTACATAATTTAAAATAATTTGTACAGGTCTAGTAAAGTCTATTTTAGGCTTTAGGCTTTAATAAAAGTTTAAACATTTGCTAGATCCCATTGGACTTCATGTGTAACCTTGGCATTTAAGGGCAGTATTGAGGATATGCCATTGCTAAGGTTTTCATACTAGTATGAGTGTGAACTGAAATACCAAAATAAAAATATAACAATATTTCTCGCGACTTGCAAACAGACCTGGACTTAATACACATTTCCAGATGGGAAACTAAAAATGTACTCTATGTTTGCACATCTACATTCAGAGGTGGCTTGTAGTCTAATTTAAACATTCCAGAATAATGTGACCTAAATATAACAGCATGAATCATCCATCACTTTCAAAGAAATATCTGGCAATTTTTCATTATGAATCACTAGGGACAGATACCAATACCTGTCACAAAATTGCTGGTGGTTGTTTATATGATGAATCAATTATAAAAGTCTTCTGATATTATTTTTGGGATTAGAGAAAATAATGTATCCTTAAATATTATGTAATCAACACCTACAGGAAGCTGAGTTGAAAAATGAAGTCAGATAAAGTTCATGTGAGATTCTGGAGCAGTTGTCAAAACACCAATGTGGAAGAGTAAGAGGCAAATATGTACTAAATATTTATTGTATAAAATGCTATGAATAACATTCCCACATATGCTCTGTAGTCAGAATGCATATAGTCTGTAGAACATTCTGTAAAATACAAAATATGAATTCTGAAAAAAATGTTAAAGCCAAAATAAACAAAATGCTTACCTGGCAGTATCAAATTCTGGAAGGGCCAAACCTTGCCTAAAGGAAATTTTGAGATTCAGAAGTATAAACTAGGTTCTCAGCTGATGCAAAAACCATACAATTAATTTGAAGTCAACATATCCAGGATAAGAGCTGAGGATCAGAGCTAAATTTGAAAAGTAATCTTTGACTATACCAAAAATTCTGACTCTGATGTTTTAAAGGTTTAAAGGATTATGAAATTCTGCTTTAAGTTGCTTATGGGGTTTGTCTCCTTTCTAAACACTCATTTTGGAAAACTAAAATGGAGAGGAGGGGGAGCTGCAGTGAAAAGGTGGATGTTTGGTTTTAAATGATTTCCAGTGGACTGAACAACAAAACTGCAGGAATCCTGTCTGCTGATTTCCATTTTGCAAAAGCTTTCTTTTTCTTTTTCTTTACAACATAATTTTAAGACCAAGATTTCATGAATAAAAATATATATCATGAAGGTAACAATCCTAAATTAAAATACATCCCCACTGATATTGTTACTAAATTAAGAATCTGATATTATCTTAAAGTAAGATTTGTGGAACATTTTTTCAATATGAAAAAGAGTTGGTTTCACTGTGACCTTCATATAAAAAATGGGAGGAAAAAAAAAGCACATCCATAACTAGAAGAGGAAGATTTTGCATAATTGAATTCTATTCTTAAGTTTTTTAGTCAAATCTTCATGCTAGTTCACCTTCAGCTGGTCAAAGTCCTTGTTCCCCCTGCCACTGCAATATTCCAGCCATGTCCAGTATTTCACTGTCTTCTTTGTATTGTAATTTCTTTGAAATGAAGGAAATCATCTAAAGCAGAGTAACCTGGATGTGCCCACATTGCCAGAGTCAGTCCTCAGCACGTGAGCAAAAAATGGAGAAAAGGCAGATTAGGTCCCCTGGGAGGGTATCCCATAAAGTGGGCTGTGCAGCAATCAGAATAAAAGGGATACAGAGTGCAGAGGACACAATTAACTATGCTACATCCCATGCAGTCTGACTACAGAGCACATTCAGGAAGATTATTCATAGAATTTTATACACTAAAATCTCAGATAAACTTTACTGGCCAATAATTTTTGCTGGTAAAAAACCAGAGCTGAGCACAGTTTGCTGCATAAGTGTTTCCAGGGTGGGAGACCTAGCCTGTCACAGGTTTTTAAATCCCCTCCTCTGAACATAAACGAGAAGTTGCACTAATGAACATCTGGAAGGCAGTATATATCCTTCCCAGCACTGAGAAGTGTCACTGGCCATATCTGACAGGAGAAACAGCAAATGCTGTGAACGTTCCCTGGGACTGCACACAGCTTGTAGCAGGGTTTCAAATGTGCCTGTGATCTTAGAAGGAGCTCTGCAGGGGTATTCGTTAGTCCTGCTTTGGATATGGTTGACATTATGTGAAAGTAAGTGCTCTCCTGAGATTTCAGGGAAAGCCACGATGCCAGGGAAGCTGATCTCACAAGGCTTCCATCATCTCAGATGACAGAAGTCTCAGAAGATCAGTTAATTTTTGTCATTCGGAGCCAAAATCTCATCAGTAAAGTTCAGGAAATTTCAGGGGCATTAAATCCAAACACAAAGTCCCACCTTAATACAGATTTGAATCCTAAACCTGAGCCTGCACCCTCTGTAAGCTTGAGGAGTTCAGTCTTCCATTATTTCACTAGTCATGAAAAACCAGTCTATTTCAACAATTATATTGATATTACCCATGTTAATATTAACTTGAAAAAAAATATACATAAATTTTTTCTCAGACAGAAACTGTGTTTTCTGGAACTGGCAGTCAGAAATTCTTCTGTGCTTGTTTCAGCTCTTCCACTGACAAATTGTGTGGCCTCTAGTGAGTCACTTCAATTTTCTCTCTCAGTTCAACAGTCTGAAATTATTTATCTCACAGGAAGACTACCATAATTAATAAACTGCTTCATTAGCTACTGCATAGTTTTCAGAAAATACTTTCTAAGCCTGTCCATAAAGAAGAGATTTATTGCCATGAGAATTTTTCTTCTAGCTCTTGTGTCCTCAGAGGTAAAATATGGGGCTGGTAAAGTGTTTAAAACCATCTCCTCCACCCAAAGCCCATCACTTGTGAGATGCACTAGCACATCCTAATCAAATGCTGGGCTTAATGTGCAACAGCCTGAAGCTCACAAAACAATTTCTATTATTTGCAAAAATCTTGGAAAATGAAAGCTATACATATTCCAAGCAAGAGACTGAAATATATCTGTGTGAAGCAGAACTTCCCTGTAACACAACCATGTTTTTATTTTTATAGTTTCCTTCCCTGGCTTCACTACCATAAGGGCTTTTACTTCCACCAGTGCCCACTGACACACAGCTTTACACAAACAAATCCTTTTCTGCAAGGGACAGTTGGGCACCAGACAAATTTCCCCTACACATGCAGATGTATCAGACTTAAGTTTCAAAACCTTATGACACACAAAAGCCAGCAGTTCATCTGTTGGGCTAGATGATAGCTACAGCAAGCAAATATTGGGATTGTATTTCACTTATTGCTATGGTTACAAAATCAGGGTGGACACTGGGGAGAAAAGGAGAAAGAGAAACAAATCTACAAAGACAGTAAATCCTCTAAGGAAAGAGGGTGGTGGTGAAACGGAGAAAGAGACAGGGTGAGGGCTGGTGGGTGGGGGAGAAAGCGAGGTCACTTTAACACCCAGCTGAATCAAGGCAAACAAAATAATAAAAATCCAAGTTCTTCTAGGGAAATAGTGCTGATAAGATCACCGCGGGATGAAGTGACACAAAGAAAGAAAAATGCAAGGAATTGTTACAACTTGTGCCTGCGAGAAGCAGCGCAATTCATATGCACTCGGGAGAAGCGAGATCGGATACTCAGCACTTACTCGCAGCAGCTATGAGTAACTGAGAAGCCTTGCTTCTCTAGTGAACTTGCTGAGCCACTACAGTTTAAGAAGAATTAGGTCCTACCCAGTCTAGTATATAATCCAGAATTCAGGCATGACGGGTACAAGGTCCTGTTTCAGTAAACAAACTAGAATATGATTATTTCACCCATCACCATAATCCTTAATCCACAGCAGGGCACGCTGTCTGCAGGCAAAGCTACTGCCCAGGAAAGGGGAACACAGATCAGGAGCACTTCGAAAAGTTTGGCTTCGAGGACTTTAAAACATAAGCACAAATGTAACAGGAGATACAAATTCAGAAGAGTGAGTTTTGTCAAGAGTTGCAGAAGCACCATGGGTTTTAGCTGTACAGCAGTCCCTTCTGTGAAAACACTTCTCAGTTACTGATACAGGAAGTTTCGCCACAACTCTATTTTTTATTTGGAAGACATTGCTTTGCAATTTTTTTTCCCTCTTATGTTGCTTTCATTGCTTTATTGTGAAGTACGAGATGAGCAATTGCTGTTGAAAGCTCTGCAGAGATGCAACATTTTTTCTTTCTGCTCATGCAAAGAAAAACCTTCTGGCCCTGAAGCAGTATGGTTGTTCTACTAAAGTTATACATTCTCAGCCAGCTTGATAGGAAAACATAGACTTCAAACCGTTTGTTTTGTTCAACAAAGTATCTTCAGTCAAGTGTGAAGTATCTAAACCTGGAGTTTCGGTGGCTCTGATCCTGCCTGGACTGCCGATGTCAGCTTGCCTGAAATCAGCATGGAAACCTTGCAAACCTGGTCCCAGAGCAGGATTCCAGAGGGATGTCCTTCCCAAGGCTGCCAGCTGTCCCAGCCACTGCTGTTTGGGCAGCACTCTTTGCTCCCACATCCAAGGGCTGCTGCAGTGTACCAAAGTGGGCCGGGCTGGGAATTTACTCCGGCTGCTTCTCACTTTGCATCACAGCTCACGGGCACAGAAGTGCATGCCCTTCGTAAGACAAGGAGCAGCACAAGACCCCATCCCAGCTCAGACCATGATCTGCACCTGATGGAAGCCGTGCACCTTTGTGGCCCAGCCTTTCCCGTTGTGCCCCTGCAGATAGCAGAGACGTGCTTGTCTTGCACCCACACAAAATGCAGCCAGGTCTCTGCACACAGCCTGGCCGTTCCTCTGGGATGCAGAGCTCAGGGATGCTTGCACTGGCGTTTACACAGCCACCAGTAGGATCTGGACCCTTACCTCTGATTAAGTTGAATAAAAATTAGTGCTGATGACAACTGGCTCACTAACTTCTTCCACTTCTCTCCTCCTCTGCCAAAGCTGTCCAGCATTCTTAGGTATATTAGGTTCGGTTATTTTACTGTTATAATTAGGAACATGTGCTCTACCAGTTTATTACTTTTCTTTTCTGATTATATTTTCATTTTTTCACCTGACAGATGCTTTCAAATTTTTTTATTTTTATTTTTTTGCTGTTCAACCTAGTAATGCTTACAAGGCAAAAACAACAGCCCACAGTCCTATGCACTTCTGATACAGAAATAATTGCTTTGCTTTGCTTTTCTAAAGAACCATGCGTGTTCTGTCAGGATTACAGGCACAGCCAAGCAACACATATAACATTTAATTTAAATTTTATAAAACTACATATCCAGCAAGTGGCAGACAGAAATTGTAAAAGAAAAAAGTAATAGATTTAAATTGAGCACTGTATTTTTAAATTCTAATTCTTTCATTGCCAGCCTGCTTTTTATACCTCCTTTCAGAGGCCATAAATTTCTGCAGGTAAAGATCAATGCCTAGCAAAATTTCAGACAGAAAGGCATCAGCTCCATGGAAAAGACCTGTTTTCACACAGGCTTCCAGAGGTTCAGTGCACACTATTTATCTTTCGCTCCAGTAATCCACAGAATTGCACTTCCTAGTCCTAAATCCTCCAGTACCCTGAAACTGCAAAACCAAGCTGTGTGTAGGCAGTACATTAAGGCAAAGTCACCACCAGCAGATCCAACTTCATAATACTCTCAGCCTCCTGAACCACATGTTAATATGCTGCACGTGCGACTCTGCATATTTTTTACCATGCACACTTAAGAGCTATATGTTTCCTCCTCTTTCCAGTGCAATATATTTTAATATAAAATCAATGTGTTTTTGGTGGGCAGCATAAGAGTTTTATCCACTCGGCTGTGAATCTAAGAAGAAAGCAGTATTGATTTAGATGTTCACTCATTCATTTACTGGGACAGTTTTAAAGCATTAGGTGATAACCTAATTGAGAGGCATACTGTGAGGGAAACTGAGATTGCTGTGATAAATTAAATCAGTTCTGGGATGTCATCTACAATACCTTAATACTTGATGGAATGTTCTGAAAAAAATTAAACCAGGAAACAAACATTTTTGCTTGATGGGTTGCTTTGGGTGGCAGAGCATGGCTTTCCATAAATGCCAGGTGATACAAGGTGATTAAAGTACTTATTGCTTAATATATAAACATTACATTAGTTCCACACATATTCTGCATTTGTGTGTAGATGTGCTTGCATATCAGACAATGTATATTTATCAGACTGGCTTCCATTTCTATTTATAAACAAATTATGAACCAATCAAGGGTGTGAATATTTTGCCATCTTTCAGCTTTCTTTAAAAAACCTGGCATCCCATAGCATCCCTACTGATATTATTTATTCATGTGCATTTTTCAGAGGCAAATTAAGTCACGTGTGTCACCAAGCAGTGCATGTCAAATCGTGCTTGCACTGCTCAGGCACATGAGGCCAGAAGGATCTGGTCTCACATCTGGGTCTCACATTTAGAGAAGTCCGTCCAACATTCTCTCACACAGGCCTCCTGAAAGTGCTGATACTCCCATGGATTTGGGCACCTGATGAATCAGGTCCAAAGTCCTCTTTAGTTATCTCCAGTCACTAGCTACAAGCATCTTAGATGACTCTGGTGTTTGACACATACATTCTTCTCAGGGTGGAGCCAGCCAAAGACAACAAAAGCAATGCTGAATGCACCAGCACTAACAGCATTAGCAAAACCCAGGGAAATCTGAAAATCTTTCCTAATGCAGGACACACTCTGATAAGGTACTAAGCACTGTCACTTTTAACTTTTAACTGAGTCACCAGAGTATATGAAGTATCATGCTTTAAGAATGAGGAAAAGTGAAGTAGTTAACAATAAGAACAAAGAACAAACATCCCTGTAGCACAGTTGATTCTGATTTAAAATCCATGAATTTACATGCAAGAAATAATTTTGCTCTGAATATTTCCTACATTTTTTCTACTTTGCATTCATGCAGAGTATTGTCACTAGATTCATATTCCTCAAAGCAGTGGCTAAATGAAGAGGCTTTTTACATTGCATGTGTCCTCATACAGAAATAAAGCATAAAATTAGACTATAGAAATATAAAATATTTTTAAACTCCAAACCTGCATTTGAGAAGACGAAAAGTCTTGGAACTCTGAAGTATACCTCTTAAGAGTTAAAGTGTGCAGATTTTTTTTCTGCCCTTGGAAGAGCAGCAGAAAGGCCCTGAGAAGTAAAGGTTTGATCCCTACACCACATTTTGGAACTGACAGCAATTTCTTCATGCATTAAAATGCCTTCATACATTAGATTTAGGGACAAAACCTGGTTACCCAGATCAAAAGGTAATTTGTATTAATGTGCAGTTTCAGTTATTAAAGCATAGAATTCTCACCATATGCACTAATAATTTAATCTTGTTCTTAAGTAGCCTCACACCACCAGTAAAAAAGAGGCAGGGGGTGTGGGGAGAGAGTAAACTACAGAACCTTTAGTCCCCAAAACAGATGCCAGTTTTGGATTTATTCAGCCAAGGAGTATTTAGCTTGGCTCAGCTACACTTGCACTGAAAAAACACTTGCCTATTCCAAAAAGTTTTTAACAAGCTCTGCTGCAGATGCTGTTGCCATTTGGCATGTCACCGTCACCGTGTGGTACAGCAGAGAGAACTCTCGACCACAGGTTTTCCTTGGCTGGGGGAGCCAGCGTTTTTGGCCATCCTTCTTCTTCTGGCCAAATGGCTGCATGTTTACGGAATGTGGTTTTAGAGAGAGTGTTAACAGAGGTTGGGTTAACAGCCTAACCCAGACCAACAGAGAGGCAAAGGCATGACCTACCCAACCTAAGAAAACAGAGGTAGAATAAACTTGTATATGTTGTTGCTCTTTAACCCACAGTCTCCTGTATGCACCATACCTATAGACTAGTAGATATTTTTATTTGCCTCAGGACAGATGACAACAACTTTAAAGCTGTACCAGTCATACATAGTAGAAATATATTAAAATATGTGGTTGCTTAATCTTTGTCAGCTTGATTTCATTCTCTCACTTATGACAATTTTACCTTGGCAAAATGCCACTGAAAGAAGTTCAATGAAGTTACTCCTGTTTTTCACTATGATGAAATATCTTGAGAGGATAAAAACCCTACAGAGTTAAAACTAAAAACTTCTGTCTTCATATTTCCATTAGACAGCAGCAGTTCTAAAACTTAAAAATCCAAAGAGTTTCTACACTGATAACTTGATTCCAAGGATATTAGTCCCAAACATTTGCACAAGATAAATAATATATGCACAAGAGAAAACTTACAAATATCCAGCTGTAGTTTAGTTTACCTACATTCATCCTATATCAGCACATATACCTGAGAAGCCTTGACCTCTTAGGATGTAGAACAACTTTAAAAAAATTTTTTTTTTTTTTGTTATGACACTTGACTCCTATAAATAAATTACATCTGTCAAAATTCGGACATTTCTTTTTGATGGGAACACCTTTGTTGCATTCCAGAAAAAGAAAATATCCCAGATTATATATATATATATAAAAAAATATAGAAATATATATATGACATATATAGATATAGATATAGATATAGATATAGATATAGATATAGATATAGATATAGATATAGATATAGATATAGATATAGATGATATATAACTATAACTATAACTATAACTATAACTATAACTATAACTATAAATATAAATATAAATATAAATATAAATATAAATATAAATATAAATATAAATATAAATATAAATATTATATATATGTGTGTATATATATGTTGTTTGGTATGCTCCTCTGACACACCATAATCCTATCTGGAAAAAACAAGGACAATGTACACACCCTCTGCAGCACACACTTTACACCTCACTCTTTATTAACTCTTTAGATCATGCTGTGGAGCACAGACACCATTAGAGAAACAGCCAGACCATTTGCTTAAAATCTACTGACCTGCACCAAAAATCTTATTTAGCACAGTATGGATCAGATAGTTCACCCTTCAGCTCCCTCTCACCAGGAGATCAGTTAGGACCAAGAATATCTTGAAAGTTCATAGACACAAAAGCGATTTACTGCAGCATATTAAAAAAGAGTATAATGTATGACTAAGAATGAAGTAAGCAGTGTCTGGCTACATCCCCCCCACTGTCTGGGTAACTGGTATGCAACAGCAATATGAGAAAAATACAGTAATTTTTTAAAAAATTCTCTTTTTACCATTTTGGCTTCTGAATGCATTGGGGGAACTTGAGGTGAAGCACACGGGTTATTGAGGTTCGGCCCTTGCATCCCCATGATGTTGGAGTTCATTGACATTTGTCGCTCCATCTTTTAGGAGAAATTAAAAAAAAAGAAAAAATTAAAAAAAGGGTTTGAAAACATCTGGAGACATTTGCAAGAATTTACTCTCGGTTTCTATTTAAATGGGCTCAGCTTTATTTCTTCAAGTCATGACTGGGAAAATAACAATCTGTGTCATGAATTGCATATGTGTATGCACATAGGAGTGTGTTTCATCAGAATCGGCCCTGAAAATCTCACAGCCAATTATAAAGAAAGGGGTTCTTTAATAAACAAATGTAGCAGCCACCCAGGTTTGCACTTTTTTGTAATGATTTTCTCCCTTCCAGTATAACAACACTCAGAGTTAAGTGGTTTTAAAAGCATCACTGTATAAAATTGTAGCTTCCCCTCCCAGTGCAGCCCAGCCTAGCTTGTTAAAAGCATAAATAAAAATCTACAATCTCAAGCATATGGAAAACAAGTTGGCCGTTTTTCCCCTCACTTGGGCCGCTCAGCTGGGAAGTTTTTTCCACGTGTCTTGTAAGGGAAGCTTTCATGCACTGCTGAGATAGCAAAAAACAAAGCAAAACTTCTGGCTGTTTCTGCAAGCTAGTCTCACTAGGCTGGGAGGGAGAGAGACAAACCTAATGGCAGTAAATCCTCTAATTTCCTGGAGGGTATTCCCCAAAAAGAGACAAGCCCCCCACACTGCAGGGGTGGTAAAGCAGGGTCATGGTGCTGCTTCCAGCCAGAGCTGAGCATCCCACCTTGCTTTGAGCCAGTCTGCCGAATCTTTGGCTCTGACAAAAAAAGACACTTTTGGGTCCTTCTGAGCAATCCAAGCAGGGCAGCTATTTTTTTGTGCCCCAGGAGTGCTGGGGGCAGGAGGAGCAGCCAGTGCTGACAGGGTCTGTCTCACACCTCCAGGGCTGGCAGCCAGAGCACACCTGCTGCTCTGCAAGCAAAGCTGCCCACAGGGCTCCCCAGCAGGGACTGGGCAACTTACTGAACCTACACTCTTCAGGATGGTTGTTGCATTTCAGGTTCCTTGGGAGTCACGCCAGAAAAAAAGTTCCCACAATGATATGTCTTATGGGCTTTTTTTTTTTGTTAAACTTCCTGATCGATATTCCAGGAGAGACTTATTGACAAGTTAATAATTAATAACTTATTCACGACTGCTCAGATAGCAGCCAAACCTGAATCGTTGTATCCCTGTGGAGTGTTCCCCTTGATCCAGCAAAGCCAGAACATGCAGTGCTTTTCTCCCTCCCATGGTAAGTTGCTCTCAGGTTTGTCTTGCAAACTGAACACAGTGAAATTAAAGCAAAAACTTCTCCTTTCTCCATTTTCTCTTCCTCATGTCATCTTTACTTTTCTCCACCCCTAACTTGCCCAAATGTCTTTTGCTGAAAAGGTCAAAATCATTTAAAATTTGAAGTCACAATTGTAAAGCAGCTCTTTGGCTTCCATGAGATGGGAAATATTCCCATCCCTCCAGAAATTCTGAAAGATAAGCAGCAATTTTTACCTAGTTCTCAATAAGTGCAAGTAAATCAAATTTCTTTCTCGTTAACTGGTTATCTCCCACACAAGAGGATCACTTAGAATTCACTGACATAACTTATGCACATTGCTTTTCCAGCTTTTTTTTCTGAATTCAGAAAAATCCTTTTGTTCCAGCACAGACACACTGATCTGACCCACACGAACAGCTATGAGAATCACAAATTGTAGTCTCACGTAAAACGCTTCTAATCTCTCTGACACTAATTAGCATGCCATTAACTTAACCAGGAATACTCCAGTCTAAGGTGAAGCACCAAAGCAGGTTCCCTTAACTTCCAACCGTGGGTTTTTGCACATTGCAGCAGGCTTTGACCTGGCCCTGCAGAGAAAGGCATCAGAGGACTCACAGGCATGAGCACGGCGGAGGATCCCGGCATGGTGGGGTTGGGCAGGGTGCCGGGCATGGAGGCAGGCATGGGCTGTCTTTGTCGGTTGTGTAGGTGCAGCAGCGAAGACAGAGAACCTGGGACAGGCCTGGAAGAAAGGAAAAGGAAAGAAAGCTGTCATGGGCTGTGGAGACCAAAACAAGCCTTACCCTGCCAGCCACTGGTAGGCACAGGCAGCTCCAGACAAGCAGGAGAAGATAAACCAACCCAGGATTTGTCCTTTCCTGCATAAATCAGTGGAACATAAAGTTTTCAAGAAGATGAATCACCTTCCTTCTCCTCTTTATCTGTTGAAGCACCAGTATAGTTCATCTGATATGACATGAATGTAAATGCATCAGCTGGTCTCAGTCTGAGCACCTCTGCACAGTACAGTGGCTAGCTAAAGATGGTACAAAAAAGATTTTTCTACACTTCTACATTTTCAAACCAGAAAAATCTGCTGGCATTAGTGCAGTGCTATAAGCTTAGCCCTCAGGAACAAAAATACATGGATGATAGTTTTGCAGACTATTACAGAAAATTAACCACACTTAAATTAATTTTGAAATTTTATCTTCTGTAAATAAGCTACTCTAAAATGAGTATTTCAAATCATTCTTAATATTCTCTCCCGTGAAAATCTACCAAGCCTGTGTTGCAAAGAAAGATGAGTAATTTCACCACTTAGCACACCACCAGGACACAAAAAATAGGAAAATTCAGAAATAATATTAGGAAAATTACATACAGATTAAGCAGTTTATGGAAGCAAAACATATGGACTACAGAAAAGCAGAGTGAATTACTTCAGCAAAAGGGTTCAAAAGATTTAGAAGGATTTTTTTTAAGTACAGCACAGGGAAACCTGCATGTGAGAAAGCAGGCCTCACAAAGGGCCTCACTCATAAAATTAATGGATTAAACAATGCTGGGATTGCACTTTGAAGAAAGCCTTTAAGGATGTGGCCTTGGGAATGATGTTATCCGTTTTTATTGTTTTGGGGCATTTTTTAGTTTTGAAGAAAGTGTGAGTTGCTTAAAGTTTTGGGTGAGTGTAATTAGCTACCTTTTCAAAATTTTAAAGAGCTTGGAAATAAAGTTTTCACATACAGTGCCTCAACAAATATTGACAGTACAAGTAGGGGTGTTACATTCTCAGAGAACAGGACACTCTTCTGTATAGAACATGGTTTAGACTGTTTATTGGGAAGGAGAGCTGCCCCTAAAGGTACAAGACAGACTGGAGAAGAGGATGCATAGTCTGGGAGTTTGAAGAGCCTCTGCAGGGGCTATCATGGAAAAAGTCTAAGATGTTCAGAGCCTCTAAGCATCATGGTTGATTTAAAGCCTTGGCAGAAGCATCCTCTGCTTCAGTGATGAATCCACAGGTAGCTAAAAAAGCCTCAAAATTGGGCTGACCTTGTTGGGGGAAGCAGAGTCACAACCCTAGAGGAGCAAGGGGTAACACTGTCCTTCTTGGCCTGAACTGTGTCACACAGATGATGGAGCTTTACATTTTGCCCCTCCAATTGCAAGAGGCACTTGCAACCATGAATACATACAACCCTCCTCTAACTTCAGCTGTCACTTCCAGCTATCTAACAGTGTGCAAAAACCCAAAGGTTGTGAGCAGTGGGATTCACAGACACCCCATATGGAGGACACCAGGGTCCCAAAGTGAGGGTGCCTGTCTGTAGGCAAAACCACCTTCTTCTGACATACAAGCCTCCTTCTCTTTGCCAAGACTTCAAAACACCTCCTCCCCTTTTCTTTAAAACTCCCCAGTATTACCCATCCTTGGACTTGTAGTCATCCAACACTCATCTCTTCAACTCTGTTTCCCCAGAAACATTCCTATCCCAGCAAATGCCACCTCAAAATCCTTGCCCTGACAATTCCCTCATACTCAGACACTCGGCTCCTCCCACCCTTCTGCCCTCAGCTGCCCTCTTTCAGCAGCTGCACACAACTGAGCCCATCCTTTTGTCTTGGTTCTCCGTGGAGAGAAAAAGCCTGTGTTTTGAAGGATGTGTTAAAAATCCTCCCAGACACATACAGTACTTATTCAGAAGGGGAAGAAAGAAACCCAAAAATAACAACAAATGTATCTCACATACAGACAAGGAGTTCTCCCTATTCCTCCCTGGTAATCTGTTGATGGAGGAATATGATGTACTTACATCTTCAAATCATGTTAAAAAAACTCAAGACAACATTTTCCAAGTGTGTGGTGTAATCCTGTGAGAGAGTGCAGTAAGTTCTGTGAGGGAGCAGGAATTTCTGGGATATGCAGCTCTGCAGCCACTCAGCACAGGGCTGAGCCTGGGGGGCTGTGGAGGTGGCTTAAGTGGAATGGATGCAGTGCAGGAAGAATGGGCTCAGGAAATATACTCAGAGTGCACAGACCCTGAACCATTCCACTGTCCACTTAAACTCAGCTGCTCTGTGTACAGCACTCATTCACACATGAGGATTTGACAGATCAATAGGACAGGGTCAAAACAGCGTGAAAAGCGGATTCAGTGCTCTTTTGAAAAGAAAAACAGTGAGGAGACATGAGGTTGAACGTGAGGAGGAGATCTCAGTTTGTCTTTTGGAGGCTGTGGTTTCCTCCCAGACAGTGGGCAGGAGGAGTGGGAAGGAAAAGAGAAAGCACTGGTGCACTCCTGGCTGGCCTGGAATGAAATGAGGTGTGCACCCACCTGCCCACTCTGCAGCCCTCTGAGCCCAGCAGCTCAGATGTGTGGGAACTTATCTGTGGAACAGAATCTATGGGAACTGCACTGGCCAGAGCCATGAATTCAATAAAAATACCACTTGAGTTTTCAGTGGGGTCAAAGTAAAACAAGCACTGTAAAATAAGCCTCCCCCCACCTTTATTCGTACTGAGAGTGCCCTGCATACAGACCCTTTGTACAATTCACCAGTTTCATAATAAGCTTAGGTGTTAGGCTGTTTGACAGAAACTTATTTTGGCCTGACCTACACAATTTGTGCAAGTGATTCTCGAGGGACTGCATGGTTCAGGTTTTGCTTATATGTTCCAGAGCCAAAAAAAAAATCCAAAATTGCTTTAATGAGTTTGGGAATATGGGGCATGGGCAAAAGGGACTTATTGGTATTTCTCAAATTGGCAAAGAAGCTTCCTTGCTTGTCCCCAGTTTTACCTTTAACAGTGCTTCATTTTAGGGGAAAGCACATACTTTACACCTAGCTAGAGGGAAAAAAATCTTCAGCTCTTCAGGTGTAGTAAGCTACATCCTTATTAGTCTGTTCCCAAGCCTGTTTTTTAAAAGAGGTGCAGAGCTGTCAGAAAAGCCTTGCACTTCAAGGTTGAGCCTCTTTGTTGAAAAGCCTGCAGTGCTCCTGCCATTGATAAAAGTGCTACATAATGCACTCTGGATTCCCCCCTCCCACATCAAGGAGATTGACACTGGCCAGTACTCATGGATACTTCCATTGCTCCTACACTGAACACAGACCATGGATTCAGCACGTGCTCCTGCACACTCATTCACAGAGCTCAGGGAATGTGTATGGCACAGAACTGTGCAGGCTGAGATACTCAATTTGTCTAAGACATCTCTTCCAAGGACAACGCAATCTCTTCTGTTGTTGCTTTCTATCTGGCAGCAAAGAAAGTCAGTGAGAGTTTGTAATGGTTATTTTTAATGGTGGACATAATGAATCTGCTCCTGTCTTTGTAAATGCTGAGGATGTACTGCCTGCAGCCTGTCAATCAATATTGCTGACTGGGAGATTTTCATTCCTTGGCACCTGTGCTGCTAAATGAATAGGGCTGTTGGGCAAACAGCCCACAGATAAAGGACATGTAAGATAGAGAACTGGCAGATGCTCAGCCTCACTGAAAATCTGGCTATCCATGGAATTTTTTCAGAATTTAAGAATTTTTGTTCCAGTGGAAGCCTGCTGTTGAACATGATGGGGTTTAGCTCAGGATTTGTATGCTGTCTCTTTGGGGCGTACGTGGCCCGGATGGTCAGTGTTGCAGTGGCTTAGTAAAATACCACATTAGCCAAGCTGCCGTAACTGACCATGTGTGCTCTTCCTCCTCTGCATGGTCCTGCTAACACCATGAGTCACCCTTATTAACATTTAAACAGATGGGTGGTACCCTGCTAAGCCGTGGTGACTCGATCATGTTCCATCATGTGACTCTACCAATGATTAAAGATAACTCCTCTAATGCAATCAAATATCTAGGATATATCCTTCAGTGTGTACCCCCTTGTTTAATACCAAATACTCTGTCTGATATGATGAAATTGATTGCCTGATGACTAAACACTACACTAGTCTGTTAAAGGTCTAGCTTCTCTTAACTTGAAGTCTTTAAGGATAATTTGGGCAGATGACAATTTGCTGCTGAGGTCTCATGAGAGTAGTTTCCTACTGACCTAGACCCTTTGGGGGGCTATGTGCAAAAGGACTGATGCTATTTAAAGTATCACTGCAGAATGTTTCCTATTATGATAAAGCACTCCAGGTCAGTGGGTCTTACCATGACCTGTCTCCTGCTCCTTACTCCCCTGCACACATTTGTGCAAGGCCATCAAGAATACCTACATCACAACCCCATTTGTTCCACTTGAGCTAGCTCTGGTTGGAAAAAGTTTAGCCAGAAGCATACCGAGTTGCACTGGAGTAAAGGAACTCATCTCTTGACTTTGCATAGCCTTCAGACCCAGCCAGCTCACACCAGAGCAGCCCACAGGTGGCTGGTTGTGCTGTGGAAATTTGCCATGTCAGGTCAGCACTGGCTGAGGGATTTCTGTACTACAACACACTTGAACAGACTTTCATGATTTTTATTTATATGTATAAACATATATGTACCTACACATTTATTACAACAGTGCCTAAAAGCCTTGGTTTAAAATATGTGGGTGAGGTGAAGTTCTGCCCCAAAAAGGTTGGAGATCAAGGAAAAAAATGAAGGAGAGTGAGTAGAAGCAATAGGGAGACAGAGGTGAATAAGGCAAGCAATGATATCGTTGTGATCAATGTAATGAGGAGCAATCACTGATGCCAGCAGCCTGGATCTTTTCAAGTATGTCCATGTGGTTTGAGTGGCTCTCAGGCTGAAGCCCCCAAGTAGCCTACCATATTGAGAATAAGCACAGCTGGCTGCAGCCCACCCTATGAAAGTCTCATTCACAGCCAGGTACTGTCACAATTAAACTTTTCATTGCAGAAAGTAAGTTTCCTGGAGCATGTGTTTCCACAGAGCAGCTGCAAGCTGCTTTTACTGCAGATACTGCAGCCAGAGTACCTGGCCCAAGTGCTGTGCTGGGCCTTCAATATTTGAATAATTCAGTCAGAGGCAAAGACAGGGAGAGGATGTTTTAATCTGAGAAATGTGTTCTGACTGGAAGGGTTGCCTCATTTACTGCTAGTCTGCTGTTTTTTGATCCACACTGCCATTATTTACACCTATCAGTCTAACTAGAGCTTTCCTCATTTGTAATCCATTATTCCCACCCCAGGAGGGCAGTTCTGTCTAGTTCCAATTTATCCATTTGTCATTCAGAGGAGGAGAAAAAAAATAAACACAAGGGAAAGCAACAACAAAGCATCCGACCAGTACTTGGAATACCTCACATAGTTGCAAGAGACCTCACCTGACCTGCTCTATCCCATGTTTAATGATGTTTTAATCACATCACCACCAGAGAGCCAAGCTTTCCAAGAAGTGGGAGGTTTGTGTCACCAGGATTTTTCAGGGAGCCAAACCATATTCAGGGGAAAAGAAAACTGGCACCTAGAATTCATGGCTCCCCGCCAGCCTAGTAAAGATCCTTGTTTGTATTTCTCAGATAATTCAGACATCTGCATGATGTGGGCAGATTATTATTATCAGTAGCAGACATTTATACAGTGGTGGTGCCCAAAGGTCCCAGTCAGGACTGGGACCCCATTGAGCCTGGCACTGTACAAACACAGATAAGAGACAATTCATGCAGAGCGTGTTTACATTCTAGGAACACAAACCAGATGAAAAGTAGAAGACAGAGATAGAACACACAGGCAAATAAATATGCTAAGGACTTGGAGAGAGTTTAGAGGCACAACTCTGGTTGCCTTTTTGTTTCTTTGCATGTTTTTTATTTAACTGGTATGCTCAGAAATGGCAGGACCGAGGAAATTTGCAGGAGGAAGGGAGTAACTAAGAGACTGAGACACAGGAAGGGCAACACTCTAGGGAGGGAAAATTGTGGCTCATAACTTAGAGGATTTGGGAAGCATCCAGACAAAGCTATGCTTTTTCTGTAGAGATTTTTAAATGGGGTGTGCATGTGTCTTCATACATTTTTTACCTTTAGGTATTTTCCCAGTGTTGGACAAGAAGAGATTTCTGCCTGGGAAAGAGAAACCAGCTGATGGTAAAGACACTGGCAAAGTGAAAGTGGTGCTTGACATTGTAATGAGAAACTGGAGGACTGAGATAAGATAAGGCTAGCTTCAAAAAGTCTTAAAGACAAGAACTCGATTCAGAAGTGAAGGGAAAGCCCATGTAAGTGTCTCAGAAGAGCTGGCACAATTAAGATAACAAGCTATACATTGGCACAGAGGAAGAAGGAATTCAGCAAAGAGCATTACAAAAGGAGCAAGATGCAGCATACAGATATGAAATGATACAGAACATAAGTCAAAAGCAACTAAAGACATGTTACTTCTCAATTCAAATATCCTTCAATGTAACTTGAGGAGAAGCTGCTCCTTGGAAACAAAGCAACTCCATCAGAAATGCATTCTTGGTCCCCTGTTCTAATACACAAGGACAGAACACCCAAATGAAGGGAAAGAATAAGTAGAAAAAGCAAACAAGCAAACAGACAGAGAATGGATATACATACACAGTAAAATGCTATCATGCTGTGGAAAAATGCCTTCAAAATTTGTTAAGAATTCTGTACTTTTCACCTGAGCTTGTAGGAGAAAAGTCCCAGAAATCAGCAGCCCCATCATGTATTTAGTGGGCCAACGTCTATTTAAAGGTTTAGTCAATGATAAATCTTGCCTTTAGAAACTCCAGTTGTGCTAATACCACCTATATTTCCTGAACACATGTTCAAGGAACCTCTGCAAATTCAGCACAAGTAAAAGGACCAGCAGGTCCTTGGAAGCCTCACAAAACCCATTAACATTTGCCTTTTGGCTCTTTCAGGTCTTAGAAACTGCTGGTTTCAATCTTTCTTCCCCTCTAAATATTTCACTGGGTCTTATTGCCTGACCCATTACAAGAAAAATAAGAAAAGCTAGAATAGTTTCTTAGACTATAACCTCCTTGGAGAAGTTTATGTTCTGCACAGTGTTATGCACACAGCTGGAACTCACAAATGATATGTGAAGGATAATGGCATAGTTAAAGCAAAACAGGGAAATGCTGCAAAAGGTAGGTTCAAGGATTATAAAGAACTAGCCCATATAAAAAGACATTCTTGCATAAATATAAGAAAAAAATGAGATAAACCCAAAAAACTGCAACATAAATATGATTTGATCATAAAAGCAAGCAAACTGATTCCACTGCCACCACAGTCTCCCAGCTCAGACAGAACCTTAGTTTTTCAGGAAAATAAATGATTTTGCAGCCCCACAAATAAAGGTGTATCCTTTTTCATTGGAAAAGTAAGTAGCTATAACACACAAATACATCAAATGGCAGCTGACTTAAAACCAGGGATAATAATGGCAATAAAGCTTACACAAACACTTTTTAATGTGACCATTCTTTTTAAAATCTGGGCTTAAGGTTTCAGCCTGACAAGCAAAATCAAGAAAATTTGAAAATTTGAGGCTCATTGAGGAAAAATATCAGCAGGTTAAACAGCTGGAAAGAAACCTATCTGCAGGATCCAGACAAAGTGACAACTGAACCCCAAGTAACTCTTCTGCCAGGTTTGGGCTGTCTAAAGGTGCTGGAGCCCTCATTTGCTCAAGTGACTCCTTTCACACACAGGTTATAGCAGTGCAAACTGATTTTATTTGATCTTCAAAACCTTGCATCTGAAAGGGATAGTAGGTTGCAAAATGGATGGAGAGAAAGTACATTTTACTCTTAAAGAGGTGAGAAGTTCTTCAGAGAGCTCTCACTGATTGCTCACTACCAACTGATTCCTACACTGGAAATGAGGTAAAACAAACTTCTTAAAATTGTCTTTCTATTTACCCTTACTATTTGGACCAGTGCAATTTAATAGAAATATGAAGATAAAAGAGCTCTGTAAACCGTCTTTATAATAAAAATGAAAAAATATATCTTTTTGAAGTGATTTATTTTTCTTTTTTTTTTCTTTTTTTTTTTAACTTCCCAAACAATGCAGAAGTTTGTCTCTGAAAATAAGATGGTGAATTACAGCAAAGTTATGAAAACAAAGAACCAACAGTTTCTCCAGTGCAGGCTTGTTACCATGAGCTAATAATTCCAGACTTTAAGAAAGCTGAGCCTCTTTTTTAATAACTGCATGCCTCTAGGCAAAGTATTTCTACTAAAAATTATTGAGGCATGGAACAAGGCAAGGTGTGTGAGCTAATGTTGGATTGTTCAGCTACTAAACCAACTCCTATAGCAATGAGCCTGCACTGAACTGACAGATTATTTCTCTGTATACACTTGTATAAACATACTGCTTAAGGTCGAAATCTGTGTAAGCTTTCTTTTCAATTAAAATGTCAAAGATGACAGCACATGTTTTCACTGTCCTTCACAGGATGATGGATGCTGCAGCAGCAGTTTCATGCCCCCGTGTTTCAGAGATGTTTGCCTGCCTGGGTGTCTAAGGAAGATGTACTTGGTGATGTCTTCATGTGCCTGCAGGCACACAGGGCTGCTCTGCTAATACTTGGGCTGGCTTTACCTCTCTTGACTTTTTCTTCCACCACATTGCCCCTGTGGGCCCCCACATCCAGTGTTGTAAAAGTTAGAGTGGAAAGGTTGCTGTGCACAAAGAGGTTGGGAAAAGGGTCCTGCATTAATTAATCAAATTAAGATTGATGCTTAAGTGAAAGCATTAATTTGATTTTCTGGTCATGGCTAATTCAGTTCAGGTACCTACCTTAGGTCCCCACAAAAAACCAGCTGCTGTGGGGAATCAACAATAAAAGACAAAGCAGATCCCAAAAGCATATTCCAGCAATTTAAATATAAAATAATATTAATTAAAAGGCAATTAATCTGAATCTTCGCATTTCTTCAGCTCTATATTAATAAACCAATAAAACTGTAACCATCAGTTTCTCATTCATGCTCATCAGTCTAGAGCTTATACAAAGACAGTGGCTCCAAGTGTTGCTGAGTCTCAAGACCATGTGGCAATACAACTCACAGCACACGCAGCCACAAATGCTCTGGCTGGGCATGGAGCAGAGATTTGATCACAACTTTGCTAGAAAATAGATTGACTGAAGAAAACAGCCTAAATGGGAGAAAACCAGCCCAGCATCTGCCACTGGCAGATTCAGTCTGTCTCCTGCTGACAAGACCCAAGTCTTCTGTATCCACTGTGGAAAGCAGAGTTTGCTCTGGTTAGCAGAGCACAGTCACTAATGAAGGCAATATGTAGATGTATGTACATGTGAGATTGTTTATTTACTGAGATTTAAATTCTACACTCAACACTAAAAGTACTGCATAAGTAACACATACTGCAGAACTCTTTAAGAAAGGCATTATATGATATAATCCTACATGATTACCTAAACAAAATAGGAAATAAGCAAAATTGAGAATTAGAAGCCTGGAAAACTCTCAGATGACATATGGCATCAGCAGCAGACCAAAATCCAACACTTAATCCTACCCTTTTAGCAAGAATACCATAGAGAAACTCTGTGCTTTTAAATGCTCATGGCATCCCAAGCACTTCTGCCATCAGCACATTGTTCCTGCAGTGCCAGCCTCTCTCTACAGCCTAGAGGAAAGTTAGCACAGCCCACCATGGTCACAGCCCCGAATATGCTCAGTGTCTCAAAGCTGCTGGTTGTTTCTCTGGGTGGCAGTGGGGGAGGAGGCAGAGGAGCACATACAGGAGGGTGTACTCTCAATTATCTGTTCAGCAAGTCATCTCCAGGTGTAAAAATATTTTAATTCTACCACATAGCTAAGTATCTCCAGTGACCCTCTTCCCACCCCCAACCCACTTCACTGATTCCCTTCAAACTTTCATGAAGATCAAAATGAATATATGCCATTTCTTGGGAGGAACCTTTGCACATGCTTCATCTCTTAAACATGCTGAAAATCCCAGCTGACAGCTGTATTAGTACAAATGATGAGAAGCACAGGGAAGAGGTGAATCTCAAGGCTCACAGAACAAAGACATGGAGAAGTGATGCAGCTGTACCTCAACAGAGATCAGCTCCAAGCCAGTGCTGTTTGCTCTCTTAATTTAAAGGATTCACATTGCCTTCTCTGCTTACCTCTCACTGGGACATATCCACTGATTGTGAGCATCAGTCAAAGAAACAAGAATCACAAATGACGTTTTTACATTGCTAAGGCAAATTACACTGAAGGAAATCGTGTTAGCTGCTGGTTACTGATAAATTCACCTAGCACACTGCCCAAGAAATGTGTTCCAGAAGTGCCCCATGACAGCAACAGAAGCACTACAGGTGGTGGCTGTGGGAGATTTTGCTGACACTTGGCTGCTGACACAGCCCAGCAAAAGTTTCCTGCAGCACACAAAGGGAAGCGATGGCAGCAAATAAAAGCCATTGTCCACTCATGTCCAGACACAGATACATGGGAAAATTTCTCTCTCTAAACATGTATGCATGCTAAGAGAGACAGCAAAGAAGAGCAGGCATTGAAGAAAGATTATTTTATTCTACCAACAAAGTGTACATTGTCATTGCAATTCCCTGTCACTATCCATGCCCACTCCCTCCCTTTTAAGCACTGGTTCGAGCAGGAACCTGCAGCTAATTTTGAGGTTGGGGTTCATTTGTTTTCACATCAATGCAATTAATTTCCACTGGAAAATGCATCTCAGGCATTCAATCAAAATAGGCCTAAAATAATCCTGAAAAGCTCATCTGTCTCCAATCTATATAATGTTTTAAAAATTGGATGCATGCCCTGCAATAACATTGCACTTCACAAAGCTTAAAGCTCTAAACTTGAGGGTATCAGTTACATTGAAACTGCAGTAAATTAAAACATCCAGTTTCTGGTTTGCATTGATTTATAAATATCGACAAAACTACTATTGCAGTCATTACCACTTTGGGTGCTCCAAGCTGAATTTTCAACAGTTCAGGGTTATTTTCATTTTTGTTGTGGCTACAGTAGCCTTTCAAGTTATAGATCAAATTCCAGATAGCATGTAAATCTTAAATCTTGGTTTAAGAAATATGCATACAAACCAGCCAACATACACAATAAAAACCAGCAAATCTAAGTGACCAGTAATGCAAATAGCAAAGCACACATTTTTATTTACTTGGTAGCTTAAAGCAGAAAGGATATTTACTGCTATGAAATGTTCTAAATAGAAGCAAGTGGAAATGGAATAAAATATTAAAAGGTAAGTATCTGTAAGTTGTTGGGGTTTTTTTAACCAGGAATTTGATGTTCTCTTTTGAACTTTTTTTTTAAAATGAGACAATCAATATTCAAAAGTCCTATTCAAAACTTTCCTCCTAAAAATCTTTCCACATTCGTCTATCTGGTGATCTTCAAAACGTGCTTATTTAAGACCAAATTATTGCTGACAAAATATAAACCTGGAAAAAAAGAGACCTCATGAGCTGTAGCCCAGTTAACACAATCATTTGAGAAAACAAGAATAGAATGGATACATCAACAGTGTGAGAGCCAATTCTCAATGGTGTACAGCACACAGCTTTGCCAAAGACAATGGATTTAAAGCAACTGGGAATCTCACTCATACACACTCCATAAACAGACAGTATATAACATGCACCACATCCAGTTGTAAAACAAGCTTTGACACTGATCTGTGTCTTGTGCTTCAAAAGAAAACAAAAATCCCCATCTTCCCCTTTGGCATTTGTGCTCTGCTACCAAATAAATTCTCCTGATCCCTGGTGGTAATTAGCTTATGAAGTGAAGCAGAGGGATCACCATAATATTCACAAAATTTCTCCTGAAAACACTGGCCAAACTCTACCTTTGCTCTTCTTGATACCACCACCTTTCCACTATTCTGCTCAGCCTATTTGCCTTGTGCAGCACGTACTGCTGAGTTGAGAAAGACAAGGAGAAGAGGCAGATGTTCTTCTGGGCATGATGCTCCTGCCAGTGAAGTTCAAGGAGTGCTGCTAATACAGTCATTTAGGACAGAATGAGACCCATAAAAATGCATGACCCCTATGAAGACATTTTCCTAAATTATACCCTGAATACTGACTTAATACCTGCTATTGACATGCTACATCATAATAAGGAAAAAAAAAAAGGTTATTTTACATCTTTACCTTCATTTACACTGATGTGTTTGGTTAACTGCTTCACAGATGGGGTTTTTTGTTTCTTTGTTTGTTGTTTGGAGTTTTATTTTATTTTATCTTATCTTTGTCTTGAAAGAAATGCTGTCTTAAAGAGAAAACATTCTCCCAAACCAGAACTTTGCGTTGAAGACTAAAATAACACCCTCTGCACCACTTTTAAGTAAAGGGCTTAATGGTCAGTAGAGAGTCATGTAAAAAAATCTCAGTTCATCCTGACAGCTTCCAAGAGTCTTCAGTATGAACTAGCAGACTGCCGATTATTTATTTAATGTCTTTACATGAAATAAGTGTTCATGTAAAGACATTAAATACGTGCATACTCCATGAATAGTCACAGTTTGGAACCATTTCTTTTATCCTCCACTTTTTTCCCTTTGAGAACTGCCACAGAAAGAGTGCTTTAGCTAGAAAGCTGCCATGCCAGGGGAGGTAAAAGAGCAGCATTATGATCAGCAGAGTCAAAAATTGAGTCAGGTGAATTTCAAAACACTGCGGGTACTGAATGACTTTAAGATATTGTACCCCATGGTTTTCAACACAGCAATTCAGCAAGGAGGAACTAATTTTTGCATAAAATACTTCAAAAAGGCCTGGCTGACCAGGCTAGGAGGAGCTCTCTGGCTGCATTTGAACACTTGAAGTAATGCCACAGCTCTAGACATGGCCTGAGTCTGCTGTAGGCATGCAGGACTGAAAATGCCCTCCCAGAAACACAAGCATTGTTTCAGCTCCCATCAACTCCCAATGCTGCAAAACCCAACTCCAAAGCACCACTTTTCAGTGAAGTGCCACTATGGCCACCAAAATCAACTGCAGCATTTGCATCAAGAGTTTCCAGATTTAAACTGTGGGAACAGGCAGGCTGGAGCTGTCAGTGGAAGGCCTCGACAATGTAATTTGTTTGTCCTGCTGGCCTTACAGTCAGTGCATGCTGACATGCAAGAAACATTAGTTGGTTTTATGAGGTGTTTTTTTTCTTTTTTTTTAACTGCTTGGAGCAGTTGGGAGGGCAGAGGAAAAGGACTCTCAGCTTAGGGAGGGGACCTAGCAGAAGACGAATAATGGAAAGGAGATGCATCCTTTTCCAGATATCTCCTATAAAATAAGTGTTTGTCCCATGTACCCTGAGACACATCAATACACTGCAGGTGAACATGTCAAAAAATGTTAACTTTAACTTAACAGCAAAGTGGCAGCTCCACTCAGTTTACATTAACATCATATCTATTTGATTTGGTCACAAGGAGCCACACATTTTACTGATCTGGTTAAAATATCTCAACAGTCACATAAATAGACCCAGTCCAAGCCTGTTGCATCACCTGCATTTATTTTTTACTGTTAATATTTAGCAATGGAAGAAAGATACAGATCTGTGCTCTATACACTTGCCATCTCCAACAGTATGATCTCAGCTCAGAGAGCAGCAGGAATTTGCACAGCAGTGAGTATGGCTGATTTCCAGGGGTCGGAAGCCATGGCTTACTCACTCCACTCCACATTTTCTGCTGTTGTTCTATTTCTCTTTTTATTTATTTTTAATTTTTTTTTAAATGGGAAAGGCAAATATGATGAGCATAAAGAATAGTGGCAAAGTCAGATTGTAGGTCAGCATGTTTGCATTTTATTTTCCCCTGGTCTCTGCATTTTGTGAAGCATGGATTTAGACCTTGTGTTAGCCTACCAGATAACAAGTCCTTAAAATGGCTTGCACATAAAATTTGATGAGACACTAAGCATTTAGGAATATGTGTACCTTTAGACCAGAAATCTGCCTCTATAGCAACAAAGCATCTGAATCAACAACATTGCACCTCGTATAAATCTGACCCAGTCCATGCAGGATATGTAACAAAGGTAATCTGTAACTTGAGAAAAGAAAATGCAGCAGTATGTATGCAAGACACTTTGTATTTGGCAGACACATACAACCAGCTGTTTATTCTTCAGTTTGTGGCTATATATCTACTGGGACATCCCCTACTCCTGTAAATCTTGCTTAGCTCCTGGTCTTATTTCCAATGTAGATTTAACCCTAAATCATGGATAAGCATAGTGCTTGGGATTTAAATTTAAGTGTCATTTAGTATCATCTTGGCATCTCCACATATTATAATGAGCTTCTTTTTCACAGGAGACTTGGGATCCGATTTTAATTTGTAGCAGGGTTATGGTCACAATAAATGTCTATTTCATATATTCATAAGAAGCCTCTAATGCAAATGTAAATAGAAAGTGGCTGTTTTCTTGTAGTTTCAAAGCCATGTATGTAAAAGACACAGCACAGACCTGTTCCACGTGCAAACCCATTATCAATCCACCACTGCACCCTGGCTCCTGCCCTGGCAGCAGGCTGAACAGTCTCAGCAGGTATTCTAGCTTGTGTAATAAAGGAACAGGTTATGAAATCATTAGCACCTCAGCTGAGGCTGCCACAGGGATGCCCCTCCGTGTTCATTGTGAAATGTTTCTTTGGCAGCTGCATCCTAGAAGAGTATTTGGATGTTGTTGCTCCAGCCTTGCCACACAGAGTGGAAAGTAAGCCAGTAGTTCCATGTTCTGACCTTAAGAGCAGAGGATGGAAGTCTCTCTGGTCCACCTCTGGGCTAATCCTCCCCATTTACACACGGCTAATTCTAGGCTTGAAGACCTCTAGGAAGCCCAGCTGTAATCACACACCCAGATCTGCATAGCCAGTGCTGCCAAGGACCTGAGCCATGCCTAAGGAGGCTGGAAGATGCTTCAGCTTTGTCAAACACATGTTCCAGCTCCCCTTGTCCTGCAGGCAGCCACTGCTGGTGGTGCTTCAGAGCAGCCCAAATGCAGCTGAGGGCTGCCCTCCCCTTGGCTGGAGTCCTGCCTTGGGGTACAGTGCACATCCCATTGGCATTTCCTTCTCCAGAAATGCAAGCTCAGGTGAAACTGTGCCAGTTCAAGCTCAGGTGAAGCTAAATTCACTTGTCTCTCCATAGGAGAATCCATGTCCCCAACAGAAAAAAACAAAATCCACTGCTGGTCACTCACTGATTAAGGCATCTAGGTCCTTTTTGATGTTCCTTATGCCAACCTTGAGACCCTTCCTGCCAGTATAATGAATATTTGGGAACCCTTGGCAGTGTTATAATCTGGCTCAGGACAATTGGTGGCCCTAAATAGTGGAGTACTTGTATCTATGAAAAAGGAAAATTGTGCAACTTGAAGGAAACCACTAGCACCAGGTAGGGAGAAGAACTTGTTGAAAGCAGTGAAATGTTACTGACTTGAGTCACTTTGGGGTCTGGCCCACTGGTATTTGCAAAACTTAAGTCAGTTTTACCAACTGTAGTGAGAGAGCCCTAAGGAAGCACCTGTGTCAGGCTCCTGAGCATTAAGTCAAGTCAGCTTGGGTTGCTGTCTCTGAACCGATGCACTGGGTCATGATTTAAGTAAATGAGGGGCTGGGGCTTTTTAAAGCAGCATAAGTAAATAGCTAAGCTTGATGTGATATAAAAAGCACCACAACAGAAAGGAGAACTTAATGTAGTAATGAAAATCACTTACCCTTAATCATCCCTGAGACAGTGTTTTTACAATGCTACTTGATTTATTCAACTAACAAACATGCCTCCTTTGACTTTTCTAATAACAGGCCATCTCACCCGTGCTTGTTGGGATTTGAGTTCAGAGATTTTTTAATTAGCATGCCAAGTACATTATTTAAATGTCTTTGATGCCTTTTCTTTAAAATTATTTGCTAAGCAATAAGTCATATTTATTTACAAAGGAGAAAACCCCCACAAAAAAATAAAAATAAAAAATTTTAAAAAGTAAAAAAGGAGAGAGAGAGAAACCCCAAAACCCTACCAGGAAAGTTTGGAAAAATAAGAGGTTTAGTCACAGGTGTGTAACGAGTGTTGCACATTGCAGAGCACATTATTGCTTAAAGACCTACTGAGGTCCAGATTCATTGCTGCTGACAAGCCTGCCTCTTAGTGCACGAGTCTGTAGGAAGGGTGGTTTGCTGTGTGATTTATGATGGTGCCCTTACTGTAAACTACCTGTGCTCTGCTGAGCAGCTCCACGCTTCCTCTCCAGTGGAAGGGCCTCAGCTTTTGGAAAAGCTGGACAATTTCTCAAGTGAGTACACTCTTGTGATACTGAGGCTAGCCAGACCACAAACTATTTTATTATGTTGTGCAAAAGCCTCTGTGCAAAAAAAAAAACCCTCTTTAATTAAGATAGAGCAACCAGCACTGCGGTTGTAATTACCTTGGACTGCTTTACCCACGGGCATAATGAAATAAAATTGGGCCCTCTGTATTTTTGTTTTTAAACTAAGTAAACCCAAATTAATTTCTTCAACTCAAACCAGACAGGTTTCTCTTTAAAAGGAAGGCCTATAAGGTTGGAGGGGCTGGTGCAGCAGGCAGAGTGACATGCAATGATGACTGTGAACTGCAAACTGCTGGCAAAACATTTGGCTTGCCATTGGTCCGTGGCCAGTATTTTCCTTTGTTAATGAATCCCACATCTTTTCTAAGTTAAGCATTTTTTCTTCTCCCCCTTCATTTTATTTGAAACATATTTTAAATATTTTTGTTTTCATGACGTAGTGGAACATGATATAGCCCCCTCCTAACCCAGAATACGGGAAAATCAATTAAAATTTTGACATTAGAAGCTATGATATAAACATATGGTTTAACTGCTCAGACTTTTTTTTTAAGTAACATATCAAGGATCAACGCAAAGAGAAATAGCAAAATGAGAACTCCACATTATGGGATAAAATGTTTACCAACTGAAAGCATATCATAGCCAAACCTTGCTATTCACAAAAAACTAAAAACCTGAAAACTTGTTAAGTTTTGATAAATTTCCTCTTCGACAGAGGATTACATATTTTTCATTTGTGCTCTTTCCTGAGAAAAAAGGCCATTAAATAAAAATAGTCATTCTGAATGATGTGTTTAATATTTAGTACATTTTGTCTCACCCAAAGGACCTTCATTTTAGGACTTAAAGAATGCAATCTTAAAATGGAGTTTTATATGTTTCCTCATTAACTTCCGACTTTTACCTGAAGAAGAAAAAATAATTGAAGAATACCCCATCGGAACAAAAACATGATTTTCAAATGCAATGAACATTGTGGGCATCTAGTCAGACCTGCCTCAGTGACCACCAGTCCTTAGGACTATGTGAAAGTGAAAACCCTTACAGGTCCTTTTGGCATTTCAAATCAGCAAAACCCCAGACAGACAAAATAACAATTCACTGAAACGCCAGGGAAAAAATGCACCAAAGAGAAGATTTAACTCTCTGTTTAACTCCCTAGGTCACTAGGTTTCCACGAAAAGAAGCTCTTTCCCAGAGGTCTTGAAAGATTAGAAATGCTGTTAAAAGTGAAGAGTTATTGTTAATCTGTCACTGGTGAAAAAACAAGTTTTTTTCAATCATCCTCCATGGACATCTAGTCTCCAATCCTGCAATCATCTAGCTACATGAATTTACATGCCCTCCTTTAATATTCATCAGTTTTACAAACCTTGCAAGATTTCTTCAGCCACAGTAATTTGTAGTTAGTTTTACCAGGAAAAGAGATGACGAAAGTAGAGCATAATGCATTGCTGGCCCTGAAACCTGCACTGGGCGAGGACAAACACACACTGCAAAAAATTTAACATTTTAAAAAGGCAAAAGCCTTTTCTGCACCAACCCCCTTTACTTTTCATTGTGGGAATGGTGCCATGCTTGTGTTAGAAATGACAGAAAGCTTTTTATAGAGGCTCCTGATATCAACTCAAACCCCTGAAGTTACATCAGGATAGAGACTTCAATTATCTACAGAGTATGTGCAAATTAAATAGACTCAGTCACAATGAATTCACTTGCACTGTTACTGCTGTGATTTCGGCAGAAAATTGCAGCCAAGCTCAAAAGCTAGAGCAGCACTTTCAGGTTGACTAAAATT